>CM021100.1:782285612-783009147 GCA_007115665.2 Sequoiadendron giganteum | reverse complement strand
GGTAGATTTGTTGGTTATGCATTCGAGTCTGATGGGTTGTTGCGACATCTTGGCCATATCTATGTGCCACTCGTTGATGGACTTTGTACCTTGGTTTTGTCCGAGGCACATCGAGCACTGTATTCAACTCACCCTGGTGTTAAGAAGATGCACGCGGATCTTCGATAGTTGTACTTTTGGCCGGGAATGAAACGAGATATTGCTGACTTTGTCGCAAGATGTCTGGAGTGCTAGAGGGTTAAGGCCAAGCATCAGCATCCCGCAGGTTTATTATAGCCTCACCTTGTTCCTGAATGGAAATGGGACATCATCTCGGTTGATTTCATTGTTGGGTTGCCTATGTCCTACCGTCGTCATGATGCCATTATGGTAATGGTGGATCGATTGACTAAGGTAGCTCACTTTTCTCTGGTTCGTTCATCTTATAATGCCTCTTCCGTGGCAAGGATCTTCAAGGAAGATATTGTACGTTTGCACGGAATCCCACGTAGAATCATTTCAGATAGAGACCTTGTTTTTACTTCAGCATTGTGGACTTCACTTCAGCATGCCTTAGGTACATAGTTGAACTTCAGTTCAGCTTATCATCGGGAAACTGACGGTCAAACAGAAAGGGTTAATTAGGTGCTTGAGGATATGTTGAGGATGTATGTTATGGATCAGCAATCACATTGGGAAGAGTATCTCTACTTGGTGGAATTCACGTACAATAATGGGTATCATAGCTCCATAGGTATGCTTCCCTTTCAGGCATTGTATGGATGCCCATGTAGGACTCCATTGAGTTGGGACAGACTTGAGGATAGGATACTTCTTGGACCTGACATGTTGTGAGATATGGAGCAGTAGGTAGATTATATCAGAGAGCATCTTGTGGCGGCACAGGATCGACAAAAGAAGTATGCCGATGCTCATCGGGTGGATCGCCAGTTTGCTATTGGTGATAGAGCGTTTCTTCGTGTGCGACCGCGAAAGAGTCTGATCCGTTACGGAAAAGGCTCTAAGCTTGCACCCCACTTTGTTGGGCCCTCTGAGATTCTTGAGAGAATCGGTCCTGTAGCTTACCGACTTGCCTTACCACTGAGTTTGTCATGCATCCATGATGTTTTCCATGTATTTGTGCTTAGATCTTATCATCCTGATGTTACTCATGTGCTTGATTGGAATGCTCTACAGGTCAAGGATGGGCAGCTAGCTTTAGAGCTCGTGGGCATTCTTCAGCGCAAGACTCTCACCCTTAGGGGACGAGACATTGACCAGGTGAGGGTCCAGTGGGACCCCAGTGACGAGGCATCAGCTGCTTGGGAGGATGCAGCACGTATGAGGGAATTGTATCCCTATCTTTTTGTAGGCTTTCAGGAGTAAGCCTCACCCTAGGGGGGGAGGATGTAGTGACCCTTCCGTTGTCATTTTTATTTTAGCTATGTTGTTATTTTGTAGGTGAGTGGAGTACGATATTATGTTTGTGAAACTCTTATGATGATACACTATATTATTTCATGCGATGATTACTTTCTTTTGATGACGTTATGATGTTTATGTATGATGCTTTGTTTTGTGCATTATCATGATATGATTAGTTAGATGTTACGTCAGTCGATGAAGAAGATGACTTAGCAATACTCCACAGTGAGTGCCTTGCTACATCGCGATTCTTCTTCACGGTGTGCTTTCATATATATATATACATGTTGGATTAATCTTGTGGTGTACGCAACTTGCAGGTACAGGCATCGACTCCACCTACTTGTCAGGTCTGAGCGTGGCATGACCCAATGGAAATAACGGTTGGAGATAGACTTGTCCTCTGTCCTTAGCCTTCATTCTGAAAAGAATGAGTGTATGTTGTCACCTTGGTTGTCTGGTCGTCTGTTCGTTATATGTTGGTTGTCGTTCGTCCTTATTAGATTTGCAATGATTATGTCATGTTGATTTGATTTATCGCAATGTTTTGCTAGCATTGATTAAATGGATTGAATGATTTAATTTAATTATGTAAGATATTTTTAGTTCATTGAATGTTTAATTAAAATAATAGATTATCATTTTTTTATAATGCAATGAATTGAAGATTGAGTTTATTATTCAAAATTAGTTTTCGAAAACTCAACTTGAGTTCTGATCTAAAGTTAAATGTTGTGCTTAACTGATGCATTTTTGAGTAATGCATGCGATGCATGCGATAACCAAATGTGGAAGTTAGGAATTAGGGTTTTCTTTTAAAAAGGTTTGGAGAGGAGGTTTTGCATATAGATGTAATTCTGGTTTTCGAATAGGAAGGAAAAATATTAATAAAGGATTATCTTCAAAAGCTTTTGTCTTGGGGAATTATGGATTTGGTGAATAGGAGAACGAAGCTGAAAATTTGTTTCTGATTGTATTCTGTGTCTGGAAAAAGAAAGATTTGTTCTTCGGTCCATTGCTGAGCTCATCCTTCATTTCGTGGAAACACTGCCAGGTATTAATCTTGTATCAATTTCTAAAGTTTGTTGTTTTAAACTAGATATTACGTCAGGAAAAGTTCACCATTCGAATACCTGTATTCACCATAGAAAACAAAACAAAATTAGTTTCAGAATAACAGTAAATCCTCACGCTTGATTGTGAAATTAAACAGTGAAATCAAATACAGTGTAAATCAGTATTTTAATTGAATGGATGTGATGCATGTCTATGGCTGAACCCATGAAATCTTTATTGTGTCGTCTGAGGTCTGCTGTTATTATTCCTCAATCTTTCCTTAGACTGTACCCGCGTGATGTTAAGGGATGGGTAATAACCACAGCCCATTCTATGCATCAGTTGTTTTGCTGTGATACTGTATTATCCTTCTCTATGTACATTTTGTGATTACCATGGTTGTCATCTACTTCAAACCCTTTCTTTGATCTTTCTTGCCTACCCTGCTCATGATTTGTTTTGTTTCTCCTGTGTTGTGGATTACTTGTTCCCTGCATGCAACAAGATAGTTTTTCCTCAACCGTGACCTTATATATGTAGTTGATAGACTTGATATAATCAGATTTACGCCTTTCAACAACTGGTACCTGATTTAGTGTTTATACCTTCCTTTATCATCCAGTCTTTATCTTCTTGGTGTGGCACAGATTTTCCCTCTGCTTCACCTGTATGTATCTTTGTTCTCTAGTAAGGGGATCCCGTGATAATCGAGTCATCGCTAGTTGCTTGTTTTAGACTGTTCTTAAGCTATACCGCGTGATCTTCTTTCCTGATCTGGAGTGTGAACTTCACGGTGGTAGCAGATTAACACGTCTTGTCTTGATTTCCTTGTTTCGAATCTATTCATTGGTTTCACCTGTCAGATTGTGTGAAGGTCGAATATATGGTAACTAACCAAATCCTTGGCTAAGTCGTGATCTTTTGTAGATATCTTTATAATACCATCTGGTTCTTTTCTTTTATCTGTTGCCTTCTAGTATACTAGTTGCAGGTCGGACATAGAGTGAGCCAAACTACACCGACTTTGTTTTATCCTGCATGCACTTGGTTTATCTAAACCGCAGCCTTATGTCTGTATTAGATAGACCGGATATTATCTGTTTACTCCTTGTAGTCGGTGGTACCAGTTACGGTGTTTTCACCTTCCTTCACCATGGTATTCTCGACCTATCCACACTTACCTATCGATTTTGGTACGATGGACGTTCATTCTGTGAATAACCAATTCTTGGATGTAGTATGTATCGACAGCCTTGCTTATGTTCTTATGCTGTGTTAGCTTTGGTATATTCGTCTTCCCTAGCAGTATTGCTTGATGGTCGCATACCCTATTAATTACAAGTCTCTGTTATGTCGGTTCTCTCTGATAGTTGGCTTTTTCTTGTTTCAATCTTCTTTTTTGCTCTACAGATTGACGCGTGATAGTATTGTTTTGCATGCTCTTGGGCATCGGTCAGAGTTGTGACTTGCTGTCGATTCTTTAATGCATGTCGAGTTTTATTTCCTTAGAGACACTTATTGAGCATCATGTGGTATTCTTTTTAAAAAAAATAAAAATAATAAATATCCTTATTACTATTTTCTAAATTAAGATATTTAAGTTAATAGAGATATAATCATCATTTTCTGGTTTATTATAAAGGTAGGTAAATATATTATTTTATGATTAAACTGAAACAAAATATGGGGTGCAAATATTCGATTTATTTATTCCTTAATTAGTGATTATTTTATGAAGTTTAGATTAGTTAAATACATTAGATGGGACAAGAAATTGATTGGTTAATATTGTAAGTTAGTTTTGTTTTAATTATAATGTGATTCTTAAATGCAACCTTGTGTCTTGAAGTAAGAGTAATGGGACATGTAAGAGTAATGGGACATGTTAGTTCATTTGATTAAGGGGAATTTGTAGTTATGCTAATGAGCACAAGAAGGGTAGTACCATGTTATAATTTAAGTTATTACCTCCTCGTTAAAATTCTTGTGTTTATAGGAATGTGTTATTGGTAATCATATAGAAGTATTGGAAATTTTGTTTCAATGGTGTTCTTGAATAGTGACCTTAATGGTTCGTTGATTTTTGGAGTCTTGAGTATGATGTACTTGGTTCTCGTATAAGGTGTCCTTGTGGTTATCCATTTGTGGAGTAGAGCCTTAGGAAGAGTGGCTTACGTTATGGGCCGGACCCGGAAGAGGTTGCGGGGGTAACCTAACGAAAGTTATAAATAAGTGATAACTAAAATTTAGAGTAGGGGTTTGGGTAGTGTAATAACCTTTGCAAGATAATTTATACCTCAACTTGGCTTATAACGCTCACTTAGGTTAAAGCATTTTGAGAAGGCCTGGAATGGCAAATCGAATATTTCCTCTTCTTGAGAAGTGCTTCAAGACCACACTGTACATATAAGGGCCGAGAGTTGTTAGAGGTTGCCAGGGTAACTCTTGTAGAGGGCCGGTAACCTAGGAAGGCTACCCAGGGTAACTTATTCGATACGTGTGATGACACTCTTATCCTAGTGCATCTTGTGATCTCTGTATTGTGAGTCGTTTATGGAGTTTTATGTAGTGATTTCTTTATGGAGTTATGTTATGCAGATTTATTATTCTAGTATTTTCATTATTATCTGGTTCTTGAGTCGTCTTGTGAGTCAACTCTGTTACTATGTTATCGTTTTGTGAGTTCTGTTTGACATGAGGATTCATTCTATCTCCTAGCACGGGGGTTGGGCTTTCGAGCACCACATGGTAGGGAGGAACGTGCCACTTCTCCATTGGGTCCCCTTATGGCGGTTTGTTATGACAGGTTTTCTTGGCAGGATCCAGATAATGCATCAGTTATGGAGTTGAGTTCCTTTGGCGAATTGGTGGCATGGATGTCATTCCTCTCCTCTTCTCATTCTTCTTTGTATTGCACTTTTTATGTGCATGGATTGCTTTGTATTTATATTGTTTCAATCAGAGATTTGATATACTCTCGAATGTTGTACATAATTCTTATTATTATATTTGAGCATGAGTTTCCTTTGGTTTACTTATGGTTATATTATTATTTTGTATTGATGTTATCCGTAGTAGCGTTGTCATGGAATCCTGGAATGTTTATGAATGTTGTTGTTGCATGTTATCTTTTGTATAAAAAAAAAAAATATTTTGTTGTTTATGTGTTTGTCATAACGTCTTCCGGGTTCCACGGCGGGGCCTTACACTCACAATGTTCTTTAACTTCAATATTGATATTTTTTGTATTATGGTGACCACTTTATGGTTAAATTGGTAATGATTGGGTGGCAGGATTACACAATTCAAGCAGATAGTGAAAGCTCACAACCCCTCTTAGTGACCTCCTCAATGCATAATATTGTATCTTTCTACAAATTACTAACATGCTACTCTTTGAATAGGTGGGTTGGCAAGGAGTTTTCCAATGTGGATTTAGAGCAACAAAAGATGGGATTAGTCATTTGTCATTTTTAGTAATATTTTGGTCAATTACATTGACCTAGTGGTTATGCAACATGTAAAAACTATAATGTTTAATAAAAAAGTTATCAGAAAGGGGTTTTTTAACCCCTTTCAAAGACTGAAGGGAATGGCCATTGGCTGTGGTCATTCCTTAAGGTTGCGTATTTTTTTGACATCTTAAAGAATGGTCAATAGGCCAAGGCCATTCTTTAAGGTTTGTCTCTCGTGTCGCTTGCATTTTCTATTTATTCTTGGCTTATATTTAATTTTTACTTAAATTATTAATTTTGATGTTGATATTAAAGTTACAAATAACAATTTTACAAATAAATTATCATTTATGAATCACAACATAAGTCACTTGATAAAATTAAATTGCCCTTACAAAAACAACATTTAAAATGCAGTTTTGAAAACACTTTATGAACATAATTTATGCACATAAATGTACTACCATAATAATAAAATGTATGTTTTGACAATGTTGATATTAAAGTTACAAATCACAATTTTACAAATAAATTTATCATTTATGAATCACAACATAAGTCACTTAATAAAATTAAATCACCCTTACAAAAACAACATATAAAGTGTAGTTTTGAAAGTAGTTTATGAACATAATTTATGCACATAACCATACTACCATAATAATAAAATGTATGTTTATGAATAAAATTCAAATGATTATAAATATATCATTTTTTGATCTACCACATATTAAAAAATAATGATAAAATATATACATTCTGATCCACCACATATTAAAAATAAAGATAAAATATATACATTCTGATCCACCACATATTAACATTATTGGAAATGATTAAAACGTTTTGCACATAATATATCACATTACTAAAAACTAAAACTTCTTGCAATTAATTAATTACATTACTAAAAACTAAAACTTGCACATAATATTTTTCATTAAAAAAATTAAATGTATGTGTTATGTTGTGTTGTGTGTGATGTTGTGTTTGAAGGAAAAAATAGGCATGGATCTTGAGACCCAACAGTGCGGAATACATTCCCTTAACACTAATACAACAGAGGAGAAAAGCATAAACCAATTTCAATAGCATTCTAAAACTACTTGAGATGAATACATGCAAGTAAAATAGATAACATAATCAAGCATTCACAGACAGACACAAGATATACGTGGGAAAACCTTTTCAGGTAAAATACCCACCACACAAAGTCTAGACCATTTGTATTACTGTAACAAGATAGTTACATATAAAATTATAGCCTTCTCTGATTAGCTCACAACAACACACTCAGAATTCTCTCACTGTTACAATCTTATTTCTAACATACAGTTCGAACTCTCATCATCTTTGCAATCACATACTCCACTTACATAAGTCATACATTGCATTTAATATTGTCAGACAACCACCGATCACCAGGTACAATCATCACTGATCTGATCACACCAAAGATCTTCCCATGTCGATCTCTCTGCATCGAGCCACCCAGGCATTAATGCCATTACCCAAATTGGGTTCAAATCCGCCACCTCAGGTTGGCCTACACCTGCTGCAATTACTACATTGGCCTTTAACCAATAATCGCCTGACATTGAGCCACATGTTGTTCTTGTATTCGTTGTCACTCTTTGACTTCGAGTCCAGATTGGTCAACCCAGTCACCGAGCTCACCGAGCTCTCCATAGACTTTACCGCACTACCGCGGAGCCCATCGGACCAGCTCGCGGTATGGTGGTAAGCCTACCAAGCTCGTCCGAGCTCTTATTGCTCTATCGCCAAGCTCGAACAACCAGCTCACGGTATTGTGGTAAGCCTACCGAGCTCACCAGTCAAGCTCCCCAAACATCCACCATGCTACCGCTGCAGTCAATGAACAAGACCGCGGTGTGGCGGTGACCGTTCTGAGGGACCGCTGATGGTCTTACCGCTCTACTGAAGGGCCGATAGGCCACCCCGTGGTAGGGCGGTAACCATCAACCATACCACTAACGGTCTTACCACGGCCACTACGGTCAGTCACTTGACTGGCCACGGTAGGGCGGTAACCGCCAGCCAGTCGCTGGTGGTCTTATCGCGGCCACCGCGGTTAGTCACTTGACTGGCTGCGATAGGGTGGTAACCACCAGACCCAGCCGTAGGCGGTCTCACCACGCTACCGCGGTGAGAGGACCCACTGCCTATGGTATGGCGGTAATTGCCAGACTGTCACCGCCAGAGCCAAAAAGATAGTTACCAAGGCCACCGCGGTGAGGAAGTAGACCGCGCGTAGTAAGGTGATAACCGCCAAACCCTTCACCGCGGTACCACTAGAACACAAAAGGAGACCTCTGCGGTATAGCGGTAAACACAAGAAGGAACATTTTAATGCTAAGACAAGAATGAAGGGGCATAAAGCTGGAAATTGAGACATAATTTCTCAAGAAGCTCCCACTTGGCGAACATTGCCAGCAACCCCATTGCGACAAAAATCACTGTCTATCATAGGCCCCAAGGCCCATCGATTTTGTGCACCATTTGAACTTGTCTGTGCTAACCGGCTTTGTCAAAGCATCTACAACATTCTTCAAGGTGTCCACCTTTTCTAGACTGACCTTGCCATCTTTGACCATATCCCTTACGAAATGATATTGCACATCAATGTGCTTGGTCCTGGCATGTAAGGTCAGATTCTTTGCCAAACAAATGGCACTCTGACATGTTGATGGTTAAAATGACACAAACAACATTAAAACAAAATATTTCTACTCTATTTCTCCTAAAAAAGAAAGACTACATGTACTGGCCTAACTCCCAAGGTCCTGGTAGTTGGTTCTCAACTATCTGATGTCACTCAATTGGTTCATGCAACTGTAATATTCAAGGGGCCTATGCTGGTAACAAAGGATTCAAGCTATGAATCTCTTTGTCAACATAGTTCCTGTAAATCAATGGGTTTAAAATAAAAGAAAAAGATAGATCCAGGGGGTAAATCAGTAAGTATGAATTAAATTTATCTAATACCCAAACATATACTTTTAACAATGAATGTTTTCTTAACCGATCACAAAAACCATAGCATGACACAACCCACAGTATAACTGTACCATCGTATACATCTTAGGTGCTTAATTCAATTCCTCTATTCGCCTATCACAAGTATTTCCAATATTTCAAAACAACACATACTCATTCATCATTCAAACTATAGATCAACATACTTCAATAACTTTAATTCAATGACAATTTAACAAGATAATCTTTAAACCTGGTTTCTTCTAATGACTTTCACCACATAAGAAACTATCATGCTTCAACACAATCACTAGCATTCAGGTGGATTATAACTCATTAACCTTATCAAACAACACAATCCAATGCAAACTCCATATTTCGTAAACCTGCAATTCTATTAGCTGTAAACAAGATCTGGTACAATGTATCTTTGCAAAAAGCTCTATAAAATCCTATCTCTTAGCACTAGGTAAGCCAATCCAATTCTTAATTAGTCGACCCTTACAATGTAATACCCATCTGGTATTTATAGAATACAAAAAGAAGTTCGAACTTTACTTCTATCTTAGGCTTTCCACCTTTTTAGGAACAATCAACTTTCTTGGAAACTCAGATCAACTTTGATCTTGAGTTCTTACATTATACATTCAGTTTGATCTAACAATAGAAGATAGAAATAGAAGAAAAGAAGATCATGCGTCCTTAAGACTGTCAGTGCCGCATGCATGCAACATGCCAGGAAGAAGATCATCATGCATCATGCATGGAAGAAGAATATCATGCATGCAGGATTTTATGCATGTGAAGCTGGATCCACTATGAACTCATCATAACTGGTGAAAACTTGTTGTAGCATATCCATATCTAGCCCATCAATCCAGTCATCTTCAAATTTGATGCGATCCAACTCAACTGCAGCAAATTCTTTCATGCTTTTTACCTTGACCAACTCTCTCCTTGTAGCTTTTATTTCTTCCTTGACTTCTACAAGCCGATCTATCACTAAGTCTTCTCCATCATCTTTCTCCTACATGAGTCCTTGGAATCTTTCATTCCATTTCTCTCTAACCTGACTCAACGGCATGCCATCTTTAGTCATTACATTCACATCTACTATTATAGCCATAACCGCTTCCAGCTCTTCCAGCTGCTCAGTTAAATTATTAACTGCTTCTTGAATTTCATCCTTATGCTTGCTCAAAAAGCCAGTCCTAAACTTAAGGATACGAGAAGTCTTTTCTACAAAATCTTTATTATCATCTTCGAGTATAGATTCTTCTAGAAGAGTAGTTAGAGGCAATGTATTTATCTTCTCTAACTTTTCACTATACTCTTTGTACTCTTCTTCTAACTTCTCGGATGCCTCAATATATTGATGCATCTCTTTTATTACTCCTTCCGCCTCCTTATAGGTTTCAAATCCCTTTTCCAAAACCTCACCTACCTCCCGGTTCACTTTGTCTATCCATTTGTCAACCATCTCCGCCTTACCTCTAACCTGCACCAAATCAACCTCCTTTTTGCTTAGCAAAACAGGAGTCTCAATTGCTGCAACCTGTTGCAACCTTGGAGAGGAGACACTCTTCAAGAATGAATGTAACTGATCCAATTGAGCCTTAAGCTCATCTTTCTTTTGTTTGTCCTTAATCATCCTTGATTTTGTCATTGAAGCCACCACATTAATCAGATTCATTTGTTGATAGTCTGTGAGCTGCATATCCCCTACCTCCTTTTCAATCATAGGCACGACACATTCAGCAACTATCTCCCCTTTATCTGTGAGTCTGGTAGAATGCAAAACTTTAGCCCTCTTCTTAGGCCTTTCCTGTTCAATCTCTTTCATCATGTCCTCCCAATTAAGAGGTTGAGGAGGTGTTCTAGCTCTCTTCTGCAAATCTAATTTCAACCATGTAGGAGCACTAGGAGTCATCATCATGGAAGAGGAAGCAGCAACTGTAGAGGATGGCTGAATATCTACCTCGAGTTGAGAATCAACCTTTGCCTTTTCTTGTTGCTCCTGCAGCACATGCATCTGCACCAACTTCTCAGCCTCTTCTCTATCTCTTTGTTCCTATATTTTCCTATCTTCTTCTTCCTTTCTCAATCTCTCCTCTTCCATCTTGTGAGTGGGGCTTGTGCAGATGACTCACCCAATGCGGGCGTAGGAACAACAGATTCAATTGGAACATCTCCCTCGGGTGTCTCTTCTTCTTCATCAACTACCTCCAACTCTATTTCTTCAACATCAGGAGGAAAGAATTCTAATGGTTCCTTGGAAGGTGCCTTTCTTTTAATCCTCTTATACCCTTTACCTTTCTTGAGGATTGGTCCCTAAGGAGCTTGAGTTCTCATCATCAACCATTGCACACTTCTATCCAAGACTATTCTTCCCAGTTTCTTAATATTAATAGTTTCTTCATCATTCCAGTCTATTGGATCTAAGTTTTTGGTGCCAATCTTGAAAGCTTCATATGAGGGATCTAATACAATTCCATCATCCACCAAAGTGTCAGGAATATTATCTTTAATACCCAGCTCTACCATAAGTGAGACTGGTAATCTCTCATAATTCTTCTTCCTTAAGTCATATTCATCCTGCCTATCACACCAAAAATCCTCCAACAAATTAAAATGTCTAGTAAACACTGAAGGTAATAAAGCATACATCTTCTTCTTTGGATCAAAATACTTACGAGCTGTATACAATCCCAATTTTAATTGTATCAACTCATTACAAACCACCTTAGCTGCCTTCAAGTGTTGACAACCATATTCCCCCAGTGTCATAGGAAACTTATGGCATCCTGTCTTGTGCTTCATCCCAAATCTAGCATTAACTCCAATGGCTTGATATACAAATTCCATAAGCACTATTCTATTGCTGCAGCATCTTGGAAGTAAATGGGGATGACCTTCAAACCCAAACAATCTGAAGTATGTAAATTTGGGGTATTGGATGTACCAACTTCCCCATTCAGAAATGAATGCCATAGCTTCTTGGCTTAACCTGTATCCTGCATCTCCACTCAACTGGTTGATAACCACATATAAAAAGGCATCATTGACTCTCCTGAAGTGAGTCTCAGCAACCTGAAGGGATAATTGATCGTAGTGTTCCCACACCTTCCTTTGTCCATCCAAGACTCCCATTATACCTACTCTGTTTAATCCTGGGAAAATCCCCATTCTTGCCGCAGCATAGACCATATATGAAGTCATGAAGAAAGATTTGGTCTGTCTGACCCTTATGAGCTAATCATGTATGGCATCAGACACAATCATTGACCAATCAAATTGATAATCACCCTGAAAGATCACTTGAATAAAATGAAACATCCATTCCTTGAAATGGAAGGCATCCCTCTTCCCAAACACTTTGGACAGCATCAATATCAAATCAGATATCTCCTTCTTGAAGTCTGCCCTCTTTGGCTGGTCTGCCAATTTGCTTAAAGACTTCTTCTCAGTGTTTAACCATCTTTTGTTTAAATGAGACTTATTGGAGTCTTTATGCTTACTGTATTTCTCTAATGCCTCAGCCTCAGTTAACTGCACTAAATTCTTGGGATCAGGAACATTAAATATACTTTGGAACATCTGCGGAGTAAGATCTATAATCACATTATTTTGTGAATCCATGCATAATCTTGTAGCTGGATTATAAGTACTGGCCACTGTACATATCAACTCCGGACACTGAACTGACAAAGGAAACACAGTGATATGTGCAAGACCGGAGTCAACAATCCTTTGAGTTCTCCCTGTCAAGTTTGCCCTTTTTGCAAAGGTCTATTCATGTAATTCTTCAAAACTATACTGGCCCAGATTAGTATCTGTGATATCTAACCAGTCTGATTCCACCTTGCTCGCCTTCACCATCGGATTCGTATGATCATACCTTAATGTATAAGGTAGTTGTTCTAGTTTCACCTTCTTGATTTTCGGTGTTGTCTTTGACATTCCAACCGGTTGATTCCTTCGAGCAGCCTCTCTTGACATTCCTGACATCTCTCAAATCTCCTGCAAGCAAACCTCTAATTAGACCTTCAAATAAATCATTATAAAACATGTTTTAAAAACATACCTGTTACATATACATCGGAGTCGGAACCAGACAGAAGCTCAAAACAAACGCTTTTACAAAACTGGCGGACTCGGAGCAAAAACCAATATAGGAACTTCCCCTAGTAAAAAACGGGCTCGGAGTCGAAGTCTGGGAAGTTATCAAAACCGAGATCGGAATGAAAAAGGGATTTGGTTTTTCTTCAAATTCTCTTCTTTTCATATTGTATTTCCATTCCGCCTCCGCCTCTGATTTGGTTATGGTTACTTCGACAAAAGACTCTCCACTATATGCCGAGCCGGACACGGGATGAAAACGGAACTGATAACCTTTACAAACAAAATTCTTAAGTTCAAGATCAGTTCCGATCCCGCCTTCGCTAATTATCACATACTTCAAGAAAACCTTTTAGAACTCGGAATCGAAAACGAGATAGCAATGGAATTGATAACTTTGGTAAAAACAAAACTCTTATGCCCATACCCATTCCAATCCCGCCTCCGCCTATGCTAATCATGACATCATCAAATTTATTCATTTTCATCATAACTTCATGATTAAACCTAGGTCGCCATAAAATGGCAAAGGAGCTTAAAAACTCTACCCTCATATGACCGTGGGGAGCAATTGTATTTTAGAGCCATTTATTTAAATCTTATTTAAAGTAATTGCAGAGACCGATGAAACCCTAATCTAACAAACTTAATAAAACTAGAGCACGGGTTTAAAACCCTACCATTCTCCCAAACGACGAAACCCTAATTTAAACAATAAATCTAATCTACCTTAACTCATTGTAAAATCTCTAATCTACCTCACTGTAAATTCTTAATCTAACTCACGCCATAATAAAAACCTTTAATCTAATCTAATCTACTGTAAATCAAAAACGACACGACGCGATCACGAGTAAGACGTGAAAGCGACAATGCCCAAAAATAGAAATAAATGACACGATAAAACAAGACAACAAAGATTAAAGCAAAACAAAACAAGCCAAAACAAGAACCTGCTCATTCAATCACATCGATGATCATAAAATTGCTTTAAAACACAATGATTGAACACGCGAACAGATACAAAGCAAAACACAACAAGGAAATAAACAACGAACAACAAAGATAAAAGACCTACCTCAAATGCAAACAAAGCCACACTAACTTTCTGAATCGATTCGCACACAATATCCCTTCTCTATCTCGATCAATTTCCTCAAACAAACTCTGCTATTGCTCTTCATGCTCTCAGACTTGTGATAATAACAATAATGATCGGCTTTAACCCTTAATAAAGAAAAATATGTGAATTTCTACCTACATCGGCAACCACCATTAATGCATTAAAACGTAGTAAAGGCGGAGTCGAAACTGTAAGAGAACGAACACTAGTCTGCAGTGCAACTTCAGTTGAAAAGTCAACGATAAAAAATTGGTGGGGTCGGAACTAAAATGGAAACAGGATCTTAAAATCATAAAATTTCCAAACCTTATCCCCATTCTGACTCTGTGTCCGACAACTAAAAACAAAACAAAAATAAAAATAAAAAGTTAAGTAAAAAAACCAACCTAATAAAACAAAACACAAAAATCGAGACAAACAAAAATTAACAAGGGAGTGAAGGCGGGATCGGAACTGATCTTGATTTTTTTGCAAATTTTGATAACAACCATCCCAATTCCCATTCCGGCTTCGCTTCCACAAAAGAGAAAAAAATAAAGGCAAAGAAAAGACTGTCGGGATAGAACCCAAAAAACAAGCCTCAAAAGAACTTTCAGAACCCGATTCATCTCCAGTTCCGACTCCGACAGAGAAATCAAAGAAAAAAAAAGTATTGGCAAAACTAGACTCCAAACTTTGTTCCAAAAACAACTAAGTACAAAAAACACAAAGGGGGACCCATTTTGACCAAGGCAAAAGATGGGGTGGTTATGTAAGGCATAACATGACTGTCACAACAGATTGAAATCTGCCCAGCATTGAATCCGATGTCTAAACACAAATGGTTTAACCAAACAGCCTCCTTACAAGCATGAGTTGCAGCCATGTACTCTACCTCTGTCATGGATAAAGCAACTATAGCTTGTCGCTTGCTCATCCAACAAATTGCTCCACCATTAAGCATGAAAGTATATCTAGTGGTGGATCGCCTGCTGTCAATGTCCCCTACCTAATCTGAATCAACATAACCTTGGATGCTGAGAGATTTCTGTGATGCAACCATACTACCATGGTAACACAATGCATAATCTGAAGTCCCCTTCAAATAAATGAAAAATCTCTTCATAGCATCCCAATGTGATCTTCCTGGATTTGCCATAAATCGGCTTAAAACTCCCACTGCTTAGGCAATGTCTGGTCTTGTGCAAACCATAGCATACATCAAACTACCAACATCACTTGCATAAGACACACTGGTCATGTCCTTCATCTCTATAGCAGACTTTGGACAGTCTTCAACAGACAACTTAGTTCCATGCATGATTGGAACAACAAGCTGCTTGCAGTCATCCATGCTAAACCTCTCCAGAACTGTCTTCACATACTTACTCTGACTGACCCAAAGCTTTCTGCTTGTTCTCTCCCTGGTAATCTCCATTCCAAGAATGTACCTAGCTGCACTAAGATCTTTCATTTCGAACTTTGCAAACAATTGAGATTTAAGATCAGAAATCATAGTCTTGTTGTTTCCAATGAATAACATATCATCCACATATAGGGTAATAATAAGCACATGATCATTCTTAGATTTATAATAAATGCAATGATCAAATTTTGATCTCACAAATCCAATTGACAACACAAATGTGTCAAATTTTTGGTACCACATTCTAGGAGATTGTTTTAAACCATAGAGAGATTTATTTAATTTGCAAACCAAATTTTGTTTACCTCTTTCAACAAAATGCTCAGGCTGGGACATGTAGATTTCTTCTTCCAGCTCACCATGGAGAAACATTGTCTTCACATCCATCTGTTCAATTTCAAAATCATACACAGCTGCCAATGACAATAAAAATCTGATGGATGTTAGCTTTGCTATAGGGGAAAAGATCTCTCCATAATCAATTCCCTCAATTTGAGAAAAACCCTTTCCAACCAACCTAGCCTTATAATTCTCAACACTACCATCAAGACCTGTCTTCCTTTTGAATATCCACTTACAGCCAATAGGCTTTCGCCCTTTAGGCAGTGGTACCAAATTCTAGGTATCATTCCTTTTCAAAGAATCCATCTCTTCATTCATGGTCTCTAGCCAAGAATTTGAATCAGCCATGTTGATTGCTTCTTTGACAGTCCTAGGCTCATCAGTGCTAGTTAATAAAGCATAGGCGCAGTTTGAATTTAACATAGAGAAGCTATACCTATCAGGTTTCCTTTTTTTTTGTGTAGATCTTCTTACAGGCTGAGGTTGTTCTTCATCATCAGAATTTCCAGAGCTGCTTGAGCTCTCCTCAGTCTCAGGTATACCATGCAGCTCTTCCCTTTCTGGAGTTTGGGGAATCTCAACTGCATCATTCTTCTTGTCACTTTGATTTGTCCCAAGTTGTTGATCACTAACTGAAGGTTTTAGCTCACAAAATATCACACTTCTGTTGTACAAAATCTTCCCAGTAATAGGGTTCCAAAGCTTGTATCCTTTCACACCAACTCCATAGCCGATGAGAATACATTTGACAGTCTTGTTATCTAATTTAGATCTCTTTTCATTTGGCACATAAACATATGCCTCATAGCCAAACACACAGACATGCCTCAGAGAGGGCTTCTTACTAGACCATGCTTCCAAAGGTGTCTTGTCAACAAGAGCTAAACAAGGAGATCTATTTATCAAATAACATGTTGTAGCCACAGCCTCAACCCAAAACTTTTGCTCTAGACTAGCACCACTCAACATACTCCTTGCCTTTTCCATCAACATCTTGTTCAACCTTTCAACAACTTCATTTTGTTGTGGAGTATAAGGCGTTGTATTGTGCCTTTTAATACCATGATCAGTGCAATACCTTTCAAAATCTGTAGAAAAAAATTCACCACCATTGTCTATCCTTAAACACTTAATTTTCCTTCCAGTCTGATTTTCAACCAAAGATTTAAACTCTTTAAACCGACTGAACACTTCTGATTTAATTTTAATGAAGTATAAAAATGCCCTTCTCGAATAGTCATCAATAAAAGAAACATAATATCTAGACTTTGATAACAAAGGAACATTAACTGGACCAAACACATTAGAATGAACATAATCCAGTATACCAGAAGATTTGTGAGGACTAAAATAAAAAGAAACATGGTGCTATTTTCCATAGATACAATGTTCGCAAAAATCGAACTCAAGGTTACAATCATCAAGCCCTTCTACAAGATTTTTATTCTTCAAGGTTTTTAAACCTTTCTCACCAATGTGACCAAGTCTATGATGCCACAACATAGTCTTCTCAGCTGGGAGTTTTACCTCCATAGAATTTGCAGTCAGAGAAGAGTCTTCATCTTTCTCTACAGGCGCAGCATTGCATGGCTTTACAGAGGCACTGTTACAAAGAATAGGATGTGCATCTAGCTTCTACAGAGTGCCACTACGAACACCCTTAGCCAACACCATTGCACCTCTAGCCATTTTACATCCCTTACTAGAAAAAGAAACTTCTACACCAACATCATTTAACTTACTGACAGAAAGAAGATTTCGAGCCAGACCTGGTATGTGAAGTATGCCACCAATATCTTTTGACTCTCCTGTCAGGAAACTGAATTTTGACTCTTCCTCTGCCAACTATCTCCAACGTTGAATCACTTGCCAAGTATACCTTTCCACCATCATACTTCTCGTATTTAGAGAACCATTCTCTATTGGACGTCATGTGAAAAGAAGCACCTGAGTCAACCAGCCATACATCATCTAATGTCTGAGTTGTCAAGGCTGCTGCAATGAAGGCTTCTGCATCACTTTGAGAAGATTTGTTGTTAGAGGCATTCTTCTTCTTCTCCTTGCAGTCCTTCTTGATATGACCAAGTTGCCCATAATTCCAGCATCTCACCTTGAAATTTTTACCAAGAGACTTTGATCTCCCTGTAGATTTGGATTTCGACTTCTTCTCTTTCTTCTTGCCTTTCTCCTTTGGTCTACCTCGAACAACAAGAGCCTCTTTGGCCATCTCTGAAGACTTCCTCTGCATCTCTTCAGATAGCAATGAGGCAACAACGTCTTCCATATTGAAAGTAGCGGTATTGCTTCCAATGGCCATCACAAGATGATCCCAACTATCAGGTAACGAACACAACATGAGCATGCAATGATCCTCCTCCTTTATCTTTACACCTATAGATGCCAGCTGAGTAACACTCATATTAAATGAGTTCAGATGGTCTGCAACAGATGCACCTTCTTCCATCTTCAAGGAGTACAACTTCTTCCTCAAGAATAACTTATTTACCAAAGACTTTCCTTGATAAATATCACCAAGCTTCTTCCATAATGAAGCTACAGACTGCTCCTCATGGATGTTTAGGAGAACAAAATCAGCTAGACTCGGTCTTATCAAACCTCTTGCTTTTCTATCAGCAAGATCCCAAGCTTCTTGCGTTGTACTTTGTGGCTTAGTTCCGAACACTGCAATCCAGAGGTCTCTATCCACAAGCAAGTCTTCTATCTCGAGTTTCCATAACTCAAAGTTACTGCCATTAATTTTTTCAATGTCTACTCTACCAGATGTACTCGCCATCTCAAACATAAACAATTTTCAACAATGCAAGACTCCCACTAAAACAATATTAGCACAAAAAACTAATCTTTCCTACAAGGATAACACAACTGACCAAGGTCTGATACCACTTGAAGGGGAAAAAATGCATGGATCTAAAAACCCAATTGTGCGGAATACATTCCCTTAACACTAATACAATAGAGGAGAAGAGCATAAACTGGTTTCAATAGCATTCTAAAACTACTTGAGATGAATACATGCAAGTAAAATAGATAACAGAATAAAACACTCACAGATAAACACAAGATATACATGGGAAAACCTTTTTAGGTAAAAAACCCACCACACAAAGTCTAGACCATTTGTATTACAGTAACAAGACAGTTACATAAAAAATTACAGTCTTCTCTGATCAGCTCACAACAACACACTCAAAATTCTCTCACTGTTACAATCTTATTTCTAACATACAGTTCAAAATCTCATCATCTTTGCAATCACGTACTCCACTTACATAAGTCATACATTGCATTTAATACTCTCAAACAACCGTTGATCACCAGGTACAATCATCACTAATCTGATTTCACCAAAGATCTACCCATGTCGATCTCTCTGCATCGAGCCACCCAGGCATTAATTACATTACCCAAATCGGGTTCAAATCCACCACCTTGGGTTGGCCTACACCTGCTACAATTACTACATTGGCCTTTAACCAATAATCACCTGACACTAAGCCACGTGTCATTCTTGTATTCACTGTCACTCTTTGACTTCGAGTCCAAATCGATCAACCCAGTTGTCGAGCTCACCAAGCTCTCTATAGACTTTACCATGCTACCGCAGAGCCCATCAGACTAGCTCGTGGTATGGCGGTAAGCATACTGAGCTCATCCGAGCTCTTACCGCTCTATTGCCGAGCTCAAACAACCAGCTCACGGTATGGCAGTAAGCCTATCGAGCTCGCTAGTCAAGCTCCCCAAACATCCACCACGCTACCGCTGCAGTCAATGGACAAGACCGCGGTGTGGCGGTGACCGGTCTGAGGGACCGCTGACTGTCTTACCGCGCTACTGCGGGGGCCGACAGGCCACCCCGCAGTAGGGCGGTAACCATCATCCAGACCACTGACGGTCTTACCGCGGCCATCGTGGTCAGTCACTTGACTGACCGTGGTAGGTTGGTAACCGCTACCCAGTCGTTGGTGGTCTTACCACAGCCACCGCGGTCAGTCACTTGACTGGATGCGGTAGGGCAGTAATCGCCAAACCTAGCCATAGGCAGTCTCACCGCGCTACTGCGGTGAGAGGACCCACCGCTTGCGGTATGGCAATAATCGCCAGACTGTCACCACCAGAGCCAGAAAGATAGCTACTGCGACCACCGTGGTGAGGAAGTAGACCATGTAATACCCCTCCATTTTTCCTTTTGGTTGGACAGTGTCTCCTTGTGTGGGTATGTTGTTGTGATGTGTTTCTGGTTATTCAAATGTTATCTTCATTCCACATTTTGGATTAGCATTATGGATATTCGAATTTAAAGATGTTTATGCTTTCGATTATAATAGTATGTTAGAATTGTCAGTTATTTGCAATGTATTGGTGAAGGGGACGGTATCGCATCACTCGCTTGTGAGCGCCTTGCGATCCCATGATTTCCTCTTCACGGTGTGTATTTTATGCTGTTCATATTATATGTTGTTCTTTACTTGAATTACAGGTTTACAGGTTCAGGACATCGACTCCACCTGGTTTCACAGGTTGGAGCGTGTTCAATACCCAACGATATTCGATTGGGAGATAGTAGCTAGGTTTTCCATGCCAAGTCGTCACCCTAGTCACAGTGTGTCATCGGTCATGGTGTGGTCCAATTGTTTTATATTGTTCGATTTACCTTGTTTCAGTTTATTTTGGAAGTTAGAAAGGTGTTAAAGTATGCTTTGTAGTTATGTGGGTGAGTGAATTAATCTGGTTATATGGTTGAAATGAAACTTAATTTATTAATTAATTTGATTTAAAGTATTTATGTTGAAAGGATTTACATTATCCATTTTTAAATGCATGCATATTTGAATTAGAATTGAAAATTAAGAAAATGCATTTAAATTTCAATTTAGCAATTTTTAAATTCAAAAATTTGAAAGGAAGACTTTTTTTTGGCTATTCTGTTTTCAAAAATTTATTATGGTGGTTGTAGAGATATTTTGATATTTTTCATTATTATGGAAATTTCTTCACAAATTGATGATCATGAAGTTTTGGGAGAAAGATTGAAAAAGAGAAGAAGGAAAGAAATTTTGTTGTTTTGGTTTTGGATTAGAAAGAGGTTGAATCTGTTGGAAGAGCTGGAATCAAGGAGGAACCCAGAACACCATTGTTAGCCTTTCAAGCTTCTGGCAGAATCAGGTTTTCTTTTGTTAAATTAGTTTTATTTTGGAAAAGAATCACAATTTTATATGTTGTTGAAAATATTTAAGTTTGGTTGATTTGCAAGTAAAAACCCATCTCAAATCTTGGTTCAAAATTGTGAAAACTTTATTTAGAAATGGTGTTCTTAAAAAAAAAATAGTGTTCTTGGTTTAAAAATGATCATTTTATGTATGGTCTTCTCAATTAAGTTTGGAAATCCCTATTGAAAATATAAAAGTATATATATGCTTGTATATTTTGTCTATATATATTTCCCTTTATAAAGCCATGCTGATAAAAATTACCCAGGTTCAATTTTTTTTAAAATATGGGTACTTTCAAGCTTCTGGTTTTTTTGTTATAAAAAAAATAGGACAGTTGAATTAAAATTTTAAAAAAATAAGAAAAAAAAAGAGAAAGGGCACTGGAAGGGAAGCTGGGGCTCACCTCCCCACCCCCCATGGGAGACGCATGGGAAGGTCGTGCCCAGTGTGGATTTCCCCCCCGCCATGTGGGGACAGCCACCGCCCACCACCACCATTGGCGGCATTGTTAGACAATGCCTCCAACGGTGGGGGCGGCTGGTCACCCACCGCCCGACTCCACGTAGGTCACCACCACCTGGCCGACCTCCGTCCGCCACCCTGCACCCTGTGCCCTACGCATAAACCTCCACGGCCGCCGCCTGGGAAACCGCGGCCGCCGCCCAACCTGTAGCGTGGCTATGCACGCAACCCGAAATCCACGACTGAAACCTTAGGGTTGGCGCATGGTTCGAGGCACGAGTGAGGTAAGTTTTAATTCAAAAATATATATTAAGTTTATATTTTATATTATTAATATATTAATATCTATTATAATTAATATAATATGTATTAATATTTAATAGTATATTATATATTATTATTATATATATTCATATCTATTAATTTTGAGGCATGAATTAAGATAAATTGAAGAAATGAAAATATGGTAAGTTTAATTAAATCATTGTTTTAAAAAAAAAAATATTATTTCGAGGAAGAAGTAGTTTTGTTTTAAATCAATATGATTTTATGACAAGATTAATTATATTAAAATGGTTATATGGAAAAGATGAAGCAGTATTTATTTTCAATGTATTTTGAATTGTATAAATAATTGAATGTCTTATTATTATTAAATAATGGCAAGGATTAAGTGTAATCGTGAAATTCTTATATTAAACTATAGTAGATGAAATATTACATTGACTTTAAAAGTTTAAATTTGATAGATCAGTATTGGTGTTTTAAGGGATATGTTTAAATAGATGAGTTAATTATTTTTGAAATAATTATGTTGAACAAGGGAAACGTCTACTTATTTGTTTCATGATGTTTTCTGAACTATAGAAGCAAACATTTACTTATCATTATTTTTAAACACAATTAGAAAAGAAAATGTTGGTTTAAATTCCATCCCTTGTCAGAAGAGACGTTTTTGAATCAAATTGTTGTGCAATAAACTATTAAATGTCACTAAGGAAAATGGATTTAATATATCCCAAAAATTAGTTTATTTCTGAGCACAATTGCTTTATATGATTATCTCCTTAGTGTGCATGTTTTGGGAAAGTGGGTTGAGTGCTTTTTTAATTGTAAGTCTTCCAGATGATCCTTGGAGGATGGGGGTTGTCGTTTTGTTGTGTCAACCTATTGTGAATTCTCTTGGATTGTGCATGAGGTTGTGTCTATGTTATAACCCGGTTTTCACGAATGGGGATGTTTTGTACCTCCTTGGTTTAGGAGTGGATTTTGTGAGTTGTGCCTCCTTATCAGGAGCGACTCTATTACCTTGTTACCTCCAAGTGTTTGGAGAGGGTTTGAACTTATGTTGCCTCCTGAAAAGGAGAGGTCGTGGTATCTTGTTTATTGCACCTTTGTACCCTTGGTGATTGTTTGGTATGTTGTTGTCAAGTAGAGGAGTGGCTTGTAATGGGGGCCAACACATGAAGTGGTTCCAGGGTAACTCGTTGTAAGTGGTGTAATTAAGTGATAACTAAATCAATATACTTAGAAGTTTGGGTAGTACTTCACACTAAAAAGATAATTATGCCTCATTCATAGACTCAAGTGCTCGGTTAGACTTGGGATGGGTGGAAAGGCCTGAAATGGAAAGGTCATTTATCTTGTATGTATGAAAGGTATTTGATTCTGCATGAGTGAGTATGAGGCCGAGATTCGGTAAAGGTCACCAGGATAACCTTTTCTTGTGGGGGTTGGAGCCTAGGAAGAATCGTCATGGTAACTCATGATGAACTATGTGATGACACTCTGTCTAGGACAATAGTTGGTATTTGATTTCGTATTAGTATGTATGAGGGTCAAGGATCGGTTGAGGCCACCATCTTGACGATTCGCCGTGGGTAACTCATGATGTGCTATGTGATGGCACTTTGTGTGACCATAGTTGGTACATGTTTATTGTGGGTATGGTTTCCTTAACATACCTGTTGTGACCATGGTTGGTATTCAATTATTATGTGTATGGTTCTCTTGACATACTTGATCTGCTTTATTTCTAGAAGCAATGTGACCATGTAGAGTTGTACTTGTGAGGTACATGTGATTGTTTGCTTTAGTTTGGTTTAGTTATGTTAGCCTGTGTCTAGAGGTAGATTGTCTTGACTAGGATTCCTGGTTACTATCTCCTAGCATGGGGGGTGGGCCTTTGGGTTCCACTTGGTTGGGTGGAGTGCACCTTAATCCGTTGGGTTCTCTCTTCATGTTTGTATGGATGAGACTTCCAGTTGGAGAGATCGTCGGTTTCAGTATCAGTTCTTGCTTTATTATTTCAGTTGATCTTGTATTATTTTACCCCTCAGTTGTTATCGAGGTGGAAGTTGTAATTGTAATTATGATTATTGATCTTACCTCATTCAGGGAATGAGTGTTGTAATCTTATTATAATGAATGGATTAATGCAATGGAAAGTTATCTTTATGCTTTTTGTAATTATCTTTTGGAATGCATGGGTTTAATTTATTTAGTAATTAAATGACATGGTTTAAATCATGTTTTTTGTTGAGGTTCTATATAACGTCTATCTCGTAACCTTAGAGGTTGTTGGCATTAGTTAGCGAACTTTCTTATTAATTATACTTTTAAAAAAAATATATTTTGTTTAAGTAGTTAAATGCAACTTCCTCTAGGGTTGCATGGCGAGGCGTTACAGACCGCACGCGGTAAGGCGGTAACTGCCAAACTCTTCACCACGGTACTGCCGGAACACAAAAGGAGACCACTGCGATATAGCGGTAAACGTAGGAAGGAACATTTTAACGCCAAGGCAAGAATGAAGGGGCATAAAGCTGGAAATTGAGACATAATTTCTCAACAGTGTTGTGTTGTGTGATGTCGTATTGTGTTGTTTTGTGTGATGTTGTGTTGCGTCTTAGGTCCATTAGGAGGGGCCATGTGAGCTTCCACCTTCATGTGGTTGGCCTTGTTAGTAGAGGGTATTTAAATAAATATCCTTGAAGACAAGAGAAGTTTGTTTGTAAATATTTTTCATTAATTATAAATAATATTTTATAAATTTAACAATGTTTTGTAAAAAAAATTGTGATTGCAAAGGTGAAAATTTGAAAAATAAATAAATTATCAAATTGAGTTGTATTTTTGTAGTTATTAGAGTTATATACCATCTATCTGAAGAATTTTACAAATGTTCACAATTTGGGATTTTTTCAATAAAATTAATTTATTAAGAATGCTCCTTATAAGATAACTTTTACATAATAGTTTTAATTATAATAATTTTTCTTATAATTTTAAATTTTGTTTTAAAACATAAACATAAAAAAATGTTTTAAAAATTATATGTATTGTTGGTGTATTTTATTTTAGAATAATCAAACAAATCTATATAATACTAATACAAAGAATTAAGTTTTTTCTTACAACTCATTTTATATAGGGTGATTATAAGTGAGTTAGTTCAAAGTCTTTCTCATTATTGTGATTGTTATAAATATTTTGAAATATAAGAAATATCTTAATTTTAAATTGTTGTTAATATGCACTTGTAGAGAAGAAATGTACATATTTTTCACTTTCCTCATTTTTTGTTGAAATAAGGTTATTGATTCAAGATCTTAAAACTATTTTTTAGCACTACTTTGTGCATTACTTACTTATCATCTAATAGAGGTGAAATATTTAGTGGCAAGTAGCCAAGAGATCAATTTTTATTGTACTAAATAAGATCGTGGGGGAGTCTTAGATAAAATTTTAGGTATAGTCACATCCAATTATAGTGCAAAATCTATTGTGACCCCTTTGAAATCCATAAAATCCAACTAAGTCCTTTCATTTTGATGGAAATTTTCCTTGTATGTGTAAACCTCTCATGATGGAATCCTTATGTTTTTTCTTGCTTAATTGTTTTATATTTTTGGGAGTCTTTGAGTTCTTGCTCACATTGTGAGTTTGTAGGCAAACTTGGAACCAAGTTCCATGGTTTTGGGTTCTCCCATCCCCCAATCACCACATTGTGTAGTTTTATTAGGTTGTGAGTCTTAGGGAAGACCTTGGACTTCAAATGTCCTAAGTTTGGTTCATCGCCGGACCCCCACCTAATGTGCCTCCTTTTATCTCTTTATTTCTCGTGATGTCTTTCCTCACCTCTTTTGATTCCAATTTCCTCTCTAATACCATCCCTCACTCCCCTTATATGTTTTCTCTCACAAGTCCCCAGTCCTCAATTTGTTTTTCTCTCCATCTCCCTTGTTCTTTGTTCTTCCATATCGAGCCTTGGGCTCTTAGAGGAACTTAGAACATTGGCACCTAGGTTCCAAGTGACAAGTCTACCTCAAGTTCTGATCCTTGTGATTCCTTTGGTCACAGTCCCAATTTCTTTCCTAAGCCCATGACCTGATCATTCCCTCATTGTGTCTGACCCATAACCTTTCTCCATTCCCTTGGACCTTGGACACTCACATCAACCTATCACTCACTTATTGATTCTTGATTCTTGGATTGCTTTCATCCTCCATGTAGTACAAAGAATTCTCCCAAATCTAAACTCCCACTAGGCACAAGATAGCTCAATTTTTCTATGACCTTCTCTCCATGCATAACGTTTCCCTACAACTTGGTGCTCCAATTTGACCCCATGCACTCCTTTGCAATCTGGTCTGATTCCATGCCTTAGTACTTTGACACCACTCCACAGGTGCACCCCACACTCCACTGCACTCCCCAACACATCCCAAATTTTTCTTCAAGCTGCCTCTATGCAATTCAACTTGGCACTGACACCCAACAAGTGTGGAGATCAGCCTAGCAAGTCGAAGTGGCTCCCCTATCATGAGTTCCAAACCCAAGCTTGCCCTTACCTTGGCACTCACTTAGCTCACCCCAATCTAGCACATGCCCCATTCCTAGTACCCTAATACCAGGGAACCTCCATACCAACCCTAGTGCACGAACTTATTCTTGTACCCCCAAGAGAGCACACTACCCCTTATAATCTTCCCCACTCAAAAATATGCGACACTCTCGATGTCAGACCACTTGGCTTAGGGCACCCTTACTGCTTCCTTAAAGAAGACATGTGTGGCATGTGTTTGACACTTGATTGGGATTGGTTATTGGTATGATTTTGACACCTGAACAAAGAAATACCACCTTGAAAGTATTTGGGTAGGATTTGAAATCAATTTTACCACACCCATTCATGAATCTCATTGATTTCTTGTTACTTTGAACTACCCTCTTGTGAAAACCTTAACATTGGAAAGCTCAACTCACCATCTTCAAGTTCTAGGTTCTTTTCACCTTGAATGAGAAATTGTTAAATTTTACATGAGGTTTTACTAGGTGCAAGCCCTTTGGCCTCTCTTATTCATACAAGGAAATGCAAATAGAGGAAAAAGGGTGTAGTGCTCACCCAAAGAAAAAAATGAGAGAAACTAAAGGTAAAAGCTATATGCATGCTACTATAATTTTATATGTTCATATTTTAAAAAGGTGGTACTTTAATTAAAATATGGATCATAAATCATGAAAAAGAAATAAGTCTCATCTCATTTGGAAAAAGTTGAAGTTAAAAGATAAGAGTATTTTATGCTTGAAAATATGCCTCATCAAAAGTGAAGAATAATAATGTTCTTAAGGATAAAGAGACAAGGCCATTAATTAAATGAAGTTTTTAGAAAGATTCACATTACCATTTCAGGGCCTATTGTGATGTATGTAAATAAATAAAGCATATTAGCATTATAAGTAGTAGTTTCTACAGTGAATATGATCCATTATTTTATTTTTTTATTCAATTAATGACCTTCAAAGGTTTTTATTGGTTGTTTACAAAAGAATTGAATAAGGGATATGTGGGTTTTTCATTTTCTTTTAATCTTGAGTTTTATATGGATGGTTTAGCTTTTTTGGAATGTTAAAATCTTATCTTTTTTTTGTTGATAAGTACTGCCTGTATGGGGGCAGCTCCCATAAATTGATCAAAAAATAAATTTACAATGCGGATCAGGTTTGTCATGGTAAGCATTCCTCACAGCTTAAACAAATTATGTCATTCAATTTCCAGTAACAAACATCCCTAACAAGATCAGACCATAAACTCCCACAATGTTTTTTTACCATTCCATTCTGAGTTAACACCTTAACATTTTAACACCATTTCATTAGCAGCCAAATTTTGAATTTCATTTGGAAGAGAAGAGTCATAAAAAATTGATTCCTTTTTGTTAGTGACACTCCCAGATTTGCCTCAACAAGAGCATTCACTTCTCTATAAACATGATTTAAAGAGAACCAGTTAAATTGTTCAATGATTTCCAAATTTTAATAATCCACGGCCTGAATTTCCAATTGGGAGCCCATTTCTTTGCTACTACGTTCAAACAAATTTGTGAATCTCCCTCCACATCCACTGCCTTAATTCCTATTTTTAAGCAAAGCTTTAATCCACACGCTAAAGCCTCCATCTCTGCCTTGTTGTTTGAGGTAAAGCCGATCTTTTTGGCCAGAGAATGAATGCATCTTCCCTTATTATCCCTGATTACACATCCCAAACCTAACATGTTAGGGTTTCCTTCTGAAGAACCAATCAAATTGAGTTTGAAATGGCCCTTGTTCGATGGTATCCATTTTGCCAGAGCTCTTTTATTATTTTTATTTACTGTCAATTGTCCTAGTGTTTTCAATGCACTCCACACTTTCTGAAGTATCTCATCCCAATCCGTGAAACACATTGCCTTTCTTTCCATCATATTGGAATTGATTACCTCCACTATTCCAAATTTGATTCTCTTTATGACTTCCATGATTGGAAGACAAGCATCTTTAAAGATTCAGTGGTTACGTTCCTTCCAAATGTGCCATGCCACAACCCACACATTGTGTCTCTTGTAAATAGGCCAATTTCGCAATAATCTTAGTAGGTCATTTTGTCTAGGTGTCACCCAACCCAAAGCATTAACCAACCAGTTCCAACATTCTGCAACAAAGGGACAATTGAGCAAAATATGATTTGTAGTTTCACAATCTTTGTTGCACATAATACACATGTTTGGGCCAATGAAACCATACTTTGTAAGCCTATCACCCGTCAAGATTCTCTGATGGAGTGTTGTCTAGAGAAAGGAGCCAACTTTTGGAAGTATGGATTTCTTCCAGCATAGGGAAACCATCCAAGCCACCTTTTGGGACCGCTGCCTTTGTAATTCATACCCTATTATGATCGAGTACTCTCCAGACTTTGAGCCACACCAGAAAATTTCATCTTCCTCCTCTAATAAGTTGATTCTATGCACAACAAGAAACTCCCTAAGTGTTTTTTTTATTGTAACAGGTATATCTAGTAACTCCACATTTACCCATCTGTGTGATTCACCCCACCCCCCATTCACCAAACTTACATATTCCACTACATAGCGACTATGCCTATTGATCGCGTCTTCAAACCAATCCAAATTTCCAAGATTTTTTGCTATGGGAGGAAAACCCTCCCAAGAATCCAACCAAAAATCAACATTTCTCCCATTTCCAACTTTCCATGTCAGATGTTCAATGATTAGAGGTCGACTCTCTCAAATAAAATTCCAAATAGGATATTTGCTAGGTGAATTGGCCATTGTTAGGATTCTACTCAGGTCCATACAATACAAATAATTCCTTTGTATAATGCTGCACCAATGTCTTTTAGTTTCACAATATAATTTCCAACATAACTTTTCTCCTAGAGCCCTATTTTGCAAATCCATGCTACGCAACCCAGTACCACCAGATCCTGTATCCTTACACATTGTCTTCCAACTCAAACATGGAATTATCCTCCCGTCCTTAGCACCTTCCCATAAAAATATTTTGAGGAAAATTTCCAAATTTGTAGTCACCTTATGAGTGGCTTTGAAGCAAGACATGACAAAAATTGGGACTGCAGATAGAACAGATCTAATCATTTGTATCCTTCCAGCAAGGGAGGACAATTTATTTTTCCAGGCCTCTGCTTTGCTTCTACACCCATTGATGACCTCTTTCCAATGGCTCAATCTACATATGCCTTGAAAGAGTGGCGCTCCCAGGTGTTTAGAGGGAAGAGTAGCAATATAAAAACCAAGTAAGCTTGCAATTTTCCTATGTGTGGCATCTTTTGTATTGAAAAAATATATTTATGATTTTTATTTATTTATGATTTACCCAGAAGCACTCACATAAAGCTAAAAACCCACCTTTCTTATCCTTGCTTCTCTAAGTGTTGCCACACCAAAAAGCATCATATCGTCTATGAATTGAGAGTGAGTAATTAGATCTAAATTTTCTGAAATCGTTATGCCTTTCTAAAGTCCAACAATTCTTAGGCTCCTTATATGCCTCCCCATAGCCTCAACCATTATAAAAAATAGAAAAGGAGACAATGGATCTCCTTGTTTGATACCATTAGTGGCTCAAAAAAACCACATAGCGAACGATTTACAATAATTGAATACCGAGGCAAGGAAATGCACATTTCAATCATTTCCAACCATTCATTTGAAAAAATATTTTTTTTCATGACAACCAACAAAAAACCCCAGTCAACATGATCATAAGCTTTAGTCACATCCAATTTAATTAACATCCCTTTTCTACGCTCTAAAGTAATCATGTGGAGAGTTTCAGAAGATGTGATAATACTGCCCAAAATCTCCCTGCCAGGAGTGAAGCCATTATGCTCCTCCGATATGACTCGATCCAATATCTTTTTTAGTCTATTCGCTAAGACTTTGGCTAAGATCTTATATACAGTGTTGTAAAGGGAGATTGAGCGATAATCTATGAAAGAGAAACAATCATTTTTCTTCAGAATTAGAGCGATGGTAGTATTGTTCAAATCTTTAATTATTTTTTTCTTTTTTCTAAAATCTTCCACAAGCTTCCACAAATCTATTCCCATGAAAGGACAACAATTTTGAAAAAATATTTTCATCATTCCATCCGGTGCCAACGCTTTATCAGGATGGAGAGAAAAGACCATAGTTTTTACCTCATCCAAAGAGAAAGGCTCACATAGGTGCTTGTCTTCATTAGCTCCAATGCATAGTGGTATGCTGTCCAAAATGGACCAACACCTGTTTGCAACTTTTGTAGCTTTCCTTGCTAGTAATGATTTAAAATATCGAACTGCCTCTATCTCAATAATTTCTTGATCCTTTGTAATTGAACCATCTAGACACATAATGTTGCCAATCCTATTTCATTCTCTTTAGGCTCTTGAGGAGTTATGGAAAAAAATGTGTTGGCATTGCCTTCCTGTAGCCATAATTCCCTGGCCTTATCCCTCCAAAACAACTCCTCCCTGGAAAGAAGTTTCAAGTGTCTAGCCTTCAGATATTTTTCCTTTTGATATTCATTGGTTGCCATTCCCTCCCTCAACACTTTCTCATTAAGCTCCTCCAAATCGTGCTCAACCACCACTTTCTCCATGAAAATGTCTTTGAAGACGTCCTTATTCCACTATTTCAATTTGTCTTTAATGAAGTCCAATCTATGAATGAAGAAAAAACTCACTATTCCCTTGAAAAAGTCCCCTTCCAACCACCACCTTTCAATATTTTCTATCAACTTCGCATCGTGCCACCACATAGATTCAAACCTGAATTAAATTTTGTTCGGTTTCTCTCTTAAACCAATCTCCAATTACACAGGGAAATGGTCAGAGACAAAGATTGGCAGTATGCTCGAGACACAGTGAAAGTTTTCACCTAGCCATCCCCCACCAATGAGAACTTTGTCCAAGCGTTATGAGATATTTGTGAACCCCATCCTCCGGTTGGTCCATGTGTATGTGCCATTTTTTGGACAACAATCCAACACAACCAGTATAGGGATAAACTCATGAAAGCCATATATCACTTTGTTTTCCTTCAATAGTCCATAACTCTTCTCTTTCAAATCCAATATCACATTGAAATCCCCACTTAAAACAAGCATATTATTGTTAAGCTCATTGATCCTTAATTTAATTTGTTGCCATATCAAAGCCTTCTCCATTGTTCCTATCGGGCCATACACATTGAAGAGTGGAAAAACCAAATAAGTCTGCCAATAACTCACAACACATTGCAACCAGTTTGGAAAAGAAACATCCCACAATGATATCTACTGATCTTGCCAACCAAAGGAATCCCAAACCGCTGAAAGTCCCTATAGAATTCAGAAAAAAAACAAGACCATTTTTTACAGTACTTCACAAAATTGCTTCCTTCCAAATCACTTATTTTAGTCTCTTTTAAGATGACAATATCTACTGCTAATCGATCTAGATGATGCTTAACTAAGCATCACTTGTCAGTGGTCGATAGGCCCCTAACGTTCCATGATATTACCTTCATGGCTTCCCAAAGGAGGCCCTGTCTCCCTTGGTTTCAAAAAAAAAAATTGATGTTGGGCAAACCAAATTCTTTCGCATTCTCCTCCCTGTTTTGCTTCCTCAAATTTCTCCCCCACCCTTTATTGGATTTCCCCAAAAACTTGGTTGTTGATTGGCTGATACATTGAGTCTCCACGATGTCCAGTTCATCCCCATCTGATTTGTGCTCCCCTGACTCCCAATCCGAATGATCTACTACCAATTGAACCACATTTTGCTCCACCCTAGCCGGACCTTTCTCCAATTTCTCTGCTTGTTCTATATTTTCTTTCGGGTTCATGGATAAACATGGAGGGTGAAGATATTTGATCTCTTGTTCAATGTTGACCGCCTTTGTGGCATCAAATCCAGATCCAGAGGGTGGAATGTCTCGAGGCTGCACTTCATAGGATGGAATTTCAAGCGCTGGAGTATTGTTTCCCCCATTGGTCATTGTGATTGCCACCTTCAAGTTTATTTTTCCATTGAAAGTTAGGGCATCAAACCTTGTGTGTTTTAGGTTTAGCCTTGCAATTTTTCTCCAGATGGGCTCTGCTTCCGTACTTCAAACAAAATAATTTCTCCATTTCAATTTCCACTTCAATCCTCCTGTGGCTGCCCTTAACACACAACATTATTTCTTTGGGGATCTTGCATACTTTTGCAATTTGGATGCTAAGAAATAGGTAGGATCCCCCTTCTATTATCTCCTCATCGACTTTAGTAAGGGTTCCCAAAGTTCTTCCATTTTTTTCTATGCACTCATCAACCCAAAACTCCAGCAGCATATTGTATAGGCAAATCCACAAGGGTTTGTAGTAGGGATCTAATTTCACAGGATCAAAATTAGGAACCCACTTCTGCATATAAAGCGGATGATTTTCCATTTTCCACAGGCCCCCATTCAAGATTTCATTCTTCTCCTCCAAAGAAGCAAAAATGGCAATGAAGAACCCTTTCAGCATGAATTTAACTATCGCCATTGATTTCCAATTTTCTGCAAGCCATTTACGAATTTCCTCTTGGATGAATCTTGGCCCTATAACTTGACAAATTATTGCCAATTCATTCAACATCTGGACATTTGTCTTCATCTCCCGAGTTAGGTCGATCACCAAAAATTCATCGTGGATCTGATTCCTGCATTGTTATGAAACCTCATCAAATTCCCGCTTGACATCTTCCTCTTCATTCACCTTTGCTAAATTTCTCTCTCTACCCTCTTTCGCCATAAAATATGTCAATATGATATTTAGCAATTTTATCATTCATATAAAAGAGTTATTGTTTTTGAGTTTTTTGTGGATGGTTTATTTTTTTGGAATATTAAAATATTATCTTTAATATGAATAGTTTATTGTTGAATGTTTAGTTCATATATTATTTTGTACATATCTGTGTTTTTTGAGAGAATTCACATTATTTTGACATTTCACATTTCTTTTCATTTGTATATTTATTGAATTTATCTTTACCTTTTTCTCTTTTATTCACACTTTAGATATCAATAAAATATTTCTTTGCATTCTTTGATTGCATGTGCAACTCTAATTAGACAATTGAAACTATTAACAATTAAATATTTTTTTAAAGTATTTTATGTATATCATTTTATTTGGGGAGTAATTATACTATTTTGGTATGTCACCCTTTCTTTCATTCTTGTATTTACTTGTATTTATTTTTACCTTTTTCTCTTTCAAATTAGTTTATTTAAATAAAGAAGTTGGTTTGAAATAAAACTTGACTATTGTGAGTAATAATTTTATTATAAAAATATTACATTCATAAATAAAATAAATTCAGGTACGAAGATTATAAATAATATCAAATAATTATTTCAATAAGACAAAAAAATACATTATATGTTGAGTGGTTGTTTTATCTTCTAGTCATTTGATGATGATATCCCAAGTTGTGACACACTATAGAGATCCTATGTAACATAGTGCGTGTTTATGCATCATGCAAATGCATCAAAGCCTTAGTCACAACAAACTCAGGTGTACTTTTTATCTTGAGTTGGACACACTACGTGTCCCCCTAATTTTGTGCTCACTTATTATTTATCCCTCAAACCAACAAAGAGAATTCTCTGCCATATCCTTATTCCTTTATCAATTACATATATTTATAATATTTTGGTGGGTAGATATTCCATTTATCAATTACATATATTTATAATATTTACATGGGTACTTATTCAACCAATGGGCTTAGTTATTCTATTTAATCAATTGACATTTGAGTAATTTATTTTTCACTCATAAAATTACTTCCTTTTTACCCTCGAGATTTGTAAATAATTTATATTCTCTTCTCTAATTACTCTTTTATATCAATATTTGATAAATTATTTTCACTTTTGAAAATATACTTTTTTATCCATATAATAATTATTTAACTTCTTTTAATTGTTATCCTCCTCTTTTTATTTGAATAAATAATTCTATAACATTATAGTATTACAATTTTGACCATATATAGCTTGAAAGGGTTGACATTTTGATAGCTGAATGGTATCCTTGATTATATGCAAACTCCACTAAGTGTAAATAATCTTCCTATGACTCACGTTTGTCCATAATATATACATCCTTAACATGTATTATAATATTCTATTGACTTGTTTAATTTGTCCATTTGACTCAGGATGGTATGTAGTACTAAAACTTAAATCGACACCAAATTTTAAGAAATAAGAGATTTCCAAAAGGAAGAGGTGAATCTAGGATCTCGATCTAAAACACTATTCTTTGGAAGTCCATGTAGTATAATTATTTCTTTAAAAAATATGTGAGCAATATATGAGGCAAAATATTTTATTTTGATGAGCAAGAAGTGTGTCATTTTGGTTAATTTATCTACTACTACAAGAATACAGTCATGTCCTCTACGTGTTTGTAGTAATCCAATGATAAAGTCCATATTGATAGACTCCCATTTCCAATAAGGAATATATAAAGTTTGTGAAGTATCGGGTGGTTTACATTGTTCGACTTTTAACTCTTTGGCAAACTAAACATTATTGGACATAAGTATGAATCTCAATTTTTATTTGAGGACAAAAGAAATTTTGTTTGATTGAAAGATAGGTTTTTTGAAATCCTGGATGCCCTAATATAGGTATAGCATGGGAATCCTTCAATATTTATTTTTAATAGTGGGTAAATCAAGAATACATAATTGACTTTTATAATATAAAAGGTCATTATTATCTATTGTATACAATTCAAGGAAATCATCATTTGGATATTTATTTTGTAATCCCTCATAAAATGATTGAAAATCACTATAAAAAGGTAACCTATATTTAATATCATTTTAAAATTGACTTCTTTCAAAGGTTAAGGAATTCACACATAATTATTTTCTACTTAATTCATCAACCACTACATTTTCTTTACTTGGGACATAATTAATAGTAAAGTCATATTTTGTTAATAGTTCCATCCACTTTCTCTTTCTCATGTTTAGTTGTGGTTGAGTTAAAATATGTTGCAAACTACGATGATCAATTTTTAATATAAATTTGTTTCTTACTAAATAATATTGCCAAAATTTTAAATCATGAATTGTTCCAAGTAGTTCTAGATAATGAATAGGGTAAATTATTTTTAGCAGGTAATATTTTTCTTGATTCATAACTTATTACTAAATTATCTTGCATCAAAACAATACCTATACCACATGCTTATTTAATTACAGTAGAGCGTTTATTAAAATTTGAAGTATAAATTATGGATGCAGTAATAATGTTTTCAAGATTTTAATTTATTTGTCATAGTCTAGAGTCCATTGAAACCTTTGTAATTTCTTTGTTAGATTTGTTAAAGGTGCAAATTTTTTAAAATAATTTCTTACAAATCTACGATAAAATAGATAATCTTAAAAAAAATGATTTCATGGGCATCATTGGGTATAATTCAATATTGAATCACTTCAATTTTAGAAAGGTAAGGTGAAATTCCCTTTTTTGAAATTAGATGAGCTAATTAAGGTACTTTAGATTTGAAAAAATCACATTTGCTAAGTTTTGCATATAACTTATGTTTTCGTAATGTTTATAGTACAAGTTTAAGATGATGTTCATGTTCTTCATTCTTTGAGTATACTAGAATGTCATATGAGAAAATAATCACAAAAATATATAAAAATGGATGAAGAATATCATGCATTAGTGCCATAAAAGTTGCAGGTGCATTAGTTAATCCAAAAGGCATTACAACAAAATCGTAATGGCCATAATGAGTTTGAGAAGTGGTTTTAGTAATGTTACTGTTCGATACAAATTTGAGGATAACTAGATCGTAAATCAATTTTTTTAAACATTTAGCACCATTTAATTGATCCAAAAAATCATCAATTTGAGATAGGGGATATTTTTTTTTTAATGGTTAGTTTATTAAGTTATCCATAATCGATACATAGTCGCATGGTTCCATCTTTCTTCTTAACAAATAATATAGGAGCACTCCAAGGAGAAACACTAGGTCAATTTTTTCCCTCTTTAAGTAGTTGTGTTAATTGGACTTTTAATTCAATTAATTCAAGGATAGATTGGTGATAGGGTGCTTTCGAAATTAATTATGCTCTTGGAACTAAATTAATAACATGTTCCACCAAACATCTTGGACAGAAAGACATCTTTAAACTCTTAAATAATAAGTTTAACATTAATGTCTAGTTTAAATTTGTCACATGTTGAAATTAACATAGCGCAAAAAAGTTTGCAATCTTTTTTAACACTACGTTTAACTTGCATGGTAGAAATAGTTTTAATATTAAGTGGTCTTCTCTCCCCTCGTAAAATTTGACATGTTCTCATGTCTGATCTAAGAAGTACATGTTTGTTTTCACATCTTATAAAAACATTGTTCTTCTCTAACCAACTCATGCCAATAATTGCATCATATCTTCCTAAATTCAAAATATGAAAATGGTCTTGGGTTTCAAAATTGTCTAATTTAAAAGGTAGATTCTAAATAATTGCACTAGTATGTTTAACGGTTCTACCATCAACCATTTCAACATCAACATGGGTGTCTCTAGATATAATTTTTAATTTGGACACTAATTTAGGAGAAATAAAACTACGAGTACTGCCATAATCTACAAGAAAAGCTATATTTTGGTTATTGATTTTACTTTTAATTTTTACTAAATATATTTGAAAATGAATAGTTCTTGTATCAACAACAACATAAAAAATTATTTTTGGTTGTGTGGCATTGCTTAATTGGTTGTGATGACGTTGAAAATTTTGATGTGATATTTTAGGACAGTCCTTGACATGATGAATTCTTCCACAAATATAACATTTGTAATCTATTGATGGTTTTATTCTAAAAGAACTATCAAGTTTAGGTGTGGCTATATCAATTGTATGAAAATTAATGTCATTATGAAATGGTTGATCTTTTCTAATTTTTACTTTAGAGAAAGGATCGCTATGTCTCCTAGTATGTTTCTCTTATTTTTGTTGTAAAAAAAATATTTTTAATTTTTTTTTGCCATTTGAGTTGCTTCATCAATTGTTATAGGTTTTTCCACACCAAAAATTTGCTTTATATTCATCTCATAAACTAGTTATAAATCATACAAATCGATCTCTACCTTCTATAAATGATACAAAACAATTTAATCATTCAAATTTTTGTTTATATCCATTTACAATTTGCTACTTTTGTTTGAGTTCAAAGAATTCATTTTGTTGCTCTTGTATAAAATGATCTAAAATATATTTATATTGGAAGACAATTTTAAATTGTTCCCATTTAATTTTGCATGTTTGTGAATTGAGGAATTGTAAGGTATCTTGGTATCAATTTAATACATTATTATTTAATTGGTATGTGGAAATTTGTGTTCTACCAATACTACTAGTATTTTGTAATTCAAAATATCTATCAAGATTGGTTAACCATTACTTTGATTCTTTAGTTACAAATTCTCCATTATTTTTTGAGAAGAACTATTTAGTTTTGTTCGTATTTTCCTTTTACTATTATTATATAATTCATAACTAGAATCATTGGAACTTAAATCTTCATCGATAGTTTCATGTTTTTTTTGTAATTTTATTATTTTCTTTTCCTTACTTTTTTTGTTCCATATGCTTAGAGTTACTGTGAGAGATGTCCTCTTCATTGATATGGGATGTTTCATCATCAGTGTGATTGTTTTTATCTATAACTTGTCATTTAAGTTCTTGTATTTGTGAAGTTAGTTGGGAAACTCCATTTAATAAGGATTGGTTGGTTTGTTCTAATGCCTCATAGACTTATTGGTTGCTTTAAAATGTCATTCTCAAGAGTCATTTGTTAACACAAAGAGATTGAATAAAAAAAATGGTTGATAACTAAGTTTGTATTGAAATACTACCTAAATCTTGCAAACTTGTAAAAGTTAACAAACTCCTATAAAAAATAAATGTGAAGAGAATAATAATAATAATAATAATAATTTTATTTAATAAAGTACCATAATTACTAAGGTTATTTGGTTAATCATAATATGTAAACAATATTTTTTAAAATAATATGTAAAATAATATTACTATTAATGTAAAATAATATTTCAAATTGAAATATAAAAATAGAAAACTAAATATATAAACACTTTAAAATTTAATTCTTTGAGTGAAATATGAACAAAATATTATTTTAGTATAATGATATTATCAAATTTACTACATTAATAAAAAATTAAAGAGATTTAAAGGTTGGTGTGAAAAAAGTATTTTATGCAATCAATGAATTTTGTAATAATTAACATTAATTAATTAAATTGTCTTTTATAAATTTTCAAATAAATAAATCAAGATGTATGTATACAACACTTTTATTTTACATGTATAAATATTTATGAATATTTTTTTCTATTTTAAAAATTTGGAAAAAGGGTCCAGGAGCTTAAAAATATTACACAACCTGACCCCCCAACATAGAACAACCTAGCAAGCAACATATACTTGTACCCGACAAGGATGAGACCTGGTCACTAAAAAACTGGAAAAGAAAGAAGTTACAGAAAGGAGAGATAGACCAACTAGAACAACCAATCATAGGCAAAAGAAAAATTGTGCAACATCCATACTGCTCAATCAAGTGGATGCTCTTTTATATCTTTGTGTAGCAACCTAATCACATCCATTGGGAAATTATCCTTCCATCTGAGCCCAATGTTGTTACCCTCTTCCATGTTGATTCCTTTGTTGGCTACCCAATCCACAACTTTATTGCCATCTCTTTTGACATGAGAGAATTTGACATTGTCAACACCACGAACTAATCCTCTGCATTTATCGAGCAACAAGTCAACCCTCCAATTCTTATAGAAGTTCCCATTCATAATACTGATGATAATTTTGGAGTCTCCTTCCACCCAAAGTTTCTTCCAACCCTCCTTGCCAGTGATTTGCAACCCTTTCCAAAGAGCTCTAGCTTTAGTGATGTTGTTGGAGTCTAATCCATAATCAAAGTCATATATTCCCAAAGGTTGGCCCTTGTGATCCTTGAACACCTCACCCCTACCTACTCTACCTAGATTCTCCTTGAAGGCCCCGTCAAAATTGTGTTTAATCCAACTCGGGGTCGGGTAAGACCACATGCTTCTAGCCCCCTTGACTAGTTAAACACCATCCTCACCTATTTTTCCACCTAGTCAGCTAAACCTAGGCCACCTATTGGCCCATTTCAATTCCTCCTCCAACACCTTCCAATTCTTTGTGTGATGCTCAACTCTCCACCAACATTGGCACATTTTGAGGAGTGACCCACATCAACCCCCATTTATTGATCAATCTACACCAAAGCTCCCCTACCATTGAGCAAAGAAGAAATAAATGATCATTATCCTGACAAATAGCCTTGCACATAACACACCTCGAAGGACCAGCTCACCCCATCACCCTCAACCTATCCCATGTACACACTTGATGTTTCCAAGCAATCCAAAAAAAGGAATTGGCTTCCAAGAGCCCCATATTATTCTAAATTATCTTTGACAAATTTGGTCTAATGGTGTTGCCTTGGCAATAAAGAAAATTAAAAGATGACCTAGAGGAGACAAATCCAACCCCACTAACTTTCCAAAAAAATCTATCCTCCTTTGAGAATAGCCACATATTTAATATTTCTCTCAATATCTCTCCACCTCTCATGAAGCTCATTGCTTGGAAGCACTGGGGAAATCTATTGTGAATGCCCTCCTTGCCCACAAAAATAATTTTCAACCATCCACCCAACATTAGAATCCAAGAAATTATCAAGAGGGTAAAAATGGGTCAACTTTCTAAGGGGTTGATCCTCGATCCAAGCATCCCTCCAAAAATGAACTTTGTTCCCTCTTGTAGCTCTCCACAAGGTATTAAACTTGATAAGCTCACACTAGCTTCTCAGGAAATTCCAAAATTTGGACCCCTTATATAAGACAATAGAGCGGTCTAAAATATTTTCAGGGACATTCTACAAATATTTGGCTTGCACAACCTTGATCCATAACCTCTCCTTCTCCTCATAAATATGCCAAGCTAGCTTGGCACCCAAGGCTATGTTCATTTTTTTGAGATTCCTAAAGCTAGCCCCACCCAAAATTTTGGGCTTACATACCTCCTCCCACTTGACTAAATTATACTTAAAATCCTCCATGGAACCTCTCCAAAGAAAAATCCTTTGAGAGGCCTCAAGCACCTTAGCAACCTTGCTAGGAATCTAGAAAGAAGACATAGTGAAAATGGGAACAACAACAATGGAAGCCTTTATAAGAGTGTTTATGCTTGCAAGTATAAGCCACTTACCCTTCCAGGAAGCAAACTTGCTATGCACCCTATCCACAACCTCCCACCATTTGACTTCCAAATTTCACTTATAACCAAGGGTATCCCTAGATAAGAAATAGGAAGATAATTAACCTCAAATCTCAAAATAATTTGAATTTCAAGAGACTCCACATAAAAATCCTTTAAGAAGAAGATCCTAGATTTGTTAAAATTTATTTTCTACCACGCAACCAACTCATAAGTCTGCAACACTTTCTTAATACCTCTTGCCTCCCTAGTTGAGGCCTATCCAAAGAGAAGTGTTTCATCAGTGAATTGAAGGTGGGTCAAATTGGGGACCCCAATTGAAACTCACAACCCTCTTAATCAACCAACTTCCATCTCCTTCTTGATGGTGCGACCAAGAACCTTTACAATGATAAAAAAACAAGAACAAAGATAAAGGGCCAGATTTCCTTAGACCCCTACCAACATTGAATAAATCCATAGCTACACCATTTATCAACACTGCAAAAGATGTAGAAGAAATACAACTGAGCCCCTAATTGCATCACTCCTAGCATAACCCAAATTTTACCATTAATAAGAAAGTCCCTAGAGATGTGGTTATAAGCCCTGTTCAAGTCAAGTTTCAACACCATCCCTTCTTTCTTCCTTGACTTGATGGATTGAATGGTCTCATGGGAAATCACTATACCATCAAAAAAATTCCTACTCTTGAGAAACCACTTTGTTCTTAAAAAACAATAGACTCTAAACACGACTTCATTCTAGAGGTCATTTCCTTCGAGACAATCTTGTAAATGCCATTACATAAGGCTACAAGAAGGAACTCATCAAAGAACATGGGATTTTTACTCTTGGGCACAAGAGCAAGGAAATTTTTATTGCAATCTCTCATCATAGTCCCATGTTGCTTGCATTCCTCCATTGCTCTCTAAATATCTACACCAACTATATCCCAAAATATCTGAAAGAAATAGGCATGGAATCCATTAGGGCTCAATGCCTTCAAATTTCCAAGGGAGAAAGCACCAAATTTGATCTCATCCATCGTAAAGGGGGCCATCAAACGATTCATATCGGCATCAACCAAGGATGCAATTTTGTTAAAAAACTCACCTTGCAATTGTAGATTTGGTTCATCCTCAAGTCTCAACAAATTCTTGAAAAAATTAAAGCCTTTCTTTCTAATTACTTCAATATATTCCACCACATTCTTGTTAGAGAGCCGAATTTTTTAGGATCTTGTTGTGATGCCTTCTAATATTGATGATAAGTGGAAAAAATTTGTATTGTTGTTCCCTACCTTCAGCCAATTAATCCTTGACTTCTAAAGCTAAAAAATATCCCCCACTCTAAGAATCTTTCCCAACTCGTCAAGATTTTCTATCTCCTTCACTTTTAAGGAAAGAGAAAAACCATGCTTTGTTACCTCCTTCTTGATAATCTTCAATTCATCTTCAATTTTTGATTTATGTTTAAAGAGATCACCTATCACACTTTTATTCCATGCTCTGGCATATCTCCTGGTCTTCTCAAGCTTCCTAAGCACAAAGTATCTTTTATTACCCTTAACATCCACCTTCCACCAATTCCCCAAAGCCTATTGAGAATCAGGGTGCTTGTACCAGAAGGGTCTTCATCTTGTTATCTTACTTCAATTTACATGCTTTAAATTTAATTTTTGAGAAGAATAATTAAATTTAATTGAAAAGGTTAGCCAAATTTCCAATTGTTGCATAATTTGTACTTTGTCAGCACATGGGAGAGCCATTGCAAATATTTTTTGATTGACATTCGACAGCTTGGCTTCAGGCAAAGCACTTCAAAGCATTAAAAAGATAGAGAATTAAATGGCTTGTTGTATCTTAATCATTATCCATGTCCACTAATGAGTCACAATAAATTTCACTCTTATGATCAAAACTATATGTTGAAAATTCATCCATTGAATGATGAAATATTTTTGTACATTAACTTTAACTTTCTTAGTATATTAATGTTATATTAACTTATGAAATAATAATATTTTTGTGGAGTATACTACAATTTTTATTCACATACCACTTTCTTGACAATGAAGAGTAATATAAAATATATATGTCAAAGAAGTAAAAAAATTAATCATATAAAAATTATTAATGTCTTTTTAGTTTTAAAAGCCACTTTTTATATTGAACAAAGCAAAAAGGATTTACAAGAATGAAACTACAAAGAGTATTTATAATTTAAGTAGCTACATAGACATCCAAAAAGGTACTAACCGTGACAAAAACCTTCCATAAATATATATTATAAGAGTTGTACAATGTACAAAAAAACGTAGACACAATTCATTAAAAATATTCATTACCATTACAAATGAGCCTAGCAGTGGAGGATCACGATGGTCCATGGAGGCCCTAAGTTGGGTGTCTGAGTAGGAGGTGAATTCAATTGAACAAAGTAAGAGTAAGAAGAAAAGGGCATCACCTAAATCCTTCCTCCAAAACTCGAGACTCAACAGTGATTCATCTATCGTATCACAGACAAAACCACATCTCATAACAACTAGGGCAAGATCTTGCACCATAGAAGAAGCTAGTTCAAATTTGGGAAAAATTCCATCAACAATTTCTAACCCAAATTCAAAATTACAATGCTCAAGTGCCAATTCCAATGAAGAAAGAGAGTAAATGAAATTTTGAAATTAACATATTTCCAACATCTTCACCAACTCTTTATCCAGCAAAATTTCCATGTAATTGGACAAGAAAGAATAATCTATCTCAAAAAATAGAGTTGGGGGTTGTTTTGAAGCCACTCCCTACCCACAATTATTCTTGTAGCCTCCTCAATAGGCACACAAGGAATAGTGAAAACCATACCTAGCTTTTGTCTATCATATGCTTTGTTGCTTCTTTTCACCTAAAAACATTTGGATAGCATGGCATGCCATGAAGACTCCATAATATCACAATGAAATTGTGAATAGAGAAGAGAGAATTGAGAAAGTAGATATGTTATAAATGATATGAAGAACATCAAGTTGGTAAATTATATATAAAAAAAAAACATCAGTACTCAGCACTTGAGCATTTAATTCATCACAAGTCACACATGTTGATATGACAATATTATCAACTATTTATATTTTCAAATCTAATGGTTCTAGGGTTATTTCAGAGGTTTGAATTCGCAAGTCTAGCTCCTCTAAAATTTCCTTCCAAAATGCAATTACATTCGTTTATCGAACATCCATTGAATGATTGAATTCTTTGAGTATATTAATGTTATATTAACTTATTAAAGAATATAACTTAAACTCTTAGTTACTAGTCATTAAGTTACATGGACATCTAGCTTCAGACGTAGTACTTTGCTCAATGGATCGCTTTTGATTAGAACTTATAATATTTTGACACTTGTCTCCATTTCAGAGACTATGTAGGAATTTGGGTGTGTGAAAATTTGTCCTGGAATAGAACAATATATAGCATTTGATATTATTTCCACCAAGGCTATGATTTTTATTGGCATACAAGTCTCATTCACCAATGAATTTTTTTTATTGGTTTGAAAATAGGTTTAATTCACCAATGAAAATATTTTATTGGTTTGAATACAATTTTTTTAGCCAAAAAAAATATTTTTTGGTTTGAAAATAGGTTTAATTCACCAACACAATAATTTTATTGGTTTGAAAATAGGTTTAATTCACCAATAAAAATATTTTATTGGTTTAAAAATAGTTTTTAATCGCCAATAAAAATATTTTATTGGTTTCAAAAAAAATATAATTCACCATAATTTTCTACAAACTTCTAGCAATTACAAAAGATTCGCCAATTGAATTTATTATTTTTTCTCGAAAAAAACAAAAAATTCACCAATAAATGTAATTTTTTTTAGGAAGTATACAAGATTCACCACGTTTTTACATATTTTACCAAGGGGGGGTTCTTAAAGTTATCCCTGCTCTTCGGCCTTGGCTAATCCCAACACAATAGTATCGTCAACAAATTGGAGGTGAGCTTGAGAGCCAATATTAGCTTCCCGAGACCAACCTTGAAGAAGACCACAAACTTAAAATTGCTTCAACAACCTAAATAAACCTTTAGCTATAAAGAGAAATAAATAAGGAGAAAGAGGATCTCCTTTTCTGGGACCCTTGAAGGTAGAGAATATTTTTGAATTGATTCCATTGATTAACACAAAAAAGGAAGGCGTAAAAACACAATCATAACCCAAACAATTCATTCAAAGAAAAATATAAAGGCTTGAAGCATGCAATGAAGGAAATATCGACTAACCTTATCATAAGCTTTTGACATATCCAATTTAATGAACATAGCCTTTATTTTATAAGAAAACATGGAATGGATGGATTTCATTACAATAACAATTTGTCATCTAAAATTTGTTGACCTTTCACAAAACCACCTTGCTTTGGGGAAATAAGCAAGGTTAAGTATCTCTTCAACCTTTCAACAATAATCTTACTGATAATATTATAATTCACATTGCATAGAGATATGGGATGAAACAAGTCCAAGGAAAATGATCCTTCTTTATTGGGGATTAGAGCCAAAAAGGTAGCATTAATGACCTTAAACATTTTCTTACTATTTTGGGATTCTCTAACCACTTCCAATAGATCCACTTTTAATATTTTCCAAAATTCTTGAAAATAATTGAAAAACTATCTAAGCTAGGAGACTTACCTTTTCCATCTGGAAATTTGTGGCTCGAAGCTCCTCTAAAGAGATAGAGGCATTGAGTTGTTTATTCATGTCAACAAACACCAAGGAAGGGATACAATCTAGAATGAATCTCTCATTGACATCATCTTGTAGACCTAGATTAGAGTATAACGAAGAGAAATAATTGACATCTCCATAAATTTTATGAAATGAAGATAATTGGGATCCTTGAGCCAAAGTGAGAGAAACTAATGTGTTTCCACTTCTGCGATCCTTAATTGAACTATGAAAAAATAATATTCTCATCACTTTCCTTTAACCAGTCAATCCTGGACTTTTGTTTCCAAAAGATCTCCTCCCTAAGCTCCCATGCTGATAATTTCTTAGCATAATAGGATTCTTCACAAAGTAGTTCCTTCATCATGCTTATTTCTTTAATCTGAAAAGTAACTCTTTCAAGTTTTTCTTGAATATTATTTTTGTTTTGGAAAATGTTCCCAAAAGAGAGTCTATTCCAAATCTTGAGTTTTTACTTTACATACTAAAGACATTTGAAGGAGTATATGGTTGTGCCAAAAGCTGATTTACCATCCCTCCACCAACCTTCCATAATATGGAATAATTTTGACTCTTGAAGCCACATCAATTGAAATTTAAAAGGGGGGTTCTTTGGTCCCAAGATCACAAAGGAGTGAAAAATAATGGGCCAATAGTCAAATCCCTTCTAATTGAGGATCTCAAAGTAGGATGACCAATTATTGCCTATCCAAAAATTGGAGACAAGAAATTTGTCAAGTCTTTTAGAAATTGAATCATCTCCACATCTATGGTTGCTCCATGTGATGGTTTTATTTCGAGGCATCATGTCCACTAGGTTAAGAAAGGATATGTTATCCTTTAGAAAAGTAGAAGTTGGTCCTAAGTAATCAATACCTCCTCTTTTCTTATCTAAATTTATGATAGCATTGAGATCCCCTAGTAGGATGCAAGGAAGAGCAAGAACGGTAGAACAAATAAAATGAATATGAGACCAGAGAGAAATCTTACCTAGAAAATTAGAAAGAGCATATGCATTTGTAAGAAGAATGTGTTCTCCATATTCAAACCAAGAAGCGTCCATGAAAATTGAGTTTTTTTCCCCAACGCACCAAGCCAAAATGACTATGCGGGTTCCATAGACATGTCGCCCCACCTGAATATCCCTAAGCATCTATACTAATACATTTCCCTCCTTTCCAAATTTTTGAAGATACCATCACCATATCTTTGCATGAGAGCTTAGTTTCTTGGATGAGAACAATGTCAAGATTATGATCTCTTATAAGATTTTGAGTAGCTTTTTGTCTAGGGACCCTACTTGGACCCCTTGTATTCCTAGATTTAACAATCATTTTGGAGGGTAGAGAAATTGGTATCTAGCATCCTTATAACCCCATATTCCACCAAAAATTCCCCTATAATTTTACTTTTTCACGGTCTTCTTTCCTCCCTACCTTTGATGTTTTAGTAGTAATGGTCCTTTTTAATGGGGTTCTAAAGGATACCTAAAACAATGGGAGCTTTTATTTTGCTATCTTCTCTTTATCCTAACTCTTTGACTGGATCACAAGCTTCAACATTTTTGATAAGATAAGCAGAATTATAGGGTGTTGTACCCTTTACACATCAAGCCACAAGGGCCAAAAAAAGATCAAGTCCATAAAACATTATAAAAAACCACCAAAATAAAACACAGTAACAACAAACTAATATTCGATAGTAAAAAAACCCAGAGGACTAGACACATCAACAATGGACTAACTAGCATTCTCCCAATTCTAAGAGAGGAGGAAAACAACATCTTCCCCAACCCAGTTGGGGCCTTCCTCATTAGCCTTCTTATCCATTTCCTCCTTTAGAATAGTAGAAAGGGAGTCATTCGCAAGGTGGACTATCTTGACAGTGAACTAAGCTAGACTAGTGAACTTCTTCTTGAGCTTCTCCACCCGCTCCAACATCTTGTCATGATCCTCCCCTTTGTCCGTAGTCTTTGTAATGTCCTCATTCCTATGGCCCTTGTTGACAAACCGCTCCTCGTTAGTAGAAATTTCATTAATCTGCACTTTCTTGCTATTTTTCACAAGCTTGTCAGATCTCTCAATTTTGGTATTTTCGACCCCAATCTCCACTGTAGAAGCAACCATAGTATCCCCCTTGGAGTCTCCATTGTAGCTTCAATGTTTACATTAGACTCCAAAGGATTTTCTGATGCCAGAATAATAATTGTAGCTTTTACATGAAATTGAGGGGCCTCCTACAATAATTGATCAGAAGCAAAAAGACTAGGGGAAGGGCTTCCCCTTTCACTTGTTGGATTTTGTAGATCCATCTTATGGTTTTGAGAGGGATTAAGGCCAAGATTTGTGGGATAAGCATCTTGATCATTCATATTAAATTCCATTTCACCATTAAAGGTTTTTTCAAAACTCTCTAGAACATCAAATCTATTACTAGAATATGCTTTGAGATTGCCTTTGGATAGGTGATTAGAAGATTTGGCCTTTTTTTGAGACTTAACAGGAATGAAACCATTAGGATCAAGAACACTAGAATTCATCAGAGCCTTACCTTTAGCTTTCATATTGTCGTTTTGAGTCTTAGGACTTGGAGGAGATTGAATAATTGGTCCAATTCAAGCCAACTCCCCTCTTTTATTGTTATCTAAATTGTGAGTGAAAGGGAAAAATAAAATAAAATTCAATAAATATAAAAATGAAAGTAAATGTGATATGTCAAAATAATGTGAATGATCTCAAAAGAAATAGATATGCACAAAACAATATAAAATTAAGCATTCAACAAAAAACTATTCATATTAAAGATAATATTTTAACATTCCAATAAAACTAAACCATCCACATAAAATTCAAGATTAAAAGCAAATGAAAAACCCACATATTCCTTATTCAATGCTTTCGTAAAAAACCAATAAAAAATATTCGAAGGTCATACACTGAATGAACCAAATGGATCAAATTCACTGTAGGAAGAACTACTTATAAAGCTAAAATGCTTTGTTTATTTACATACATCACAATAGGCCCTGAAACAGTAAATGTGAATCTTTCCAAAAATTTCATTTAACTAATGGCCCTTTCTTTTTATCCTCAAGAACTTTATTATTCTTCACTTTTGACGAGGCATCCATTCAAGCATGAAATATTCTCTTATCTTTAATCTTAGATTTTTCCAAATAAGATGAGACTTGTGGCTTTTTCATGATTTATAATCCATATTTTAATTAAAGTATCAACTTTTAAAAATATGAACACATAAAATTATAGTATCATGCATATAGCTTTTACCTTTAGTTGCTCCCGTTATTTTCTTTGGGTGAGCACTAAACCTTTTTCCCTTTGTTTGGATTTCCTTATATAGATAACAAAGCCCCAAGGGGCCCATACCTAGTAAAACCTCATGTAAAATCTAACAATTTCCTGTTCAAGGTGAAAAGAACCTAGAATTTGAAGATGGGGAGTTGAGCTTTCCAACATTAAGGCTGCCACAAGAGGGCAATTCAAAGTAACAAGAAATCCATGAGAGGCATGAATGGGTGTGGTAAAATTGATTTCAAATCCTTATCCAAATACTTTTAAGGCAGTATTAGTTTTTTCAAGTGTCAAACCCATACCAATCACCAATCCCAATCAAGTGTCAAACTCATACCACATAGGTCTTCTTTAAGGAAGCAGGTAAGGGTGCCTTGAGTTGAGTGGTCCAACGTCGAGGGTGTCACATGTTTTTGAGTGGGAAATATTATAAAGGGCAATATGCTCTCTTGGGGGTGTAGGAATTAGTTTGTGCACTAGGGCCAATATGGAAGTTCCTTGGTATTGGGGTGAGCTAAGTGAGTGCCAAGGTAAGGGAAATCTTGGCATGGGTTTGGAACTCATGATAGGGGAACCACTTGCACTTGATAGGGCAATATCCACACTTGTTGGGTGTTAGTGCCAAGTCGAGTTACACAGGGCAGCTTGAAGGACAAGTTGTTGGGGTGCTTTGGGGAGTGCAGTGGAGTGTGGGGTGCACTTGTGGAGTGGTGTCAAAGTGCCAAGGCATGGAATGGGGCTAGATTGAAAAGGAGTGCATGGGGTCCAAGTGGAGCACCAAGTTGTAGGGCAATGTTGTGCATGGAGACAAGATCACAAAAAAGTTGAGCTAGGAGTTTAGGTCTAGGAGAAACCTTTGAAATACATGGAGGTTGAAAGCAAGCCAAGAATCAAGAATCGATAAGTGAGTGATAGGTTGATGTGAACATCCAGGGTCCAAGGGAATGGAGAAAGATTATGGGTCAAACATAATGAGGGAATGATCAAGTCATGTGTTTAGGAAAGGAACTAGGGTTGTGACCAAATGAATCACAAGGATTGGGTATTGAGGTAGACTTGTCACTTGGAACCTAGGTGCCAATGTTCTAAGTTCCTCTACGAGCCCAAGGTCTGATATGGAAGAACAAAGGACAAGGGAGATGGAGAGCATAACGAATTAAGGATTGAGGACTTGTGAGAGAAAACATATAATGGGATTGAGGGATGAGATTAGAGAGGAAATCGAAACCAAAAGAGGTGAGGAAAAACATCACGGGGAATAAAGAGCTACAAGGAGGCACAATAGGTAGGGGTCAAGCAATGAACCAAACTTAGGATATTCCAAGTCCACGGTCTTCCTTGAGACTCACAACCTAATGAAACTACACAATGTGGTGATTGTGGGGGTGGGAGAACCCAAAACCATGGAACTTGGTTCCAAGTTTACCTATAGACTCACAATATGAGCAAGAACTCAAAGACTCCCAAAAAACATAAAACATTTAAGCAAGGAAAAACACAAGGATTGCATCATGAGGGTTTACACGTACATGGAAAATTTCCATCAAAATGAAAGGACTTTGTTGGATTTTACGGATTTCAAAGGGGTCCCAATAGATTCTACACTACAATTGGATGTGATTATACCTAAAATTCTATCTAGAACTCCCTCATGATCTTATTTAGTACAATAAAAATTAATCTCTTGCCCACTTGCCTCTAAATCCTTCACTTCTACTCGATGATAAGTTGTGGTTGAAGTAGTTCTAAAATACACCTTTAAAATCTTGAGTCAATAACCTTATTTCAACAAAAAATGAGGAAAGTGAAAAGAATATACATTTCTCCTCTACAAGTGTGTATTACTAACAATTTAAAATTAATATATTTCTTATATTTTAAAATATTTATGACAATCACAATAATTTTAAAAAGACTTTGAACTAACTCACTTATAATCACCTATATAAAATGAGTTGTAAGAAAATACTTAATTCTTTGTATTAGTATCGCATAGATATATTTGATTATTCTAAAATCAAATACACCAACAATACATATAATCTTTAAAACATTTTCTATGTTTATTTTTTAAAACAAAATTTAAAATTATAATAAAAATAATTATAATTAAAACTATTACGTAAAAGTTATCTTATAAGGAGCATTCTTAATAAATTATTTTTATTGGAAAAACCCCAAATTGTGAACATTTGTAAAATTCTTCAAATAGATGATATATAACTCTAGTAATTATGAAAATACAACTCAATTTGGTAATTTATTTATTTTTCAAATTTTCACCTTTGCAATCACAATTTTCTTTACAAAACATTGTTTATAATGAATGAAAAATATTTACGAACAAGCTTCTCTTAGCTTCAAGGATATTTATTCAAATACCCTCTACTAACAAGGCCAAACACATGAAGGTGGAAGCTCACATGGCCTCTCCTAATGGACCTAAGACACAACACAACATCACACACAACAACACAACACATACATTTTTTTTTTTTAATAAAAAATATTATTATGTGCAAGTTTTAGTTTTAGTAATGTGATTAATTAATTGCAAGAAATTTGAGTTTTTAGTAATGTGGTTTATTATGTGCAAAAAATTTTAATCATTTGCATTAATGTTAATATGGATGTTAATATGTGGTGGATCAGAATGTATATATTTTATCATTATTGTTAATATATGGTAGATGAAAAAATATATATTTTTTAATCATTTGAATTGCATTCATAAAGTGAGTTCATTATTGTCTTTTAAATGTTGTTTTCATTAGGTATGATTATCCATTGTGGACAATGTTAATATGTGACAAGTCAAAACACATTTTATTATTATGGTAGTATGTGCATAAATAATGTTTATAAAGTGCTTTCAAAATTGCATTTTAAATGTTATTTTTGTAAGGGTGATTTAATTTTATGAGATTTATGTTGTGATTTATAAAATTGTGATTTGTAACTTTAATATTAACATCAAAATTAATAACTTAAGTAAAAATTAAACATTAGCCAAGAATAAAAAGAAAATGCATTTTATTTCCTCCTTATCAACTAATGATGATCTTTGTCTTATATGCTCCACTCGGAATCAGGAGTTAGCAGTCCAATTACAAATGGACATGTGTACTCTCCGACCTGAAGCTTGTTGGCTCCCTTGTTTTATAAAAGGGAATTCTGGGCTGAGAGAGTGATCGGTTGAAATATCCAAAATGTGAGAAATAAGAGTCTAGTAATATAGAGAGTATGAATTGTAAGTCCAGGTTTTAAAAAGTTTTGAGTCAGATTGGAGAACTTTGTTAATCATGGGGTTTTTTAGCATGTTTGTATCAAACTCATGAATATTTGGAGTTTATTTTCTCTCCTATTGTGTTATGTTACATGGATTATTAATGAAATATCGATCAAAGATTATTTTCATTGATTTCATTTGTTCTTTACTGTGAATTATGTTTAACTACAGCTCTGGTTCAAAGGATCGGTTAAATGCTTCAGTTAACCAGTAAATTCATGCAATATAACAAATAGGATTCATAAAGGAGTAATAAACTCAAGTATAGATATATGGGTTGTAATGCAATTCATAATAGATCATAAGTGTTCAAAATAAAATTTACCCTGTAGTTCAGTTTTCTCTTTTGACTCTGTGCGTTGGGATATGGCACTAGAATTCTGATTATGATTTATTCTCGTAAGTTTTGTGTTATGCCATCAAGATATTTTACTCAAACATTTCCTATCAATTTACTTTATGTGAAGTTTGCAATTCTCTGTTAAATGGACATGAGTATTTTTTAAGGAATAGCCAATTTCTTGAAGGATTTCATCCTCTAACATTAATTGGGGATCTATTTGTTGCTTAGCTGTGTGCAAATGAATTGTTTAAATGTTGTATGTTAAGAGCACATGTTAGGGAATACCCTCCTGGATTTTACAGAGTCTGAAGTGTAGGAGAATTAGCCTTATTTCTATTCTCGTTAAGTTGGCCATATTGTTCCTAGTCTTTTATTATTGAATGTGGCAAGTTCATAGGAGCTTCTAGGAAACACGTGTGGGTTGCAGTAAAAAAATGCCAACAGGTTCAATTGACAACATGATCTATTGACAAGTAGGAAATATTTTTCACATTGTGTCAAATTTTGATATTGTTATCAGGATTCAATTATGTAGTTTTACAAGTCAAACTCATTGACCCATGTTTCATGAGTAGTGTTTCACAAGAACCCATCTCTCATGATAATGAATGGTCCACTTAGCACTCATTGCATCTAAATTATTCTCAAAGCGATGAAGCACTAGGCCTTCCTAGGAGGTCACCCATCCCAATATTACATTATCCATGATTTTATTAATAATTGATCATTTTGGATTTTGACAAACTTGACACACAAATGACAATTTGACAATGAACTTAATGTATCACAATTAAGTTTCAAATTGAGTAACACAATAGAAACTAAAACAAATTGAGAGATTGTTATGAGGGTAGTGATGCAACTTTTCTAATTAGAGTGTATTCCATGAGATTACAATTCTTTGAGATATTTTGTCAAATAGTTCACAAGATTTGTCTATCCTCCCACATTTTACATAGATTTGAAAATGGAGTCTACAACCACAACATTTGAGAAAATTCATCTTCATATTATGCTTTGATGGATGTCCATACCTTGTTCCAAATCTCCCATATTAAGGAAATCGACAAGGATTTTGGTGAAGGTTGTGAAATTTGTCTATGCATCTACCAATTGCATTTGATTGAAAGTTTCTAAAACCTTTGAAAAAAATCCATTATGTATATTCTACAATCATTATAGTCCATAATTTCACATTTATTTGGTTTTGCATCTACCAATTATATTTGCTTGAATTTTCCTACCGAATTTTCAATGTAGATCCATTTTGTGTATATCTTATACAATTTGTTGGTGTTTTTTCTCACATAGGATTTGCAATTCTCTAAGAGGTAGCCAACCTCCATTATAAAGAACTACAAAGGCTAGTGGCCAACTAACAAGAGTGAGTCAAAGACTGACATCTCCTACACTTTTGGCTCTGTGAAACCAAGGTGAGTAAACCCAAGTGTGTTCATAAGAATGATTCATGATTGGTAAGAACACTTCTTCTTACAGATGCAGTCCCCACTAACACTAACAGACAGTTATTACCCTGGTTGTGGCAAAACCAAAGAATAATAACAGATATCCCAAAGCAAGGAGACTGAAAATTATCATAAGATCTATATCCCAAAAAGAGATAGTAGTTGATATTTGTTAAAATGTTTAGGTATTGAATCACTGTGCTTAGAGTCACAGTCCTATACCTGAAAGGAATTTACCAATACTATCCAGTGCCTCATCCACTTGGTGGGAGTCATATAAAACGTAATTTAGATGAAAATGAACTTATCATCATAGTGCTTTTCTACCATGAGATTTGTCAGTATATTAAAACAATACTCCTTAGTGAATCCTAAGCATACAACCATAAACATGCAATTTGTGTTCAAGCATTTGAATAACTCATTAAGTTAAAGCAAGAGAACAAATTACACTTTCAACTACACCATTGAAACTGAATGAACAAACCCTTGATAAATCCATTCATAATCCATGGCCCATACATAGGAGAGAAAAATGTCTTAATTTTTTTAGATTTTTTTCGATATCAGTAATTACAAAAGCATAGTATACTTATTTCATAGTATTCCCAACCCAGCATGATTTCCTACATAATACCTTCAAAATCCTGCATTACCACTAACTGTACCTATTCTAAGCCTTCGGACCCAAAAAAAACAACAACCCTTAACAATCAGCCATCAAATCTTTTTTATAAGACAGGAGAGCAACAAAGCAATTGGCTACATTGTTCATTCCAAAATTGAATTCCATTTAGAATGAAATTCAAATTCACATTCCTCATCATTAGAAAAAACCATAATCAGTTTGAGGAATCAAAACATTTATACCATTGTAACCAACCAAAGCTATAGACAAAAGAGTGTGGCAGGCAAGCATACGTCCACATCAACACACCACCCAAAAGTAACACACCCAGCAACTACAACTCCTTGCAAGACACACGGCCCCGGTAGAGGTGATCGCTCCTGGTCCTCGCTTCAGTAAGAAGTGAGACCGGCTTCCTTTTATCCGCTTTAACACATGATCTGGTAGCATGGCACAACACCATCGCAGTTATTGGGGCAATTGCGAGGGGCTCTTGATTGACCTCCAACAGCTCGGTCATGGACACCAAGTAACGGTGGTAGTCCGAGTCAGTTTCAGACCCATCACCATCAGAACCAGAAAACAACACCAGTGGGGACTTGGAGCTCCCCATCCCTTTATAAGCATCATGGACAACCTCGGGCTTGCTAAGGACTGGTTTTACCCCATCAGGCTGCAAATTTCTCACCCCGACTCTGGTACTTCTGTGCACAGCTGAATGGTCCATTGCAAAGAACACCTAGCAAAGTACAGGAGAGACTCAGCCACCTACAAACAAGACAACTCAAAATGTGATGATAATACCAGATAACACAATGAGCATTTATAGAGTCAATTGGTGCAAGAATATTAATTGCTCGAATGCAGCACAAGCATTCGAGCATTTTAGTGGTTGATGTAGCCACCCCAAATTATTCGTGGCTTGCGAAGGCATGGCGTACAACCCATCATTGCATTTATCTGGAGAATACTATTCGCACACAAGAAAATCAGGCGAGGATCCACTGAAAAAACCCGCGCCATTAATGAGAACAACTTGCAGAGAGCAAGAACTCCCAACGCGGATGAACAAGAACCCAACAAAAATTGAACCGTTAATGCGGATCGAACATGGCAAGTCGGACGACTCAGATTGAGTCAACAATTGTTTGAAAATCCACATCAGCGCCCTGGGAGAACCTTGCCCAATCACAACCAAAGAAAACAAGAGGTTGCAACTGGACAGTGGGTCCCACCTAGCCTTGTCGCTTCAAGAACCAGGCGACGTGTCACCTCTTCGCAGACCTTGCAGTACCCTCAGAGGCCTTTAATCTGATCGTGTGAGATCCGCGAGGAAGGATTATCATTGATCTCCCTCATTAATACCCCATAGGTAGAAAACACCCACCTTAAACCCCAAAACCCTAGCCTCCATCCATGTAAATTTTAATTTCCCACCACAATCATTGTACGGTCCACATGATTTTTTTATCCTTTGTTGAAGAAACTATTACAATATATTTCTTATTTATGTACTTATTTTCCATACATTTTTATAAAATTTTGAAATTATTAATAATATTAATTTTGGCAAGACATTAAAAGAGTGTTGATTGTAAAAAATATGCATCCTAATGTGAAAATGCAAACAATGGAAGCAATGACTATAACACATAAATTTTTATGTAGTATCCGATTCAAATAATCATGTTACCCTCTATCTTGAATATTTTAGTATAAAAAGCTAAGGAGATGCTATAAATAAGATAATAAGTTGACTATTAGCATATACCAATTTTCATAGAGATGTAGATTGTTGGATGTTGTGGTTGTGGTTGTGTTGCTCATGATATGTGGTTGTCATTGATGTCAACACTATTAGCATTAATGTCTTAAAGGTTGTATATGTCGAGGATATTGAGAAAAATAGAATAAATATGTTGCAGATAGTCTATGAAGTTGTGGAGATCAGAGTGATGGAAATTTTTGTACGTTGGTATTCTGAAGTCATGTATTAAAGGGTTTGTTGCTGAGCATATCTAGTATATCCTCTGGAAGTTTCAGAGGTGTGCATCAAGATTGGAGCGAGTTATAAGTTTTTGTGTTCCTATAGTTATTTTGTTGCTATAGTTGGTGTTTCTGAAAGAAGAGAATGTAATTCTCGTGAATTGAATTGTTGTGTATGCTCTTGAGATGTTCATTGATTTTTCTTGATCTCATACTCTATCATTGTGGTACGTCCACATTGATCAGTGTGCTCATGATCAAAGATTTTTCCTTTGCATGTTCGAGTTTTCATATTCTTGGTTGACATGATGGTGGTAGCGTGTTGTAGATCCTTGTGGATTAATTTTTGAATGCTTGGCATGCTCAAGGATGTTGATTTAGGTCTTCATTATGTTGTGATTGATTTGGGTTGGTGCGCATTCATGAGATTTGTTCATGAATTAGGGCCAACAGTTTGAATTCATCTATTATTTATTTTTGGCCGACAGAGTTGTTAATGTAAATTCATGAAGTGGATATATAAGAGCGATTGTTTTATTCATTTAGAGAGAATGTATGTGAAATATATGTGAGATATGTGTGAATAAAGATTAGATCATTCGAATGTAGAGCAGAGTGTGAAGAATTTTAAGCAAAGTATGAAGAAGTATTTATGTGCCTAACTGAAATTGTCATCAGGCTTTTGAAGAAGCTAATTTCTCAGTTCAACCTCATCAGATGGATTTAATTTGATTATCTTATGTAAGGTAGTGAGCCTTCCCTTTGAGCAGTGAGCTCTAGGCAGTGTTCTTGAATGCATGTGCATTCCTTATTCATTTCTTTTATACTTTTAACAAGGTATAAATTGTGGATTAACCTCCACCGTGGTTTTTCCCCTAACAGGGTTTGTACACAAAAATCTTGGTGTTATGTGTGTTTCTGATGTGTTGTTGATTCATGCTTTCACTGTTAATTATCAGATCTGAGATTAAAGGTTAATAAGTTCAAATAAGTTTCAATTTTGTAACAATTGATTCACCCCCCCTCTCAGTTGTCTATCCTTGTTTTCCAACATAGATATCTTCCATTTCAAAACACACAAAACAATATTCAGTAGATAATCAACCATCTTTCATTTGTATAGTGATTATTTTATCCCTATAGGAAACAAGTAGAGTATATAAAGAAAACTAACAAAGCCACAACTACTCCTATTTTGTAGTTTGGTGTGCATTCCTTCCTCTCCCTAATCTTCTCTGATTATTTTGAAGAGACCAAGTGTTGTAACTAAACTATGGTTCATTCTATGTGCATGTAATTTTGATCTTGATAGAGAAAATTAAAAAAATATTAGTCTACTCTTGTCAAAACACAAACAACACTCAAATTTAGTATAAGAGTCAACCAATCATAAGGAAAACATAATATGAAGATGAATTTTCTCAAATCTTGTGGTTGTAGATGCCCTTTTGAAATCTATGCAAAATGTGGGAGGATAGACAAAGCTCATGAACTATTTGACACAATGCCTCGAATAATTGTAATCTCATGGAATACACTCTAATTAGAAAAGTCTCATCACTGCCCTCATAACAATCTATCAATTTGTTTTAGTGTCTATTGTGTTATACCCAATTTGGGACATGGGGTATAACAAAATAGACACTAAAATAAATTGAGAGATTACAATTCTTTGAGACATTTTGTCAAATAGTTCACAAGCTTTTTCTATCCTTCCACATTCTGTATAAATTTTAAAAGGGCATCTACAACCACAACATTTGAAAAAATTCATCTTCATATTATGCTTTGATGGATGTCTATACCTTGTTCCAAATCTCCCATATTAAGGAAACCAATAAGGATTTTGGTGAAGGTTGTGGAATTTTTCTTTGCATCTACCAATTGCATTTGTTTGAAAGTTTCTAAAACCTTTTCAACATACAAATCCATTATGTGTATATTCTAAAATCATTATAGTACACAATTTCACATTTATTTGGCTTTGCATCTACCAATTGTATTTTCTTGAATTTCCCTACAATATTTTCAATGTAGATCTCTTTTGTGGATATCTTATAGTCCTTGTAGTCCACATCACTTTGTTTTTTGAAGAAACTATTACCATATATTTCTTATGTATGTTCTTATTTTTCATACATGTTTATAAGTTTGATATTACAATTAATAATATTAATCCTGGCAAGACATTAAAAAAATTTGTTGATTTTAAAAATATATGCATCCCAATGTAAAAATGCCAACAATGGAAGCAATGATTGTAACACATAAATTTTTATGTAGTATCCAATTCAAAGGATCATGTTACAATTTAGGGTTATGATTGGGTATTTAATTAGGGTTAGGATTTAGTGTTTGGGTTAGTGTTAGGTTTAGAGTTAGGGTTAGGGTTAGGAAAAATAATGTTAGGATTAGGGTTAGATTAGGATTTATGTTTTATGGTTAGGGTTAGATTTAGATTTTTGGTTATGGTTGGGATTAGATATGAAATTAGGGTTAGGGTTTAGGATAACAATTAGTGATTATAGTATTAGGGTTATATTTAGAATTAAGTTTTAGGGTTATTGTTGTGATTAAGGGTTGTTTTTATATTTGTGTTAGAGTTGGGCTTAGGATTAGGGCTAGGGATAGGGCTAGGGTTAGGTTTAGGGATAGGTTTAGGGTTATTAGAGTGAATACAACTAATTAATAAAATAAAAAATATTTAGGGTTATGGTTGGGGTTAGGGTTATAAAGATATGGTAAAGGTGAGGGTTAGGGTCAAGGTTAAGGTTTTGAGAAAAAGAGTTAGGTTATGATTAGGGTTAGGGCTAGGTTTAAGATTTGGATTATAGTTTAGGGTGTAGCATTTGTCTTTAGTTTAGGGTGTAAGTTAAGGTTAGTGTTAGGGTCATATTAGAATTAGGATCATGGTTTAGGGTTTAGGGTTAGGGTTGTGTTTTATTTTAGGGTTACAATTAAGATCATGGTTTGGGGTTTAGGGTTAGAGTTATGCTTATGTTTAGGGTTGTGATAAAAAGGATTTGGGTTATGGTTAAGATTATGGTTTTGAGAAATAGTGTTAGGGTTAAAGTTATGGCTAGGGTTAAATTAATGAGAAAATGATGGTTTACTTTCCAAGTAAGGGTTAGGATTAGGTTTATTGTTAGGGCTAGGGTTAAGGTCAGGGTATGAGTCAATCTTATGATTAGGGTTAGGGTTATGGTTATATTAGGGATATGATGTTAGGTTTCAAGAAAAGGTCTAAATTTAAGATTAAGCCATAGTTGGCTATAATGAACATGAGAAAAAATGGATCTAATTTCCTTTTGTGGGAAACTAATCAACTACAACTTAAACTTGAATTTAGAGATTACCCTAAACTCTAACCATAACCATAAACCTAATCCCAAACCTAACCCTAAAGAAAACACATAACCTAACCCTAATTGTAGTGTTTGAGGCTAGGATCAAACACTATATAACCTAACCCTATATAACCTAACACACAACCTAGCACTAGAAAAAAATTCTTCTCCCAAACAATCTCCTCTATTTCTATTCACGTCTACTGGAGTTGCAACATTCAACATTGGTGCTTCAACCATTCATTCAAAGCTAAGAATTCCAATAAGAGATTTCAATGAAATAGAAGGGACAAGACTTACAACTTTCCAAGAAGAAATATCACATGTCAGATACATATTGATAGATGAAATGAGTTTCATTGGGGAGAGGTTGCTTGAAAACATAGATTCCAGGCTTCAACAAGCATTCCCAAAAAACAGTAACCAAAGTTTTGGAGTTCTGGATTGAAATTGCTAACTTTGATAACTTTACATTACAATATTTTTTATTCAATTCTATTATAGTTCCTTCTATACAAATTCATACTTATCAATTTAATTAATTATTTTATATTCAGGCATATCTACATGATTTTAGTTGGAGACTTGGCACAATCACCTCCAGTAAATGACATGGCTCCATATGAAAGAAAAAGGTGAGAAAATCTACTATGGGAAGAATTCAAAATGGTCATTACATTAAGTTGTGTTTTTTGACAAGATGGACAAAACGAAGAAAAACAAATATTTCATCAAATTCTAACAAACATTAAGGATGTGAATCCCACAGTCGACGATTGGATGTTGCTTTTGTAACTCTATACCCCAACTATTCAATGGTCATTTTTCTAATGACTCCTTTCTCACTCTCTTGGAGGACAAGCGTGACATTATTTAGGATATTCAATGCCTAGATATTTTCTGGAAAGCTTTAAGGTCAAATATATAGTGGCATAAAACTCAATGTTATAGGAAATCATTCTTAGCCAAGCCCAATTGGTTAAATTCCTATGGATAGAAGGGGGTTGATCATAAAGAAGTGTTGAGGTTCCTAAGCATCTCTTTTACCTTTTAGGTTTCTCCTTCCTCTTTAAGGAAACATATCATTTCTAGAACTGAGAAAAATTATCATATTAAATTATGAAGCCCCTTTCTTTGGCAAGGAGATTCCATGCATGTTCAAAAATTCTTGTTGCACACATTTCCATTACTCATGTTGCTAAGAACCTTGCAAATTCTCATATTTGAAGATTGAAAAAATCCAAAGGTATATTTTATGGCCTCCCTTTAACCAAGGAAAATGGTTTCACAAAGTATCCTAGGAGTTTTATTATTTCCCTCATGACTATAATAGGCTTGGCTTATTTTATATTTACCACTCTAAATGGTGCCATAATAGGCTTTGCTTGCTTTATATTCACTACTCTAAATGGCGCCATAATTTTAAATTTAATTAACATACTCTAAAACCTAACTAAACCAGGTTGTAGCTCATCAAATTGGAAAAGTGAAAGGTCAATACCAGTGCTGAGGAAGAGTTTGGAGGAGTGAAAACAAGGTCAATACCAGCACTGACGAAGAGTTTGGAGCTAAAACAAGGTCAATACCAGCACCGAGGACGAGGTTGAGGGCACTCAGGGAAAATCAATCACCAAGGGACAATGAGTACTATAAGTTTGGCACCCCCATTCTCTTTAACCTGCAATTTTCATGCCTAATTTCCAAAGATATTCTCGTACATTGGCCCCCCATTCTCGTAAAATGGTATTGTTAGGTTTTGAAGGAAGATATCTAAAAGCTAAATGCAGATTTTATCACATAAACCAGGAAATAAAAACACATAGAAAAATAATATAGAGAATTTAACAGAGGATACATGAAGAGTGTATAGTATACAATGATCAATCGCCACATACCAACAGGTATAAGATAAGACAGAAAAAATAAAATAGCTTAGTCTTTCACATTTTTATAGTGATTACTAGAGGCACATAGACCAATTCTTCATAATAGAAGAATTTGATCATACTTTTCCAATGATGGCATTATGAGAAAACCTTAAGTTAAATGAATAATTCCTAGCTAAGTTCTTGAAATCATGTCCAACCGTATAAGAGAAGACCACTGCTATGTGTACTTGGATAACATGGAGAAAGGCTCTTTGGGCTCTTTCATCAATCTACGTATTGTTAAATTTTAACACCTAAAAGTGAGAATGAAGAATCTTTCCTAGGATGGTGGCTAATTATGCTTCTCAACACCTAGATTACAAAATCCTTGTCAATATCACTGCCATCACAGTTAAACCTATTGCTTGAGATATAGTCATAGAGGTAAACAAATTGGCTTTCTTGATAGTAGATACATTCTAGACAATTCAATCCTTGCATCGGAGATTGTTGAATGGGCCCAAAAAACTACTCATGATGCCCTTACTATTAAGTTAAAATTTTGACAAGGCATATGATTGCATCAAATGTCCTTTCATTTATAAAAGGCTCAAATGGATTTGTTTTCAACCCTAAATTATTATCACACATTCAAAATTACAAAATACCAGTTAATGAAGAACCTTCATTTGAAGGTGATGTCATCATGACCTTTGAATGAAGAACCTTCATTCAAAAATGATGCCATGTCAAGACTTTCAAATGAAGGTATTTTTTATTTTAAATATTTCATGTCCAAAATGCTTTATAAAAGGAACCTTGGCATGAAGGACCTTCAAATGAAGACCTTAATTCAAAGGTCCTTCATTAGAAGATCCTTCATATGAAGGTTCCTTTAATTCCATCCCATTATAGCTCTTAGAGTTGTTAGAGATATTTTTGTTTCGAAGTAGAGATTGGACCATCAAACAGTGTCACCATGACTCTACCAAGATATGCATCAAGTTTCTTGCTTTAAAAGACCCCTAAATGCAATGAACCTCTATCATACCATGATGCACACCAATCCAATGAGTTACAGTTCCAAGACAATGGGTGGATTGGTGGATGTCATTTATATTTAGCCCTCAAACCCTTACATAGGAAAAACAGGGCAGTCCCTATAAATCCGGTAAAGACGTGCCACTCCAGTCATCAAAATTCTTTACCAGTTCCTTAATATTCCTACTCAAATCATCAGGTAAGGCTTGAAAACCTTGCAGTGATTTTACAAAAACTTGAGTAGGCCTTAATGATTGGGGCTTGTTGTCTACATCGAATCTAGAGGCCTTATACATAACATCTAGGTCATTGGCCCTAGGGATCCACTTCTCAACTAAACGCAAAACTAATTCTTGATCCCTAGTAATGTTTCTTATTGAATCTAAGAATAAAGAATATAAAGAATAAACTGATGGTAATCTACCATCAACTCCCTAATTCAAGTGCCTAAAAACTGTGTCTACAACTTCATTTTGCTTGGAAATTGCTCCCTTCTCACTTGCTTTTAGAGCTGCCTATAGCTCTCTAATCTTATTAAACATCTGCTTTTTGGTGGGATCTACAGAGTACTCAACCTCCTCTTCAATTGGCTCTAATGAAGGACTAGGAGCAGGAGTCTAGATGGGGGACCCAGGAGTAGAAACAATTGGAGAAGTTGGAGGTACTGATCTTGATGTAGAAGGTATGGCCAGGGTACCAGGAGCACTAGAAGACTCCCCCACATATTTGTACTTCAACCTGTCTACCTCAGTTTTCAGCTCAACATTCCTTTGCTGGATTCTACTATACTCTCCAATAATGGTGTTATACTTCTCCATCAAACTTTTCTTCTCAGCTTCTTCTCTTTCAGCTATCTTTTGGGCCAATTTGGCCACATTTACAGTCAAGTTTGTAGCTTCTATAGTTGAAGTTTCAAAAGCTCTTTTGATTATTAACCCTCCCCTTAGGTTTGGGCTAATATCAGTAACATAGGGCATGGGCCAACCTAAATTTAGGAAGTAATAAAGTTAGGCAAAATATTTAACTCAATTTATAAAAAGGGGCTCGGCCTAGACGAAACAATGAGACATAAGTCATTTTAATACCCACTCCAAAAAGGTAATGGTCGAATATATCTCACCCAAGGTTTTACATGGAACATTAGGATTTTTATGAATGCCAAGGTAAAACCCAACCTTAGGTTCCTCCCAAACAATGTAACAAGCCAAGACAAAGGCAAAACATAAATGGAATTCAAAGAACAAGATTTGAAACTCTATCAAATACACCATGATGCACACCAATCCACCGTGTTACAGTTCCAAGATAGTGGGTGGATTGGTGGATGTCATTTCTATTTAGCCCTTAAACCCTTACACAGGCACAATAGGGCAGTCCCTGTATTTGATTGTTTAATCCCACAAAACAGTGATTGAGAACTTCAAAACAAATGCAAATGAAAGGGAACACATATATTTATCTACACCAATGATCTCAGAGCATTTCAAGCTTGTATGGATCCATACAACACAAAAGAACTTCAGAAAAATTGTAAAAACACAAAAAATTGCTTCAAGAACGTGGTATCTGATATGAAATTTTGGTATCAACTCCTCCAACAATTGCAATGGGATGGGAATACAATATGATAGAAGTGGGATAAAAAATGCATCGTTTGAAGCATCAAACCAATATGCAAAGATGAAAGAAAGTGCTAACCCCTTAAACTGAAAAAGTTTCTTTTAACTTTAAGTTTGTTGGGTAGCCAATTCTTTTAAGTTATCAAATCCTACCATCATACATAATCAAAATGTTGTTGTTTCAAATGACTATGGCACTAACTTTCACTATTTGAAGATGTTGAAACCTTGTCATAGAGAATTAGAACATTGATGCGACCACTCATCCTACCTTAAAACATACCAAAAGTCTCCTAGAAATTAGACATAGGAAGATTTAAGATGACTTAAACATTTTTTATTGCCAAAGCATAAACTTATGATGACTTTACCAGGCCTAGTGCACACTCCCTCCCCATTAACCACTTAGACATATGGAAATTAAATGTAAATTTTTTGCTATTTTTAGTCATGTAGGTGTCCAATAAACCACTTGGTGGTGTTTCCCTTCAAGTTTATTTACTTGAATGAAGAGAAAAAGTCCTTTGATTACAATTAAAGAATACATTTGACGCCTTGGTTGTGTAAATGGTGAACCATAGTCACATTTAACACTTGTTACAAAGTTTGGGAGTTAAAACGTTAAGTAGATTTGATTTGTGATGGACACATTTGGATGGTAGTAACAATAAATTGAAATCTATCAAGACTTGATTACCTTATAACCTGTCAAATTCTAGCGATGAAATGATAGATTAATCATAATGTCACCTTCGGATCAAATTACCATGAAAGAACTTCATCCAACATCCTTATGAGTGCAAGTACCACCAAATAGGTATTTGTCTGATTTGTCTTCCTCGAGCGAGGGAAATTCAGGAAGAGAAGAGGAAAGTGAGACATGTAGTAGGTCTAAAAGAGGGAGATCAACTAGAGGTCAAAAGATTAGAAGAAATTTTTGTAAACGCATGGAATTTTTTCTTGCTGGAGGGGGGTCATGTTCTTATGATGATGAGAGCATAGGTGACATCGAGGTGCCCTTGAGGTACAAACATCTATGAAAACAATGGGTACCCAAGGAACTTCCTCCAATAAACATTGATCTTTATGTCAACAAGAGGATATATTGCATAGCACCATCATCATTACATGGATGGCATAAAGGTCTATTACGAAAAATTTACTGAGTTGATGGAGTATGTTGGACCCTGTTACAGTTACAATGATTGGATGCAGCTGGTTCGATATACACGAAGTATGCATAGGTATGCACTATCAGAAAATTATATACAACTAAAAGATAAGGATCAAAATAAAGGAGTGGCTAGGTACATTGATGGGAGGCCAAAAGCATCAGGTAATATTGTAGGGTTTATAAATAGTACACAACCTGGGTCAACAAGTAAGCAACCCAATTGTATATTCGAGGTGTGAGAGGGAAACCGTGTATTCGTATGTGCGATAAAATCAATAACTGCAGGGGAAGAGTTGCTAATCGATTACAATTTGAATCGCTTAGATACAAACACAATTACTATGGGGGTGGTATGTACTATATACCATTTTACCCAACCTCCAATTAATGACTCCAATATACCATTTTATTATTATGTATTTTTTCGTAAGTCTATTGGTTTCATTTCAGTAATATTTTTTATCTTTAATTTTTGTCACAGCGGGACATTGATCATACGAGGAAGGCTTCGGCCCAGAGCGCAGATCATGATCCTTCTTTAGGCACTTCTATCCAACATGTTTACCTCATTGTAATTGTAGAAATTAGATACGAGCAAAAAAATTTATTATTTTTTTTTCATGAGTTTATTGGGTTAATTTTGATAATATTTTTAATATTCTTGTTGTAGTTGGCTGATCGGGAAAAGGCACCAGCAGTACAAGAGAGCATCCATATGGAGGTGCAGTCACTATTATGCGATGATGACATCGCATTTTCCACAAACCCTGTGGATATGATGAGGAAGGCCCAAAAAAAATGCAATGAAGAAATCCTTAAGTTGGTATTCATAGTGCCTCAAACAGATGAGATAAGAGAAAGGGTTAAAATATTGTCTGAGAGAGCACAGAACTTGCAAGTAAGTTGTCATGAGATCTTTAATTATAACATAAGTTCATTCAAGGTTTTATATTTTGTACTCTTTTATGTCATGAACTAAAATATGTGTTGTTTTTATAGGATTATTTGCATCCTCATCATGTTGCTGGCCATGATCAAGGTACTGCAAGTGTTGCCCAAGAAGTAGGGGTCAGTACAAGTGTCAATCTTGATCTTCCTGCGCATACAACACATCATCCGACCCCATCATCCGTGCCTATATTGTCGACTGAAATGTCGGAAACACATACCATGCAAGCATTCGGTAGTGCACCGTCTGGTAGTGAACACCTGCCACTACATGTGTCAGTACATGTGGATATAGAGGCCGCTAGTACTGGTGATGTTTTAGCAGCATTTCCTGGATCTTCCCGTATTACTAGTATGGGAACATTGCTGGTCACATTTGTGGTGACCGAGGATTTTCTTCCCATAAAGATAGAGAAGGTCCCAGGTACTTTAAAATGTTTTAATTATTATTATATATAATCCAATTAAAATTTACTTATTGATCACTCTTTATAGACTAATGATCCCATGACCATTTTGTAGGAAATGATGTTTTTTATAAACATCTAAGTGATCTTACATTGGAGCTCTTCGGTCCCACCATACATACACGATGGAATGCCCAAAATCAAGATTTAAAAGATGAGCTCATTAACCGTTTAGTTGTGTTGTTTGGTGATAAAACATTCAACCGAACCAAGGTCCTTAAGAAAGCTAGTACTTATCTAAAGTATGTGAGGGACCAATATAGGTCACATTTATAGAAGAACAAAAAGTACGAGCGTCCCCCTATGATTCTAGGGAGGGAGTGGAAGGACTTGGTGTCGGATGGAAAGGAGAAGGCTGAAAAGAAAAAAGGAAAGACACCACCAGGCCAAGGAAGGTATGTGAAACAATCAACAATTTAAATATATACTGATTACTCTTTCTTTTTATATAATCTAACGTATTTCAAATTTTTCATAGTTTGCCCGACACATCGAAGGCAACAAAGGCAAGACTAGAAAAACACGGGCAGCACAAACTTGGCTTTGGTGGTTATATGAAAATAGTTGCACGATTTGTAAGTATCAATAAATGAAATATTGCATCCAAATAATAAATTGCAAACAATTTTGATTTTATCACACCATAGAAGCAAATTTCATGATCGCATGCAAAAATGCAGGGCTGTGATTTCAACAGAGTGCCCACAGAAGAGGACCTGAAGATTGCCTTCCACCAAGGCTATGGAGCCCTGACTGAACAGCTAAGAGTCTCGACTGGGCAAACACAATCTTCCACTGCATCCAACATGCAAGTAAATAAAATCAATAAAGTTTATTTCAAATTGAATACTTGTGCAATCTATTCAATATTAATTTCCACCATAATAATGTGCCTATTTGTTTTACACAGATAAGCAATGATAATACTGCACATGGCATTGGAATGTAGCCTGGTGAGGGTGGAACACAACTTGCTGATGAAGGCCATGGTGTGCATCTCGGTACTAGATGTATTCATGTGCTATACAAAACGCAATATGAATTAATACAATTAAACATTTTTAATTGCATTTGGTGTATTAATCAATGTAACCTTTTGTGTTTCAGCTTTAGAGCATGTAGAGCATGATCAACATGTTGAGCATGATCAGGCTAGAGAAGATCAGGAACATGATGTGGCTCCATCAGGTAAAGGGGACCACTCTAATGTTCTTTTAAACATATTTAATTGCAATTGGTGTATTAATTAATGTAATATTTTGTGTTTCAACTCCAAATCAGGATTTAGAGAGTGTTCAGCATGTTGAGCATGAGGCTATAAGATAATACCAGAAACATGATGTGGCCCAATCAAGTAAAGAGCACCACTCTGATCTTCTTTTAATTAATGAAATACGTGTAACAATAATAATAAAACATATCAATTTAACATTTCTTTGCTATTGCAGCAGACCCCCCCTTCCAGTTGCGTCCGCGTTGTGAGTACATGACTAGGTATACATTAAGATCATGAGCAGAGCTCGGAACAACTCAAGGGGGGATAGATGATTTTGAAAACGATACTCCACTTCAGCTTTTTTTAGCTGCAAAAAAGAAACAAAAAAAGAGGTGATTGTAATCATATTATGATAGCCATATTTTTGATAATATGTAAAAACTGAAAAAATGAAATATGTTAATGAATGAATGTGAATATGTTAATGAATAAATGTTATATGTTAATGAATGAATGTTATATGTTATTAATGGATGAATGAATGAATGTGAATATTCTAATGAATGAATGTTATATGTTAATGAATGAATGTTATATGTTATTAATGTAGGATAAATGAATGAATGTTATATGTTATTAATGTAGGATAAATGAATGAATGTTATATGTTATTAATGGATGAATGAGTGATTAATGTTATATGATCGAGTATGGGGAATTGAGAATGATGTGAGGGGGGGAGGGGAGGGGCCAAATGATCTTCCACCTTCACATGGTTGGCCCTGTTAAGTAGATATTATTAAACTATTCTCAAAACAAAGAGAAACTCAATAAGGTAAGTAATGCACTTTTCAATATAAGAAATGCATCGTTTGAAGCATCAAACCAATATGCAAAGATGAAAGAAAGTGTTAAATTTTCACTATGAACATTGTGTTGTGTGTGGATTTGGTTTCAAAGCTCTATTTTTTTATTTTTTTTTAGTGGTCTCTAAAATTTGACTTTTGTGCATAACAGGTTAGTGGAAAATTTGACAGCTCTGAAGGGTTTAGAGGCTCGATTGAGATAGATACTCGGATATTTGGATCTTGTTGTTGATGGGAGGCTTCCACTTAACCATGAAATTTAGTACCATCTGCAAGTATGCTAAAATATCTCTACTTACATTCATTCAACTTACTGTAATATAATATCTGACAAAAATCTCCTTTTCATTATACTTAGATGGATTTTCATGCCCTGTTCTAGAGCACATGTTTTAAAACAGGCAAGAAGGATGCTGGCAAGGGTTAAGGAATTTGGCTTTACACCTACCAATTGCATAGTTTACTTCATTCATACAGCATATTCCCAATGCATTTCACAATTGTTGGAATCATATCCTATAATTACAGAACTAGTAAAATTAAAATATGTAAGTTTCAAATATGGCATTACATATCTTTCTATGAATTTTTTAAAGAAAATAACAAAATGGAGAAGAATTTAAAAAAAAATCTGCATAATTTCAAATATGGCATTACACATCTTTTTGCAGAAGGCATCGAAGTAACCTTCAAGATTGACAATGGCAATGAGTACAAGGTCAGTATAACTTAATGATAATTGGGTATGATTTTATTTGTTCAAGACCAATTTCAATTCATTTTCTGCTCACACTACTTTTATTTACATTTATGTTTTTCTAATATCCATTTTCCTTTACATTCATATTCTTCTATACATATTGTGTTTACAATAATGTTTTCCTTCATTTAATCTAGGGGAGAGGACCTAGTACCTGAGCAACTTTCAATGTCATGCTGTTAGGATTTACTATGAAGCTAATCCAAAGTTTTTCATTGCTGCTCGAGGCCATATTGCAGTGCTTTCTCTAGGAAGCCCACATGATCCCCATCAGGTATTTCATTTTGTAGTCTCTAAATTTCTTAGAAGAAATCAACAACCAGTTTGTCCAAATGTTTCTCCTTGTTTACACATTAATATCTCTTTTGGGAGCAATGGATCATAGTGGATTCATGGGGTCTTAAAGAGAAGGCTCTCAAACGTGGAGATCAAGAGTGGGACCAAGTAATACCATTCATAATCATGCTCATATTGTTTTATTGACTGTCTAAGAGCTAAGTATCCAGGATAACATTCTGTATTTTTCTATTGAATTTCCAGAGTGAGAATAATTTTGGGTTTGCAATCCTATTTTTTAGTACACTAGCTAAGTATCCAAGACGCACTGCAGATACTTTTTCTCACCAAATTGCTCATTTTCCACAAATTTAGATTCTAGTGTAGTTTAATATTCACTAGTTTGATTTTTTATTTTTTAGCAAAATTAGAATCCAGTTCGTAGGTTGTGCTTGCTATCCATGATAGTCCCCTTGATCTCATGACTCATCATAGGTTTTATATTTTGCTCCAATTGTTGATCAACATCAAATGTGGCCATCATAATATCATCCATAGCCTCCATATTCTATAATTATTCATTGCTCATTTCTCATACATAGTAACCAAATAATGCAGGCCTAGAGCTTGGACTGTAGGTGTATGCAAAAAATGATAAATCCCTGCCTCTGTAAGCCTAATTAAACACAACAACTGACATGTTGTTTGATATTTTAAATAGTCATATGATTGTCCTTTTTCTACCTTCTAAACACTAGTTACTCAATGCATACAGTAATTTATTGAAATGCAAAGTTGAATGGCCTCTTAACTCTTGACACTAATGTCATTGCATTTGTCCAAATAGGGTTCATAATATTGTGATCTAAATTTTCATAATGAAGTCTTCCAATCTATCCTTTTAATCTGAGCATTGATGACAATCCAGATTATCTTTTACTACCCCTATTAAATGTTCATGGTCTTGGCACATTAACTTTCTCTCTTTGATTGACTTGTCCTTATGTCCTGTCATTATCCCTATGGATGCACTTTGGAGCCTCCTACTACTTTTATATATCACCCAAAGTCACCCTAATAAGTATTTTGATCCATTCATCCCGATACATCTTCTTAGGCAATTTTGATTGTTGTAATAGTATTGATCTTTCACCGATATGCCTACATTTCGACGATTAGTTTAAAAAAAAAAAAATTGCATTGTTCCATCGAAATTTTGATGAATCGCAAAAAAGTTTGACGAATCAGCAATGTATCCAATGAAATTTCACCGTGATGACTTGCCTATTTCATTGCAAGTTTGACGAACTTATGTTGTTAATCCGATGGCTCATCGACGGTACATCGCACGTTCTTCGGGTACTGTTCATCACTAGAGTGACGAAACTGGCATCTCGATTCCGATGAATGAATGTCGCTGCTTCGATGCTTCATCAATGGTTCGCCACACGTGCTCTGGGTACAGTTCGTTGCTAGAGCAACGCAGCTGGCATCTCATTTCCGATGAATGAATATCGTTGCTCCGACGCTTCATCGATGATACGCCTCACGTGCTTTGAGTACAATTCATCGCTAGAGTGACGAAACTGACGTCTCGGTTCCGACGAATGAATTTCGTTGCTCCAATGCTTCATCGACGGTATGTCACACATGCTCCAAGTATAGTTCGTCGCTAGAGTGATGAAACTAGCATCTCATTTCTGATGAATGAATGTCGCTGCTCCAACACTTCATCGACGATACGTCGTATGTTCTCTGACTACTGTTCGTCGCAAGAGCGACGAAATTGGAGTCCCGGTTCCGACGAATGAATGTCATTGCTTCGACGCTTCATTGATGGTATGCCACCTGTGGTCCATCGACTATTTGTCACGCGATCGATGAAGGGTGTGTCATGGTTTTGACGAATGTGCGTCGTGCGGTCAACATTTTACAGTCCGTCGGGATGTGGATGAAAAGTGAGCGACAATGTTGATTTCTGTGATTTATCGGTCGACCGACAATAGATCGTCGAAAGTCCGACGAACATCCGTCGGAAATTTAGGTCAAATTCAATAGTGTTGAATGAGCAGATAATGGAGTCCTGGGAGATTTTGATGACTACTCTCATCTCTTTTTCACACTATTTTATGTTTCTCCATCTATCTTTCTCTTTGTGAGCCAATTCCTAAAATAAATTGAGGGCCTTCCTTCAAGCTATTAAATTTTCCTATAACTACTGATGTTGGTCATCTATGACCTCTAGATGCCCCTTCCACTTGCCTACTTGACTTCTCCTTCCATGCTTTTTCTTATCCCTTCTTCTCTCATGCACTCCCTCCTCTCATTTTTTTATTTCTAATACTTGTGAATGTATCCAAATGATGTAGTAGTGAGGATTTTTAATAGCAGTTTCTAGCATCCTCTTCATGTGATTTGAAGTCTCTTATTTTAGAATAGGGAGGCCATACCCTGCACCTATTGCCATCATACCTATGCCATTCTTCTTAAATGTATGTTATCCCCTGTAGTAGAATGAAGGAAGTTTCATCCATTAATTTTTGTTGACTTCTCCACTCCATCTCTTTCTTGTTCTTAAAGGCATTTTAAATTTATTTATTTTTAATTCTTTTTCCCCTTTCTACTTTGTTCACCTTGGACATTGTTGGTAGGGGATGTGACACATGTGTCTTATTTTATTTATACTTATGTAAAATGATTTTAGCACATGTTCTCATTGCCTACTTTTATAAAACTAGCCTTGTGAGTATAGTATAGACCTAGTAATGTGTCTTCTCATTCTTTATTCTTTGATGCTTTCTCACCTATTATTTAAATGAAATTGTTACCTATTTTTCACTACCAGCTCAAGCAGGTAGAGCTAAATTGAATTCATCTTTGAGAGGTACATAGTGTTTCAAATTTTGCTGCTAAATATGTGTCATCATGTAAAAATCAGATTACATTTGATTTTCAGTTTTATTATACAAGTATTTGTAACATAAAATTAGACATTTTGCATAACAAATGTTGTTTTATTCATATTGTAAAGATCAAGGTTCCACACAAGCCGTGGGAGTAGCTGAATTTGATTTACGTAATCAAATGATAAGTACAAAAACAGATTGTAAACTATACATCTGTAGACAATATAAACATAGAAAGGAGGGTGGTTCATCATTTCCTATAATCATGGAGCCAATGGTGCTTGATATCTTTGACTGATGTTGTTGAAGCTTTCCAGGTTCCCCGACTCCAGTCTCTTTAACTTGTCTTGCTGGATGAATCGAAATGAGGTTAGAGTTTGACTCTAAGCAATGATGAATCAAGATCAATCCTATGCCTAAATTTTCAATAGGAATATAATCTACATCAGTTCAAGCATACATCAAATGATCAAGTTAAAAGAGCACAAAGATTCAATGGAAGCTTTCAGCTTCAATTATTTTGCTAATACGTTTGTTTCATGTGTAGCTATAGGTACAATCAGGTTATTACAACCAACAAATATTGTTATGAGTGGTGAAAAATATGGCTCCCACGAGGGTTGAGCCCAGCTCATAAAGAAATATTTGCAAGAGCAACGGTTTCCAATTGCATAAGCATGTTCAAAAGAGACAATGATGCCAAGAATGCACTCTGGTAAGAAGAATGATGATAGCGAAAAATCACAGCAATATAAGGACAAGGAATAAGCATGAAAACATTTCATGATAGCCTCTAACACTCATTGTCCATACAGTCTAAGCAAGATCATTCAATATCATAAAGGTCAGTAACTTCATAAAAGGTGGGTGAAGTATCAAGGTACAACAATGTTGTAACTATCAAGACAAGAGCATGTCAAATTTCAAGAAAGATTGAAGGACAACCATCGCTAAGAGAAAATTAAGGATAGTCATTAATGGTTGTGTAAAAGATAAAATTCATATAGAGGCGATCATATTTACATCAAACTTGTCATATATACTTCAGTATTTTCAAAATTTTCCCACATCAAAAGGTTAAAGTGCATAAAGTATAGCAGCGTATTCAAATATCTCCTTTGATTGTGAATCAGACAAAAAGAAGAATCTTGGAAAAACATATAATCTTTACAAGTGTATGACATATTCATACTGCCATATTCAGATAGTACGAGAGATTATTATGTTGACAGTCACAAAGATTTACATCAGTGACAAAGATGCCATAGTTGAACAACATTTAATGACAACGAAATATGCAGCACTACAGGGAGCCATACAAAGCTTTTCTTCAATACCCATGTGGGTTTCGGCTTTAAAATGTCCTCTTATCATGATTTATCCGTATGAGGTTTTTCTCTTGGAAATAACAAATACCCAAAAAAATTAAGTTTCCTACAAGGAAAGGATACTCAGATTGTGCAAGGAATGGAGCGGCCTAGTATGGACAGGAGGGTTTTGTTCGCAAATATTCATCCAGTTGGTTCTCCATGAATTTTTAGTTCCAAATTTATGTCAAGTCCCTCAAAGGTTCCTTAAAAAGAGTGTAGCCATTATTTCTCCCAAAAGAATCTTGTGACGAACGTGATAAAGAAAGTTGCAGATAGTTTGAAGAAACCATGAGTTTTAAAACCCTAACATGGCCAATGATAAGAGCAATAAAAGCACAAAATAAAAGTTTACAAGAGATGTAAAGCCATGACCTGCAAAGAGCAAGATCTTCGAATATGCAAATGAAGTAGCTTCAAAGATTTAACAATGGCAGCTTCAGAAAACAAGGGAAATAGATTTAGAAAAATGGAGAAACACGCATCAGAAAATTATACACAACCGCGACCATGGGCATTTCTTCATTCTTTTCAAAAGAGCATTCAATAATAGAGATAATAGAGGTCGCGGCATCATCTTTTACAAAGTTCCATACAAAAAATTCGACTTGCATCACAATCTCTCATGGATATATTGCTTCAAAATTTTCAGAGAATGGAGAAACATACATCAGGAAATAATGATAAGTCATGGCTATTAAGCTTGAGAAAGGTTTTCAAAGTAAAGAGAAAATTACGAGTTCATGACAGGGAAAAAAATCTTACCATACATCTTCCTTCGAAAAATCTCTCTAAGGTCTCACAGAAGCATGGAAAAATTGTAGAATTCATGGCAGTGGCCAGCAGGAGTAGAGCTTTCTCCAATTTTGAATGAAAAATGAAATGAGTTTAGGGCTTGAGTGTTTTGTTTAGGTTTTTTTTTCATATGCCTTTTTCGACTGGTGATTTTTATCACATCAATTTAAGTCCAAAATGCCTTTACTAATATTCCCTTGGCGTTATATTTTTGCCTTAAGGTTTTTGACCCTTTCATCCAAATCTTGATTTTCTTTCATGCCTTACTATTTCAAGATTTTGGAATAAAATCATGTAAGCTTAATGTGCCTTTAAATATTTTATGATTTTTGAAGGAAATCAAAGGGAAGCTTAAGTGAAGATATATTGCACACTTGGAAAAAATAGAAAGATGGAGTTAGCGAAGGTACCCTTTGAAGATCAAATCATGCAATCATGAAGATGGAGATAGAATCTCACTTTCAGTCCTCATATGGGCGCCCATTTTCATGATTTTAATTGATTTAGATACTTTGACTTAGAAACTCAAAGTCATTTACCCATGCAGATTTGAACTTTGAACTGGAGATATTCCCTAGGCATGCAAAATTAGTAGAGTGGAAGTCTATTTTCAGACCTATTTATCATACACTCTGAAGTGCAACTGGAGTGCTTTTCGCCATATGGAGTCTATTTTTGATCATTTTCATGCAGTTTCGGGTCTCCACCAGTTCATCTACTTGAGAGGCAAAGTTGAGCCTATTTTTGGCAATTTTCATGCAATTTTGGGCTATTTTTATCAAGGTTTTCTCTTCTGCTCGGATTTCACATTGGAGATGCAGATTTTCACTTCAGCTAGCTTTCACTTCCATTTTTGGCTGCTTTGTGCATGCCTTATTGTATATATTGGAAAAAGTTATTATTTTTCCTCTAGTTCTTATTTTTTGCCTTTGCACTCTGCAAAGAGACTATCTTGTAACTCATTTTTATTTACAATTTAATACAATACAACTTTTACAGGTTACACATTATTGGTCCTTATGCAGTATTTTCCTACTATTTTCATTCAAAATTCCTCAAGTTTGCCTCTTTCATAATTATACAAAGTGTCTTTATGAATGATTCGATGAAATTATTGTGTTTTAGCTATCAAAACCTTTATTTTTGTCTTGTTCATAATTGTACATCACATCATAGGTCTTAGGTTGTACTATATTCATTTCGTTCTTCAAGTTGTGAGAATTTATTTTCCTTCTAAAAAGACAAGTTGTTTGGCCTTCTTTGGAAACATTTTTGTGATCATTTCTGAATTGTGTGAATGGTTTTCTTGAGAATAGTTGTGAATCGGTATGTAGGTTTTATCATCTTTTCCATTTAGGTGCATCACCATAGTTCAGTTTTTCCAGTTTTGCATTAGATTATGTCCTTTTCCCTTTTCCCATCAAGTTTTTAGTCCATTATCAGAGAATCATATAAGAACCAACCTAGGATTTGGAGGTCTATCTTCGCCATAGGAATACCCACAGCCTGAAAATAGTTCCCATGTTTCAACAGATTGTTGAATTTAACCATTCAAGCATTCGAGTGCAATCTGACTGATAACAAAACTATAAATATCCTCATCCCACATTTCATGTTCCTAATTTTTCTAGCATAGATAAACCTACAAATTCTATCATAGCTAATTCTTGACCAAAGAATGAACTAGGTGGTCGTGAAGAGGTGTATGGATGATGTTGCACGTGTTATAGACCTTAGGTGAGATGGGATTTTTAGGTTGGTTGAGATGAATTGGAATTGATGTCGACCTTGGGTGAACTTGGTATGGTCATGGTGGAAGAGGTTTTATTGGATATTTTTTATTAGGGATGGAGATGGAGATGCAGTTTATATGGGTAGCTATGGTTTGTGTTCCAAGTGGGATGTTTATTGTGGATGTTGTATGACTAGTGGACATTGGATTTTGAACCTCATTAGGAATGGAAATGAACACTTTAGGTGGTACAAACCCTTGATATAAGGGATTACCTCTAATGGCTAGGGGTTGTTCCCTTTAGTAGGAGTGATAGGTCTTCATGAGGAACAATGTGGTCATGTGTGGGATGAATGACTTCATGGGTAGGATCAAGATGAACTATGCGATTAAAATTGAAGAGGTCATAACTTGGAGGTAGTTGTGCCCTTGATTCTATGACTTGTCTAAGGATGACATCTTTGTTTATTTCAATGTATTTCTCTATAGTATCTCACCCTTGTTTGGAATCTAAGATTTTATTAGGATCGATAGTATACTCAAGTTGGTGAGGAATATCATCATCAATTCCATGATCATCATGTGGAACTTGGGAACTCTTTCCTAAGAAAGGAAACTATTTTATGAGTGATTTATTATAAAAAGGATTTTATTCCATGTTCTCATGTCTAGTGCTTCATCTTTTGTTGGTAGGCATTGGTATTTTATTCAAATTTTATGTGGGAAAGGATGGATATGGATGGACTTGGTGACCTTGTTGTGTTTTTGATGACTAATCAAAAGGGAGTCAAACCCTAATAAATGAGGATAACCTTAGATTGTGAAATTGATGACTTGAGTTTAAATGGAGTGGATTGGATAAAATGGAACTTAAATTATTAGTGAAACACTTGGATCTTAGGATTATTTGATTATGACTTTGATTTTTGGAATCTATGAATTGGTGTAGAGTTTCCAAGGATTAAAAAATGGGCCTTAGGGTGATTAAAGTTCCCAAAGGTTGGACTAAGGTGATGATTTTGATTAAGATATCTAAAATGATAACATTCAACTATGACCAAGAATTTGATTTGGATGATGATCAAATGTGGACTATAAGAAGGGTGGAGAAAAGATGATAATGATGGAATGATTTAAGGATATCCTAATGTTGTCAGGATGACTAAGGTTATGATCAAGTGGGTGATCAATAAGGTGTTGGAAATGTGTTGTTACTATATATTGTCATTGATGCCAATTTATGTTACTACCACATTCACTTATACTATTCTTGTTGAAGAATTGTGATTGATGGGATATAATGTGAGAATTGGTACACATTTGTACCTTATCTTTTGAAGTTTACGTTTGTTGAGTAATTTTTTTGATGAGATTTTTTCACATGAGATATGAAAAGAAGTGTATAAGTCCCCAAAATATCTAAGGCACAAATATTGGCATCACAGGAGCTCTATCTAAAGCTCCACATCTCTTTGTAGATGAAGATATGGTCTTACAATGTCTATGTTTCGGCAACCCGATAAGTTGATCAGTTGGTGTTCAAATAACTTGTGATAGTAAGTACTTGCTCAAATTTGTGCAAAGATGTTATGGTATGTATGGTGGAGTCTCATGTGGTGTTCACTGAATGATTTGCAAGTTGGTATGTGATCCTCCCTTGTACAGTAGTATGTATGAAATCAATGTTCTTGGGTATGAAGTGTTTGCACCTAGGATGAATGATCTGAAATGATAAAAGGAGTGCAAAGAAGTGTTGTTACAAGCCATATCATAATTTTGGAGTGATCTACACAAAGTTTCTTGGTCCCTTTGGTACCACCTTGGTTTGGAGTTGATGCATGACAATCTACATGCTTGTTGGGCTGACTTGATAGGTTGTGTCACTTGAACCAATTGTTTGGATGTGCACTAAATTTGGAAATATGATCTATGGAGAATATGTGTTAAATATCTTTTAGCTCAAGAACCGCATGAGATTTACTTCTACTATAAAAAAAAATTGAAGCCGACTTGTTGTGACCAATGTATATCTCATATTGCATGTTTGTAGCTGATAAGGAGAAACCTTTTGAATTTTGTGGATGGTATAAATAGAAGATCAAAGATTTTGAGAAAGTGTGGTGTGTATTGTGAATGTTTTGAGTGGACAATGTGTGAATAAGAATCCGTAGAATCTCTCTTGATAATGAGATGTGGCCAAGATCAGTTTTGAGAGATAAATAGTAATTGTATGCAAAAATATGAAGAAGAATGTTTGAATGTAAATGAGAAAGTGTGTTGAAGGTAGTGAGCCATAGTCAAAAGATCTTTTTGAAGCAAATGTATGTTTGAATTTATCGAAGGCAGTGAGCCAAAGGTAACAAAAGTGTTGATATATTCCAATTGTATGTAGAGGTTGTAAGAATTGTATTGAGTAGGGAGTTGTGAACTTCCTTTGGTTAAATACCATAAAACTTGTAAAAATTTGTTTTATTTGTGAGGTTGGATTTGGATAGTGGATCCAATCAGCTTTCTCATTGTGGTTTTTCCCTTGTAGGTTTTTCCTAGTAAATCTCATGTTATGGTTGTATGCTTTTTGTGTTCTTCTAATTGTCATGATTTATTTGATTAATTGTTGATGAGTGGAAAGAATTTGATTAAGTATCAATTCATCCCCTGCCTCTCAATACTTTTATGTGTTCAAAAATTGGTATCAAATCCAAGTGCCTTGATAGAGCCTAACAACTAAGGTAGACCCTGACTAGAACACATGGGAACTAAAGCATTGAAAAATGAGAAGAATCCTCTGGAGGTTGATAAGAATGAAGATATGGAAATTTTTAATGAATAATATTATGAAATTGACTTTAAAGGATAAATTATTTTAGTATTGCATGATCTGAATACTGTAAGAAAGGAAAGTGAAAAATTGAAGATCAAACTCAAAAAACCAAAAGAGACAATCACAAATTTTAAAGTTGAAGAATGTAAAAGGGTTGCAGATTGTTTGAATAATAAGCTAAATAAAAAATTAATTGAATGCTCCAAACTAGAAGAAGAAATTATCTCCCTAAGGAAAGGATTGGAGAAAGTAAAGAATCAAATAGAAAAAGGCCTGAAACTCAAGAAAAGCATCAACATTCTTGATGAAATAATTAGTAGTCAAAGATTTGTAAAGGATAAGGGTGGTCTTGGATTTGAAAAAGTTTAGAACTCAAAGGTTGACATTATTGAAATCAAAAAGGAAAAGGACTTTTTTGAAGACTCTAAAAAGACCAAAGATGAAAGGCAAAAATTGGATGATGGATTTATAAAGGTCAACAATAAAAAAATGGCTTCAAGGGATCTCCTCCTACACATACTACTAATCCTAGGTCATCTCAATCATTTCATGGTTATTGTTATTCTTGCAATAAATTTGGTCATAAGGCTAGTAATTGTAGAAATAAGGCAAGAAGAGATGATTATATGGAGAAGAACTATTTTGTGCATTCAAGAAATAATGTTTTAGTGTCTCATTACTTTTATGGCTACTTCTATGCATGCAATAAGTTTGGTCATAGGGTTGTTGATTATAAATCTAAAACAAAAAGAAATGGTTTATCCCTTGAATATGATATTGTTTTCTATAATTGCAATAACTTCAGGCACAAAGCAAGATTTGCAAAATAAGTTATGTGAAACCACATGTTCATAAAAAGAAGACAGAGGAAAAGAAAGATGCCACAAAATTTTGGAGAAGGAGGCAAGGGAAAGACAATGGAATGAAGGATGAAACTATGCTTGTGTAATGTGCACAAGATATCATGATTGATTGAGATAGAACATTGACTTAGGGGGAGATATCATTCACAAAATCTCTCAACCCCCTAGAAAGAAGAAGGTGTCGATCATTACAACATAAAAGATACTTGAAGAATTTGATTAAATCTGTATATCAAATGTCCAGAGCAAAAACATGGTTTGTGAAAGAATACATAATGAATTTGCATCTTTGTGAGGATATAGAGCACTCTTGTAATTATTTACCTAACAAGGACATGTCACATTAATTATGGAAATTTAGGGCAAATGCAAGCTACTTATACTTCACTTTGCACTTCTTAAGCTCATTCAAAACCAAATAAGTTGCATTCAGAGTTGAGGAGAAGAGAAGGCATTCAAAGGCTCTTCAAATTTGAAGTGGAATTGTTGTAAAAGTGAAATCCTAGCGACATAACACAAAGGTGTTTTCAAATTCCTTATAAACCCTAGTTTCTAAAGCTTACAAGGGAAATTGCAATGGCTACTCCAAATTTTGTTGATGTCTCTAAGAAACAAAGGCCGAAGTATAAGAAATATCCATTCAAAGTAATGGAGGTAGATAGGGATGGTGCATTTTCTAAAGTTATTGTTGATGTGGTGTACATGGAAGATGTTAGAATTTGCATTCACGCTCCTTATATAGATGAAATTGACCACATGAAATTTGAAGAATTGAGGTATACCTTGTTGGATGATGATTATTTCAGATACAAACCAGAGTTTACAAATGTGTTGATAAAAGGGTTAGATGTATGGAAGGACTTCCTAGACTTCTGTGACAATATTGAATGGGCAAGAATCATTTTGAGCAGAATCTATGATGAGTTTATTTACCTAGACAAACCCTATAGGATCACTAAAGATGCAATTAAGGCAATGATTGGGTTATGTGCAACCAGAATTGTTCTGGTGTTGAAAGTTGTTAAGATTGAAAGGGTCATAGAGTTAACTAGTGTGAAGTTTGACAAGAGAACCCTAAGCATAAATGAAATTAATGATTTGGGGGTTAAGTGTGCTTCCATGGGAATTGCATATAAAGTACATTTTACCAACAAAGAAGGCTCATCGACTGGTACACTACAATTTACACTACATACCAAATGGTCAAAGAGGGAAAGGATTTTGACTTGTGTGAATTTAATGAGGGAGATATTGTTTGATAATCTCAAAAGAACCAAGGAGACCATATATAACTTCAGGTTTGGATCCCTAATCATCTGCTTGGTAGTTTACTTCCTGAATGAACTACCTAGCTTCAAGGGAAAGGTTTGGTAGCATCACATTTTGTTTGCTACACAAATTAGAAACCACATGAGAGGGTTTAATGATAAATAAGATTATAAATCCACATATTGTGGATTCTTCAAGAATTTATAAAATGTAATGCAATGTTGGGAGAGAGTTCCCTTTGATATGGTAAGAAAATATAAAGATGAGATTGCCTTTCTAGTTGATAAAGACTACTGCTACATAGAAGTTATGGAACCAAGAACCTCTTGGATTCCAAGATTTCCATACGAAGTCTCCCCTATGAAAGTCAAATTATATGTTGAAATTTGTTGAGAAAATCCAAGGACCAACAACAAAAATGTTTGGCACCTATAGATAAATCATGGACCAGTTAATCCAGAAGAAGGTGGAAGACACTCATGAAAAGAGGGTAGAAAATATTTTTCAAAGAATTGATCTTATGTGTTTGTCCAAGATAGGACCTCAAACCACTACCCAAACTCCACAAAACATTCCCTCAAATCTAGAGGAAACCATTCCAAAGAAAGTGCCAAGAAGGTGAGGAAAATTATCTTCTACAACTACTACTCCTATGCAACCCTTTCCATCCACACAATCTGCTTCTAGGAAATAAGTTGCATCTGAAACCATGGCATAAACTAGAGCTACTATGAAAAAGAATCTAAGGCCTAAATAGTAGGAAAAAAGGAAAAAGGTTGAGGAGACTGAAGAGGAAGAAGAAAAGGGAGAGGAAGGCACATCCAAACCAAAGGGAAAAGGAAAGAAAATAAAACAAACTCCTCCAGTGGCACCTCCTCATGAGCCTTTCTGATTAGAGAAAATCTTTAAAAAAATCATGTCATGGCTTACTACAAGAGACTATTGAATTGCATTTGAAAGTTCCTCACATGGATCAAAAGACTATTGATAAGGAAATAATCATGTATATGATAAAATACAATGTACCTCCTAGTAAAATACTTGAAAAGGATATAGAGAATCTTGTGCAGGCCCTGAGGGAGAAAAGAGAAAATTCCATTGAAGCAAATGAAGAGTTGATGAAGGAAGCAATTGACAAAGCAAGTTCCTCTATTTTGTCACATCCCCATAAAATGGACCCTTTAATGTCAACAATGTGTGGTCAAAGAAGTAACATTGGAGACAAACAACAATTAATGAGGAATGGCGTAGGGAATGAGTGAAGGTATGGTCACGCATTTATTGAGGAATGGATTTCCTTTCCTTGGCTATTCATTATGGCAAGCCATATGAGAAAAGAAACAAAGGAAAAATGTAGACTTTAAATTATCATGACCTCCTTCATTTCTCATTCAATCAGTGAGATATTTTGGAGAAGACAAGAGCAAAGAGAGGTGAGTGTCTTGGAAGATAGCTCAAAAGGGGAGACTGTGAATAATAGAGGGAGAAAATATCGAGACAATTTGAGAAACTCGAATAGAAGAGATGGAGGCAAAAGAGTTGCAGGAAAGAATACATTGCTTTTGACAAGAAGCTTTGCCTTTGTGACAAAGAGTGAAAGAAGGCAGTGAAAGTGTGTGGGAGAGGAGAGCATGGGAAGGCAATAAAATCACCTAGATAGAAGAAATGAAAGCATGGGAGGTGGAATGCATAAAATATAGATCAAAGGAAGAAGGGCACAGAGACAAGACAACGTGAGAGAGAAAATGAATGGTCGAGTAGAAGAAAATGCAAAGGAGAGGAGTATAGTGGTGCAAGGATTAGATAAAGAATAGAGAAACTCAAAGGAAGACACCAGTGGTAGGTGCAAAATCCAAATCCTCCAATTGTGGTCAGTGTCCTTCCTATCTGTAATGACATGGGAAATCTTGAAAGAGAATTTTGAGAATGAGAAATATGAGGACCTTAAATCTATGCTCATTTTGGTTGTGGGATTCTAAACACATGAGAGATGGGGGAAGTGATAACTCATATTACATGCAAATAAATGGGTGTGTGGATGAACATGGGTTTATGAAGGAAAAATCTATTCGGTTTTATTTCAAGGAGAGGGTTATTGAGTTGTTCCAACTTCAGTCCCTATTTGAAGTTGTCTTTGGATCCTCCTAGGCCAATGAACGATGTTCAAGATTTGAATATAACAATCAGTGGAGTCCTTAGGCCTATTTCAAGTGATTGGATTATAATTATTTCACCATCTTTTTCCATGTAAGTGGGTTAATTTAATTGTTTGTTTATTTTAGCCTTAAAAACAACCTTTTGTTCATTGAACTGAAATGATATATGAAGCCAATAAACTCTTTACTAAGATTGAGGCTATTTCCCCATTTTTGGGTATATTCGATCCTAGTAGCTAAAAATGACGTCCTTTTAAAGCTTATAAACTTTGGTCACATATGAATTCACCTAATCATGGAAGCTCTAGATTCATGCATAGATATGATACACCACATAATATAATATGTGTGAATGATTAGTTATCAGATATATATATATATATATATATATATTTACAAATATTGTTGGGTGAATAAATAGATGCCAAACATGTTGGTAATATATCAAGAAATTGGAACTGTTCTACATTATGTCTCCTGGTTGGTGTATGTGGTAAAGGATGTAATAGTTTGCATTGATTGGTTTCTCATAATAATCCTTTGCATCGAAATGTAGTCAATTGAGGAAAGCATACACCAATAACCTTAACACATCTCCAATCCCTATTTTATCTACACTTCCATCCATAATTGTATGATTCAAGAGTAGTTTTAAAGCTATCATGTGTTGTTGAAAAACGTTAAGCCTATTAGCTAAAGGTTTCTATTGTACAGAATATAGGATTTTAATAAAATAATATCTTTAAAAATGAAGGAAAGTGAGGATAAATAGACCTAAGAATTTGGGTTTAACTAATTGTCCAACTATGTATTATTTTCATGATTATGGATTAAGCCTTTCGAGGTTAAATTATTTCTTTTTTTTATGTTTAGACTTCCTCATAGACAAGAGGGGGAGACAACACTTATTCTTAAGTTTCTATATGGAAAAAGGTGTAATAGAGGGGTAGATTAAAATTCTAATTGTAAGCGTACCCTCCTGCTATAAACTAGGAATAAGGTAGACTTAGTATGAGTTTGACTTTGTTTAGTGACACTACAACCATATTATACCAAAAATATTTGCAATATTGAAACTTGTTACTTTTGATAATCCATTGATACTATGGTAAATGCTTTTTATGCCTACATTATGTCTATCAATCTCTTAAATATGAGAACCTTGTTATTGAACTTATTATTAAACTTATAATGAAGCACAATACAAATTGTACACCAAATAGAAGACAACTATCATTAATTTGACAGTGTTATCAAGATTGAGTTATGAGATAAATCTTATGTAGCGTCACTTGATACCCTATTGATGACCATTAAGGTCAACTTTAGTTTAAATGGGAAGTATGAATAGTTATCTAGTTTGATAACTAAGCACTTACAAGAATAACATGTTACACCATAAGGTAAATGAAACTGGAAGATCAAGAATATTATTAATACTATTATTAATGGGATTATGTTTGCATATAAATGTCTAATGGATGGATGTTTCCAACCTTATTAAGTAGGATTTGGGAATTAATTATACTTAAAACAATATTACACATATTATTGGATGCCCTTCAAAGATATCTATTGACCCCTTGATTATAAGGGCATGATTATTGAACTTACTATATAAGTTTCAAATGAAAATGATTCCCTATGGGTTGTGTGAACCAAGGTAATTTGGTGTTAAGTAATAAGCCTAGTCCGGTTCGGTCAATGAGATGAAGATATTAGAGATTCGGGATGTTCAAAGAAGATTATAAATAAACTAGGTGGAGTTTGATCCAAGACCTTGATATACTTGAGGGGAAGTGAAACCTTGGGTTATGGGAACCTGTGCATAGGTATCCTTGAGATACTTTGTCGGTTGAACTACATGTGACTCTGACCTATTTGGAAGCAGGAATGTAGGTGGTCCTTGGGCAAAGGATACCTCTGTGACCTCAAGTCTGAAGGGGGAGGGTTTAGGGGGGACAAATCCAAGGGTTGGGGTTGTTCCTGATTGGTTTGAGCTTTCCCCTTTAGTAGGCTTCAGTTTGAGGCTGAATGGGTACTAGATGGGTATGATTGAGTTAAGGGAATCTAATATAATGTAATTAATACATAATATGCTTTTATATAATAAGCGAGGATTGAGTACCTTATATTGGGTATTTGATTATACAAATATGATGGGTAAAGTCCATATCATGTTGGTTCCATGTATCTCTTATGTGTCTGTGTAATTCAACTCCATATCTATGTGTCTACGTATAGGCCTGTGTATCTGTGGATTGAGATTGTGATTCATGTTATGTATGATCCGCCCAAGAGTGAACCTTTGGGATATTTGAGTAGTGGAAGGCAATCATTGGATCATACCAATGATCGATGTTTGGGCTACTGCTAGGGATTAGTCAACATTCACCTGGTCCATGGAGGTGTAGGTAGCAGGCTACCCTGATTATGATATAGTCGTAGCAATTGCATGAGTAGGGACCCATCCATGCGAGTAATGGTAATTCGGGGCTAACCGCATATTGAGAGGGTTCACTGGTTGTCACTGGTAGGCACAAAAGTGATCGATGCCAAGTGTTACCCAAAATTGTGAAGAAGATAGCTGACAATATCACTAAGGTCACAAGGTGTTATATGTCGGGAGCTACTTCTTCTTAGGTGGAAAAACTTGTCGCTGGTGGCCTATAGGTGATTGAATTCAAAATCCATTGGGTTTGGTAGGTTCACTACTTGGGGAAACCCTTGGGATGGTGGATGGACCCACAGTGTAGTATGGGATGCATTGAATCCCATCCCAATTATCAGACTATATACTTAGCCTTATGGCATTGAGGATGGACCTATGGTGTAGTATGGGATGCACTGAATCCTCTTCCCATTTGTCTAATGGTGCAAAAGATCGATGGAAAGGATGGACCCACGGTGTAGTGCACAATGCATCGACATTCTTTCTATTTGGGATGCATTATGGACATGTGTTAGCCATTGTGATTTGTTAGCCAATGTGTTGTGTTAACTATCCAATGTGGATGTGATGTATGTTGGGGCTCGTCACTATGTATTTTTGATGTATGTTGGAGCTCGTTATTGTGTATTTGTGATGTATGGTTAGAGCTTGTCACTGTGTATTTGTGATATATGTTTGATCCAATCACTAATATAAATGTGATATGTGAATGAGACAATCATTATTGTACTTGTGGTGTACACATGAGATAATCATCATTATACTTATGATTTGTGTATGATCTAGTCAATGTTATACTAGTGTTGTGTACAAGCTAGTCAACTTGTCTATATGGAGGTATGCTTAGGAATTACATTGTGTATGATCTTTGGGATTATGGTATGATATGCCCCTTGTGAATATTGTGAAATTTTGTACACTAATGCTTGGTAATATTTGGTATGGACCCAACACTTGATGGCAAGATTATTATTACTATATTATTAGCCGATAGGCTATTTATGTGGGGAGACCCCACCAGGATCTCCTCCAGTTTGACGCCATAAAAAAATTTCAGGCTTCCCGCTGCCGGATTGACAGAGAGTACTATGCACAGTGAAATTTTCAGGCTTTCCTCATGAGTCCCTTGTACTATGTACAAAATTCTTCAATTTGTGCTTATCGGCTATTTCGTTGCTCATTGAATATTGTGCAACTGCTAGTAATTAACTATGTTGACAGCTTACATGTACTAAATTAATAGTTATGGGATAATGGTGAGATAATGGATCTCGTACAAGTGGTGAGATTGAACTCCCTCTATCATTGTGGGGTGAACTATGAAGCCTCTAATTCCCATGAGGGGATTGTTATCTAATAGATTTGCACCCTATTGAATTTAGAATTCAACAATCTACTGACACATGAGAGAATTCTCAGGTTGTGGGTGATGTGTTTTGAGAATGAACCTCTAGAAAAGGTCGGCTTCCTCTATGGTACTTACCTAAAACTAATCTACTAATCTTGCAGAGGAAAAGGGGAGAAAGAATGCTCAAAATGAAAACTAATCCTACGGTGATACACCAAACTGTTAGAACCTAAAAATTCAAAGAATAGACACTTGTTTTCAATGACTAAAAATAGAACTTGCACAACTTTATTTTTGTAGGATTATGCATAAATAATTTTAAAAAGGCTTGAATGCATTTAACTTTCAAAAAGGAAAGGACACCTTCACAATTTAAAAGCTATGTGCAACTTAAAAACACAATTTTCAACCTGCATAGACATACTTTTGCAGAAAAGGCATAATAATATGACACAAAACTACAAGGAAGTGAAAATGCCTCACATGTAATTTGATCAACCACTTGATAATACACTGCACTGCAAGAATAGGAAGGCAAAAAACTTCAAGTATTGATATCCAAGGTCTTTTCTGAATTCATTCCCAAATGAATTACAAACCTTGCCAAAATCTAACAAAGGACTCCAAAAGTCACTAAGTAGAAAAGGCAGCAAGCTAGAACTGATTACAAAATGAGTTACAAAAGTAACTATATTCAATAACTCCCTCAAAAAACCCACAAAAAGTTACAAAATTCGCTAAGTCCACCATCAAGGCAAGCTAAAAATGCTCCAAGATGCTCTCTAAAGCCATCAAAAAGGAAAAACCACCTCCTTGATAGCTCCTATATGCTTGCAAAAGCATAAATGGCCTATGTTTATGTGGCATAACCACTTCATTTGTATTTAAAAATAACATTTTACATTAAATGATATATAAACATCACTTAATTAAAATAATTTACATTTGGAAAAGGAATGCAAAACAAAAAGATTCCTCCATTTTGTATTAAAAAGAGCACTTATTTAAGTGTTTTATAATATCAACACTTAAATTAAATACTTTACATTTATAATGAATACAAAAGGAAAGCAAACAAGACCAAGGTCAATCATGTGGAAAAAAAAATATGAATGAAAGCACATGATTGATCGACTATGTGGAAGGAAAAACAAGAGTCTAAGTCAAAAGACTTAGCACATCATTAGCAAAAGGTAATTATGGGTTTGAAAAAAAAACTCCAAGGCATAGAAATGATAATTACTAGGAAACAACTTGACCACGAGTAATTATTTGCATGAAGATTTGATAAAAAAACAAGTTAAAAATACCTTGTCATTGGCATCCACTTAGGGATATGAAACCCTAAGAAAACACACAAAGGCAAAATATGAGAAAATATCACTTCATTTTTCTCTTGAAGCTTCTGGAGGAATCTTGACCGTCGCCAAGGGTTTACTAACAGAGCCTTCCTGAAGATTTCAATGGCGGATTCTGCAGCTATACATAGGCATTTTACTTGTATTTTCTTGCTACCATTTCTAGAGAAACACTGGTAAGTTGTTCAGATTTCAAAACAAAAGGAAAAACTTCATTTTCTTGAATCCTGACTTTATGGGTCGTGACCTTAATGATTTTCTTCACTAATTTCTTGTGTTTGATTTTCTTTGTTGTTTACTCATTGTCTCAGACCGCCACTGTTATTCTAGACTTGAGTCTTTTAAAATGATTTTTCTGTAGCATAAATGTTTATACTACCTAGAAATGGTGACAAACATTTTGTGTTTGGATCGGTGCTTAGAAATATGAAAAAACTGTATTCTCCATGAATTTCTTCCTTCATTCTTTTATTTTGCACTCAAATGCATCTCATATACTTGACTTTGTACTTCTAAAAGAAACAGGTTTTAGTGATGGTCGCCACTAAAATTTCATTTCTCATCTTTTGCTAGGGTTTACATATATGTAACAGGCCACGGGTTTCATTTTGCGGTCTTTATTTCCTTTCATGTTAAGGGTTTATATTTTGCATGATTTAAAACCCAGAGGGTTTCAAACTCCAAGCCACGGGTATATCTTTGTGTTTCGGGTTTATAGGTTTAAATACATGTCTACCGAAGAATTTTATCAAACAATTTGTTGCTTTGCTACTAAGGATAAAAGCCTAAAATAGGTGCTTTTGAACAAACTATGGATGCTTGGAAAAAATCTATCAAAGCATAATAGTAAGCAATAGCATAGACAAGTCAGTGAACTATTTCAAAAAATGCCTCAAATAAATGTGGTCTCATGGAATTCCATGACAAGCAAATGCAATTGGCATTTTCTCCTAGTTATTAGTTATGCAATGTGAAGTAATTGCATAATTGCTTATGTTGACTTTGTAAAAAACTATATTATAATTGAGATTTTGTCATCTATCAACATCTACTTATTAGTTATGCAATATGAAGTAATGCTTTGATTTTGAAAGATGTGCAATGTAATGTAATTAGTAATATGAATATAAACTACAAAAATCTATTTTCTACAATTCATTAGTTAAAATCTTTATTTTATTACCTAAGTGAAGCTTCGATGTCCACCTCCATTTGGAGGTGTTGTCGTCAAATCTCCAAGATTAACCTATTCAACATCCAAATTAGATATAAGAATACCATTCATATAATAATGCTATTCACATGTAATATTTATAATTCTTTACTAGTTACATACCTTCATAGTACATGTCATTGCATAATAGGGAGGTGGAGGACTGCTGAAAACAGAATGAATACTATGACCCTAAAATTTCATTATAATCATTAAACTAATTTAGTTAATATTGCATTTAATAAATTCAATTCAATGAGCTTGCTAACATTTACCTGACTATCAAGTTTGAATGCCTCGGTGTTGTCGTCAAATCTCCAAGATTAACCTATTCAACATCCAAAATTAGATATAAGAATACCATTCATATAATAATTCTATTCACATGTAATATTTATAATTATTTACTAGTTACATACCTTCGTAGTACATGTCATCGCGTAATAGAGAGGTGGAGGACTACTGAAAATAGAATGAATGCTATGACCCTAAAATTTCATTATAATCATTAAACTAATTTAGTTAATCTTGCATTTCAAAAATGAAATTTAATAAATTAAATTCAATGAGCTTGCTAACATTTACCTGACTATCAAGTTTGATGCATCATTAAGGAGGGCATATGTCATCACCATCTGATCAGTTGCAGATGTACCCTGCACGCCTATGTCTTGACTATGCATGGGGTCATAATCATAGGGTTTCCTACAAGCTTGACAAATATGAGGTGGAACTCTAATCCCCGAAGACTCACTCGACTCACCTTGTGCTACAAGACTAGCATGATGTATGAGGCTTTGGGTTAGGGAACTAATCAATTGCAGTGTCTTGACCTCAACACTCTCCTTCACAAAAAAAGAGATAGCCACATGCTCATATGTTGGTCTAGTGATTTCTCATCTTGATGGTCGTTGTGGGTCAAGATGTGCCCTCACTTTGTCCTATGTAGAGCCCCCACCTCTACCCTGGAAACATCACATATCAAACTAGCTTGGGATCTTATCGAGGACAAAATCACAGTAGATTTTCCTCAAAAATTATTGTGGCACCTCATTGTTGTTGCATGGTGGATGGTCAAAAACCATCCACCACCTTTTCCAAAAATGGTTCGTTATCCCTAGTTGGTTGCACCAATAGATAGGGAACCTCTTGCTTGAATATTGTAAATTTTGATTCATTCTAGGGTTTGTGAATAGGGAACACAAGTCAAATTTTGTAATTTTTTCATCTTTCACTTGTTTATGAGATAATTTATCTGCATAAAATTTACTATACTCATCTCTTATTCAACCAACTAGTTATTTTATTGCTAATTGAATCTACATTTGATAACATCGATTCAAGTGATTGAGCAAGTGTGGCTCTATGCAAGGTTGAGCTTGTAGGATCTTTCAACCTTTCAAATATATCCTCAATTTGTTTTTTTTTGTTTTCAATTTTCCCTATTAAATTTTCTTGAGTTCCTAGAGTATATTGAGGAATTGTTGGAGGTGTTTGTTGGGCTTGTTCTTCGGCAGGGATTTCAATGAGGAGAATTAGGATTTTGAAGAGGAATTTCGAGAGGGTTTGGAGTTGCATTATCATTTCCTAAAAAAACAAAAAAAATTACATCAAAAAAATAATAAATCTACCTATTTAAGTACAAATTCACACAAAAAACAATAAAAACATACTCCTTTGACCTCCCCAACTTTTTGGTGAAATTTTAGCGAAGATTCAACAAAGAAACAGTGAATAATGAGCTCTCTTATAATGCAAGCATGCTCTTGAGGGTTTGTATGCCGCAAATTAGCAGGAAAACGTGGAAAGAATGAATGAAGTTGCCTTTTTTGTTTATAGAGAACATAGCGTGCTCGTGTTATGATTTTTTTTAATTTGAAAGATGGTTGGCCATTTTTTGGCTCCCCATCTTTCTACACCCACCCTCTTAGGAGGTCCAAGAGGATTTTTTGGAGGTCCAATAATTAAGGGAGATCTAATAGCCAATTGTGTGTTCATAACCTCAATAGATTTGACTTCTTGTTGATGATATTCTATCGAGGGAGATCTAAGGTTGCTTTAGCATCTAAGTAAGTCATCTTACTATCTTTCAAAATAAATGTATCAATGATATCATCTTATTTTGCTACCATATCTTCATAAATGGGTAAAGCATTAGGAAAGGGACAAACAAGATTCTCATAATTTTATCTTCTAACACTAAGGAACCTTCATAAAAAATAGGAGAGGTATCGGGAGAAGGAAAATTGTGATTGTCATGATTGTCTATAATTGCATCCTCTTGCACTAGAACATTCTCACAAGTGAGAGAGATGTTGGGAGATGAATGGAGACTAGGAAAAGTGATGTTACGAAATGTGTTAATGATCTCATCCTCTTGCCCAACAATATCTTCCCAAGTAGGAGAGGTAGGGGGAGAGAAACAAACAAGATTCTCATGATTCTTAATGATTGGGTCTTCTGATACCAAGATACATTTGTCACAAGTAGGAGAGGTATCAGGAGAAGAACAACTATGATTATCATGATTTTCCTTGACTGAATCCTCTTGCATAAAAAAACTCTCACAATTAGGAGACATGTTAAGGAGATAAGTCAAGGATAGGCAAAGAGATATTAAGAAATGTGTCAATGATTTTGTTCTCTGGCATCAAGGTACTCTCATAATTAGGAAAGATATTGGGAGAATGACTAACATGTTTTTGAATGACCTCATTGCTTTTTCCTATATTGACCTCATAAATAGGGATATTGTACTTATGCAAGCCAGGCTTTACCATATCAAAACCACATCTTTGAAAAGGAAACATGCTGCTACTTTATTTGCAATGTATTGCAACAACCTAGAGTTATGAATTTGTGCAAAAATCAAAGCTAATTTATCCAAATTATGCAATACTTTAGAAAATCTAAACAATTTTCCTATAGATATGATGAACAAAAATACTAAAATGCAAAAAAAAATCCCAATTTTGAAACAAACCACGCAAAGTGACACCTTTCTTGTATATCCATAACATTTTTCTAGAATTTCAAATTAGACGATTACAAGTAGAATTGGATTGATAATGTAGAGACAAAAACATGTGCAAAGATTTCCTCAAACACCTGTATAAGGAAAGGGTCGCCCAAGGGGGGCATCTGAGTCCTTGATTAGGGTTCAAAAAACTAAAAAAATAATCTTTTATGTTGTTGTTTAGTGTTCCTTTCTCTATTTGCAAACAGGTTGAACAAATGATATTTTTCCAGATTTTGCTTAGTTTAGGACAATGTATTTCAAAATGCAAGTGTGAAACAAAGTTGAAAATATTTTTAAAATTTTTAAATGTAATTTTGAGATTTGAAATGCAATGATTTACTGATTCTAAGATGCCACAATCTGAAAATGATAATTTTAATGCAATTTTAAAATTAAACAATGTAATTAATTTCACTTTTTAAACTATATAAAAGATGCCCAAAAAGATGTAATTATGAATTCCAAATCTAGGTTTTGTAGGCACAAATAGACTGATGAAATAGAGAGAAAAATGCGTGAAAAAACTTTTAGAAACACCTGTATAAGGACAGGCTCAACCAATGATGACTGGGTCTTTGAATAGGGTTCTAAAAATTCAAAATTTGAATTTCTAAGTTGTTTAAGTTTTCTATTTCTATTTGCAGACAGTCTTAATAATTACTGCTTTTCTAAAAAAATTGCAATCTAAAACAATGTAATTCAAATACAAGTATGTAACAATAAAGGAAAACTTTGAATGCAATTCCCAGATCTTAATCATTCAACAATTGACTGATTCTAAGATGCAATATTTTGAAAAATATGATTTGATGCAAACTTGAAGCAAAATAATACAATTTTTTCACTTTTTTACGCTTAAATGAAAGATGCAATCTAAATGTAACTAGTAATTTAAAACTTTAAAAACGTAATGAATGAAAATTGAATGTAAATTCGATCTAAAGATGTTTCTAATGCAACATATAATGCAATATGTGATGCATAATTTATATTGCAAAGATGAAATGCTAAATAAGAAATGCAAAGAAAAACCTAGATCTAGGGTTTGAAAAACTTCCAATTTTTAGAGGGTATATGATGTAAGAACAACGAGTTCGCCAAAATGAAACATAAAAAATTTATGCACCCTAAATTGAATGCATCAAAAGGTGGGACTGTGTGTTTATATGTTGCATTGGGATGCAAATCAACAAGGTGAAATGATTGACTATCAACCTCAATGGTGATCCAATCAAACCTGGATTTGCATCCTTTAGGGGGGATGGTAATGGATTGGAAATAATTTGGAATGATTAACTTAATGATCCTATATTCCCTAATATGAAAAATGCAATATCTAATAACTGATAAACATAAATAGTCAAGTTTCGACAGATCTAGAAGGTGCAAAGTGATATGTATGTACCCAAAAAAAATGTTTTTTTTAGGTATACAAGGACAGGGCCACAATATGGTGTCGAGTCCTTGTAAGGTTATCCTACTCAACTTTTGGGGTCCTTTGATGTTGGATTTGAGCTTTTATTTTATGCATGTCTCATAGTCAGAATGTCGTAAATAAATCTTGTAGGTGAGTTTTTGTGTCTTGATAAGAATGGTGACAATAAATGCAACAATGCAAAATGGATCTTCAAGCTCTCATCAATCCACTTCAAACTTGTAACCTGCACATTCACAAAGGGGGAAATGTTTTTCCATATAGGGGCTTGCCTTAGTCAAACCCTGTGATAAGTGTTCCCACTTTCACTATGAAAAATTATCAATGATAAAACCTTAATAGAAAGGAAGGAAATGATGAATGAACGAATGTTGCAGCCCACCACCCTTCAATGGCTTCCTCGAAGGATTGAATACATACACATCCCTCCAAGGATCTTGGATCTTGTTTGCTTGATTTGCTTGAATGCTTGAATGCTTCAATGATTGAAGACCTACAACAATGTTAACCTTTACAAGACAACATGAACAAACATAAAATTTAACATGAGGTTGGATCTTGAATTATTGCAGTAAATCCTCTAATGGATGCTCTTGAATTGATCTTGAATGCTCTTGACAATAATTTCCTCAATTGATTTTCACTTAGATTTCAAATGATGAAAAGACTAGGTATTTATAGGAATATATTTAATTTCTCGAAAATTAGATCTTGATAGTTGACATTTTCAAGTTGAATTTTGAATGTTAAATTGCCTCCAAAAATGGGTCTTGGATAAGGAAGGGGACCCATATTTTTAGGACACACAATTTTGGGGACAACAAATGAGTTGAATGCATTTATTCAATGCTTGGTGCTTATTGAAAAATGAGACAAATTGGCCATAGAATGCATAATTTTAGGTACTTATGGGGTCAATTAAGCTCAATAAAATAGGGGGGCCCAAAACATAATGTAAAAGTGTAAGTGTATACACTTTTTTACACTACAATACTATGTCTTGACAATATGTTTATTGGGTCATATTTATTGTTTTCCTTTTTTGTATGCATGTATGAGTCAATCCTTCATGCATATGATAAAATGTTATTAAGGTTCCTTATACCTTGATGTCTACCATCATATGCTATATCAAATTTAGGTTTCTCAACACATCTAAAATTTTATTCAAAATCATTGGCATGTGCATATCAATAACTCCCATAATATCTCTCTAATTATCCAAAGTAGTCATTAACTATTTTTCACACCTCCCCTCCAATTTTTCTCAGCCCTATCTTCCCCATCCATCTTGGTCAAGCCTCTTTTTGATCCTTTTCTCCTTTAAAGATACCATCCAAATTCTTTGTAGCCGCTCACCCTCTTGAGGGGGCATATCATCTATAGTTCATCCTTAAAGCTCTTGGGGAATCTTAGTTTATCAATCTAATTGATCGATCCAACTCAATCAATTAATTAATCTCGCAAATTCTTAGTCAAAATTCTCAAGCACAACTTTTAAACATCATTGTAAGGCCCCACCTTGCATGTGATTAGTAAAGCTCTAATATGTTTTATGTGATCCTAAATAGATGGTAATATGTATTATGGATGACAAATAGTGTGATTATTTGATAATATTCTTTCTTTTCATTTTGACATTTTATTTATGCTATCGTGAATGTAAGACCCTGTTTCGTAACCCCCATTTTATTTCAATCAAACAAGTAGTTAGATGATAATTATGATAAAATTAATGATAAAACTCCTTTTAGGATTCATGGGCATTAACCTTGATTTAATTATGATAGATGCACATGTGAATTTTTGGATATAACTTGAAAGAACTAAGTTATTTGGCATATTAAATTTTGGTAAATGGTTCATCGTTAATGTTATAGGAGTTTAATATGAATTACTAAGGTGGTAAACAAAATAATGGAGTGACTATTTCATTGACTATATTCTTGTATTGGAGTAAGTGTGTATTTCCTTTTTGACATGTGAACTTGTCCTTGGAGTATGAAAAAACCCCTCAAAAGTCCACATTCATGAATGTGACGAATTCAAAAAGTGTTGGGGCTTGGGAAGAGTGACTTGTCACTCTCAACCTCCTACCCCCCAAAAGTTATTGGAATTGGCACAAGACTCACACATGTGTGAGAACTTGTGGGAAAGAGTGTAGGTTTGGAGGATTCCTATATACCTCAAGAAGATGGAAGATTTGGGCATTGCCCACTTCTCCTCTTGGAGAATTTGAGTGAAGATAGTAGAAAGAATGAAAAAAGGAGAGGAGTCCATCTCTTTGGGAAGATAGTGAGGGATATGTCTTAGTTGGCGAGGAAAGATGGATGCAAGATTTCGGTCCCTTCATCTAAAAGAAAAGATAAGTTCTTCCCTTTCCATTTACCTTGTTTCTTGGTTGTAAGGAGGTGACCTATTGTATGGATTATGTTTGATAACATAAAGTAGAGAACCTAGATGCATGTAAATTGTGCTATGTTAGTTTTTGTCCCTTTGTAAAAATGAGAAAATACTCCACTGATCATGATGGGGCTAAAATAATTCCTTGCTTGGGGGTATGGCCAGAGCCCACGAGGCTTCATGATGCCATTACAGTAGGGTGGAGAGCAAGACCTTGTTCATGGGTGTGCAAGTCTTTTGTTCCTCAAATATAGTGGTAATATTGTATGTTTTAAAAATATAAGTTTCCTATTGTTCAATGTAGAAATGGATAGAGCAAGCCCTCATACCATGGTATGCAATCTTCATAATTCTTTATTGTTGTAAAAATCTTGAGATTTTCTCCTTCTTGTTCTATTTAAAACCTTATTGATAAAATGGTAGGAAATGGTATTTGTTCATGAAGTACAAAATAGGCTCTTTTATTTGAACTTTAATAGTAGGTTTTGTACATTGTGTTAATGTCAAAGGTGTAATGGACCCATATTACAAAAAGAGAGAGGATATGGTTAAATAAGTTGTGTATCATGAAGTAGTTTATGCCTCTCAAATGAAATGATTTCTTTTAAATTTATTGATCATTGATTTACTATTATAGATGCATTCAAGAGTGAAATGCAATACAAATAAAATAATAGTAATAATTACAACTAATTTGATAGTTTCTAACTATTAAGTAAATTTTGGAACTAAATAATACCTTCCATTTACTCATTTAAATAAATTTATAAAATATATTTTCTTGTAGAACTTAGATCTAATTCACAAATATATGCTTTCAAAAAGAAGAGTTTCATTTTATATTTCATGTTTATAAATATTTACATATTTACATATTTACTTTAAAACTTGTCATTTTATCAAACAAAAATAAAAATGCAAATATACATTTTAAAAATGACATCCTTTGTTTACACTATTCTTCTCTGGGAAAAAAAATGATAATGTGTCAAACAAGAAATAAAAGGATAAAATAATAATCAGTATCTTTCTCTGGGAAATAAAATGATGTCCTCTGTCATTTTCAAAGTTTTAACAATATTTATGTATATAAAAACAGAGTGATCCAAACCTGCACAGGAATATCCGCTGAAAGAAACGCCATGCTAGCTCTTTGTTATGGGAGTAGATTGTTTCCTCTCAACTCTCTGTAAACCGAAACTTCATGTCTCAAATGTTGTGCCAGGCCGTGAACTCCTCTGGCGGTTAGGGTTAAACTAGAGGGAGTAAGAAGGTGAAATGTTTTGGCAATCAAGTCGATAAAATTAGGGTTGCAAAATGAGACAATTAGGGCAAAATAATAATAATTAAAAATCTATCCGCCATTGCATTTAAAAAAATAAAATGACTTTATTGCTTATCAAATAACACTTGATGATGCATTTACTATAGTACAATTGATATAAAATAATTGAAAGTCTCTGAGAGACTTATTCCTCCTACGATAAATACAAGGGTTACTAATATATTTTTTTTGATACGTAAGGATTATATTGTATTTATATTTATAGATCAAAGTACAACCGTCTGTTATGCAGGTATTAACCTAATTTCACTAATTCCACCAAGAACCAAAAAAATATCCAAAAAATGTTTGTACGGATCCTCCAAAATACGGGCCATAGCTTCAAACATTCAATACTTTAAACAATCTACATTTAAACCAATCTAACCAGTTCGTGTTTTCATTAACAGAAAAAAAAACTAGCTGCTAAAATACTAAGAGCATACACTGCCCTTCACAAAAAATTATTCAGAAACGCGAAATCTTCAAACTCCTCCCTCTATTCATCGCTATTAGTCGCCATTAGCCCGAAACATTTCTTCAAGAAGATGACCACTACCGCTACTATGGCCCGGTGCTTCATTAACCCAGTACCCTGAAGGTCCAAGAGAAATACAAAAATCTTCACCGTGTCTTTATCCTTCACCTTCGCCACCTCCAATGCATGCATACATCCTCGCCCTTCCACCACCACCCGAAGGAGCTCATCCATACCACTTAACAGTCCGGGTATGAACAATTTCCTCATTAAAGTCCTTGCTTCAATCTTCGAGACCAAATTATTCAGCAGGGAAGCTAGAAAATGAGAAGATAGCTGCAAATTATTGCGCCCATACTCTGTTTCCTCCAGAAAACTCGAACCCAAAACCATTTTGACTACAACTAACACCAGAGGCTCATAGTTGAGCAAAATTCTTTTAAATCATTGGTACGTGATGAAACGAAAGGTGGTCAGCCTATCCTTAGACTTGAGCGAAATGGGGGTGTGTTCCCCAAACCGAGCTACACCCGCAATTGAAACCTCTATCAAAAATTTAGAGGACCCAACCATTCGGCTCCCAGCAGTAAGCGCTTGACAGGATGACAGCCAAACTTCAACCACAACACTAAACTAGAACAAATTCCCATAGCATTTTGTGCAAGCCTTAAATGAGTACTTCTACCAACCGTCGCCAGCCTCGCCAACATCCTTCTCCTACGTGCGATCTGTCTGAATGCAAGTGATAACCCACTTCCCTTTAACTTTCATTATTTCCCACATCTCAGGAAGATAGATGAGTTGTCTTCCCCGTGCATTCGACTTATTGATGAGACAAGCCAACTCTCCTACCACCATGGCTTTCCACCCGTCACTATCTCCCTCATACAGCTCCAACGTGGTCGTTCATGCCACCATCCTCCACCACCTTCGAGGGTGCCCTCCCTACCTCCCACACAAGGGTTACTAATATTATTATAAGAAGAGTTAATGAAAATATTCTCACGGTGAAACTCGTGGGAAAGGTAATATTTGAAATGTAAATATAAAAAGTGTATTAATAATTTTTGGTTTTGGGTAATATTAAGTAAATTTTGGGTAGGGACATTAACATTAACTTTTGGATATTGTAATAATTAAATTAGTCTCGTAAATATCCATTCACTTAATATTAAAAAAAAAAGATTAATAAGAAATAGTGCAGTAATATTAGTATTAATAATTGTGACAATATTGATGTTAGAGAATGGATTATCGATGAATTATATATATATATATAACATTTAAATAATAAAATTATATTGATAGAACAATAATATTATCATTATGGCTAATATTATTATTTGTTTTATACTTGAGTAATAACTTCATTGGAAATTTTTACGTAGATAGTAATATTATCAACAATTAAATGGTGGGTTAGTCCATGATAATAAATAACCTTAGTAACAATTATAACAATTATGTTGAGAATATCATTATATAGTGTTATCTAGGTTTTATTTTTAAGAGTAAATTTGGAGTAGAAAATTACCAATCAATATATAATTGGTGGTAATATTCAGAATAATATTGAGAATACATGTTTTTATTGTTAAAAAAATAATAGTAATAAATATAAATAATAATAGTGATAGTAATATTAAAATTTGTAATATGAGAATTGGATAATGCAACATGGAGTTATTAGTTTTAACATGAGTATTATTTAGATTGTGGAGTTCATAGTAAAAAGAGTTGTTAATATGATTAAAGCTAAAAGTAACAATTAATTTTAGAATAAATTATTAATATTAATTTTAAGTTAATATTATTTTTTAAATTATTAGGTTGAAGGTAAATATTAGTGTCCAAATCAAGTAATATTATATTAGAGATTATTAAAGGACACTATAATAATATTAATAGTCATATGTTATTAAAGGAGGTAATATCAACATATATTATTGTGGGAGTGATCTCCCTAAAAATATTAATATTAAGATTAATATCATCAATAATTTCTTCATAAGTAATTAACATTAGTAGATGTTATTATGTGGTGGACTTAATATGGATATGAACATAACTATTGATACTAATATTAATATTAGTGTGGTTATAAATTTGATATTGACTTTCACATTATATTAGTATTACATAGTAAATAATAAAATTAATTTAATAATGATGTTATTATAGACAAATCATAGAGAGTCCGATAATAATATTTGGAGTTGATATTAATGCTAATTTAGTCAATGTTAATGATATAAATGTGGAAATATTGTATATTTTTCCCACAATACTATGTACTAAAGGATATTAAAGTCCTCTTAAAATTAACAAAATTGGGTAAGACAAATTTAGTATAATTAACTATTTTATCTCCAAAAGGAAATACAAGATAAGATAATTACCTCATAGATTAAAAGCTAGATGTTGCCGAAGGGAAGAGATATTACCCTTATTCTAGTAAGATTTAAATTGAAGTTACTCATCCAAGCTATAAGCCTTGCACCATTGTCGCAATATTATAGCATAACTTTTGAATGTGATGTAACCCCTTAGTTTCTAATGTTTCGGTAAAAGGTGCATTACGTAAACCTAGTGTAACCTATGCCTTAGGGTTGGCCTGAGGTTGTTCAAGGATGGGCATGATGGACCCTGTTTATTTGATCTCAATTTTCTCTTCACCCCACTCTTGAGTGGCGTGTCAATGGTGATGTTTCACGAGCAACAATCCTCAATGCATGTAGTATACAACCATGCATGTGCATGGTTCTCGGTTATTAGTGGTTTAGCTAACAATTTGTAACTTTAAAAAAAGATTGATAGTTGTGTTTTTGCCCTTCATGCAAATTTTTGGGCATGACACTTGGTATCAGAGCCAGGTTGCAACTCCAGGGAACTCTGGGAATAAATTGGGCATCAAGTATTGGGTGTGTGCAAGAAAATGTGCAAACAACTTTATATTAGTCAAAATAAGATGATGATAAGCAATTTTTTTAAGGGACTTTCATGGTGTAGTAGACAAGAAATTAGTTAGAATTATGTCACCCAAATAATGTTGTAAATTACTTAATTATGATGAGTGACCATTGTAGATGGGTCAAGCAACTAATTAATGAATGAAATCTAACTTTTAGAAGAAACACGATCTAATCAAGGTCCCTTGATTTAAATAAACAAGGTGAATGACTTGAGCCACAAATTAGCCTAGTTAATAGGAGTTATGGCATTAATCTGACCTTTCAATATTAAATTCTCTTAAACATTAGGAAGGGTATAATGAAGCTTCTGAATTATGGTCTTTTTATAAAAGGTGTGAATAGTGTAATAGGACATCACAAGGTGTATTATTAAAAAGACTTATTTGTTGACTTCTTAAGGCCAAAATTCTTATGGAAACTTCTTTAAGTTATGAGTGTTTTAGAAGAAATAGATTTTCTTATGGAAACCTTGGCATGAATAAGAATTGGAACACCATAACTATATTTTGGAAACTTGTATCTAGTCAAAAGGAAAAAATTATATTGACCATGAAAGGTATTATTAAGCTAATGGTTGTGATTAAATGAGTTCAAATCTCTTAACCCTTAAATTGATTAAATAAAATTTGACAACATGAGTGCAATAATAGAAAACCTCTTGACCTTGTATTAGGTGCAATTTGAGCACCCCATACATTTTGGATTAAAATATTTGTCAAAGATTAAAATTAAACCTCTAAGGGTGTAGATTGTTGGGCCTATGTTTAAGGACTTGTTCACAAATTGGTATTAATACACTCATGAATTAGTATTTGGTATGCCTTGGACCATGGTATTTCTAGGCCTCGTCCTATTACCCAAATATTTTGTTGGACATATAAGTGTATAAGAGTTAATCTTGTGAAGCAACAAAAGATTCACCTTATGGTTGGAAGGATAAATTTCATGTATGATGGCATCAACTAAGGCTCAAAGCCTTGCAATTCATAGTAAATCCAATTTTGAAAAGTGGTCAAAATCATATTTTACCTTTAATGAAATTCTAAAATTTTAAGTTACTTAAACACTTTTTCAAGTAAATGGTGACCTAGTAAACCTAATGTAACTATAACAACTACCAACCTCTTATGTCCAATTGTTTAAAGATTAAATAGTAAATGAAACAACGTGATTTCTATGATTCAAGTCAACGGTAAAGGCATAAAAGGATAAAATTAAGATAAGATTGTTAAAGACCAACAAATATGATGTTTAAATCACCCCCCTTATAATAATTAAACATAAGAATATTTGTAAAGAGATCATTTCAGAATAAGAATTTGGAGTTAACACGTTATCTAGAATTCATGCTATTACTACTCCCTTACAAATGAGTTAGGAACTAAAGACTTGTTGCTGCCCAAATAAGAAAAGATGCATGTCATATATAGGAAGTAATAACACACTCAATTACGTGTTGACCTTGAAGTTTGTGTGCATGTCATAAGGATTGTATAATCAATTGCATGAAGTTATAAATTGAGTAATGAATTATGTGTGGATCATGGTGTATTATGTGATGGGAAAGTTAAAATATATAGATAAGAGACACTAAAGTAGAATTGTAAAACGTCCAACTAATGTTGTGTATTCTATACCATTGACTATATTTACTCTTTGATGGAAGAAAATTTACACCCAAATGTAAGGAGAAAATTCAAAGTAGGTAAAATTTTTAAGACTTTTACTCATTGTGCATCTTATGAGGTTAGATGGAACTGTGATTGTAAAAATGATGATTATGATAATACGATTGAATGGTTCAACCTTAGATAGCAGAATGCAAGATTTATAAAAATATAGTAATAAGTTGTGAGAACTACTATTCCATGTTTTTCTATGTGTTTTATGCATTGAGTTTGTTTTCTTGTCTCATATTGTGATGTTTCAAATGAAAATGGTTAACTATCCTCCTCATTAAGTAGGAAACTTTCTTTAGCATGTGTGAAAAACATAGTGGGATTACCTGTATGGACATAACAGACATAGTTGAATAAAGAAGAAAGAATGGTATGGATAACTATAGAAAACCAATCTTGATTTTAAAAGTGATGTCAAGCACTAACTTAGCAAGATGGAAAGTGTAGTGAAACAAGTATTATTGAGTTCTAAGAAGATCGAGCAATATATCTAAGCTATTGTTGCACATCATCTAGTGATTTATTGTACTTATGCAAAGTGCATGGATATTTCCAAAATTAAGAAGCAAAGTGAATATTGTTAGAAAAAATATCTATAATGCATTTATGTGAATTGTCTTGTTTTATAATTTGGTGAATATTGTAAAGTGTATTGTGTTATGACTTGTGAAGTGGAAAACCAATAAATGTGTTGTGCCCCAAGTATGAGATACATGGTATCTAACTTGGGATAAGGGTGAGGGACGTCATATACAACCCCTTATGTGTACCCTTTGTGATGACCCATTGAGTAAGTTAATTGTGAAATAATGTAAACATGATATGTGTAGATGTGTATCTATTAAATGAAATGTGAATGTATTCCCTTGTGTTAGTATTATTTGTATGTTAAATGTGTATCCCTAGTGTATGGTTCCCCCCCTTGTGGGAGTGAGATGCCAACTAGTGTAAATAGGGGTTGAGAGGAGCATGTTCACCCATTAGGAAATTACGAGCTCAGGGTGTTGTCCCTAATCTTGATAAAGGATCTATGATGAAATGTTGTAATTCTCCGATGGACATTGACCATGACCTACTCCCCCACATATGAGAGCCACACTTGTTGATTCATAGTGATAGCCTCTTCCTTTATGTTTAAACCCATGGGTAAAGGATGGAATTACATGGACCATATTGATGGGGATATTGATCCCGTTTTATAATTACAGATTTTGGATATTTCAGTGATACAAGATATTGGTACTATGTGGAAAAGTCCACCATGATATTATGTGTGATCATATTTATGTGGTCAGGGATCACCCGTTATTGCATGCTATTATACTTATGTGGTTAGAGAACCATCATTCCCCTCCTCCCCATAGGTGGCTTGTAATGCCTCGCCACATAACCCTAGAGGAAGTTGCAATTAACTACTTAAGCGCACAATTTTTTTTATTTAAAGTACAATTAACATACATGTTCACTTCCTATTGCCAACAACCTCTAAGGCTACGAGACTGATATTTCTTTAAACCCCATACATACATCCATAGCATTTAATTACTTAAGGAATTAAGTACTCATACATTCCATACATGATAAATTACATCATAACACAAGAGATACAATAAAATTCCAATAACATTAACTTAACAATAAGGTTACATCTCTCATTCCTTGAATGAGGTAAATCATATAAATGTGATTACATAATACAATTATACACCTCGAATACAAATGAGGGGTGATTAATAACAAGTTCCAATTGAAATAAATACAAAGCAAGGAAATATAGTTGGAACCCATGATCTCTCCAACTGGACATCTCACCATCACGAACTGAATATCAAGGGGGAACCAACGGTGTAGGGTGCACGTTCCCCCCAACCAAGTGGTACCTGAAGGCCAACCCCTCGTGCTAGGAGATAGTAAAAATATTACATGGTAAATCCTACAACCTCTAACCACAGGCTGAATCATACTGACACAACCAAACACATGAACCAAACAATCACAAGTACAACATTACAACACTGACATGGGTCACATTGCTTCCAGATTTATAACCAATCAAGTATGTTAAAAGAACCATACACATAAGACTACATACCATTCGTTGTCCTAGACAGAGTGTCATCACACAACTCGTAATGAGTTACCCATTGCAGATCTTCATAGGCCTTGACCCTTATTAAGGGATATCCTAGAGACCTCAACCGACCCCCGACCCTCATACTTACTCATGCAAAGTCAAATACCTCTCGTAAGGAAAAGGTAGAAGACCTTTTCCATTTCAGGCCTTCCCACTCATCCCAAGCCCAAAGGAGCACTTGCGTCTATGAGTGAGGCTAACTTATCTTGTTTAGTGTGAAATACTACCTAATCTCCTAAGTATATTAATTAAGTTTTCACTCAATTAAACTACCTCCGAAAGTTACCCAATCTTACCTCTTAAGGGCTTTGGACCCTAACGGAAGCCACTCTTCTACTTGACAACATACAAAACATCCAACCACCAAGGGTACCATAGTGCACACAAACTAGATAACACAACCACTCCAATCCTAGGAGGCAACATATAACGAAAACCCACTCCAAACACTGGAGGCAACCAATCACACAATCCACTCCTTACAAAGGAGGCACAAATCCCCATTCATGGAAACCGGATAAAACACTGAAATGACTCCATGAACTACCCAAGGGAAAAACAAACGGTTGACCTCACAATATGACAACTCCCATTCAATAAAGAACCTCTAGAAGACTTACATATTAAAGACTCACTTAACCCATTCCCAAAATGAATCAAGAAGAAATAATTACTAAAGGGCAATCAAGACATGAATTGAATCTAATATCTGGATTTCCTAAATCCATTTTCATTTAATGATAAAAATACTAAAACCAAAAGCCCAATTACACTAATCAGAATAAAAGCCCTTCCTAATCACAGAGAGGAAAAATATAATTTTATTTGAACTCAATTCCTCAATTCCTTTTAAAGGCAATATATTTTCACTGCAAGATAACTAAATAAATTTCTCTACTTAAGCATATAAACACAACCATTTTAAAAATAAAATCTAATTAAAAAATATATAAATTAAAATCTCTTTTAAATTTTTCCATTGCATGCAACTAATTATTTAAATCCAGTAAATTTACATTTAAATGTATATATACATGCAGTATATACAAATAACATATATATCTATATATTTAATTATATATATAAACCATTATATATACATTAAATATATACTAATATATATTAAAAATAAAAAATTTAATAATAATTTCTAAAATATATACATATACATTTATATATATATAATATAATATAATATATATAATATATATATATTATATATATTTTAATAATAAATAAAACATATATAAAAAAATCCAATTACCAATCGAAAGGCAGACTAACTAATAAAAGTTCGCAGTTTTATATTAATAAAAAATCAAACCCCAATGTATGTGGGGAGGGGCGGTTGTGTACAACACAACTTAACCTCCCCATAATACAATGGGTGCGACTGTGCAAAATGGAGGGGGTTGTGGAGGCCCTTCCTCCACAACCGTCCCTTATAGGGGCAGCGGTGGAGGTCGTGCCTCCCAAGCCTCCCCCATATACATATAAACTTTAACCAAAATAAAAAATAAAGTTTAAAACCTACGATGCTTGCCAGATTCCATTCGTCATACGAACGACAGTGCTAAATCATTTAAAAATAAATAAATAAACATATATATATTATATATATGTATACATTTGTATATATCAATATATATACATCTGTATATATGTATATACTATATCTCTATCTCTCTCTCTATATATATATATAAAGATCACAACTTCACAGACAAATTGGGAAGAAAATTTTCAAAAACCATCTACAAGCAAAATTATGCAATTTCCAGAAAAACCCAAATTCCACAGAGGATTTCTACAATAAATTTTTCCACACAAAATAATAGAGGATACTTTCTTGTATTCTCAAATCCACACATAGAGGAAAAAAATTTTGAAGAATAAAGAGAAGAATTCTTACAGTTTAAAAAAAATATAGAGAAAATTTTCCCGAGAAAAGACAAGCTACAGGAAAATTACAATTTCCTCAAAAGGGTTTTCTTTCCAGATCTAATATTTCTTTCTGGTTTCCCTAATTTACCCTATTTTACTAGACTACCATTACTAAGGTTTTCTATAATTAAGGAGAAAGAACTATTAGAGGCCCAGTCCGAGTCCCTGGCAAGAATGGAATGCCACTGGAAGCATAAATCCAGGGAACAATGGCTCCAAGAAGGTGATAGGAACACTAGGTTCTTCCACAATTAACCATGATCAAAAGAAATTCAAATAGGATAACAAATTTAGTCAGAGATGATGGGACTCTTGCCAGATCAACACAGGAAATCAATTAGGAAGCAGTGAAGTACTTTGAGTCCTTGTTTAAAAAAGAAGATCAAGTGAACAAAAGCTCAAGGGAGGAGTTCATCAATGGAATTCCGAAGTTGATCTCAGAAACTGAGAATGAAGAACTCTCCAAACCCATCAATATGGAGGAAGTCAAGAAAGAAACATTTCAACTTGGAGCAGACAAGTCTCCGGGTCCGGATGGCTTCCCAACCTCCTTCTACCAGGCATACTGGGAAATAATTAAGGAAGACCTAGTAAAAGCAGCAAAAGAATCAAGAAGGAAAATGACAATGCTAGGGGCAATCAATCATACCTTCATCGCACTCATTCTGAAAAAGAAAGAGGCAAATTGCATGGGGGAATATAGGCCAATTTCCCTTTGTAGTACAATATATAAGATAATAACCAATAGACTCAAATTGGTAATTAACAAAATCATCTCAAAAGAGAAAAGTGGTTTTATTCTGGGCAGGTCAATTATGGAAGGGATAATAGTGGCACATGAAACAATCCACACAACAAGGAAGTTAAGACTGCCAAGCATGATCCTAAAGCTAGACATCCTAAAGGCATATGATCGGGTGGACATATAGCTTTTGTTGGATATGTTATTAGGATTTGGAGTTGATAGGAAGATAGTGGGATGGATTAAAAGTTGCATAATTGGCCCAAGATTCTCAATCCTAATAAATGGAGTCACCTAGGGATTCATTGATTCTTCCCGGGGGATAAGGAAAGGTGATCCATTATCCCCATTCCTCTTCATCATAATGGTTGAAGCTTTGGGCAGGAAAATCGGTCAATACAGGAGGGAAGGTTCTTGGAAAGGAATTGAGGCAGCACCAGGGGTAGGAGCAAGTACCCATCAACAATTTGTGGATGACAGCATCCTCTTTGGATTAGCCACAAGAGTGGAAGCAAGGAAAATCAAGGAGGTTTTGAACAATTATAGTAAGGCTTTTGGCCAAGCCATCAATTGGAGAAAAACATAAGTCTATTTTCTCAACACCCAACCAAGCCTACAACAAGACCTTGCAAGGATATTGGGTATCAGACTAGCTTGCCTTCCTGGGAGATTTCTAGGGATGCCTCTATTCGCCGGAGCTAACCGCATCACCTTTTGGGATAGACTAGTAGGAAATTGCAGAAAGAAGATGGAACTATGGAAAGGAAAATGGTTAACGTCAGTGGGCAAGTTACTCTTGGTGAAATCCGTTCTGGAAGTGATCCCCATTTATTCAATATCATGCCTAAAAATTCTTGAGGGCATTGTGGACCCGCTTAATCAAATTATGAGGAAATTATTTTGGAATGGACCAGAGGACTCAAATAGGGTCCCCTTACTAGCATGGCACAAGGTATGCAAACCACAAGCCTCGAGTGGGGCAGGAATAAGGCAACTAAAGGAAATGAATTAGGCCATGGGTGCCAAATTGGTTTGGCAAATGTACACTAGCAATCAAAAATGGGTAAGAATCCTGAGAAGAAAATACCTCGACTCAAATGAGCCAATAAGTATAGTCAAGGTACTCAATCCACCAAGAGGATCGATAATTTGGAACTTCATTTGTGAATGCAGGGATATCATATATAAGTATGTCTCTTGGGAAGTCCACAATGGCAAAAAGGTATCATTCTGGGAAGATTCATGGGATGGACACACTAAGCTTAGTAATATGGTGGGTCTGGCAGCCATCAAAGAAGAAACTACCAGGGTTTGGGGCTAGAAGTTAAGTGACTACGACGAAGTTGTATGGGATAATGGAGCCCAGAAGTGGAGATGGAAAAACCTAAACACACTCAATGCCCCTATAATGCAAAAAAAGGCTCTGAAGAGGATATTGGAAGCCAAAACCTTCCCCGTCGGTGAAGGGGAAGACGTCTTGAGATGGAGTGCCTCAACAGATGGTGATTATAAGGTGAAGATTGGATGCAAGGTCAAGGAAAGGAGAGAGGAAGGGAAAATCTGGCCAAATAAACTCTATTGGGGGAAAAATGTTCTATCGAAAGCCGGGGTATTTACCTGGTTAGCCACTCGGGGAAATATATTAACTCAGGATAGGCTATCAAAGCTAGGATTTAGAGGCCCTAATAGATGTGTAATGTGCAAAAATTAGGTAGAATTTATGTCCCATCTCCTGCTTAGTTTCCCCTACGTCGAACTATTGGAAATTCATTCTCAGACTTCTAGAATTCCCAACACCTATATCTCTAAACCTATGGGATTAGATATCCGCGTGGCCAAATAAACTTCACAAGGGGATATTCAACAACATATGGAAAATAATACCATCTACAGCTTGCTGGGAAATATGGAAGGAAAGAAATAGGCATATATTTCATGAGAAATCAATGGGTAGAGAAAAACTAGCAGGGCGTCTGGTGAAGGCAGTGGTGGAATTAGTAAACAACGCAACAAAAAAAGATAATCTTTCCAAAGAATGTGTTCTCCAATAAAGATATCAAACTTTCTAATAAATTTGATGGAATACACATCCCTCCCATTATAAGTACATTGAAGGTATCTCAAAAGGATGGAATCAGACGTAGAACAGTTTGGCAGAAACCGCTACCTGGTTGGATCAAAATAAACTTTGACGATGCCTCTTTGGGGAACCCTGGAGCAGCTAGCATCAGGTGTGTGGCAAGATATTCCGACAAAAAGGTGATTGCCCATAAGGCATAAAGCATTAGACAAGCAAAAAATAATATGGCAGAAATCAGAGTGGCACTGTGCGGTGTAGAATTGGGGAAGTGCCTCGGAGCAATGAAACTGCATCTAGAGGGTGACTCACTAATCATAATAAACGCCATCAGAAGCAACTCCACTCCAAACTAGATATTGAGGCATTGGTTGAGTCCAATATGGACCCTTGTATCATCCTTCAAAGAATTTTGTGTCAGCCACGTATACCGTGAAGGTAATACTGTGGCTGATAGCTTGGAAAAAGGTGCGGTGACGAAGGTGGAGTATGGCTTGGGATGAGACAAAAAAAGCCAAAACCGATTGAATGGCCACAACATCATAAACGCTTAAGAAATGGTGGTGGCAAGTATAAATTGGCAGCAAAATAACTTACTCCACATACACATTGAAATCTGCAATCGCTATGCAGGTACGCTTGGGGAATTGAGCAAACATCACAAATGGCAGGTAAAACATCCTTTCAAGGTATAGTCGATCGACTTAAGGAAAAATAAGGTCACCTTAGGCAGGTAGCTTCGAGAAGGTAGGACCGACATTAAAGAATCACTTGTATGAGCGAATGACACAATTAAAGTAGGGCAAGGAAAGGAAACAACTGGCTATAAGAATGGCTATCGACGAAGCAAATTTCACAATTGTAAATAGAGCATAACAATATTTGGTGAGGGTATGCAGAGAGATCAACAAACAAATACACCTGTATGTCTGGAGACAACCACAACCATGGTGCCATTCCAGGGAGAAGTGATAGACACTAGGCTGAGAGGAATCCTCTCGGTGAAGGACAAAATGGCTATCCATGCGATGCGGGAGGTACTGGGATGGGAGTTTATTTGGTCATATCACAAGCACCATCTCAATATCGATATCCCTGGAATGTTCCTAACATTATCACTCTACAAGGGTATGGAGAATTCTAGGATAAAGAATCTATGTCAGCGCTTGTTCAATCACATGCACTTGGGAGAAATTGATGTAGTATTGGATAACATTGACGAGCTCGGGCGAATACCTATCCCGCAATACTACTACTTTCTCAAGAGATGCGGTGGAAGGCAAGTCCCAAAATTTCCAATTCTATCAATAGTAGAGCCAGAGGAACTTGAAGAGCGTTGCAGAGACATCGACATAAACCTCAACTTCCTGCTCCATACGACATGACTCATAACGCCAATGTCAAAGGAGGAATTGGGTAACTACATGGCCAGGGAGGGTTTCGAAGTGGATAGCGATGAGGAGGATAATAATGGGATGGTACCCCCAATATTACCAGACTCAGGGGAGGACTAGATAAAGGACGACAAATGAGACGTGGAGGAAATTGCAAATGGCCCTGCACACAGAAGGTGCAAAATGGAGTGTCCAGTCAAGTCCCGTGCTGCCCATGCAAAGTAGATGCACAAAGAAGAGATGGCTTAGGGATCAAGACGCAATGAATCCAATCCCCTTTTCACTTATTTGCATGGGCCATGGAAGCCAAAAGGAAGAAAGGAAAGGAAGCCATGAAACAGGTTAGCAAAATTGTAGTTTTGTTTAAGTATAAGCGGATAGGTTAGTGTTAGCTAGACTGGTAGGAAGACTTTTTAAATTTGTTGATATTGGGCCTGTATGGCACCATGAAGTCTGAACATAGCTGAAAGACATCTACTATAATATTTTTTGATTGATAATATATGGTGTTGGCCATACCAACTATTAACTTAGCAAAAAAAAAAAACATACATAAAAAAATCCAATTACCAATCGAAAGGCGGACTAACTAATAAAAGTTCACAGGTTTATATTAATAAAAAATCAAACCCCAATGTATGTGGGAGGGGCGGCTGTGTACAACACAACTGAACCTCACCATAATACAATGGGTGCGACTGTACAAAAAGGAGGGGGTTGTGGAGGCCCTTCCTCCATAGTCGTCCCTTATGGGGGCGGCGGTGGAGGCAATGCCTCCCAAGCCTCCCCCATATACATATAAAATTTAACCAAAATAAAAACTAAAGTTTAAAACTTGCGATTCTTGCCAGATTCCATTCGTCGTACAGACGATAGTGCTAAATCATTTAAAAATAAATAAATAAACATATATATATATATATTATATGTATACACTTGTATATATCAATATATATACATCTGTATATATGTATATAATATATATATATATATATATATATATATATATATATATAGATCACAACTTCACAGACTAATTGGGAAGAAACTTTTCAGAAACCATCTACAAGCAAAATTATGCAATTTCCAGAAAAAACCCAAATTCCATAGAGGATTTCTATAATAAATTTTTCCACACAAAATAACAGAGGATACTTTCTTGCTTTCTCAAATCCACACACAGAGGAAACAAAATCTGAAGAATAAAGAGAAGAATTCTTACAGTTTTAAAAAAATACAAAGAATTTTTTCCCGAGAAAAGACAAGCTATAGGAAAATTACAATTTCCTCAAAAGGGTTTTCTTTCCAGATCTAATTTTTATTTCTGGTTTCCCTAATTTACCCTATTTTACCAGACTACCATTACTAAGGTTTTCTATAATAGCATTCAACTACAAATGAAATAACCTTTCACAAAGGAATTAAACTACAAAGCACTTTACTATGACAATGCAAATTTCCTCACACACACAAGCAATCTTTTCTACAGAAAATTGTAAACTAGAACCTTTCCATTTAAAAACTTTAACAAAGACAAAAAAAAAAGAAGAGAGAACCTGAATCCAATGCTTCTGGAGTAAATGAAATTTTTGGTGTAGAGCCTCCTCCAAAGCCTCCAACAAAGCTTCATGACAACCACGACTTCCTCCAAGTAATTAGATTTCCCGAACACAAGAATGTCTCCAACACAACAATAATCTTTCCCAAACAATTCTAAGAATGCAAAAATATCCAACAAATTCCTACAGTCCAAAATCTTTTCAAAATTTCCATAGCAAGCAAATCTTCTTCCCCCAAATTGTCAACATGCCAAAAATATCTTGTGCTTTTCCATGAAGAAGCTTTCCGCTTCCTCACCCAAAGCCAAGATTCACTCCTGGGAATTAATTTTCCCAACAACTTAATTAATTTTTGAAAACTTGCTCGCAATTTCAAAAATATCTTTCAACAACCCACTTAATCATAAAATATTTTGTTAATCAAAATTTAATATTTAAATATTTAAAAACATTTCCACTCAAATATAACCAATTTAATTAATTTAATTAATCAATAAATCAATTAATCCAAAGATTAATCTTTTTATTAATTAATTTATTAATTCTAAAATTCTACATTTAAAATATACATAATCTACTTTTCAACTTTTAATAAAGAATTTCAATAAACTTCTTCTAAAGAATTTTACCATAGTAATTTAAAGCAATAATTAACACAATTAAACAAACTCAACTGACTAAACCTGACGACACACTGAGGCTAGGGTGTAGACCTAACACAAGTAACCTAGCTACTATCTCCCAATGAACTTAACCATTGGGTCGACACGCTCAAACCTGTGAAGCCAGAGTTGATGTCCTGTGCCTACAAACCTGTAAATGAGATATCAAAAGCACATGTATATAAACAACATAGTAATACACACCATGAAGAGGAAATTGCAGAATCATAGGGCGCTCACAAGCGAGTGATGTTGTTTCGTCCCCTTCACCAATACACTTATCACAAATTGACAATTCCATCATAATTAAATTACTCATGTGCAATAATCATGTTATAGAAAACTAACATTATTACACTAATCAAAGCATGTCAAATAAAGCATCAAAGAAGTTACATCACACCACCAAAAATAGTCTATGTCGCTCTAAAAATAACGATCAACTACAAACAACGTGATAAAGTATATCAAAGTATTTGAATATCCAGAAAATAAAACATAGCAAAGGACACTGTCTGAGAAAAGAGCCAAAACAGAGGGGTATTACATCCTCCCCCCCTAGGGTTAGGATTACTCCTGGAAGCCTGCAAACAAGTAGGGCTATAACTCCCTGATACAAACTGCATCCAAATCAATACCTCGACCCCTGAGGTCGAGTATCCTGCACTCTATGTCCAAATCTAGATGTCTCGACTACAACTCCTTGATAACCAATCTAACGGTTATCAACCGCAATATAAGCTTGGTGAGATCTACCTACATCTCCTAACGTTAGCTCAGAAACTACTAGGCCCTGACCAAATCCAATAGTGTTCTATTGCAGACAATTCCTCGCTAGGTGGCCCTGTTGGCCGCAAGAGTAACACCCTGTGTTACGACCAAACCCTTTGTCTCCTAACGGTACACTAGATTGCTGCATACTACCCCAGTCAACCACCGACTGTGAACTCTAGACTAGCTGCACCTGTCGATTGCACTTATTGTGCCACCCATTCTGGTTCCTCCTCGGTGGAGAACTATCATCATCCTGGTAAGACTGAGAATCCTTATGCTTCCCAAGTGCACTTTGTTGCTGCCCACTCTGAGTAGGACTCTGCTGAGTCCTAGGTGATGTAGCTCCATGAATCTGACCCTCATGAGCACTAAACCCTGCTACTGAACCATTGCCGATCTGAACACCTATGTGGCCTCCCAATGCTAACTCTAGATTATCCTCCACTAACCTCACTTTTTCCACAACTGTCTCCATGGTTTTGGGTTCAAAGACCCTCACACCTCCACTAATTCGAGCATTCAAGCCCCTGACAAAGTGGTAGATGAGAATCCCCTCATCGTCTCCAATACTTGTGAACTATTTAAGCTCCTAAAAGCGTCGCTCATACTGCTCAATTGTCATACCTAACTGTCGCAAGGCATGAAACTCATCGCCTCAATGCTGATGCCAGTGGTCGAATAAGAAGCGGGCTCTGAACTGCTCTAAGAACATATCCCAGGACACTGAATTAATATCTATGTGGAGCTTCTGCTCCTCCAACCTCCACCATGTGGATGCAAACCCCTAAAAATGCATGATAGTGCACTGCACTTTGGTATTACTACCATATGGGTGCATAGAAAAGCATTGGTTGAGGTCAATGAGACAAGTCTCAACCTCTAAGCCACTGTTTGCTCCATCAAACAATGGTGGTCATGCCTTGAGTAAGTCCCTCATATGCACAGACGCTACTGCCTATGTCTATGCTTGAACTTCCCTCTCACCAGGATTACCATGTACTCTTGCTTGTCTCTGTCTAAGGAGCGCCAATGCCTCCTTAAGTGCCTTGTGTGCGGCCTCGATCCCTAAAGGATCCTGTTGTTGGTCTCCGCCCCCTAGGGCATTCTATGACACTTGGTGCTCCTCCTGATCCGAAATATGTGGAACATGAGGATTGGAGTCATGCTGACTCCCTTCATGACTGCCTACACGACCACGTCCTCGTCCTCTACCTCTTCCGCATCTGGGAGGCATAATCCTACACAAACACATAAAGGTATTAGACAAGGTAAACACTTTGAAACCTACACAACTAAAGCTTAATGGGTTCATCATAATCCCAGAGCACCCAATGTTTAAACTTGGGCTTTGATACCATGTGTAATGCCCCACCACGTAACCCTAGAGGAAGTTTCAATTAACTACTTAAGCACATAATTTTTTTTAATTTAAAGTACAATTAACATACATGTTCACTTCCTATTGCCAACAACCTCTAAGGCTATGAGACTAAGATTACTTTAAAACCCATACATACATCATAATACATCCATAACATTTAATTACTTAAGGAATTAAGTACTCATACATTCCATACATGATAAATTACATCATAACACAAGAGATACAATAAAATTCCAATAACATTAACTTAACAATAAGGTTACATTTCTCATTCCCCAAATGAGGCAAATCATATAAATGTGATTACATAATACAATTATCCACCTCGAATACAAATGAGGGGTGATTAATAACAAGTTCCAACTGAAATAAATACAAAGCAAGGAAATATAACTGGAACCCATGAGCTCTCCAACTGGACATCTCGCCATCATGAACTAAAGATCAAGGGGGACCCAATGGTGTAGGGTGTCCGTTCCTCCCAGCCAAGTGGTACCCGAAGGCCCACCCCCCATGCTAGGAGATAGTAACAAGATTACATGGCCAATCCTACAATCTCTAACCACAGGCTGACTCATACTGACACAACCAAACACATGAACCAAACAATCACAAGTACAACATTACAACACTGACATGGGTCACATAGCTTACAGATTTATAACCAATCAAGTATGTTAAAAGAACCATACACATAAGACCATGTACCATTCATTGTCCTAGACAGAGTGTCATCACACATCTCGTCATGAGTTACCCACTATGGATCTTCAAAGAGGGGAAAAATGTAGACACCTAAAATTTTCCTTTACATAAACCCATTCCATACATTTGCATCAACATTATTTACTTAAATAATATATTATTTAATTACTATAATATATTTCTAATTAATTAAAATAATTATATTTAATTATTCCATCATTAACTAATTAAATAAATATTATTTAATTAGTCTAACCCAATGTCACATCTTATTAAATAATCTTATTATTTAACTAATTCAATTTTTACTTCACATGGATAATTAATTAATTGATATTTTATTATTTAATTGTTCTATATTCCCTCCACCATTTTCATAAATAAATGACTAACTAATTGTTTTTCCCTCCCATTTTTGGTTGCAACAAATTATTTATGACGATTCCTATTTTTAGTTTATTTAATCCTAGCCCTTCATCCTAAGCAAACTAAATTGTCACCATTCATCTTCTTCTTGATCTAAGGAAAATCCTCCCATTCATTCTCCTCTATCAATCTTCCAAACAAATCCCCACCATTCATTATTCCTTCCAAAAATTTATAAACGTAGATGCAAGTAGCCAAAAATAAAATCAATCTTTAATAGGTACACATTACAAGAATTTTGAAGCAAATACTTGAGCAACCACGTTCCCATCCATTGAGTAAATCCACTTGCAACAATGGCAACAATGGATTTCATATTTGGTAACATGATTTTGTGAAGTTTAATTGTTTGAATTTCATTTATGATCTAATCCTAGGTTTGCATTACTTTAGAATAGTAGACTTTTCATTACATTTATTTTCTAGTTTGATTCTAATTTGGTGTATCTAATTGAAAACCATGTTATTTTGTAAAACCCTTTTAGATCCCTTTGATGTGTTTTTGTGATTGTATAAAAATAGAATAATTTACTTGTGAGAATTTATTTATGTGAAGGAAAGAGAGAATTGCAGAATAAACTTAATTTGAATTCCAATTTGGTGAATGTTTTTCTATGCTCATGTATATGCTTCAAATTAAATATTGTTGTTGCAAATTTATGGTTTTTCTCTATTAGATAGGTGGGATTACTAGAGTGCATGGACATTTGTTCACACTTAATGATGTTTTTAGTTAGGTGGAGCTTCATGTCCCCATTATTTTTGGAGCTAGGATAATGTTCATATCATAAATATATAACCTTATGCCCTTTCCATTCCTATATCTCCAAGCTTAACTACTCTATTTCATCTAGAACCACATTTTCCCTCTTTATTAAATTGTATGGTTCAACAACTATACATTAGAAATTTTATAAAATTTTGATTTATTTTAAAATAAAAATTCTTTCTATATTCTATGAATTAAATTATTTAAAATATATAAAGAGGTGGGGGTGATTGTCTTCGGCTTCCTCAGTTTCTCATCCTGTTGAGGTGGACTCTTCTCTTATGGAGATGGAGGTTGAGGGTGCTAGAGTCTTCAGGCAGTAGTGGTCTTGGTGGTATTTTCATTCTCTCTAATCGAGGAGAGCTCCTTCCTCATGAGGTGGATTTGGACTTGGTTTCCTAGTTTGAACAATGGCTTTGTGTCCAATGGTTCGTTGTGCTCTCCAACTCTATTATTCTTCCATCTAGTAATCATATATTACATTATCCATGAGTTATTATGCCTTTCATTCCCTTTAAAACATTGCATGGCTATTATTTCTTAAAATTTCATTTATATTTACATATTGCTATGCAAGGGTTTTGAATCACCTAGTGGTGCAGTCAAGGATGGAGGGTACTAGAATAGGACGGTCCAACCTTGCAGCAAGAGTGAACACAATGGAAACTCAGAGAATTGGAATAATAATCACACATGAATATATGAAAGATGCTCAATTATTCATTGGCAACATGCCCTACCTTCGATCTTACAAAGTACATAATGATTTGATGCTATGCCCAGACTTACATGAAGGTTGAAACCCTTATTTATCTTCTATCTTACTATATCACTACTTCTTGCTAACTCCCTCCCCAATGCAACTACACAATGCCTATATATATCAATTCCCTACTCCAAAAAAGGTTTGTGTCGGCCTCAAGAGGTCTCATGCCCCAAAGTTGATGAAACGTGTAAGAGTCAGCCAAAACATATAGTTCTTCTTTAATTCTTGGATAAACATGATACAGATCTGAAACGAAGGTTCCTCGATGAATGCGCATCCTTATGAAATGGTTTCCTGAGCTCTGCAAGTCATGGAATAGGTCGACACACATGAAAGCTCCAGACTGGTTAGTGAATGCTCTTTAGGATGCTCCTGCATCACGTAGTATCATCGATTGATTGCTTGAAGGTTAAGTGGAATCATCCTCTAAAAATCTCTTAGAAATTAAATTTTGATAGAAAACCTCAAGGAAATTTGAGGTTTGGTCCCATATAGTACTAGGTGTGTCATTCATAATTCTTTGGGATGTTTACTCAAATTAGTAGTAAAATATTGAAATCTAAAAAAAATAATAAGGCCAAAGATGAAGCTTTGCTACTTTTTCTATAGCTATCCAAATCATGTAACCTTAATAATATTATTATCAAGGGTGGCTCATTGGTCATGACATTATATATATTCAAAGTCAACACTCATGTAATTGGAAGATTATGAATATCCTAAAGGGGCCTTCAATTTTTTTGATTGTACTAATTACTACAACATCAAACATTGCTACCAAGAAGGAATTATGTTGGAAAATTTTCTTTCAAATGAAGGCATATATCAAGAAAAAATATTAATTATGGATGATAATATTGCACAATGGCCAAATATCCAAGCTATAATGAGAAATGACTTCATTGTAAACTTTAATTAATACCTACAGGGTGATGGTGATGGTTTTTATCATTATTATTCAATAAGGGAAGTACTCCCACACATTTGTGCTCTTTTTTCTCAGTGTTGTCATTATAACTTTGAATAAAATCAACCAGGGTTTTTCATTTCTTGGGGATTTATACTATGCTCCCTTCACTTCCCCACCTTGTTCTTGGTGGTCACCCTCTCAGTGTTTCCAATGGGAAACCAAAGCCAGAGGTTGGGACGACCAATTCATCCACATTCCAAGGCCTTTCTTCTCTCCTACCTATGGTGTGTTATATGTTTATGGTTATATTACAACGCTACTATGACATATATGACTTTCATTAATGAGATAATAGTTGCTAGCTTGAGGAAAAAATATTCTTTCATGAGGATGAAGTCCTATAAGTCATCATGGAGATACTAGGTAGGGATTTCATTAAAGGAGCTTAAGGCACAAGGTTAATTATGAGGTTTAATCAATATTTGTGGGTACCGTTCTTGATTGACTAGAAATAAATAGGTCACCAAAGCCTTAATAAGATACTTCATATATGAGTAATCTAGGTTTGGTGTGGATGTCATTGTGGGTAATGTAGAAGTGGAAAAACTCTCCTCTCTCCTAATGATTGGTTATGAATGTTATGGTTGGTGTCAATTACTACTATCAAAATACATGGAGAAAATATTTATTCTAGTTTTATTAATGTTACACTTATCTATTCATACAATGTGTAAGTACATAAAAAGCATTTAAAGTTGGTTCTACAACATGCCCAAGATCAAAAAGATTTATGTTAAGTTATCTAAATACTCTTTCTTTTAGAAAGAAGTTAATTATTTGGGACATTTCATATATAAAAATGTTAGTTTTGTATTTGACCCTTATAAATTTATTTAACTATTAATTAATTGGCCACCTTGTACTAATGTGTCAAATTTGAGGAGCTTCAAGGGGCTTGCCCAGTATTACAAGGGATTAATGGAGAACTACTTGTGAGTAGTTAATCCCATAACTTATTTTTAACAAAAAGGGAAGCAATATAAATTGAATCCTAACTATGAAAAATCATTTAATTAGCTAAAAAAAAGGCTAGATTTTGCACCCATTTTTCTCATTTTTAACTTGAATTGGATTAGAAAAACATTTAATGACCTAAAATTGGACTCCTAATGAAGTAGTTGATATACAAAAGATGTATGTTGACTTGAAAATTTAACCAAGTAGCTATTGTTGAAGTTGATAAATCCAAGCTATCAAGCTAGTAAAAAACTACTTTTGAGATTAAGGCCCATGAAAAGCTCTACTAGATTTAGAAAAGCTTTGAAAATAGCTCCCACAATTGTTAAAACATTCAAAATATTAGATTTATCACTATAATTGCTTATCAACTAGCTCTTCCACCTTATCTCTTCCAAAATCATGATTTTCCACATTTCTTGTTGAGAAAGTACATGACCGACCAAAATAATTTGTTAAATTGGTAGAATCTATGCATATAAAGTAAGGGTTGAGTCATCCTTAAACCTAGTAATTTTTTAGATGAGTGTAGTCTCGATTTGTGTAACAATCAGTCTACTCAGATTATGTTATAATGTGACCAATTATATCCATAAGATGCAACTTAGGAAGATACAACTCTTATGCTATTTTTTTCTTTATTTTTTTGAATAATTATGTTGTTATATTAAATTGGAAGCTTATGAAATACTAGGCCAATATTTTTGTATGTGGACAAGGATATAAATCCATTTTCATCAATGCAATATTTACATATTTTTGTAACATTATGGAATTTATTATTATATTTTTTGGGCATTTTCTATGGGTTGTGACTGACTTGAATTTTTTTGGGGATAAATACACTAGTCTTGAAATCCAAACTATGTAATGTATTTGTTGTTTAATATTTTACTTTCATCATTGGTAAGGTAAAAGATTTCAAATTTTATATAAATTGGATTTGTTAGTTTAAGCAAACACTGTACTCATTTTATTTTTTTATCTTGGTCAATGTGTGATCATTCCATACTTATTTAGAGTTTAGTGGTACATTCAAAAGGAAGTATGGATTATCCATAAATGTGCAAAATGGGTATGCAATTGCATAAGTATTTTGTGCTCTTAGTATTTTGAATGTTGTTGTTGATTTTAAAATATTTATGTGTAATCTTCTTGACCTTGTGAGACCATGTGTTGGTGTAGAGTATTTACCTAGTGTCAAACCTTTGGTTGGTTCTTTAATTTATGTAACATTTAATTTCTACTTAAGTTCCTAATTTTGTCACCTAAGTCTCTATTTTTATGATATTTAAGCTCTAAAACCATAGCTTAGATGGTTTACTAAGTTTTGAATTTGAGTTTTAAAACCATATTTAACAAATATAATGTCAAATTTACTAGTTTGCCTCATAACTCTATCAAAGGCATCAAACTTGCTACTGCTGCAAAAAAACCATGCTCCATTGTCGTATGAATATTAGGAGTATCTATTTACATCATCTAAAAATAAAAAAATATTATTCAATTACCAAAACTACCTAGTTCAATATTTTATAATTTTTTTATTTTAAAATTAAAAATACTCTATATTACTTGAGCGGAAGTTTGACGAGCACCTTGACTGTCAAGTGTTGACGTCTAAGGCCCAAAATTAACTTGTTCAACATCCAAAGTGAGTTATAAGAATATCATTCATATAAGGTTCAACTATTCACATGTAATATTTATAATTATTTACTAGTTACATACCTTTGCACTCAACCTCATCATGTAATAGAGAGGTAGAGGACTACTAGAAGTAGGGTGAACATTGTGAATCTAATATTTTAATTATAATCATTCTACTAATTTAGTTAATATTAAATTTCAAAATAAAATTTAATAAATTGCATTAAATGAACTTGTTGATATTTACCTGACTATCAAATCCAAATGCATCACTCAACAAAGCTTTTGTCATGATCATCTGATCTCTTGTAGATGTATCCTGGGGACATGCATCCTAACTATCCTTGGGATCATAAATATAGAGTGACCTAAAAGATCGATATAAATGAGGTGGAATTGGATGCCTAGAAGAATTTCCTACCTCACCTTGTACTAGAGGCCTAATATGTTGATGAGGCTCTGAGTGAGTGATCTAATCGACTATAAGGTCTCCACCTCAACGCCCTCCTTCACAACGAAAGGGATAGTCACATGCTCATAGTTTGGTCTAGCTAGTGGTATCACTACCTATTTTGGGTCAATATGTGACCCCACTATGTCCTATGCAGAGCCCCCACCTCTACTCTTGAACTCTCACATGTCAATCTAATAATATTGGATTTCATTGAGGAGAAACTCACAATAGAGTTTCCTCAAAAAGTATTATGGTAACTCTTTGTTATTGCATGGAGGATGGTCAAAAACCATCCACCACCTATTCATTGAGGAGAAACTCAATATAGAGTTTCCTCAAAAAGTATTATGGTAACTCTTTGTTATTGCATGGAGGATGGTCAAAAACCATCCACCACCTATCCCAAAAATTGTTCATTATCCCTTAGTGGTGGCACCAATGAATAGGGAACCTCTTGCATGCACTATTTAAGGTTTGATTAGTTTGTGGGTCGATGAAGAATGCACACAAGTCAAAAATTTTTTCTTTAGCTTGTTTATATGATAATTTGTTTGCATAATTCTATTTTGTTCTTACCTCTTGTTAGACCAATTATTTAATTTCCCACGAACTAATTCTATGAGAGACACTATGGATTGCAATGATCGAGCAAGGGTGGTCCTATGAGATTTTGTTCCTGTAGGAACTTTCAACCTTGCAATTAACTCCTCAAGTTCTTTTCTATTATTTTTAATTTTTCCTAATATGTTTTGTTGTGTTCTTGGAGGATGACAAGGAATTGTAGGAAGTGTTTATTGTGGTTTTTCTTTAGGAGGGATTTCATGAAGAGGTGAATTAAAATTTTGAACATTTGGGTGGGGGGAATTACCGACTCCTAAAAAATAAACAATTTTAATTAAAATACTAATTCAATCTACGTATATAATACAAATTTGACACTAAAAAACTAAAAATATTTGCTCCTTTAACCTCCTTGGCATCTTGGTGGCATTTTGGTGAAGATTTGGCAAAGTTTTTGGTGCAAATTTAACTCTGCAACAATGCGAGCATTCTTGGGAGGGTTTGAAAGCCATAAGCAAAATAAAAGATGCAAAAATGAAACTTGTTTTTTGTTTTTATTTCTTTAATAAGCCATAACACAAGCAACTTATAATGCGCTCGTGTTATAGATTTGATTGGGCCAAAAAATGGGGTGGCCAATTCTTGGTCCCCCATATTTTTGCACACACCCTTATGGAGAAATGCATTAAAATAAACAGAGATTCCATCCTTAGACAAGTCATAGAATTGAGGGCACAACTACCTCGTAGTTATGACCTCTCTAATATTGATCACATAGTTCATCTTGATCCTACCCATGAAAATATTCATGATCCCACACATGATCACATTGATCCTCATAAAGACCCTATCACTCCTACTAAAGGGAAACAACCCCTAGCCATTACAGGTAGTCCCTTATATCAAGGGTTTGTACCACCTAAATTTTCAACTTCCATTCCTAATGAGGTTCAAAATTCCATGTCCACTAGTCATACAACATCTACAATAAACATCCCACTTGGAACATAAACCAAAACTACCCATATAGACGAGCCATCTTCATCTCCATTCCTATTCCAAAAATCTCCAATATAACCTCTTCCACCATGACCATACCAAGTTTGTACCCAAGGTCAACATAAATTCCAAGATTCATCTCAACCAACCTTAGAATCCCATCTCACCTAAGGTCTATGACACACAACATCATCCATACACCTCTCCACCACCACCTACTTCATCCTTTGATCAAGAATTAGCTATAGGTTTATCTATGCTAGAAGAAAATTATGAGCATGGAATGTGGGATAAGGATATTTATATTTAATTTACATAATAGATGAGAAAGCATCAAATGATAAAGAATGAGAAGACACATTACTAGTTCTATACTATATTCATGAGACTAGTTTTAGAAAAGTGGGCAATGAGAACATGTGCCAAATTCATAACATAAGTGTAAATAAAATAAGGCATGTATGGGTCAACTCTTTGCAAAGATTTAAATCATTTATATGAAGTATGAATATGCTAATCAATAAAATATTATCATCTGCATACTTATAATTATCAACAAAGAATGATTGAATATATAAGGAATAATTTGTAGCACCATGCAATAACTCCTCACCAAGAACCATACTGTCATTATTTATTGAGTGAGAAGGAAATGCAATATCAATATGAGATATATGAGAATCTAATGTACTAACCTCAAGATGCATGCTATCATCATGAAAGGTGTCACTATGCGAAAGACTATAATGAACATCCATAGGGTCAACATGAAATGCACAAAAATAATCAAGGATATCATCATGTATGAAAGAAGGTAATTAAGTAAAGGGAATGAATTTATGGACATAGGGATATCATGACATGTTAGAGAAACATCATCAAAGTGTGTTAACATTGTATGGATATGTGAAGAGATGTAATGCCATCATTTTATCACACTAGTTGTGTCATTAACACATGACATATCCTCACTAGGTATATGCTTATCATTATTAAAATCCATAGGAGAAATGTGTTCAATATAAGACTCCTGGAAAATTGAATTGTGTATAAAAAGATTTTATAAGCACCAATCAACTCAATGAAGTAGGAAAATTCTAATGCATGATAAAATAACACCTCCATAAAAGATTGACATAGTGAATAGATTGATTGTTCTTGGTTAGTTTAATTTGTTAGATTCTATGTAGTCTTTGTATTTTATGTAGTTCAATCTTACATTGCTGGGCTTCAATCTTGATCCACACATATTTAATTTGATGCATGAAACTAAACATTACCCTATGTCTTAGTGATTTGACAAAATATTTATTTAGTATCTAGCTATTATTGTCTTTGCTCCTTAAATAGTTGAATGTGGTTAAGGTGGTGTTTTTGGACACCTTTTGAGGACTGTTTAATCAATAAGGAACATTTTATCCTTGGTCAATCCTTTGTTGGATTAAGTTAATGATGAGGAATGATGTTAAAGACAACATATAAAAAAGTATACCTATTGTAGATAAAGTGGATTTGATTTTTTGTCCCTTTAAAAATTGAAGCATTCTCTAAAGGTTTTACCTTATTAAATTACATATAAAATAATTGATTTACCTTAATTTATGATGATTTGTAAAGTGCCTTTAAACTATTGAGACATATTTTAATATAAATAAAATTGTATATAAATCTATATATCACCATAATCCAATATAAATTTTTGACAATCTATCTCCTTTCATATGATCAATTTAAAAAATTATATATATATTATAATAAAAAATGCCTAAATACAACCATAACACCATTAAATTTAAATATTCAATAATAATGTTACTTAAATGTTTTCGTATATCTAAGCAGGTTCAAAGGTTTTTTTGAATAAAAGGTTAAAAATGTAACGTTCGAAAAAAATTCGAACGTTGGTATGGGGAGCGGGAAAAAGAATGTCAATTCAACATATATAAATCCGTGTCTTTCATTTGCAGTGTTTCTTTTTAAATGTTTTTTCCTCCTCTTCAATGTTTTTTTCTGTTTTCTTGTTCTTTCTTATTAATTTTTTGTCAATGTCAAATGGAGTCTCTTTCTGTTTTGTTTTTGTTAGGATTTTTCATTTTTAGGGTTTGTACAGTGTGCACACTGGTCTGTTTGGTCTGTTTTTCCTTGTATCTTTTTTCTTGATTTTGTTTATGTGGTACCAGCGGAAGAGGTAGCAGAGCAAAGGAAGTGGCAGCTGATGGAAGCTGAATTTTTCTTCCAGGTAAGTCTTCTTATATATTCTATAGGATAAATAATAAATACCCAGGTGACCAAGGAGAAGAATCAAACCCTATATAACCTTAAGCATTGTAATTACTGCATATTGCTGGGAGGGAGGTGTAGAGGAATAGATAGAAAAATAATGAGTTGTTGATCTTGCTGGCTATTATTGATTATTAAGTTGATTAAATTGAGAAAGATATTAAAAATAAAAAAGAGGTGTTCTCTGATTTATTCATCTTTAGTATTATTATCTTTGTTTTTTTCAGTTCTGTATTACATAAGTTCTTTATATCATCATCAATTCTTTCAAGTAACTGGGCAAATATTAGTACTAGTAGTTAGAACAAGATGGGAATAAGGGACGCTTGACGGAACAAAAATGTGTTAATGGTTGAGAAGGGATAAGGGTGTAAGAGACTTTAAAGATTTGTAGACATGGTTAGTTTGACTCATGGGATTAGGCATGAATAAGGCCATCATTGATTGGTTATTTATAGGGAATTCGGGAATCCCTTGAAGGATTTGAAGAGTTAAACTGATGTTGAATATTCACAGGTATTTGCACATCCAACATTTTATGAATAATCTAACTAATTTAAAGCACAATATTAGCATTCTTGAGCTGATAGGACAAGGTGTGTTGCTGTCTGTTGTTTGATTTTCCTGGATTTTACTGATAATGATTTTATAATCACATTTAATAAGAAGTTTCTTTATTCCCCTTTATTTTTCTATCTGAAAACCTTTGTATGCTCCAATGACTTATTCAAAATTATTAGATTGGGGTCATATGTCTTGATCTAACTGAGAAGGCAATTTTCCTAATTATCCTTAATTGTCCTTCTCACCCCTGCTACTCTTGCTTCATGTCTTGAAGCACTTTCAAAATTCAATTTGTAATATCCCGGTGCTGGTGTCCATTCTTGATGCGGGTGAATTTTGAATTTAGCAATTTTTTAATGAAATGGGATATTCCGTACTTTTGAAAGTTGTATGACTCGCATAGGAGTTGAGTTGTATTATTAGATGAGGCTAATTGAATTAAAGTTATACTTCAATCTGAGTTATGATAGAACCAACAATCATGTTTATGGGATGTTTGATATTATTTGACAATTGCTTTTCTGTCAAATTTGCCCCATCACACATCATGAGATGGATTGATAAATGCATTTGGTTGCTTGTGATTTTTTCCATCTTTAAAAAGCTTTAGAAATCATAGCGAGTCTTGTCTCCATACTATTGAAAAGAATTGCAAATACCTTCCAAATTGCTATACCCAGGGGTGCCAATGTTCTCTACACCACTATTGCAATTTAGACATACTGAAAGACTAAAGAATCCTATCTTCTGCATATTGTTTGTGTTGAGAATCTTTCCATGTAGGACAAGACCACTAAAAGTTTTTATCTTGGATAACTGCTAAGAGTATAGCTACCCCATAACCGCTTCCAGTACTATTACAGAGGCCACAAATTATATCTTCTTCTTCAGAGAACCCTCCATGCTTTACATTGGACCTCAAGTAATTAAGCCATCTAAGTCTGCAACTCTTTCCACACCTTTTCAACCCTGAGCCACTAAGCATAGATATCACTACAACGAACCCTCCAAAACATTCTTATTTTCAGAAGGGAAAAAATGATACAAGTAGAAAATTGAAGATGATTTTGTCTTCAATATAGACCTAACATAATGAAAAATAATACAGTTACACACAACACCATAAATTGTAGATGAGTAGGAGACCAAACAGTGTGATAAACATAAGATTTCAAACAAAAAAAACTAAGATCTACTTGACATGATATGAAAACTCAGATCTAATACACGATGTTAAGAAACCTAACTACTTGAACAAATGCTTAAATCGTATGTTAAAAAATCTATCATACCATCCTTAAACACCTGAATTTCAACCTAACCTACTAATGATAATTATCAATCACATTTCATAAAAATGCATAAGGTAAAAAAAATGATTGAAACCTAAACAACTGGTATATTGTTTGTTATTTAAGGCATCCAAAACCCTAAATAACAAATAAAGTTAAAATCCCTAGGAAGCTCAAAAAGCAACAAAAGTACATTCTCCCTAATTTGATTTCTTGAATATACTGTACTATGTACCAACTTTCTGAGGCAGAGCAATCCAATTGCCTCCAGTGCCATGTTGCTCTATACAGGCCTTGAGTTTAGAGTCTTCTTCAGGAGACCATGGCCCTTTCTTCATGGTGGCTTTGTCAAAGCATGGTGCTCTGGCCATCTCTTCAACAATATTTCACAACTAATCACTATGGACAATCAGCTGACAAGGAGATCCAATGAGGGTATAAAATGGGCTCCTCCTAAAATTGCAAAATCTTGGAAAACACTCCATCTATGTATGGCAATGATTGTTGTTTCATCCTTTCATTACCCACTTCTCTCTATTAATAGTCTTGTCGATTGACTCTACAGTATTGTACAAGTAGGACTTGGTTCAAATCTTAAACTAATTGAGAAACGGATTGCATAATCTGAATGGTCCACAAGGCTTGGAATTTCCATTGCTGAAGAAACTTCTAGAAGAATCCAATTAAACGCCTATAATGTGTATGCTCTTCATTCCTCACAGTATTTATGAGAGACTTAGTTTCAATTTCCCAAGATTTAGGGACAAAAATCCCAGAATAACATATATGAACAAATTTCTATTTTACTCTTAGTCTTAGAAGACTGAAATTCACACAATCAACGGTGTGAGTATTAAAAATATTGTTAATTAGAAGAGAATTTCATGGTGGTGTGCAGGGTAACTCTAGTCATCACTCACTTTGAATCCACATCTGCATATTAGAACTGACACCATGAATACATTCTGAGACTTTCGCTTTACTTCGACATGTGTAGAAGCTTGCTCATGCAATTCATCATTACGATCTCCTCTTCCTTTAAACAAATGTTGTTCACATCTTTCAATTCCTTTTCGTGGAAAGTAAAAAGAATCCCAAGGGATTTTGCATACTCACACGACCTTCTTCCTGTGTGTTTTTAGGTTGTATTCATTGTCATCATTTCATCCTCATCCCACTTAATTGCCGTAAATCTCAAGTTGCCAATTGCAATATTGTTATCATTCAAGGCTTCCAAGTAGATTTAGATGACTTCTCTAGAGAGACTCCTTCCACAAAATCCTCATCTATTTCCATATCTTCATTACTATCAGTATCTATACGAGCATCACGAGCTATAAGCTGGATTTCAAATATTGGGTGCCATCTACCCAATGTTTCATCATCACCTTTAGCCGTCCTATTTTTATGTATGCCTATACCATCATTTTATATATCAACATCAAGATATGGTGCCAATTATTAAATGTATATGCAAGATGTCCACACTAGACTGTTATCTACTAAATTTTCATTGGAACACCAATCCTGAGATCCTTCATATACATTGCATTTCCCTTTGTAATGTAGAGCAATGGTTATTTTTCTTGCATAATGATTTATATTTCCTTTGTATTCACTATACTATATTTTGAAACACAAGTACTATCTTAAATTTTTTCCAACCTCTGATTACCCTCTACAGGAAGATCATGTTGTCTGATATTGTTTTCTAACTTTGTCAAGCTCTTCTTGTTCATTATCAGATTCACTTCCATAACTATCACCATATTCAAAGTACTTGTCAGAATAATCGCTTATTAAAGTCTTGCATTTGCTTGAAAGTTTCTAAAACCTTTTCAACAAAAGCGTGAGGCACTTGCAAGGTTGGCAGAATTTGGTCTTGCATTTGCTTGAAAGTTTCTAAAACCTTTTCAACAAATCCATTTTGTACATATCTTGTAATCGCGGCATTCCATGAGACCATATTTCTTCGAGGCATTCTATCAAACAGCTTACAATGTTTTTCTTATGCTTCCAACTTTTGCATACATGTCTACCAAAGCAAAAGCAAAATGAGAAGAACTGAAACCACTCTCACTACAGCTGCTGCTTCAATATTTTAACAATGAATGGAAATTAGAACTGAAAAAAAATATTGGGGTTTAAAGTGCTACTAGATTCTTGAGCGTGAGACAAGATTTCTTCAGCCTTTTAAAATTTATTTCTAGTGGAGGCAAGGGTGTTTTATTTGTATTGATTTTTTGCTTTGATAGATGTCCATACCTGGTTCCAAAGATCCCATTTTGGCACAGGCATAGAGATGCTGGCAAAGAATGGCAATTTGTCTTTTCAATTGTCCAATGCATTTTCTTGAAGATTTTTAAAACCTTTTCAACAAATCCCTTCTGTACATACTCTACAATCATGTATTCTTTTTCTGTTGTTTTTATAGTGACTTGCACCCTGCAGAGCCTCTATTATACTTCGATTTGTAGTGAAATGGACCATTCTGGTTTTAAGGAAATCTTTGCAGAACAATTTATGCACTTCATAAGGTTACAAGAGTGAAGACATCATGTTAAGTAATAGCCTGCATTTCAATATCATGAATAGCAATACCATCCTGTTTTTGAATTGCTGTACAATGCTTGTGTTGTCTCTTTTAAATTGTACATCTGTCAGCCTGTGTCATCAGTATGTATAGAGACTCCCATGCTTGCTCATGCATGATACACATCCGAGAACGTTCATGATGTTACTCATGATCATGATATGATTTTTACAACTCATGAATCTTATCTTTTTATTACACCTTTCAGTGCTCATGATGCTGTTTCTAATGATCATGATATGCTTTTTACAACTCATGACACTCTTATCTTTTTATTCATTGATTCATGGTTCTTCAAAAGTCATTCTTTATCTTAAGTTTTTGAGAATGAATGTTCTGATTTATTTTTTAATTTGTAGTAGATTGACTTGAATTTATTTTTTATGTTCTTGCAGATAAGAATCAGATCCCTCTTCAGATCCAGATCTTGAGATCCCCATTCCAACCACGGTCGTGTCTATCGATATTGCATCTTCAAGGGCCCCTCTTCTTGTGCCATTCCTCCTGGATCCCCTCCTCCTAGCTTTGGTGTCTTGTGTTCTCCCTCCATGGTTGTTGTTTCCTCTTTTGATCCCCATGTGCACTCCTCATCGTCTACTCCTCCAACCCATTTTCCCCACTCTTGTCTGATGCTCTTAACCCTCTATCCAAGCCAGCTTCTTCACTAGTTGTTCCCGTCCCTGCTTTGCCTCAATACACTCCAAGATGTGGTGACCATGGGGCAAGTTCTACCCCTGTTTTTGTTAAAAAAAATGATCAGCAAATTATATTAGAGGAAATTCAAAAAAAAAAGAATTGAATAAAAATAATACCCAGTATGAATAAAAAGTCTGATGTGGTCGAATACTCTTTAAAAGGGATCAATTTGGATGCAAAACTCAATATCCCAAACTCATAGGGAAAAAATCCTAAGGAAGGTAACTTGGAAAGGTCCTCGAATGTAAACAAATTAGTTTTTGAATGAAAACAAAAGATATATCATGATGGATCTGCACCATACTAACAACCATTTGGACCAAATTGTTGAGTCCTCTATAGGTGGTGGCTCCAACCAAATGGAGGTTAATACGATGCAAACCCACCCTACTATGTCTCCCTGTGAAGATATTAACTATATAAATCTTCCTGTTAATATAGCTGCTAAGTGTAAAAAGAATGTTGATTTTTTTCTATTAATAATGTTCCTATTAATATAGTTGTTGAGTGTAAAAGGAATCTTGAATTTTCTTATGTTAATAATTTCCCTGTTAGTATAGTTGCTGAGTGTAAAAAGAATGTTGAATTTTCTCTTGTTAATATCAGTTCTGAGTGTAAAGCAAATAATGATTCTACCTTTGAAAGTGGAGATGAGCCCTTTGAACCGCTAAAAGATAGCCTGAAATCCTTAACCAAAATGATCTAGAACTGGTCTGTTGATATGAATGAAAGTGATGAAATGCTCAACAAAGTCTTCAACCCACCCATAGAACCTTGAGACCCTACTTGTTCCTCTGATGCTAAGAAGATCACTGAAGAAGTGGTGAACCCCAAAGAGTGTAATAACACTTTTCCCATCTTAGTGGGAAAGGAAGAAACTCCCATAATCCTAGCAAATAAGAATGAAGATGATGACAAACACATTGATATTAATCAGGATAAACGTGAAGCAACATCTTGTCCCCCTAGTGAGCCTAAAAAGAGGGAAAGGAAAAAGATGTCTATCTCTCCCCGCAAGATCAAATCTGGTATAAGCAAAGGAAAAAGAAAGAAAACAAGCATTCTGATTGTAATTCCATCCTCTAAAAGGTTAGAAAGTGAAGAGAAAGGTACCAAATACTTTGACCTGTTCAAGAATGCTAAAGAGTCCTCCACCAATAATGAAAATGATTATTCTTAACTGTACTTCATGGAATGTGAGGGGACTAGAGTATCCTGATAGAAAGTAGATCATAAGAAGGTTCCTAAACTTGGAAAAGAGTAAAATTTTATACTCCAAGAAATTAAAGTTGTGGATTTTACCCTTAAAACCAATATTAAATTTGTTTGGGATGTGCCTCCCAAATTGTCTCCAAACATGAGAAAGGAAAGGGGGGCACAACCATTCTAATGGAAGATAAATGGACACAACACATCTCCAATTCAGGAGCCTCCCCTTGTAATAGATTAGTCTGGGCTACCTTTGAAAAAGGTGATCTAAAATTTGGCATTTTCTCAATCTATGCCCCTAATGAGTACAAGGACATAATTATGTTATGGAAATGGTTGCTTAATTTGCTAGACATCCCATGGACAATAGGTGGAGAATTTAACATGGTTGAAAATAGTGAAGATAAAAAGGGTGGCCTCAACCTAGAATTGAAGGGCATCAAAAAGCATTGTTGGTTGAGGTTAAAAGTGAAACTCAATCTCTTTGACCCCCCTAGAGGGGGATGAAAGTTGAGAAAAAATCTATCTGGCACACTTGGTGTAAAGCACAAAAAGGGACTAAGAGGATCTATTGCAGATTTGACCAATTCTAAGTTAATAAGGATTTATTTGCTTTCAAACCATTCAAGGAGGGTTCGCAAGTGTTAGTATACTCCTACACTCTCTTAGACCACCACCCAATCAAAGCCAACATCATCCTAAACTATTTGAGTAGGAAACCACCTAGGAATAGGGACAATTTCATCCTCATCTACAAGTTATTAAAAGATGTGGATTATAGGTCTGCCATTACTACCCTAAGGGATATCAAAAAATGGATTCTCAAGGACCTTAACCCAATTGAAAGGTGGAACTAGAATGTTAATGGTTGGAAATTCCTATTCCAAAAAATTGGTAAGAAATTGGCTATGGATGCAAGGAGAGAGGAAAACAACCTTCAGGATGAACTCCTTTTGGTTGAAAGAAAAATCCAAGAGGAGCCTCACAATGATAGTCTATATGAAGAGATTAATAAATTTAAAATGTCTTTGAGAAGACTACAAACCAACAAAGTGCAAGGCTTAAAAATAAGAGCTAAAAGGAATTGGCTAAGCAATGGTGACAAAGGCTCCAAGTTTTTCTTCAAGTACATCAAAGAAAAAGGAATAAAAGAACAAATAGACCAAATCTATCATAATGGAGTTGTAGTCTGTAGTCAAGAGGAAACCCTACTCCAGTTCTTTAGGTTATATAAAGATTTATTTCAGTCTAAAGAAAATGGAGAGGGCTACAACAATGCCAGGACTACAATCAAGTAGAAAATCCCCCCACAAATCTCAAAATAAGATGCCCTCTATCTTTCAGAGCCTATAACTAAGGATGAGATCAAAAAAGCTATTTCCTACTTGAGCAATGATAAATCCCCAGGGCTTGATGGACTTTTTGTTGAGTTCTACAAGACTTTCATGGATTGGGTATGTGAAAATATGCATCGGGTTTACTTTGAATCTCTAGATAGAGGTTCAATTGGTAAACATATAAACATTGGACTTATTAAGCTACTCCCTAAGGATAGAGACAAATCCTTGATAAAAAATTAGAGACTGATCACTCTCCTAAATGTCTCTTATAAAATTCTGGCCAAAGTTGTGGCTATGAGGATTGCCAAAATCCTTCCTAAGTTTATTAATAACACCTAGATATGACTTATTAAGGGAAGGTACATCTTGGAAAAAATGGTCACTAGTTGGGAAGCAATGGAATGTGCCAAAAACAATAATCAAAACCATGCCATGCTCTTGCTAGACTTTGAAAAAGCAAATGATATAGTGGAATGGTCCTTCCTGAGAATGACTTTAGAAGCTTTTGGCTTCCCCCAAGCTTTTTGCAACATGGTGGGACCCTCCTAAAAGATGTTGCTACACAAATTGAAGTGAATGACATGTGCACAAAGGTCTTCAACCACGAAAGGTCCATAAGACAAGGTTGCCCTTGGTCCCGACTTTGTTTGTTATCGCTTTCAATGCTCTTCATTACTTACTAAGGGAGGTATACAACTCCCCTAGGATCAGGGGCCTGACACTCCCTGATCAAAACAAACTCCTCAACATCCAATTTGTTGATGATAGTTATTTTTGTGGAATTGGAAGAAGAAAATTTGGAAAACTTGATGAATAAACTCAATCTATTCTGCCTTGCTTTTGGTGCTAAGATTTCCAAAATGAAATCTATTATGTTAGAGTGCTTTGAGGCCCATCTCAGTTGGCTTTAGAAATTTGACCTTCAATGGGGTGATCCCCATAAATAGATCAAATACCTGGGAATAACTTTCTCTGTCAGTCCAAATCTCAAAGACATGTCGCTTTGGATCAAGGCCAAAATTGATAAGAAATTGGATAGTTAGAATAAACACTACTTATCTTTGGTTGCAAGGCTCCATGTGTGTCAAAAAATTATGTCCTCCTACACTATATATTTTTCTTTACTATGGTTCTTTAACAGTTATCAAGTAAATGAAGTTCAAAATCCATTAAGTGGGAGTTGTATTGTCTGGAAAAAGTTCATGAGGGGCTAGGGCTTAAAGATATAAAGATGCATGGTACTGCCTTGGCTGCAAAATGTGTTATAAGAGCCTTGAATAGGAGTGAACCTTGGAAGGTGTTAATAAGAAATAATATCAGGCATGTTGTAACAAAACTGGAAAATCTTAGAAAGAGCCACTCTTCAGTGATCTTCTTATCACCAAGCATCAAATAGTTCCTATAGGTTCTATGGTCTTCAGAAGTATCTGGAGAGCTTGGGAAATTATTGGGGGGAACATCTAGTGTTCTCTCTTCTTTGAACATAACTCCAACTTCATACAACCCACCAGGTATGTGTGATGGAATCTTGAGCACAATGGGAATCCTTTAGCCCTCCTTCAAGGGCACTCTACCACAAAGTGGGCCCAATCTAGCATAAAAATATTTAACAATATCCTAAGAAATGGGGTGTTGTTTGAGTGGATTCAATTAAAAGAGGAATTTGATCTACCTCAGTCAAGCTTCAAAACTTATATTATACTCAAAGAAGTATGCAAACCACTTCTCTCTAACCCCAATCTTACTCTCAAATCTAATAACCAGTTGGAGTACAACCAGAAAGGTTCCTCTCCACTTTCGAGGTCAAAACCAAAAATATCTATAAAGAAATCATTGATTCAAAACCCCCCTCTAATTATCTTAATAAAGTTTGGAATGCTGAATTGAATAGTAAAATTTTACAGAATTCATTTCCCTCTTTGTGGCACCATCTATTAGATGCTAAGAAAACACATTTTAGATGGCTTTTGCTTTTGCAAAAGATTCCTTACAAACTAAGCCATGCAAATATTGATATATGTAACATTTGTAGAGTGCCTGAAACTATTAGTCACATTTTTTTTGAATTTATTTATGCCATTGAGGTTTGGAAATTGTTTTGCAACGAGTAAAGATTCTGGGGGATAATGAGAAAATAATTTGGAAGGAAATTCTAATGGAAATTAATCTAAAAATAAATAAAGAATTACAATGCTTTTGGTTTACTCTTTCTACTGAAATATTGTGGTGTATTTGGAGGGCAAGAAATGATGACAAATTTAATGGCACATAGAGGGCACTCACTAATTCTTCTAAAAGACTCATATTTTTCAATGTTGCTATGTAGGTTATTGTTAACATGGAAATCTCAAAGTAGAAGTTTTGGAAGTTGATAAGACATGGGGACGTGCTTACTCATCAGAAGGAGGTTAAATATGATCATTTATGGCAGCATGGGTAGCCCAACCTATCAATCCTCATGAAGGCACTCGAAGCCTTCCAAAAAGAGATTAATGAGAAGGCTGAAAAATAAAATAAAAATACCAATAAACAAACCACACTTTTGGGCTCCATGCTAATGAAAACTACAGAGTCAAAGAAGTCTTGTCAAATGAAGAATTGGAAGTGATATAGACCCTTGCGAACTAGAAAGATAAAGATTCATACAGTGAGAGAAAAAACCTACCATTTGACAACTAAATACTTTCATATCATGTCTTGGCTGATTCTCTATGTTAGTCTCAAAAAGCATTATGAATACTCACTATATCTTTTTGTATTTATGTACAAACTGAACTGCTAAATGCTATCAAAGTGTGCACCCAAACGATATAATCTCTAGTACATACTGGTTTGTTGGTGATCTAATACAACTTAGCTATAAAAACACTGTTTTGATGTGTTTCAACTATTTTTAATACAAAAAAACTTAGAAAGTCTAGAAATACTTATTTAAATTTGATTTTTTTGTGTTTTGATGTGTTTCAACTATTTTTAATATAAAAAAACTTAGAAAGTCTAGAAATACTTATTTAAATTTGATTTCAAAAAAATCATTTAAAAATTTAGTGTTAGAACAAATCAAGTAAACTTGTCTTTTCTACTTCTCTCCACAAATATAGTAACTTAATTTAAAGCCCATCATAATTAAATTTAGCATTTAATCAAGAAATGTATATATTTAGTATCATTTATATAAATTGAGGGTGACTTACATTTTTATCTAATTTACAATAAAACAATTAATAATAGTTTTAAACCTATAAAAGTACTTAGCCCTACTTTCATATAATTAATATTGTCTTTCTACATTTGATTTCAAAGTTAGAGCAAGTAATTAGATTAGTTAAAAAAAAAACTTTAACAAACTTAGTATGAGAAGAATTGCATCTATTTTTCTTACTTGGTAGATTAGTATTAATTTTATAACTCGGTAATTATTTTTCCAGTATTGCCTTAATTTATTTATTTTATAAAAGAATGTTAGGAATTAGAGTTAGTTTAAATCTCAATTAAGTTAGTTGAAATATATCTTCAAAAGAAAGTTTATTTTTCTAAACGAAATTTGTAATACTTAGTAATACTTAAATTATTTAATTTTATGAAAGTAAATTAGTGTTCAAAATGAAAGGTTTTATTTTATAATTATTTTGCAAGTATTAATATATTAAAGGTACATAATATTAATGTATTTATTCCATAGTAATTGGTAGTAATCAACATTAATTTTTTTTTAAAGGTAAATGAAAAAAAGAGTAGTTAGTAAATTATTGCTTAGAATAATTTTGTCCCACTAACTAGAGTTAGTATATATCTAGGCAAACCAAATTAGTTAGATTTATTAATTACTACAATTTGACTTATATTGTAAAACTAGTTAGTAGTTATTTCTCAAGTATTCAAATTAATTCAAAAAGCGAATATAATTTATTTAATGATTATTTCAAAAGTAAGCAATTAGATAAATATTTATTTGAAAACAATTAATATAATTCAATTGATTAATTTTCAAAGGGATTAGTTTTAATAGGTTTTGTATGGTAAGTGGGTTTTAAGAACTTAGTCAAATTATTATTAGTTAAATTTATATCAAAATAAAATATTCGGTGTATGTTAACATAATAATAGTTGTTGATACCTTACGAGGATGTGACTCGAGAGAAGAAGTGTGACAATATAAACTCAATACTTGAAATATTTTAAGAGAAGATTTAATACTTGGAAATGATAAGATCACATTTATAACTTCTTGTGCATCACATTCTTATATGATAGGTTTGTATAGTATTACTTGATGCATAATGAATCTCTAATTGAATAGTCATGGATTTATTGATTAACTTTATTGTACTGATATGTGGTTAGTTGGTCCATCTATTATTATGGTAAGACCTGAATTTGAACAAAGTAATAATTGGGCTTAAACTTTAAAATTATAAAAGAGATTATGTTTTTGTTGTATGCTCTCACCTCACCCTTGTTGATCTTGGTGATTAGAAAATGAGAACTAATCCTTAGGGAAACTAAATTGACTTTGATTTTGAAAAAGTGTATAATTAATGCTTTCTACTTTTACTTTCAAAAGTGATAGGTAAAGGTTTAATTTATTTTCAAATGTGTATTAAAGTTAGTCCTTATCTTTAAGAAATTAGTATTAGTAAAACACAAGTAATTTTCAAATGTTTAGAATAGTTCAACTTTATTTTTTAAAAGAAATTAATATTTTTTTTTATATATAAAAATTATGTATTAATAGCTAAAAAAGATTTTACATTTCATTTCCATTGTTGTTCAAGAAACAAAACCAACCCTAGAATCCTTTAGCAACTACCCAAAACATGTATTCTCCTCGGACACCAAAACGCACAAAACCCAACCCACAGGCTACCTGTCTACCTAAAACATGTATTCTCCTCAGACACCAAAACGCACAAAACCCAAAATATGTAAAAATTCTGTATTAATAGCTAAAAAAGATTTTACATTTCATTTCCATTCTTGTCCAAGAAACAAAACCAACCCCAGAATCCTTCAACAACTACCTAAAACATGTATTTTCCTTAGACACCAAAACACACAAAACCCAACCCACAGGCTACTTGTCTACTCCATACATGTAGTTCAAACTAACATCCTAAGATTTTCGTAGAAACACCCAAAAGGACTATACAACAAACAAACATCAAAACCCAAATATACACATTACTCCTTCGATATCACACCTTATGCAAGAAAAAGATCTCTGAATATTCTTCGCCAATCAACCCCTCCTGATGGCTCCAAATACAAATGGTGCTTCAAGAAAATCAAACCACAACGAGCTCGATCTCGATGATGTCGAAAAGCCTCACCCTTGATATCCAATATGAATAGGTATCTCTTGACTCACACTCCTAGTATAAGATCACGATGTAAGTTGCGAGGCCGAGGAATCCCTACACCCAACTCTGCCATAATCACCACGTCCATGGCACCTTCCAGAAGACTGTCCCATACAAGTTTTCATGCCATCAACAATACCATAGCCTTTGGCACCTCCAAATCCAAAAGAGAGGCCAGGAAATGAGCCGCTATGTCAACATTTGTTTGCCAGCGTTCCGTCATGTTCACAAACTCCTCCCCTAGTAGTAGTTCCGCCACCCCCAAGACCAGCTCATCCCAATATTTGAACACTGATTTCAACCGCCCATGTTGAATTCTTCCATAGAAAGCCCAAAGATTTCTCACAGATGGAAAACACACCAAAGTCTCCATCATCTTCGTGAGAGAAATGAAGGACGCAACGAGAGTTAAAATGAAATGAATCCCACAGCTTGTTAAATCGTCCCATCAACTTGAGAACATTTCCCACTCCGTCCTTCGACAAGACTAGCTTTTAATACAACTGGATGAAGAATGTTTAAACACCCACCACCTTCTAGCATTAAACACCTACCGCCACCACCCTGCTACACCGTGCTAGCTAAGCACTATGTCATCACCCACGTACCTTCGACGACACCAATGCCAGAGATACCCGCTTGGCAGTCGCGGGGACCTGTCCACTTAGCCACCATCCTTCCCCAGGTCCTAGATCCGATACATCGATTCCCCATTCGCACCTAAATTTTCCAGCCTATCTGCTGACCCATTATCTTCTCTGTAAATAAGTCTAATCTCATATTCAGAGATACCCCTAGCCAAATCACACGCCCTTTCCAATAGAGCCTGAAGCTTCCAATTTTCCATTTTCCATTCCCTAAGGCTTGAACAATCACCATCGAATCCCCTTCTATTTCCACCTTGTTCAGATTCAAACTCCTACACAACTTTAGGCCACAAATAAGAGCATGCAGTTCAACTTCTGAATTTGTCATTGTCGACAAATATTTTGATTTTTTTGCCACCATCCTTCCCCTATCATTCATGATGCAACCTAGATCAAAAATCCCTAGGTTGCCCAGTAAAGCTCCATCAAAATTCATTTTATGCTAGCCTTTCCTCAGCGGCTCCCACTTAGAACTACTCCTAGCTTTTTTTTTCCATCTATGACACTAACTCCTAGCTTTGGTATCTCTAAGCCAAACCAAACTTTCCTCATTCTCGAATCCCATTTAGTAAATCTCCACTCACCTTCCCTCTTTGATCTCACCCTCCCATTCATCACTTCAATAATTGCAACTTCCAACTTATTGATGAATGTCGAAAAAAAATTGGCCTTCTCCAAGAACAACCTATGATTTCGCTCTTTCCAGATCTCCCAAATAACCAACGAAGGACTGACCAACCATAACTCGTGGTACAAAGAACCCTGCTTCAAAATCGGCCATGCAACAAAAAGTGACCAAATGTCATTTGGCAGGGCGCTACTCTACCCCAACCTAGTGCATAACCATCTCCAACAAGCTTGGGAAAAAGGGCATCCGACAAAAAGATGATCCACATCCTCCTCAACCCTTTTACACAAAATGCATCTCGAGAGACCTGCGTATCCCAGAGACTTAAACCTATTAGCTGTGAGAACATGCCTTTTCACTGCAGCCCACACAAACGTCCCTACTTTTGGCACACATGCTCTATCCCAACATAAATGCAAGGGGAGTGTAGAAGGGGTCTCCTCAGCCAACTGTGATTTATAACACTCTCTTGCTGAATATTTCCCGGAGGGAGAGCCCACCCAAATAATTATGTCTGCCCCAACCCACACAAATGTCCCTACTTTTGGCAGACATGCTCTATCCCAACATAAATGCAAGGGGAGTGTAGAAGGGGTATCCTCAGCCAACTGTGATTTATAGCACTCTCTTGCTGAATATTTCCCAGAGGGAGAGCCCACCCAAATAATTATGTCTGCCCTTTCCAAAATCACCACTGATCTTCTCTCCAACTCCATCCAAAGTATCTTCGCCTCCTCCCCAGGAATGAGACCTGGCTCCCATCGACACCACACAAATTTTGATTCACCACTAACCATCACCTCTTCCAAATAATCACGCACATACAACCCCCAAGATTGCACAAGGATTTCTTTTGTGCGAACTAAACCCAAACAATTATCCAGGCTTGGGTAACCACACCATGAATCTTCCCAGAATTTAGCTTTCCTCCCATCTCAAACATCCCAAGATAAGGGGGCGACATGCCTTCATAAAATTCCACTCTCGAACCATTGGGAAGGTTAGCTGCAGTCAAAATACCCTCAGCTTCATCCTCAGCCACATATTTACATTGCTAGATCCTTGCCCATTTAGCTTGATTTCGCTTATACATACCCCATACTAACTTAGCTCCCAAGGCTTATTCTATTTTAATAAATCATGAATCCCCACTCCTCCTAACCTTTTTGACTTACAAATTGTCTCCCATGATATCAAAGGAATTTTTTTATGATCCGATGATCCTAGCAAAAAGAACCTCCTCATACTCTAATTGATCTGAGAAGACTTGTAATTTGGTAGAGCTAAGCATGAAAGAAGAAAAATAGGTAGAGCCAAAATCACTGCTTTCGGCATAACCATACGTCCAGCCCAAGAAATTCATTTTTTGCTCCACGAAGACAACCTATTATTAACTTTATTTATCAAAGGATCCCACAACTAGCCCAAACTCACCCCTTTATCCACCAAGAGACCCAGATACATCATAGGAAGCTGCCCAATTTTGAAGTTCAAAACTGTCGGGCCACTTGTTCTGCCAACCTAGGCTTCGTATTCAAAAAGTAGATTTCTAATTTTGCTTCACCTACTTATTGCCCATAAGCAAGCTCATAACATTGTAGTGTCCTTTTCAAAAAAGAGGCCTCACACCGGCTTGGGAAAGAAAAGCATAAAGTATCATCAACAAACTGTTGATGCAAAAGCATCGGGAGCCCACTCATTACCTGAATGCCTTTGAGGGCCCCACTCTCAATAGCCCTATTCAACAATCTTCCCAAAGCCTCTGCCATCAAAATGTATAAGAAAGGGGACAATGGATCCCCTTGCCTCAGACCCCTCGATGATTCAAAGAAGCCGAAAGGTTCACCATTCACCAAAATAGAAAAGTGCAGTGTAGAAATGTTGGTAAAAATCTAGGATAGCCAAGCTTTATCAGAACCAAAAGCTTCCAAAATCTTACAGAGAAAATGCCAATCAACCAGATCATAGGATTTTTGAATGTCCAACTTTACTAAAATACCTGACCTCCCATTTGATTTAAGAGAATGAATATCTTCCTGCATAATGATCACACCATCAAATATTGATCGTCTGGGTACAAACCTAGTTTGTTCTTAAAAAATAAGGCCCGAAATGATATCCTTTAAGCGATTGGCCATAGCCTTGGCTTGGATTTTATAAAGTGTATTGCATAGTGCTATCGATCTAAACTCGTCCAAAGAAGATGACTTCTCTTTCTTAGGAACCAAGGCCAAAAAAGTGTTGTTCACTTCCTGTAGAAGCATACCATACACTCGAGACTCCTCCAGCGCCTCTACCACCTCCTGACGAATAAAATCCCAAAAATCCTAGAAGAAGCACATAGGATAACCATCAGGTCTAGGCACTTTGTCCGGGTGCAATTGAAAAACCTCCTTACACACTTCATCCATAGAGAAAGGGCTCATTAAGCGTCTGTTTTGATCATTGGTCACCAAAGAAGGAATACCTTGCACCAACATTCTTTGTTGATATTTATTTGAGCCTTCCTAGTTATTGAGAATTTTCTGAAAGTATTCAATCGCCACCTTTGCTACTTCTTCCTAACCCTCAACCACAACACCATCCCCCCTCTGCAAGCTAGATATTATATTATACTCCCGTCTAGCCTGGGCTGAATTGTGAAAAAAAATTGAGTTTCTATCTACTTCCCTTATCCATGTGTCTCAAGATTTCTACCTCCAGAACACTTCTTCCCTTGCTAGGATTTCTTCCCAATCCTTCAAAAGTTTTTTTTCCTTTAGAAACAAAGCCTCATCCATCCCTACAGACATGACCTTATCATTTACCTCTTCTAGTTCACTTTCAAGGTGACTCTTTTCCACAAAAATATTACCAAAACACTACTGATTCCAAACTATTATCTTCTGCTTTAAACCTTTTAGTTTGCTTCCTAATTTGAATAATCCATTTCACAACACATGCTTCTCCTACCACCACTCTTTTTCCCTTTTATGGGAATAGGGGGTCTCTCAACCACATCTTTTCAAACCTAAAAGGGTTCTATAAAGGCTTTTGTTCCCCCTTCATCTCCAAAAGGATCGAAAAATGATCCAAACCTGAAAAAGGAAGAATGATACCCTCCAAAGAGAATGGGAAAGCCGTTAGACCACCAAAATATAGAAATATGTCAAATTTCTCCACAATACCACTTAAACCCAACCTCTAATTCATCCAAGTGAAGGAACCATTCGCCAATTGTATATCCAACAAAGCATTCAAATTTACAAAATCTTCAAAATCTGATTGAGATTGAAGCTTTCTCCCAACCCCACCATGCTTATCCTCTGCCTTCAAAATTGCATTAAAAGCTCTCACAGGATGCAAATTGAATCCTTCTAGGATTGAAGAAAAACTCCAATATCCCGCCAAACTAGTTGCTTCTGCACACAACTTACTGGCCCATAAACATTTATCAATATAAATTCAAGGTTTGAATTCAAAATCTTCACTTTGATCGCCAACCACCACCTCCCAGCTGCCACTTCTTCAAGATGAACTAAGTATGCTCGCCACATCGTAAGGATTCCCCCCGAAGCTCTTGGAGAATCTACCACTAAGAATTGCCAAGCCCTCAACTTTGTTTTCAATAATCCTACCTCCTCACTATTTAGCTTTGTTTCTCTTAAAATAACTATTTCCACCACTTTATCTTCTAAAAGGCGTCTCAAAAGACGTCGCTTGTTAGGGGCATTTAAGCCCCTAACATTCCAACTTAGTACCCTCATTGCCCTTCGGGAAGGGGAAGGGCCCCACCCTTCCCTGACTGAAGATGCATAGTTATTTTCTGCTTCCAAGCTGCCTCCCCTGCTAAGGATCTTTTCTCCTCATTCGTCTTCCATCCAACTCAATTTATGTCACCACAATCCGGTGTAAAATTCCCATTTCCCTACTAATAAACCCCTAGTTTCTTCCTCATATTTTTTTGGCACTCCTCAATTCCAAAGTTTCCACTTGTTCTTCCTGATTTTGAACCACCTTCAACACCTTTGTTGCAAGGTGTGACCCTTGGTCTCCTCTTCTTATGGTAGGCGTAGTCCAGCGTGGCGTTTGGGCTCCGTGACATGGTTTAGCCGCCACCTGTAACGGGCATTAACAAGTTGATCTTTTGGTGCAATGACAACCGCTTGTGCAATAATTGGTATCATAGCCGAGGTCACAGGTTCGAACCCCGTGCTTGCACTGAAGGGGATTGTTGCAAGGTGTGACCCTTGGTCTCTTCTTCCTATGGTAGGCGTAGTCCAACACGATGCTTGGGCTTCGTGACATGGTTTAACCGCCTCCTGTGGATCTTGATCTTGTATAAATCCAATGGTTGTATCGGGCATTAACTGGTCGATCTTTTGATGCAATGGTAGCCGCCTGTGCAACAACCTTCTCCTCCACAACTGTGTCGTTTATTGAATTTATATCCTTCACCAATGAGAGATGACCCTCCCAAGGTGCCTCACCATATAAAATTAACTAAATATTATTCTCTTCCTCCCAATCCACCACCCCACCAACCAACTTCTCCTCAAAACTTACATTCAACTGATCCCCAACTATATTCCCGAGTTCATTCCCAATCTACAAGATCATTTTCCTTTCATTTATCTCCTGATCCATGCCCATATCGACTTACTTTTGAGAAATATTATCTTCACCTTCCTTGGATACCTTTTCCGATGGAATCAATCCAATAGGTAAACCTCCCGTCGTTGTTTTTGGTAAGCTTATCTCTACCTTGCCTTCATCACCTGACATTGCAGACTTTGCTGCCATAGCTTGATCCAAATCCTCCTCCTGCCTCTTTGAGGTTCCTTCCCTTGAGTTTGCAATCCTTTTCCCTTTGGGGTCTGAGACCGATTCTAGCCTACTTTTAGAGTCCATTTTTCCCCGTTTAGGGTAAGTTCTATTTCATCCCACACAGTATTCCAAGGATCTATCTCAACTATAACCCTCATCTTACCCTCATTCACATCACTTAGGGCGACGCCATCAATACCAATAATCAAACCCAGGGCTCCCCCAATGGATTCCAAAACCTCTGTAGACCAAAGTTCTGAAGGAAAATTATCTAGTTCTACCTAGACCCGCATTCTATCTGGAGTATGAACCAACAGATTAAAGTGCCTTACCCAAGTCAGAAAATAAAAGCCAAACCCATCCATCTTTAGATGCAAGGCGTCCAAAATTTCCTCCCTAACTCCAGGAGATGCACACTGGATCAGTAAGAAGCTATTTGCCAAAAAGATTATGCTTACTTTTTCCTGCCATTTCTCCGACCACCGTTTCCTCATGCGAGTCTTTGTACAATTGTCTCCCCACCGTTTTGCAAAGAGCACCTTGTCCTTCAGGTTAAACCTAATATTTTGAACAAGCTCCCTCAAAATCACCTGAGATACACAAGATTTGATACCAGAAGGGCACGACTCAACGAGACTGACCCAGTTTTTTTAATGGCCCTCTCTTGACTTGCCTCCTTCGGCTATTTTTCTACCCAACGCATTTTACCAGTAGCCACATCCTTTTTATTTCCATCTTGGTCATCCCTAACTACCCTAGAAGGAAATGAATGACTCTGAACAACCCCCTGGTTGAACCTTTTCTGTCCTCTCCCCCATACCCCGAGGGCGAGCATTTTCTTTTCCTGCAGTCTCAGACCCTTGGAGATCTTTCCTGTGCACACCTCCATCCGACAACCCAAGGAGGCTCCTGTCGAGAAGAGATTCACCACGTGACACCTTGCCTAGGCTCAGAGGACCTCCACAAGCTATTCTCTCCCACCAGAGAAGTCTTCCTTCCACCACGATTCTCAACACCAGATACTGAGAAATGTCATTGAGTATCCTAAGGCAGTTGCACTCTCTTGAGATGATTCTGCAAAGACGACCATTCATCCTCCGCATCCTTCACCCAAGACCCTGCATCATAGTGCCTGAAACCCTCATGAGCTCCCATTTGTTTTCCTAAAAGATTAATATTAGTTAATTTATATTTACGAAATTAATTTTTAAATTCTTAGAATAATTTATGTGTATTTATCTTAAAAGTTTTAGAATAGTTCAAGTTATTCTAGAAATAAATAAGTATTTAAGTTGCAATTGTAAAAGTAACTCTTGAAGAATTTTGATAGTTTAAGTTTATTTTAAAGGAAATAAGTATTTAAGTTATATTTGCAACAAGTAATTCTTTAAGTATTTTAAATAGTCCAAGTAAAGAAATACATATTTATTTAAGTTATATTGCAATGGTAATTCTTGAAGTATTTCAAATAGCTTAAGTTTATTTCAAAAGGAAATGAGTATTTTATTAAGTCATATTTACAAAAGTAATTGTCAAAGTACTTTAAATAGTTTAAGTTTATTCAAGTTATATTTGCAAGTAATTCTTGAAGTGTTTAAAATAGTTTAAGTTATTTGCAAAGATAAATAGTAATAGTTTACTTCATATTTAGTATGGTTAATTTAGGAAATAATTTATTTGAGAGAAGTAAATCTTCAAATAATTAATATAGTTATTTTTCAAGCAATTAGTATTACATAAGTTTACTTTCAAGTATTAGCATGTGTTTTATTTTAGTAATTAGTTAAACTTACTTCCACAATTAATTGATTTATTTTTAAGGGAAATTAGAATTAGATAAGTTTATTTATGCAAAGGCAATTAGTGTTTAGCAAAATTTAATTTCAACATTTATTTTGATGCAATTAGTATGATTCTTACCTTGTTTTAGATAGAAAAATTTAAACAAGATTTGAAACTAAAACCAACAACGTTCGGTATCAACAATGCCTCTGGCTCACATTTATGGGTAATGTCGTCACACTTGAGCTACTGCATCTATAGCCTAATATAGTTGCAACAATGAAGTCTATGACATTGTCCCTTTAAATCACCGGGGAGAAATAAGGGACATCTTGGTAATATAATCCAAGAGATGGGCAATCTCTCTTGGATCAATAATTTAAAAAGATTAATCTAATAAACTCAAATCTGCTAGTTCAAACTTAGTACCTTAGGTGTTTAGGGATGGGGTTTAGGGCACGTCTAAGAAAGATAATGCTAATTGAATTAACTATAAAACGTTTATTCAATCAAATAAATTACCAACTCAAGGGAAGGTAAGAATACCCTAATCTAATATCAAGATAAAATATTCCTTGTATACTCGAATGGAATGCTTGATTTTTGTGTGAGACTTAAGCCAAAATTTTGAGGTGGGATTCAAGTTTTTATGTTACTAGTTTTGTTTACTCCTAAAGATGAACCTTAGTGCACTTTAGTTAAGAAATGTAGTCTTTAGAGAGTGATTCATTTGAATCTAAAGTCTCTAGCTAGAGCATCATACCTATCCTATTTGATGGATGTACGCATATCCTGTTTGATGGATGGATTCCCATTCTGTTTGATGGATGGATGCCTATCATGTTTGATGGATAGATGTATTCCCATCCTTTTTGATGGATGGATGCCTATCTTGTTTGATGGATGGATTCCTATCATGTTTGATGGATATGTATTCCCATCTTGTTTGATGGATGGATGCCTATCTTGTTTAATAGATGAATGCCTATCTTGTTTTATGGTTAGATGCCCATCCTGTTTCATGAATGGATGCCTACCTTGTTTGATAGATAGATATGTTTCTGAGTATACAAGTGATTAAACACTTAACAACTAAAGGTAAATAATAATAACAAAAAGAATTGTGATGTTTTTTTTGGAATAATGTATAGGGTCTTTGTACATAGGAAGTTGAACCTAGTGTAAACATTGGCATAGTGTATTGATCATTTTGTGGTAGCTTATCAAGGTTATTAGGGAGTATAACTCTTGGTATGGAACTTATGGGTACACACCTAGTGAATATCAAACTTCACTAGACTTTATGTATTTCTCATCTTGGCCTTGGGGCTCACCTATTGAATATCAAACTTCACTAGCCCTTGTGATTATATTTTATGGATGTATAGCATAACACAACTTGCTAGTCCATCCTTTTTTATTTTTCTCTTTTGCATTAACTTTGACATTGAATGTTTGTGTACCTTGTATTGCAACTATACATGTGTATGTTCTTTTGTGCCTATGTTGGTTTCCATGAGATAATAGATCTTTAGGGCTTGATCACTCTCCTTGATCCTTTTCCATCTTATCTTTCCAACAGTAGTACAATTGGACCTATCTTGACATATATTTCTCTACTTTAGTGTTATTCTGAGCGTAAGTTCATACTCTTACTAAAGTGGGGGATAAATGTAGTGTAGAAAATTGCATACCTTTAAAATTTCACACTATGTTTGGGTCCCTTAATTTTTTGGACTTACTTAATCTTCTAAATTTATAAAATATGCATTCCAAAGCCTTATTCTTATAATTTTTTGAAAGGAGAACCAACATTAATAAATGCATTTACTAATTAAATTGCCTTGGATCATGTGTGTCCTAGATATATAAGCCAAGACTCATTCGCCCATAGGAAAATGGGTATCCTTTATGAGCTAGGACCTAAATTAAAATATGTTTTTAGTGGTATTTTAATGATTAAAATTCAAATTGTAAGTGTTAGATTTTGGAATATAATTTTTAAGAAATTGGATAAACACCTATAAATACCTAGTCTTTTTATCATTTGAAATCTAACAAAAACAAGAGATAAAACTTAAGGAGAAAATTTTGAGAAGAAAATATTATTGTCAAGAGAATTTAAGAGTAGCATTATCAATCATTTATTGCAGCAATTAAGATTCTAACATCATGTCAAAGTCTATGTGTGTTCATGTTGTCTTGTGAAGGCTAACAAGTGCTGTAGGTCTTCATGCATCCAAGCATTAAAGAAAATCAAGCAATCGAGATCCAATTCCCTTGAATTGATGTGCATGTCTTCAGTCCTTCAAGGAAGAAATTGAAGGGCGGTGAGTTGAAAAAATTATTCATTCATCATTTCTTTCCATTCCATTCAAGGTTCTTATCATTTATATTTCCCTTGTGAAAGTGGAAACTTATTCATGGGGTTTAACTGAGGCAAGCCCCTAAAATGGTCCAACATTTTCTCCCCCTTTAAATGTGCAGGTTATAGGTTGAAGAAGGATTGAAAAGATCTTGAAAAGCAATTTTGCATTGTTGCATTTATTGTTATCATTATTGTCAACCTATGGAAACTAAGTTACAAAAATCATTTTCGACATTCTGACAAGTTTGCATGCATAAAAAATTGTCTCAGATCTAGCACCCAGAGGACTGTGAAAATTATTTTTGGAAGCCCTAACAAGGACCCATTCATCTAGGGGAAAATTAGTCCTTCTGCACATGGTAGAATGAACTTTTGGTGATAGGTACATGCCCTCTGATATCTCCCAGATCTACTTGCAAAGTGTTGTTATAGTCTAACTATCTTTGAGAATCTACATTTTACATATTAGGTCATATATTTTCATTAGTTTAATCATTCTAAATCATTCTTAATCATCATAAGACCCTAAATAATCCACCAACCTAGGTTTGATTGAGGTTGAAAGTCAATATCTTGGATTTTTGGTTGGTAATTCTAATGAAATTTGGGGAGAGGCCCCTTGAATCCTAGGTTGTTTGCATTAAGTACCTAAGATCAACCTTTCCCCACCATTTCATAAATGATGACTATGGAGGATATATGATATTTGATGCTACTAATGATTGGCAGATGTAGGTTACGAAGAATATTTTGTGTATGTCATGATAATTGGATAGAATTGTTAGTATGATGAGTATGATAGAAGAAAGGATGGATGATTAGATAGAAAAATGGATAGATGGTTAGATGAATGAATGATGTTGATCAAATATCGAGAAAGCTATGATTATTATTGATTTGATATTTTATTGGAAATGGGATGCGATAGTATAAATGATTTAGCTTTTGCTTTAGGTTATACTAAATAATGTAGAGCAATCCTTATTTTGATATAGCAAATAGACACTAGGTACCAAGGTATGAAGAATCGATGTGGTGTCATGTCTATTGCATGGAATTTGACTCTACAAACAAATAGGAGTATCCTTGTTTGTACTTGACATATGAAAACCTTATTTGATCATGCGAGAGAATGAAACCTTGAGGCAAGTTAGCCCTTATGCACAAAAGATATGAAGAAATGGATATGAAAAGGTCATTGTATTTCTTGAGAATATCCATACACACAAGACAAGTATTCACCATGGTCATATTAAAAGAACATCCCACAAACACGACAAACACAAGCAATGATTATGCCTCATTACGTACCCCTCTAGAGACACTGAGATATTGAAGATCAAGGTGGATTCAAGTGAGTGATGGAATGAGATAAAAGATAAATCAAAAGAAAATACCAACTAACAAAACATATCAATTTCATCATATCTCTTTCCAAAGAGATTATAATTATTGATCCATAATTGGTGTTGGTAGAGCTCCTATTTTTTTTTTGAAAATATGTGGTGCATCCTACCCTGTCATAGTTATGTGCTTTTGTGCTTGGGTGTATGCCTTAGGGTTTTAGGCTATAAACCCTCTCTTCAAAATTTGTACTGACATAAACGTTGAATGTTATAATCATTCTTTGACTTGTGTACCTGGTTATCGGTCACTTAAATTATGTCTTGAACCATTAAAGTCGTTCTCCATATCGGCCCCTTGGGTTAAATCTGTTGATCACCATCTACAAGTTAGTCATTTTAATTTTTTCCATAGTTGGGTCAAATATAATGTTTAAAACTTAGGTTTTAAAGTCTTCATCATTGAGGGTTAAGTCTCGTCGACCTAGTTGTGGCCCCATTTTAAGAACTAAATATTTTGGCATGTATAGAAATAAACGTTTTATGTTGGCCATTCGATCGTCACATGTTGATCCCAATTATTCCTCACGCGCCCATTCTAGTTCTTGGCTTATTATTTTATTCACACGGGCTGGTAGGCTTAAGCCACGTGTCTTGTGCTTAGGTGGGCCAGATTCTTTTATTGATGACTGTAGGTGGTACCACAAAGAATCAATGATGATCAACGAAACACGTGGCATCATCCTCACCACTCTCCGCATGCCCGTTCTTGTTTATTTTTTATTAAAATAAATGAAAGGGCTGGCAGGCGATTGCCATGTGTCGTGTCAGGTGGTGGGCTCGACATTTCTAAGCACTCAACAAGTAAGGATTTCAAGGTGATCAACGGTAGGCATCACCACACATGTTATCATCTAAGTCATTCCTCATGTGCCCATTCATACTATTTATCAAGGTGAATAAGTCACATGGGCTAGCAGGCATGGTGACATCTGTCGCTCCATGGAGGGACCTGCTAGGTCTTAATGATGATGTGTGCTCTAGTAAGGTCTCAGGCTGATGGTTGATGGTGGGTGATGTGGACTATCCTGACCAATCCCTCCATCCCATGAGGGGCCCATTTGTGCCTCCCATTTTCAGTGGGAAAGTGGGCAACTACCGCGTGGACTACTTCAAAGGGTATGAAAAACTTCAGCAAAGATGAAATACTGCTCAAATTTGACCAAAACTGTATTAAGATTTAGAACGTCACCAAATTTTAACCAAGTCCTTGGCACGCATTCAAGATTTGGGTGATGCTTTTGGTTGCAACCGTCAATTCTATCAAGTTCTAGTACACATGAGATTATTTTTTTGAGGCAATATAGAGTACGGGCCGATATTATCATGATTGCTTCTCGCTATCTTGTGGTGGTGAATTGCAAGAAAATTAATTCCCACAGGCGAACAGGTAAATATGACATGCCAAGTTTCATTAGGTGCTTAGTATGTGATTAATTATGTAGATAAATTGGGTGTTTATCCACTTGAAACATTTGATTGGGAAAAAGTATCAAGCGCATGCAAATTAATTTTGTCATAATTAACCATTCTAGTTAATTACCCGTTGATTCATTTCAATGTGGGATCAACAACTCAGATTCAAAATCAAAACAACTCGTTGATGGCTTTCTTGTGTGAGCTCCATTGGTACATTAATGAATACATGTTGTGGTTGGTATATTTATTGGGGACTCCTTGCTTGTTATTCTCACCATTTGCTGTATGTGATAATTAAGAGTCTGGGAGTGAGCACACAAAGTTTTCTAAGTAGTTACAAAGTTTGAGCTTGTTGTTTTACGTAGGAGGGTGGTGTTTCTATGAGCTTCTCCATAAAAAATGGGTAAAGTGAGCGTATCTATCAGCCCAACTCATAGGTCTAGGAAAATATTTAAGTCTCAGAATGTTGAGCCCAAGGTGGAATAGGATGTGCTTGAGGTTCCTATAACATCGAAGAAGAAGGCAAGAGCTGAAAGGAAATCTGCACGGGGTGTTCTCAAGCGTGCATATCATATAAGGAGTCGAATTATCTTTGAGTTGGTCAAAGGAAAGGAAAATAAGGTTGAAAGGCTTGAGAGAGAGGCTGCAAGGAAAAACAAGTATCACCGAGATTTTATGGGATGGCATTAATCTCCCATCAAAGTTTTAGATGATCCATCTGACACTGGAGATGAAATTGACTTTGGCTACCGCTAGTATCTCATGTCCGTGAGTAATTTGACTGACTTTGAGGACAAGGTGGTGATGGCCACTCCAATTTCAATAAGGACACTGAGGGGGTGTTCTTATTCTACCATTGACTAGTTAGAATAGCACCCTTCTCCCTTCCTGAGCTAATGCTCAGGTTTTTTTGTCCTTTGTGCTGACATGTTTCTTTGGGTTGGTGTGTGTGATCTGGATTCTTATTATTTTCTACTTTTTGTGTTGATGATGACATCTATGGGTCAACATAAATGTAGGAATTTTGATGCTGTGATGCGGTGCCTTTTGGAAGGCTAGTGGGCTTATCTGACAAAAGGTTTTTGATATTTTTCTCTCCCCTGTGTTGCAAATGATGACTTATAACCGTTTGGGGAATATATTTTGAAGTCTGGTGAAATTGAAAATCAAATGAGGTTAAATGTGACTAATTTAGCTTGGTGCTTGTTGCTCCCTCATTCTATAAAAGGGATTTCAAGGCTAATTACATGGGTCAATTTCTAAGTCTTAGAAATGGTCTAGGTGAAAAGCTGTGTATAGGAAGAAATATACAGTATAGTGCTAATAGATAGAACAATAAGAAGTTGAGGGTATAAGAGAAGTATGTAGTAATCTTAAAATAGTTTTATGCAAGCCTAAAAAATGAATGAAAAATATCAAGTTCTTATATATATACTCTCTTATATAATTTCTCCTCCAAGTTATGAATGGAAAGGTTAATGATCTTCTAGTTCATCTTCAATTTTTTTGGTTGATTGTATGGATTTGTTTTGGATTCAATTCAATGAGTTAATTAAATTTTAAAGTAAGCTCATAAATCTGTATGGAGGAATATAGGATTTGGTAAGAAGTTATGTATAAAATACAATGAGTTGCATGCTACAATATGGTGTGACAATAGTCCAAAAATCTCTAAATGAATGGCTTATGCATTACTGATTATTACATAATTTGACTTTGTTGCCCAATAGACAAAGCACTGGTCTATTTACTAAGCATACTTTAGATAAACTAGCTAGTAATGCACCTGACTAGAGATTTGGAATGAGAATAAATAAATCATTTAAAATTCTTTCAATTATAGTGTGTAACAATGAATGTCCTCTCAATTTCTAGCACTAAGTGGTAATTTTTCTAGAGATTAGCCAAATCTTTGGTGAAGGATGCTTAGTTGTACTCAAATAGGAATTTATTTGTGTATCTTAAGTGTGATAAGGAGTACCCTCTTGGGTTTCACAGAGCCCAAAGAGTAGGAGTAAGGGCCTATAAATCCTTACTTGTTAGTTGGCCACTAACTTTGAAATTTATTGAGGATAAGGGTTGGGTACCCTTTAGAGGATTTCAAGGTTTAGGTGGTTCCCGAAATAAATAACCAACAAAATGGTGACTCTGTTGGAGAGAACTTTGAGAAATTTCCAAATACAAGAGTCCTAGTTGCAAACTATTATAGAGTCAAGAAGTTTTTTGAATCTGAATGTCTAATTTAGATATTGAGAAGTTTTCAGACATGTAGGTGATTTTTTTGCAGCAATTTCAAAGAATCTGTGTGACTCTGCTATTGGAGGAGACCCAAAAGGAAATCTATCATCAAAGGAGCTTCATATTTCTTGAAGTTCAATCCTATATGAAAGGAGGTAGTGACTTTGTCTAAAGAACCGATTGACGTATGTGAAGAGAGTTTCATACCTAAAAATATTTTCAATCAAGAAGAAAGATTACTAGCTTCCACAACTTTCCAAGTATTCTCATAATATAGATAAAAGTTCATGAAAAAGAAGTTTTATGAGAAGTTTTCAAGACTTGGAAATAAATGATTCCTTATTAATTGAAATTGCATTAAGAAAGGGAATATTAGTGGTCCTTTTCATATTACTAAAGTGTAATATGTAATATTTGTAGTGATTTGAGAAGTATGTCTGTGTTTGAATTATGCCTCTGAGAAAGTTTTAAGACATGAAGATTTAACCTATATCTTAGGATTATGGTTAAATTAGTGAATGGGGCAGCTATTTGAAGTTGATAATAACTGGAAAGTGAACATAATAAGGTTTCCCTTGTGATATAGCAAGTAAAATATGTAGGGAAATCAAGTTTTACCATATCCTCAAAGGGATTTTGTTATTGAAAGGTATATACCATTGGATTTTAGTTGTATTAAAGGTTTCCCTAACCTAATTCCTAAAAATGTTAGGAAACATTTTCCCAAATTCATAAGGAAAAGTTTAGAATCAACCTCTAAACATTTGCAAACATTTGTGGATGTGATGGAGGATTGAGGTGAATCATGAGCATATTGTCATGAAGCTTTTTGTTCAGTCTTTGAAGGAAGATGCTAGAAATTGGTTGTCATTTTTTCCTGATTGTTCTATAGCTTCATGGAATCAGTTTGTGGTAGCCTTTGTAGAACAATTTGGTGAAAGGGTAAACCCAAATGTGGTAAGAATTTTTTTTATGGAAATCCATAGAAATAAATATGAGTTGGTTCTTGCTTTCAACCTTAGATTCTCAAAGGAAATAAAGGATATTACAAAAATTATAAAACCAAATGATGTTGAGTATTTGGTTGTGTATCTTGGTGCATTTGATAGTAAAATGAGTTATTGGATGAGAGACAAGGAACCCACAACATTACACTAGGCATATCAAATTGCTATGGATATTGAAAATAATATGAAATATTCAATAATGAAAGGATATAAGGTTGCAAGTATTGGTGGACCTAATACACCTATTGCAAATGGAATTCATGGAGTAGACAATAGAAGTGATTGTCAAGAGAATAATGTGTGTACTACTTTGATTTCTCAATCATCACAATATACAAATCATAGTAAGCTTCAAGATGAACATCAACAGAGTTTAAGTAAAGTTGATCAAGTGTCTTCTATTAAAAATTTGTATGAAATAAAAAGGCACAAAGAAGAGTCACCCTATGATTTTTTCTCAAGATTATTGGATGCTTTGTTGGAGTTTCCTAATAATATTAGACCTAGCAATTCAATATGCATTGATCTGTTTTGTGAAATTTATGATTTTGAATTGAGCAAATTGGCAAGGGAATTGAAGCCTTGGAATTTTGAATTGAGAAAATTGGCAAGGGAATTGAAACCTTGGAATTTTGATTAAGTATTTGAGTGAATAAGGATTATAGAACAAGCCAAGTGTGATCATGTACAAGAGGTGATGTTTCAGAATCTTGGTAGAGGTTATACTATTGAAGAAGACCAGAGAATAATGCAAACACAAAGACAAGGTATAGTAGAGCATGAACATCCATCTTGTTATTTGGATAAAAGTAATGATTGTAATCACTTCACAAGTAACATGTATGTTGATCAATACAATGGTGATAAAAATGAATTCAATGGGGTTGAAGACAACATAGAGAGGCATGAATTGCACCCCTAAGATATTTGGAACTAGGAAGGAGTAGAAGAGATGAGAGAGGTTTTTCCTTACCAAGATTCAGTCAGTAGCAGTGATGCAGTTTTTGTTGAAACCTCATTGCAAATCAGGGGGCAATATATTAGAAATGAAGATTTGAGCGTTTAGTCTAAACACAGTTTTAGTATTGAGGGATCTCCTTGCTATAATAACCATGATTAAAATGGATGTAGCCATTCCTCTATTGACTCTTTTTTCCCTAATGAAATGGATGTGGAATCTTCTGCTTCGAATAGGGTGTGTGAAGATGATAATGGAGATGTATATTTGTTTGAGGAAGAACTACCCTCTTTCTTTGAAGAGTTTTCAGAATGTGGATCAAACATGTTGATCATTGATGATGAGAATGAAGTTGGAAATATATGTTTATGATCTTCTAGTGATTGTACTGATTTTGAATACAATGATGGTATGAAAGATTTGGACTATCATGCTAAGGGAGGAGAATCTTTTATAACAACAATGAACGTATGAAATAACCTATTTTTTAGTGAGCTTCCATCTTCACTAGAAATAAGAGATGGTGATCACTATTGGTGCAAAAATAATCCACTTTTTGATGACTCTGATGATGCATCCAATGTAGTGTTGGAGTATGGAAATGAGCAATTAAGGCAACACATTGATGAGCTCCTCAAAGGTATTGATTCTGGTTATCTTACATCCGACATAGATATTGTCAGTAAATTTGAGGATCTACATGAGATTGAAGTTTTTGCTTCTATCTCTGTGGATTGTAACTACCGTTGTGAAGACAATCAAGAGGTACTTTATTCACATGGAGGGTGTAGTGATATGAATATTGATAAGGTTACTCATGCATAAATAAATGGAAAAATGATATGGGATGCAAACATGAAATGTAATGAGGATATGCAACCAATAAAGCATATTAATTGTGTGAATAATGAACAATCTGAAGATAGAAATGTGCGTGTTCAGTGGGTTGATCCTAAACATAGAGCTAAAAATGATGAAGGGGCAGATGAATGTATTTATCTCCCTATTGATTATGATTGTTTTTGTGAAGAAGAAATGGAAATATCTACTATAAATGAAAAGGATGATGGTGTACTCATGGATGCAAGAAGATTTTTAAATGATCGGGATATACATCATGACAAGTATATGGAACTTGAATCAAAATTATTACCAATTGATAATGTTGAGGAATTTGTTGGTCTACCTAATATTGCACATGGATTTACCTTTGTGCATGAATGTCTCTTTGATGATCCTATGAGTGCTGATTTGTTTGGGCCTATTCTTGAGGTATTTCACTTTGAGTTGAATGATTATTTGGCGAATGAGTCAGAGTATGTTACTGAACCAGATATGAATGCATTTACCCAGTTACGAGATGTTACAAATACATATGACCCCTACTCCCATGATACCAATGGGTGTTCTGATGTAGTACAATTCAAGGATGTTCCTGAGTACGATTTTTTCCTTTTTGATCCATCTGTAGGTTGTTTATAGGGTACACAACAAAGTGTTTATGAAGGTTTTCAGTTTGAGATGCAAACTGAATATAAGATGAAAGTTTGTGATGTTATTAACTAGGTTGACTATGAATGTTTCAATTTCCCAATCCAATCAGACATGGTTGATTGTGTCAATCACAATGGAGTTGATCCTTGGGAAATGCTTGATACAATTGTTGATCCATTACAGACAATAGAGGATAAGTTTTTTGACAAAGGTAAAAGTTGGCCTTAAGTTTTGGGGGCTTGGGGCCACCAATTTGAGGAGTGAAGCCTACAAAATTGATGAAGGAAGGTTTATTAAACTCTAGGGGGATGTGCATTCTATAGTTTTGCAATTATTTTATTTGGTTTGGTGTGTTTTCTTTTTGTTGTGTTTGTTTGCCTTGTCCGAGCAGACTCCTAGGTTTTTTGTTTTCCTATTTTGGTCTGCTTCACCTTGAGATCTGGTTTCTCACCATACACACCAGGGGTGTGCATCCCTGAGCATGAGCCGTTGGTAGAGCTCCTATTTTTTTTTGTGTGTATCCTATCTTGTCATAGTTATGTGCTTCTGTGCTTGGTGTATACCTTAGGGTTTTAGGTTATAAACCCTCTCTTCAAAATTTGTATTGACATAAACGTTGAATGTTATAATATTTCATTGACCTGTGCACCCAGTTATCAGTCACTTAAGTTGTGTCTTGAGCCATTAAAGTCATTCTCTATACCAACCCCTTGGGTTAAATCTATCGGCCACCATCTGTAAGTTAGTCATTTTAAATTTTTCCATAGTCAGGCCAAATATTTCATGTTTAAAACTTAGGTTTTAAAGTCTTCATCCTTGATGGTTAAGTCTCGTCAACCTAGTTGTGGCCCCGTTTTAAGAACTAACTATTTTGGAATGTACATAAATAAAATTTTTATGCTGGTTGTTCCATCATCACATGCTAATCCCAACCATTCCTCATGAGCCATTTCTAGTTATTGGCTTATCAATTTATTCACACAGGCTGGTGGGATTAAGCCATTTGTCTTATGCTTAGGTGGGCCCAATTCTTTTATTGATGACTATAGGTGGTACCACAAAGAATCAATGATGATAAAAAAAACACATGGCAACATCCTCACCACTCCTTGTACGCCCGTTCTCGTTTATTTTTTATTAAAATAAATGAATAGGTTGGTGAGTGATTAGCATGTGTCGTGTCAGGTGGTCAGCCTAACATTTCTAAGCATTTAGCAAGTAAGGCTTTGAAGGTGATCGATGACAGGTGTTTCCACACCTGTTATCATCTGAGTTGTCCCCCGTGCACCCGTTCATACCATTTATTAGGGTGAAGAAGTCACATGGGCTAGCGGGCGTGGTGACATCCATCGTTCCATGGAGGGACCCACTGGGTCTTAATGATGACATGTGCTCTAGCAAGGTCTCAAGCCGATGGTTGATGGCCGGTGATCTGGACTATCCTGATCAATCCCCACCATCCTGTGAGGGCCCCATTTGTGCCTCCCATTTTCAGTGGGAAATCAACTGATGTCGCATGGACTACTTCAAAGGGTCTGATAAACTTTAGCAAAGATGAAATATTGCTCAAATTTGGCCGAAATTGCATTAAGATTTAGAACATCGCCAAATTTTAACCAAGTCCTTGGCACGCATTCAAGATTTGGGTGATGCTTGTGGTTGCAGCTATCAATTCTATTAGGTGCTAGTATACACGAGATAAAGAATTTGAGGCAAAATAGAGTATGGGTTGATATTTTTAGGATTGACCATGATCTCTTCCCACTATCTTGTGGTGGTGAATTGTGAGAAAATTACTTCCCACAGGCGAATGGGTAAATATGACTCGACAAGTTTCATCAGGTGATTAGTATGTGATTAATTATGCAGATAAAGTGGGTATTTATCCACTTGAAACATTTGATTGGGAAAAAGTATCAAGTGCATGAAAATTAATTTGTCATAATTAACCATTCTAGTTAATTGCCTGTTGATTCATTTCAGTGTGTCATCAATGACTCAGATTCAAAATTGGAACAATTGGTTGATGGCTCTCTTATTTGAGCTCCCTTGGAACGTTAATGAATACATGTTGCGGCTAGTATATTCATTAGTGAATCCTTGCTTGTTATTCTCACCATTTTTTGTACGTGATAATTAAGAGTCTAGGAGTGAGCATACAAAGTTTTCTAAGTAGTTGTAGAGTTTGAGCTTGTTGTTTTACGTAGGAGGGTGGTGTTTCTGTGAGTTTCTCCATCAAAAATTGGTAAGGTGAGAATATCCATCAGCCTAGCTCGTAGCTCCAGGAGACTCTTTAAGTCTCAGAATGTTGAGCCCAAGGTGGAACAGGATATGCTTGAGGTTCCTATAACACCGAAGAAGAAGGAAAGAGATGAAAGGAAACCTGCACAAGGTGTTCTCAAGCATGCATATCATCTAAGGAGCTGAATTATCTCCAAGGAGTTGGTCAAAAGCAAGGAAAAGAAGGTTGAAAGGCGTGAGAGAGAGGTTGAAAGGAAAAACAAGTATCACCGAGCTTTTATGGGATGACATCAGTCTCCCATCAAAGTTTTAGATGATCCATCTGACAGTGGAGATGAAATTGACTTTGGCTACCACCAATATCTCATGGTCGTGAGTAATTTGACTGACTCCAAGGATGAGGTGGTGATGGCCACTCCAATTTCAATAAGGACACCGAGCAAGAATTCTTATTTTGTCGTTGACTAGGTAGAATAGCGCCCTGCTCCCTTCCCGAGCTAATGCTCAGGTTTTTTGTCCTTTGTGCTAACATGTTTCTTTGGGCTAGTGTGTGTGATCTGGGTGCTTGTTATTTTCTATGTTTTGTGTTGATGGTGACTTCTATGGGTCAATGTGAATGTAGGAATTTTGATGCTATGATGGAGCGCCTTTTGGAAGGCTAGAGGGCTTCTCTGACAAAAATGTTTTTGATATTTTTCTCTCCCCTGTGTTGCAAATGATGACTTATAACCGTCTGGGGAATACATTTTTAAGTTTGGTGAAATTGAAAATCAAATGAGGTTAAATGTGACTATAATTTAGCCCGGTGCTTGTTGCTCCCTCATTCTATAAAATGGATTTCAAGACTAATTACAGGGGTCGATTTTTGAGTCTTAGAAATGGTCTAGGTGAAAAGCTATGTACAAGAAGAAATATATAGTATAATGCCAATAGATAGAACAGTAAGATGTCGAGTGTATAAGAAAAGTATGTAGTAATCTTAAAATAGTTTAATGCAAGCCTAAAAAATGAATGAAAAATATCAAGTTCTTATATATATACTCTCTTATATAATTTCTCTTGCAAGTTATGAATGAAAAGGTTAATGATCTTCTAGTTCATCTTCAATTGTTTTGGTTGATTGTATGGATTTGTTTTGGCTTCAATTCAATGAGTTGGTTAAATGATAAAGTAAGCTCATAAATATTTATGGAGGAATATAAGATTTGGTAAGAAGTTAAGTATAGAATACAGTGAGTTACATGCTACAATGTGGTGTGACAATAGCCTAAAAACCTCTGAATGAATGGCTGATGTATTACATAATTTGACTCCATTGCCCAATTGACAAAGCACTAGTCTATTTACTAAGCATACTTTAGATAAACCAATTGGAAATGCACCTGACAAGAGATTTGGAATGAGAACAAATAACTCATTTAAAATTATTTCAATTATAGTGTGTAATAATGAATGTCCTCTCAATTTCTAGCACTAATTGGTAATTTGTCCAGATATTAGCCAAATATTTGGTGAAGGATGCTTAGTTGTACTCAAATAGGAATTTATCTGTGTATAAAATTACTCTTAGGAACTAAATATCTCTTAAGTGTGATAAGGAGTACCCTCCTGGGTTTCATAGAGCCCAAAGAGTAGGAGTAAGGGCCTGCAAATCCTTACTCATTAGTTGGCCACTAACTTTGACATTTCTTGAGCATAAGGGTTGGCTACCCTTTAGAGGATTTCAAGGTTTAGGTGGTTCCCCCCCCAAAAAAAATAGATGCCTATTGTAGGAATGATATATTTGTTAAGGATCCGACATTGAATGTTGAATTAGTTGCTTTTAGGCAATTGATATTTCGGTAATTTGTGTGTTTTGACAATGATTGATACTTGCAATTTTTCATGAACGCTTGTGTTTTGATGATTGTCAAATCTATTTTTTCTTACTCTGTCAAAGATTGAGTGTGATGATAGGTTTATTATGGATGGCAATGTTGATTGCGGATGGGTGAGTTGCAATGATTTTTTTAACATTTTTAGAATTTTTTGGATGTTTTTGAGCTTTTGGAGGAATATTTGAGGTTGTTTTTGGATTTTTTGAGATCATTGAGGTTATTTTTGTTCTTTTGAGATATTTGAGGTTGTTTTTAGATTTTTGTGTTTATTTGGATGTTCCTTTGGGATTTTTGCATTTATTTGGATTTTTTTAGATTTTTTCATTTATTTGGATGTTTTTGGATTTAAGTGATGAACAAGGATCTAATCTAACAATTAGGTTCAAGAAGATGTCCTCAGTTAGATGTATGGTCACTTTATTATGGACTAAATGAGGTGACTCAAGAATGATGCTAGATGATATAGATAGTGATAGATACTAGTCAAATACCAAGCCCTGCTAGCTATAGGTAGGAATATGAAAGATGGATGGATGAAGCAGAGTTATTATAGATAAGATAGGAAAGACCTTTTATAGGTGGTAGATGGTTATTATTTACACATGGAACCTATTTTATAGGTTCTCACAAAGGTACTTGTTTAAAGCATCATTTAAGTGGTTTTCACCAGAGGATATATTTTTCTTTACTATTTTATCCTTTTTTAAAGATTTTTTTATATTTTTTCAATTTTTTTCTTTGATTTTATAAATGGGTACCCCTAATGGGTTAAGCATAGAACCATTTGAGGTGACTAATATTGATAGGTTCATACAAGGGGTAAAATTAAATTATTGCTAGTTGATAAGCTCCAAATCCATATCTTGCAGTAACTACGAATGGTCCTAACTAATTAGGTTCAGAATTGCCTTTGTTATCTTGCTCCAATTGATTCTTTTGGTTCTCTTTAAGGACTAGATCTCCAACTTGGAATTTTTGGCCCTTGATCTTCTTGTTTTAGCTTCGACGAAGATGATTCTGATAGGTTTGAAGATGGTTAAGTTATTGAAGATGTTGCTCATCCAGTAACTCTAGCTCATTCAATATAAACACTCAATGTTTTTCATCATCAATAAGGTGTTGCAATGAGACCCTCAATGATGGAATCTCAACCTTAATAAGTAAAATGGATTCAATATCATAGACCAAGGAGTATGGTGTGGCACATGTAGGTGTTCTAATAGTGGTTCCATAGGCCCATAAGGAGGGATTGAGTTGTAAGTTCCTATCACGACCAACATTATTAACAATATTTTTTAGGATTTTTAAGATGGTTTTGTTAGATGCTTCATCTTGGGCATTCCCTTGAGGCTAATAAAGTGTGGATAAATGATGTTGGTTATGGAATCAAGCACAAATATCCTAGACATCTTGAATTTTAATGGGTGTTCCATTATCTGTAATGATGGCTTGAGGGACACCATACTGTAAAATTTAGTAGTTTAAGATAAACTTGGAAATTTACTTGCCAGTAATATAAGTTAGAGGAAAAGCTTCAATCCACTTTGTAAAATACTTGGTGGTGATGATGATAAGATTATAGCCATTAGAAGATGTAGGGGAAATATTTCCTATGAGGTCAAGCCCCCATTATGGAAAAAGGCCAAGGTGTAGATATGGGTTTCAAATCCTATGCTGGATCATGAATGATATCACCATGTTGTTGACACTATAGACATTTGTTCAAAAATTGATTTGCCTCTTGTTCCATAGTTGGAAAATAATATCTAGTTCTTAGAAAATTCTTGGCAAGGGTAGGGCCACTTGAGAGCGGCCCACAAATGCCTTTGTGCACTTCTTGTAATATAGTTGTAGCTTCTTCTAAGTTAAGGCACCTAAGAAGTGCACCATTGAGACTCTTCCTATAAAGGGTATCACCAATAATGACGAAGTAGGATGATCTTTGGATAAAGGATTTTTTGAGGTTGGTAGTGAGGTTGGCTAGTATGATACCATTTTGGAGATAATAGAAGATGTTATGGTACTAGGGGGAATTGGGACCAACAATTTTGCACATGAATTCTGATTCTAGAACTTCAAATGCTAATATCAACAATTATTCAACAATATTATTGCACTTATGACTATTATACGATATATCTAATAGAGACCTAATTGTCGCCATAACGTCTACTACCTTGTTAATAATCTTGGGAATTTTATGAAATATAATGATAGTGAAGTCCTTGAAACTATCTATCATTCTTTTATATGACATCAATTATCATCTTTTTTTTTTGTAGACACATAAAAATAACCCAGGCTTGCAAGCTTAATAGTTCCATGACTTACCATATTTCTTCTTAGCATAATTAAAATATTTAATTATTTCCTATAGTCCAAATTCAACTATTAATTAAATAATTTTTAATTATTTAATTAATTTATATCTTTTATTTCCTCCTGATTATTTAAATAAATAATTTTTATTTATTTATTTAAATGCGTCATTAATTCCTCATGTCTTCTTATAATTAAATAAATTCCTATGATTTATTTAATTATTGTCCACCTTGTCCATTTTCTCCACAATTAAATAATTATTATTAATTATTTAATTATCTTATTAACTTTTCCCTAAATTTAAATAAAGTTATTTATTAAAATTTCCCACTTTCTATTTTCCTACCAAGCAAATAATTTGAAATAATTATTTACTGTCACATGACCACCACATTTGAATTAAATTAATTTTTAATTCAAAAGGTCAACGTCACCTCTTGAATCAAATAATTTTAAATTCTTATTTGATTCTCCACCAGCTTCGTTTTCCATGCCCAATATCTTCTTGTCACATGCATTCTTGACCTTTGATTTGATTTTCGTAAAATCAAATCTAAGCCCTTCATTTCGAATTTTAACCTAAGTTTTCCCTAACCCTAATTGCTAGTTGTCACATGCAATTTCAACCTTTGATCTTAGGGCTTTATCAACTTTCAATCTTGGCCATTCATCCAAAAATGGAAAGTATTTAAAAAAGATTTGACAACCTCATTTGGACTGTAGCACCCCTCCAATTTGCTTATATTTTCAGATAGTACTTTTACTTTGATAGACCATGATACTATGTTGTTGTTATTGGATCGCTGACATTGGATCAATGATGGCTTTTATATTTAGATGTGATGGTACACTATTTGGATGATTATTGATTATGACATGCTTTCTGGTTAGCATAGTTGATTATTTGAGTTGATATTGTTATATGTTCATCTCTAGTTATTTGATGTTATAGATTCGTCAGTTTTGTTGTGACATTGTATTGGTGAAGGGAAGGTGATTGCATCACTCGCTTGCGAGCGCCCTACGATTCCATGATTTTCTCTTCATGGTGTGATTGTTCATGATATATATATGTACGACATATGTTTTGATTGTAGGATTGCAGGTATAGGACATCGACTCCACCTGGATTCACAGGTTTGAGCATGTCCATTGCCTAGCAAATTAGTTGATTGGGAGCTAGTAACAGGTTTTCCTTGTCAAACCACAACCCTAGTCACAGTGTGTCGTTAGTCTTTGTTTTGGTCATGTTGAGTTGTCATGTTGTTTTCCGTTTGCCTTGTCATTTATTTATTTTGCAAGGTATGCTATGTGGGAATTAATATTTATAATATTTTAAAGTGATTATTTAATTAATCTTGATTAATGTTGTTAGGAGCTTTATATTTGATTTAATTAGTTTAATTCAATTTATTTTGTAAAGTGATTTAATCTTTGGGATTAAATTTATTTTATAAAGTGATTAAATCAATTGATTAAATTTAATTAGAAATTAATATGTGATTTTGAATTATTAAATGCACAAATATCTTGTAAATATTTTAGAGGAAATATTTGTGATTTGTTTTGAAAAGATATTTTTATTTTGTGACGTATGTTAGAAAAATTAAACATTGTTGTTGGGAATTAATTCTCAGAGAGAATATTTGCATTAACTAAAAGAGGGAAGAGGCTACTTCACGACAATGAGAAAATATATTTTTGGAGAGGTTGTTGAAAATATTGGGGAAGAAGCTCTCGGGAAAAAAAATGGCTCTGGTTTTGTTTTCATCTTTCTGGAAAAGTGGATAATTTGGAAGAAGCTTTGGTAAATTGGAATCTGTAGGGGAAGCTTTACTTCGAACACCATTTCCTCAAGCATCTGAAAATAGGTTCTTTAATTGTTTTATTTAATTTCAAATTGGAAAGGTTATTAGAATTAATTTTGTTATTTTGGAAAAGATTGTCTATACAATGAAGATAATTGTTTAAACCTTTGGTTTGTTTTAAAATTGGAAAATTGTCATGAAAGCTTTAAAGCTTATGTAGAAATTGTTTTAAGCTTTGATTTGTTTGGAATTGGAAATTGCCGTAAAATATTTAGAATCTTTGTAGGAAATTGTTTTTTAAACAATAGAAATCCCAAAGGGAAAATGATAGAAGATTTGGAAAATCTCTGTAGGAATGGATTTAAAATCTTCCTATCAAAATTTGGGGAAAATCTTGTTCATATGGGAAAAGGCCTTCCTGTAAAGATTATTGATTTGTTTTGTTTTCCCAATTAGATCTAATTGGCTGGGAAATTGAAAACCTCTGGTAAAAATTTGAAAACATCATTCTGTAGATTTTTTTTGTAAAAATTGGTTTTTCTAGAAAATTTTGTAAATCTCCTCCTGTAGAATATTTTTGTGAAAAATATTGCCCTTTTCGAGCAATCATCTATTATATATATATATGCATAATTATTTGATAAATATACCTATCAAAATTTATTTATGAACACCCAGTTTGAAATTTTTTATTTTGAAGAATCCCTGACGAAATATCTGTACGCAATTTTTTGGAAATCGTAGGTTTAATATGCAAATTTTTATAAGTTTAAGTTTTTTTTTGGGGGAGGGGGGTGGGGGTGATGGGGTTACCCCCACAACTGCCACCCCTATGGGGGAGGCGGGTGTGGGAAACACAACCTGACGCTGCCTATAATGGCAACCTCTAAACTTTTCGTCTGCCTCCTTTAGTGATTTCAAATTTTGTATTATGTTTTTTTTAATATCTATAAATTATGTTATATGTATATATATACATAATACATATATATATATACGCATATTTATAGATATTATATTTAATATTGTTTTTTTAGGAATATTTAAATAATATATTTTTATTTGTATAATTATATATAAATATATATAACTAATGATAGTTTATATGAGATGCATGTAAATGCATGAATCAAATAATTTTAAAATGAAATGTTTTAAAAGAGGAAATTGATTTTTATAATTAGATTTAATTTCCTTATTGTTTGCAAATGAAATTGCATTAAGTTAGATTATTGGAGCAATGTATTATTGGACTTCTTGCATTGGAAATTGGATTTAGGCAATCCTAATGGTAGTTTTATTTCCTGCCTGAATTGCTTATTAAATTGTGATTTCCTTTGTTCACGTAAGTTGGGGAAATTGGTTAGTTGTGTATGTAAGTCTTCTAGATGTTGTATTGTTATTGGGGGTTGTTGTGATTTATGGTTCAACCCTTTGTTTTCCCTTGGGTAGTGCACTTGGTTGTTTTTCAGTTTAAACATCCGGTTACTACGAACGAGATGTGTTGCCTATTGTATTTTGGCTAGGGATTTGATATCCATTTTGTGCACTGTGTTTACACTTGGTTGTGGATTAGATCCTTGTGTTGTCAGTAGGGGAGTGGCTCTCAATGGGGGATGACGCACAAATTGGTGCTAGGGTAACTCATGTGAGAGTTAGTTAATTCAGTGGAAATTAAATAAATGTATTACGGGAAAGGGTCGCTTAAAACATATAACTTGTTAATTGTGCCTCGCTCATGGGCTCAAGGGTTTTTTTAGACTTGGGATGAGATGAGAAGGCCTGGAATGACAAGATCATTATCTTGTCCCTTTGAAATATACTTGATTCTGCATCGGTTTTCATGTAGGGCCAGGGATTGTGAGAGGCTACCAGGGTAACCCAAGATGGGGGTCAGGGCCTAGGAATATCTGCCAGGGTAACCAATGCTACTTTGTGATGACACTCGTCCTATGACAACAGTTTGTATGGTTTAGTTGGTGTACTTGATTATTTTATTCTAGAAGCAATGTAATCTTTATGTTAAGTATTGTACTTGTGTAGTTAGTCTTGTGATTTCCTGTGTCTAGAGGTTGTTGGTTTTGCCTAGGAAGCCCTTTTACTATCTCCTAGCACGGGGGGTGGGCCTTCGGGTACCAATTAATTGGGTGGAATGTGCTCCTTCCACCGTTGGGTTCCCACTTTATGTTTTTTATGGTGGGATCTTCCAGATTGGAGAGCTCGCATGTTGCAGTTGCTTTGTACTATCTTTTATGTTCTATTGTATCAGTTGGATACTTTATATATGTACTACTCCTCATTTATATTCGAGGAGGATTCTTGTAACATTGTAATTGTAACATTATTATTATATGATCTACCTCATTTTGGAAATGAGTTTTGTAACTGCTTTATGGAATGAATGCAATCTATGAATGATTCTTTAATGTACTTTGTATCTTATGGAATGAGTTAATGTTATTGGATGTATGATCTTTATTTCATGAGTTTACTTTATATGCTATGGATTTTTTTACTTTAGTATATTGTGGGTTTCGAATGTAAGCGTTGTCGTGTACCTTACAGTATTTATGCATTAAGTGTAGTTCACTTTACTTGTTATTAATTACACTTTAAAAAAAAAATTGTTACGCTTCCGTTGTGTTTGCATCATCCTCTAGGGTTATGTGGTAGGATGTTACACATGGTATCATAGCCAAGTTTAGACATTGGGTGCTCTAGGATAATGTTGAAACCCATTAAGCTGTTAGTTATGTAGGATTTAAGTTATGTTACCTTGTCTTATATTGTGGTGTGTCTGTGTAGGATCATGCCACCTAGGTGAGGTCACAGTAGAGGTTGAGGTTGTGGCCGAGGAGGTGATCACAGAGGTAGTCAACAAGATTCACCTCCCCATGTTCCCCATGACTCAGATCATGAGGAACAACAGGCTTCCCATAATGCTCTGGGAGGCGGTGATCAAAATCAGGTCCCACCAGGGATCAAGGGTTCAGTTGCGTCAATTGTTAGAGGAGAATATTTCTCGCCTTGGGCCAAGGCAGGACAAAGATCAGATTAATATTGGTGAGAGAGAGGTACCAACACAACCAGAGGCAGTCATAGCCACCCACATGAGAGACCTACTTAGAGCCTGTCGACCCACTTTCGATGGTTCTGGCAACGAATTATAGGCTGAGACATGGTTGATAGACCTGAATCAGTGTTTTACTATGCACCCTTATGGTTGCAACGCCAAGGCCAGATGTGCGATCATGCACTTGCGAGACTTTGCATCTACCTAGTGGAGATTGGAGGAGCAGAAGCTCCATATTGACATTAATTTTGTATATTGGGATATGTTCATTAAGAGGTTTAGAGCAAGATTCCTATTTGACCATTGGCGACAAAGTTCTGGAGACGAGTTTCATGCTCTATGACATATGGCCATGTCATTGGAACTATATGAGTGACGATTCTATGAGCTCAAGTAGTTCGTTGGCATTGGTGATGATGAGGGCATGCTTGTTCAACACTTCATTAGGGGCTTAAATTCCTGGATCAGTGGTGGTGTTCAATTTTTCGAACCCAAGACCACAGAGACAACAGTAGATAATGCCATATTGGTGGAGGAGAATTTGGCGATGGTGTTGGGTGGACAGACTGGAGTGCAAATAGGTAGTGCTTTAGCTGCAGGGCCTAGTTCACATAGTGGCTAGGCTTAGGGAGCTAGACCACCTAGGACACAATAGGTGGCTGCACAAAGTGGTTAGCATCAGAATTCTTAGAGGAAATAGAAGAATTTCCATTCTAGATAGGGAGATAGGTATCAGTCAAGGGGTGACAGGAACTGGAGGCAAAACAAATTCCCCAATTATGAGCAACCGACATAGAGTACACAATCTACCTATAATAGGGGTAGCATTCAATAGTTGAGCGTACCTCCTAGAGGCAGAGGATTTGGTAGGGGTACAATATTTTTTTCTTGTAGCCAATAGGGTCATATAGCATGAAAGTGTCCCAATAAGGGCACATTAGGTTATACTCAGATGCCAGCAACGTCAAAGTCGACTGTTGGTGATGTGGGTAGAGGTCATCGAGTATTTACTGTGGTTGACAACCGCCAGGTTGATCATTAGGGCACAATGGTAGAGACATCTGGTATGTTACAGGGTAACAAGGTTACCATTTTATTTAATTCAAGAGCATCAGATTCTTTTATTTCATCATCTATCTTGGTGCATTATAGACTGAGGTCAGTAAAGTAGGACGATAAGTGGTAGGTCGAATTAGCCTCTGGTGCTAAAGTTGCAGCGCATTCCCTTGTACATGACTGTAGATTGGAGATTGGATCCTTTTACACTATAGTAGACCTCTGCATTATACCATTGGGGTCTTATGACATCGTCTTAGGGATGGATTGGCTTGAGGCTCACAGAGCCATTATTGACTGTCGACGTAATTCGATTCGATGCATTGATGTATTTGGTAGGGAGTTCGAGATAGTAGGAGTTTAGAGACCTATATCATTGAGGATGATCTCGACTGTGTAGCTAAGGAGATGTGTATGTTAGGGATGCCAGTTGTTTGCAGTGACAGTAGGTGACTTAGAGTTAGGAGATGGCGAGGAGAAGGTTTCACTTGATAGCCACCCCATACTTCAACAATATTTAGATGTGTTTCCTGATGAGATTCCAGGGATGCCACCTCAACGTGAAATTGATTTCAAGATTGATTTTATACCTGGATTTGAGCCTATTTCACGAGCTTCATACCATATGACTACATAGGAGCTTAAGGAGCTCCGCTTGCAGTTGGAGGAGTTTCTAGCGAAGGGTTTCATCCACCCTAGTGTTTCACCTTGGGGAGCACCAGTAATTTTAATGAAGAAGAAGGATGGTTCTCTCTGATTGTGCATAGACTATAGTCAGCTGAATAAAGTGACAATCAAGAACCGATATCCCTTACCTAGGATCGGTGATTTTTTTGAGTAGATCAAGGGTGCTACGGTCTTTTCAAAAATTGATCTTAAGTCAGGGTACCATCAACTACGCATATTTGATTCTGACATTCATAAGACTACTTTTCATACTTGTTATGGTCACTATGAGTTCATAGTGGTACCGTTCAGGTTGACAAATACGCCATTGGTGTTCATGAGCTTGATGAACAAAGTATTTTGCATGTATCTGGATAGGTTTGTACTTGTATTCCTTGATGACATATTGATCTATTCCAGGATAGTAGAGGAGCATGAGGAGCATCTGAGGCAAATTTTGCAATGTTTGAGAGATAATCAGTTGTACACTAACTTGTCCAAATGCGAGTTCTTTAAGACTAAGGTTAAGTACCTTGCACATGTGATTTCAGGAGAGGGTATTGCAATGGACTATGCAAAGATCTGAGCAATCATTGATTGGCTTGCACCCACTAATGTGGAAAAGATACGTAGTTTCATGGGATTAGTAGGTTATTATAGACATTTTGTTTAGGGTTTCTCGAGGATAGGACATCCTATCACTTCTCTTTGGAGGAAAGGGAAGAGATTCATTTGGTCAGAGCAATGTGAGGCAACATTTTAGACTCTTAAGGAGAGGCTGACTAGTGCACTGATTCTTGCGATACCTAATCCTACTAGATATTTTTTTGTCTATACAGATGCATCTTTGGAGCGATTAGGAGAAATCTTGATGCAGGATGGTCGAGTTATTGTGTATGAGTCTCGCAAACTCAAGGATCATTAGTTGAACTACCCCACACACGATCTTGAGTTAGTAGAGGTAGTACACGCTTTGAAGAGATAGAGGAATTTCCTTTTGGGGCACAAATTTGAGTTGCATAGTGACCATCAGAGCCTATAGTAAATCTTCACGCAACTTAATATTAGTGTCAGGCAAAGGTGATGGATGGAGTTCCTTTGTGAGTATGACTTCAGGGTGAAGTCAATCCAGGGGAAGGGGAATGTAGTTATTGATGCTCTCAGAAGACGAAGACACGAGTTGTCAGAGTTGAATTTGGGTGTGGATTTGAGGGGTTAGATTCTTTCTACACTTCCTGTAGACAGTTGGTATCAGGAGGTGAGATCAGAGATAGAGACAAGCAGGACTTTGGAGGGAAGATTCTCAGGTTATTCTCTAGAGGTAGATGGTTTGTTGAGACACATGGGATGCATTTATGTTCCATATTTTGGAGATCTTCATACCTTGGTTATGACAGAGGCACATCAAGCACCCTATTCAGCTCATCTTGGAGTGAAGAAGATGCATGCCGATTTGTGACAGTTATATTTTTGGGCAAGTATGAAGCGAGATATCGCTGAATTTGTGTTGAGATGTTTGGAGTGTCAGTGAGTGAAGGCTAAACACCAGCATTTGGTAGGACTTCTACAACCACATTTGGTGCCAAAGTGGAAATGGGATATAATCTCATTGGATTTCATTGTTGGGTTGCCTAATTCTTCGCAACGACACAATGCCATTATGGTGACAATGGATAGGTTGACGAAGGTAGCACACTTCTTGCTTATATGTTCATCCTATAATGCTTCAACCGTTGCTAGAGTGTTCATGGGAGATATTGTTAGGTTGCATGATATTCCTTGTCAGATCATTTCTGACAGGGATCCTATGTTTACCTCAACTCTTTGGATGTCATTGCAGCATGCGATGGGGACACAGTTGAAATTTAGTTCAATGTATCACCCTAAGATAGATGGGAAGACTGAGAGGGTCAATCAGATCCTCTAGGATATGTTACACATGTATGTGATGGATCGACAGACACAATGGGGGGACTATCTCCATTTAGTGGAGCTTTCTTATAATAACAACTATCAGAGTTTGATTGGTATGCCTCCTTTCTAGGAATTTTATGGACGACCATGTTAGACTCCTTTGAGTTGGGATCGATTAGAGGATAGAGTTCTATTGGGTCCTAAGATTCTTCAAGATATGGAGCAATAGGTGATTCAAATCATGGAACATTTGGTTGCTGCTCAGTATAGGAAGAAAAAGTATGTAGATACGCATCGGGTGGACCGTCAGTTTGCAACAAGTGACTGAGTCTTCTTGCGAGTACATCCGCAAAAGAGTCCAATTCGATATGGAAAGGGCTCTAAGCTCGCACTTCACTTTGTCAGGCCATTCAATATTATTGAGAAGATTAGGCCAGTAGCTTAGCATCTTGCTTTTCCACCCAGTCTCTCACGTATACACGACATATTCCATGTTTTAGCACTCATGCCTTACCACCCTGATATATATCACATCCTTGATTGGAATGCCTTATAGGTAGAGGATGAGAAACTGGCTTTGGAGCCTATGGCCATCACGCAACACATGAGACTCGCCCTCAGGGGTTGAGATATTGAGCAGGTTAGGGTCAAGTGGGATCGTAGGGATGACACATCGGCTACCTAGGAGGATGCGACCAGGATGAGGGATCTCTATCCCTATTTTTTCGCAGGCTTCTAGGAGTAAGCCTGATCCTAGGGGGGAGGATGTAGCACCCCTATGATTTGCTTATATTTTCAGACAATACTTTTACTTTGATAAACCATGATACTATGTTGTTGTTATTGGATCACTGACATTGGAGCGATGATGGTTTTTATATTTAGATGTGATGGTACACTATTTGGATGATTATTGATTATGACATGCTTTCTGGTTAGCATAGTTGATTATTTGAGTTGATATTGTTATATGTTCATCTCTAGTTATTTGATGTTATAGTTTCGTCAGTTTTGTTGTGACATTGTATTGGTGAAGGGAACAAGATTGCATCACTCGCTTGCGAGCTCCCTGTGATTCCATGATTTTCTCTTCAGGGTGTGATTTTTCATGATATATATATATATATGTGTGTGTGTGTATGACATATGTTCTGATTGCAGGTACGGGACATCGACTCCACCTGGATTCACAAGTTTGAGTGTGTTCATTGCCCAACGAATTAGTTGATTGGGAGATAGTAATAGGTTTTCCTTATCAAACCACAACCCTAGTCACAATGTGTCATTAGTCTTTGTTTTGGTCATGTTGAGTTGTCATGTTGTTTTCTGTTTTCCTTGTCATTTATTTATTTTGCAAGGTATGCTATGTGGGAATTAATGTTTATAATGTTTTTAAGTGATTATTTAATTAATCTTTATTAATGTTGTTAGAAGCTTTATATTTGATTTAATTAATTAAATTAAATTTATTTTGTAAATTTATTTAATCTTTGGGATTAAATTCATTTTATAAAGTGATTAAATTTAATTAGAAATTAATATGTGATTTTGAATTATTAAATGCACAAATATGTTGTAAATATTGTAGAGGAAATATCCGTGATTTGTTTTGAAAAGATATTTTATTTTGTGAAGTGTGTTAGAAAAATTAAACACTGTTGTTGGGAATTAATTCTTAGAGAGAATATTTGCATTAAGTGAAAGAGGAAAGAGGCTACTTCACGACAATGAGAAAATATATTTTTGGAGAGGTTGTTGAAAATTGAAAGAGGTTGTTGAAAATATTGGGGAAGAAACTCTCAGGAAATTTTGTTGGCTCTAGTTTTGTTTTCATCTTTTTGGAAAAGTGGATAATTTGGAAGAAGCTTTGGTAAATTGGAATATGTAGGCGAAGCTTTACTTCAAACATCATTTCCTCAAGCATTTGAAAACAAGTTCTTTAATTGTTTTATTTAATTTCAAATTGGAAAGGCTATTAGAATTAATTTTGTAGTTTTGGAAAAGATTACGTGTACAATGAAGAATATTGTTTAAAGCTTTGGTTTGTTTTGAAATTGGAAAATTGTTGTGAAAGCTTTAAAGCTTCTATAGAAATTTTTTTAAGCTTTGATTTGGTTGGAATTGGAAATTGCCGTAAAAGCTTTAGAATCTTTGTAGGAATTTTTTTTTTAAACAATAGAAATCCCAAAGGGAAAACAATAGAAGATTTGGAAAATCTTAGTGGGAATGGATTTAAAATCTTCCTGTCAAAATTTGGTGAAAATCTTGTTCGTATGGGAAAAGACCTTCCTATAAAGATTATTGATTTTTTTTTTCCCAATTAGATCTATTTGGCTAGGAAATTGAAATCCTCTGGTAAACATTTGAAAACATCCTTCTATGGAATGTTTTTGTAGAAAATGGCTTTTCTAGAAAATTTTGTAAATCTCCTCTTGTAGAATATTTTTATGAAAAATATTGCCCTTTTGGAGCAATCATCTATTATATTTATATAGATTTATATATATATTTATATATATACATATATATCTATATATCTATATATATACATATATATACATATATATATTTATATATATCTATATAAATATATATTTTAAAATATATGCATATTTATTTGATAAATGTTCCTGTCAAAATGTATTTAGGAAAACCTAGTTTGAAATTTTTTATTTTGAAGAATCCCAGACAAAATATCCGTATGCGATTTTTTTGGAAATCACAGGTTTAATATGAAAAAAAATATAAGTTTGAGTTTTTTGGGGGGCTGGGGTTACCCCCACAACCACTGCCCCAATGGGGGAGGTGGGTGTGGAGGCAACCAACGCCACCTATATAGCCGCACACCCCCATATGGGGAGTCAACTGTGGGAAACACAACTCAAAGCTGCCTATAATGACAACCTCTAAACTTTTCGTCCGCCTCCTTTAATGATTTCAAATTTTGTATTATGTTTTTTTTTAATATCTATAAATTATGTTATATATATATATATATATATGTATGTATATGTATAAATATATATTTATATATATATTATATTTAATATTGGTTTTTTTAGGAATATTTAAATAATATATTTTTATTTGTATTATTATATATATATATATTTAAATGATAGTTTATATGAGATGCATGTAAATGCATGAATCAAATAATTTTAAAATGAAATGTTTTGAAAGAGGAAATTGATTTTTTATATTGATGTAATTGGGAAATTGATTTTTACAATTACATTTAATTTCCTTATTGTCTATAAATGAAATTGCATTAAGTTAGATTATTGGAGCAATGTATTATTGGACTTCTTGCATTGGAAATTGGATTTAGGAAATCCTAATGGTAGTTTTATTTCCTGCCTGAATTGCTTATTAAATTGTGATTTCCTTTGTTCATGTAAGTTGGGGAAATTGGTTAGTTGTGTATGTAAGTCTTCTAGATGTTGTATTGTTATTGGGGGTTGTTGTGATTTATGGTTCAACCCTTTGTTTTTCCTTGGGTAGTGCACTTGGTTGTTATTCAGTTTAAACATTCGGTTACTACAAACGAGATGTGTTGCCTATTGTATTTTGGTTGGGGATTTGATATCCATTTTGTGCACTATGTTTACCCTTGGTCGTGGATTAGATCCTTGTGTTGTTAGTAGGGGAGTGGATCTCAATGGGGGCCGATGCACAAAGTGGTTCCAGGATAACTCATGTGAGAGTTAGTTAATTTCATGGAAATTAAATAAATGTATTAGGGGAAAGGGTAGCTTAAAACATATAACTTGTTAATTGTGCCTTGCTCATGGGCTCAAGGGCTTGTTTAGACTTGGGATGAGATGAGAAGGCCTGGAATGACAATATCATTATCTTGTCCCTTTGAAAGATACTTGATTACAAATTGGTTTTCATGTGGGGCTGGGTATCATGAGAGGCTACCAGGGTAACCCAAGATGGGGGTCGGGGCCTAGGAAGATCTACTAGGGTAAGCCATGCTACTTTGTGATGAAACTCCTCCTATGACAACAATTTGTATGGTTTAGTTGGTGTAATTGATTATTTTACTCTAGAAGCAATGTAACCTTTATGTTAAGTATTTTACTTGTATAGTTAGTCTTGTGATTGCCTATGTCTAGAGGTTGTTGGTTTTTCCTAGGAAGCCCTTTTACTATCTCCTGGCATAGGGGATGGGCCTTCGAGTACCACTTGGTTGGGTGGAACATGCACCTTACACCGTTGGGTTCCCACTTTATGTTCATGATGGCAAGATCTTTCAGATTGGAGAGCTCGCATGTTGCAGTTGCTTTGTACTATATTTTATGTTCTATTGTATCAGCTGGATACTTTATATATGTACTAATCCTCATTTGTATTCGAGGAGGATTCTTGTAACATTGTAATTGTAACATTATTATTGTATGATTTACCTCATTTTGAAAATGAGTTTTGTAACTACTTTATGGAAAAATGATTCCTTAATGTACTTTGTATCTTATGGAATGAGTTAATGTTATTGAATGTATGATCTTTATTTCATGAGTTTAATTTATATGCTATGGATTTGTTTACTTTAGTATGTTGTGGGTTTCAAATGGAAGCGTTGTCACCTACCTTAGAGGATGTATGCGCTAAGTGTATTTCACTTTACCTATTATTAATTATACTAAAAAAAAATTATTACACTTTCATTGTGTTTGAGTCATCCTCGAGGGTTACGTGGTGGGGCATTACATGAACACCTGACCCCATTTGGAGATACACTTCATGCTTACAAATTTCTGAGTACACTTATAATTTTGAGTCAAATCCTTTAATATTTGCTTGTCTTTGTCATAGGTCTTAGTTTCTCCTTAAAATATGAGGGAAAGTATCATTTTACAAAAAAATGGAGAAGGGTAATTGGTGCAGGAGCACCCAAGAAACACTAGGCATTAGGAAGTCTAGGATGCATTTTGTTTTAATGTATTTACCTGAAGGTCATTTTGACCATTGAGTTAGAGTTAGAGACTTAATATTGTGTCTTGATCAGGAGTGATCAAGAGTGGAAAGGTTGTGGAAAGGTTTATGAGTTTAGAAACTTACTTTTATTAGTTTTCTAGGAAATTGGCAAAAGTGGCAAAATGGTACATTTTGCACCTTTGCAACTTGATAACTAAAATTTCCAACCAAAGGAAGGCATAACTACTTTGGGAAACCTATATATGGTGTGCCTCGACTTGTAAATTGGTTGGAAGCCTTTGCATTATTTCAAATTGATGAATACAAGTGAGGACAGTGAGAAGATTGAGGAATTTTTTGTGTTTTGTTTTGAATTAGTGTGTTAATGGATTGAATATGGCACTGTGAGTAATGTAGGAAGTAGTGTAATTGTTTACTAAGCACTGTGTGGAATAGTAGGTGATTAGTTTGTTCGTTTCAAGTGTTCTTTTGTAATTAGAGTGTTTCTTTTGAATTGTTGTTCTAACTGTCAGACCGTGGAAGAATGGAGATTTAGTTCTCTTTCCCACTGTACCTAGTGTACGAGATTTTGGGGATTAAGGCTAGACTCCATGGTTGTAAATAGGTTAGGTTTAGGAGAGGTTAGGAGTCAAAGAGTCACTATGAAAGTCTTCTCCTACGCAAGCTTGACAGTGCCCGGCTAGGAAAGACAGGAAGTGCAAAGCACTTGGTTTGCAGGGGTAACCTTTCCCTGACAAGTCACCTGGTGGAAAGGTAGATAGAGGCCTTGCAAGGACTTGGCATGAAGGAGGAGGCTTCATCAATCTATTTTGAGGGAGAACAAGTTGACAGTTCACTGTGTGGCCAGGGAAAAGGCTTAAAAGACCTAATTTTTCCAAATTGAAGGTTCGGCCTGTGTACGGTCAGGTGAGGATTAAGACCTCTAGAATATTTAAGGGATGGAAATCAGGACCAAGAATCCATAGAAAAGATTTGGGGTTCTTTGGAAAAGTTTGGAGAGCCAACTGGTTTTCTCGGAGATGGAGACCTAATTGGGGCTCAAAGGCTAGTAGCCTTTTTAACCCTAGATGAGGGTTTGGTGAAAGCGATGGAAGAATGGAGTTTGGTGAACCTAAAAGAACCCTAGGAGGATAGTGTGAAGCTATTTGAAACATCTCTACACCCTTGCAAAGAAAAAATTGAGTGGTGAGATTAGTTAGCCTTTAGGGAAGATTAAGGGCTAAGGGAAGAATAGAGGCATTGCACCAAGATTGGATTGGTAAGTTGATTTGAATTGATAGAGGGGTTGGTCAGAAGAACTAGGGGAACCTAAGTATGGGGAAGGTCCTATAGGTTCAGGTGGTGAAGTCAGACACCAAGGATATCTTTCCAATAAATATCCAGAGCATGGAACAATGATTGTTTCCATCCAACCCTGCCCTATCAGATTGGTATTAGAGCAAGTTAAAGATTTGGGATTAAGAGTTGTATGTCAGACCTTGAAGCCAGTGGTTCCACAAAAATGGTGACCAATGTAGAATTAGAAAGAGACCTGACAGAGCAACAATAGAAAAATAGGCAACTTGAAGAGGCTGTTGAAGAGATGAAGCAAAGGCTAGAAGAGGTGGTACAGGCTGCAGACAAGATGAAGGTACAACTAGCAGTAGTTAGAGACAAGGGTGAGGATCAGGTTGAGGAAGACATAGAACCACACCCTGATCCTCCACTAAAAGAGGAACCCTTCCTCAAAGCATTGAAGGCCTTGAGTGGCAAAGCATTAGAAGGCATTCCCATCTTCACAAGAAGAATGGATGCAAATCTGGTTATGGAATGGATAGAAGGAATGGAGAATCACTTCGAGTGTGATGGAGTTACTAAGGCACAAAAGGTGAAGATAGAAAAATCTAGGTTAAGGGGAAAAGCACTGACTTGGTGGAAGTTCCTACAAGAATAAAGAGAGAATGAAGGCAAGAAGCACATTGGGAGTTGGAAAACTATGGTGGCTAAAGTGAAGGAGTATTATCTACCTAAGGACTCTGAGGTCCAATTACACAAGAAGAGACAAAGCCTTAGGCAAAGAGACCTAGATGTAGCTGCCTACGCTGAAGAGTTCCAAAAACTAAGCCTGAGGTCTAGGGTGCAAGAAGTGGAAAGCATCTAGGTGGCGAGGTATCTAAATGGCCTCAAATGGAACATACAAGAAGAGTTGAGTCTCTTTACACTCACCAATCTCCATAGTTGTTATCAACTAGCTTTTAAAGTGGAGGAGAAACTGGAAAAGAAACAAGATTCTAATTCTAAGAGTAGAGGCAAAGGCAGAGATCAAAGAGATCAAAGAGGACATAGAGGTGGGTACCAAGGTAGAGGAAATGAACAAAGAAACCAAGGAGATTCTAAACTCACAGAACATGGAAGTGAAACACCTTCTAGAGGAGGTTATGGATGAGTTAGAGGTTCTCAAGGAGGATCCAATAGAGGAAGAGGAGAAGGAAGGAGCAATTCATATTTTGCTAATATGAAGTGTTACCATTGTGATCAAGTAGGCCATCCAACTTATAGGTGCCCAGAGAAAGCATCTTCATCAAATGCTGAGAAGAGGGTGGCATATGCTCAAGAAGACACCATGAGTACTAAGTCACCTAAGGTCAGTCACATTGAATCTGAAATGGGGGAGAATTTGATGTTTAGGAGAGTTTTGATCAAACAACCGGTCAAGGAAGAACCAAAACAAAGGAGAGCTCTATTTAGAGTAAGGTGCAAGATACTTGGAAAAGTATGTAAGGTCATTGTACATTCAGGTTCAATAGACAACATCATCTCAGAAGAGGTAGTAAAGAAGTTAAAATTGGAGAAGGTACCCTTAACTAACCCCTACAAAGTGACATGGTTAAACAAAGGGCAGAGTGTTCTTGTCAATGAGCAAGTAACGGTGGAGTTTTCCATTGGAGGGTACAAGGATAAATTGATTTGTGATGTGTTACCCATGGATGCATGCCATCTTCTATTGGGCAGACCATGGTAGTATGACAAAAGTGCCATCTATGATGGAAAGGAGAATACAATCTCATTTAAGAAGGATGGGAAGACATTTAAGTTGCAGTCACTGTTAGAAGAAGAAGAAGGACAGTCAAAGACACCAAGTGTCCCGTTAAGTAGTGGCAAGGAGTTCCTTAACAACCTACATCAAGGGGGTGAAGGATATGTGATCATGTTGCAGACCAAAGAAGAGAACAAGACTGAGAAAACAGTCATACCTGGAGCAGTCCAGAAGTTGCTTGAGAAGTATAAGGATATAGTAAGTGATGGTGCACCTGCAACTTTACCTCCAAAAAGGGCCATTAGTCATCAGATTGACTTCATACCTGGAGCATCATTGCCTAACAAAGCAGCTTATAAGCTTACACCAGATCAAAATCTAGAGGTAGCTAGACAAGTGCAAGAGTTATTGGATCAAGGATTGATTAGGAAGAGCATCAACCCATGTGTAGTACCAGTGGTCTTAGCAACAAAAAAAGGAGGCAAGTGGAGGTTATGCACTGATTCTAGAGCAATAAAAAAAATCACAATTAGGTATAGGTTCCCTATTCCTAGGATTGAGGACTTGATGGATTGTCTTGGAGGAGGTCAGTACTACACCAAGTTGGATCTCAAAAGTGGATACCATCATATCAGAATTAAGGATGGAGATGAGTGGAAGACAACATTTAAGACAAAAAATGGGATGTATGAGTGGAGAGTTATTCCATTTGGCCTCTCTAATGGCCCTAGCACATTCATGAGGCTCATGAATGAAGTGCTCAAGGACTTTACAGGGATATTTGTGGTGGTATACCTTGATGATATACTCATCTTTAGCAAGACAACAAAAGAACATCTAAAGCATGTGGAGATGGTTCTTAGAAGGTTGCAAGAGGAGAAGTTGGCCATCAACCTAGAGAAATGTGAGTTCTTCAAATAGGAGCTTGTGTATTTGGGGTTTGTAGTGTCACAAGGATCATTGAAGATGGATCCAAGCAAGGTGGAAGCTATCCTAAACTGGCCTACACCAACCACAGGGACAGAGGTAAGAAGTTTCCATGGATTGGCTCAATTTTATAGGAAATTCATAAGAAAATTTAGTGGCATATGTGCACCAGTCCTAGACACAATCAAGGGTGGTTTGAAAACTAAGTTTGTGTGGACTCGGGAAGCTAAGAAAGGTTTTGAGAAACTGAAACAAGGAGTGGCAACTCAATCTATTCTCTTATTACCAAGCTTTGACAAATTGTTTACTATGGAATGTGATGCTAGTGGAGTTGCAGTAGGAGGAGTGCTAAGTCAAGAAGGCAGGCCTATAGCTTTCTTCAGTGAAAAGCTCAATGAATTTGAGAAGAAGTATTCTACCTATGTCCTAGAACTTTATGCTTTGGTTCAGTCACTTAGGAAGTGGAGGCATTACCTTCTACCCAAGGAGTTTGTAGTCTTTACTAACAATCAGGCACTTAGTTATCTCAACACCCAAGAGAAGTTGAGCAATAGATAGTTGAAATGGATGGAGTACATGCAAACTTTTACTTTCACCATCAAGCACAAGAAGGGACAATTGAACAAGGTAGCAGATGCATTGAGTAGAAGATTGCTGATAGTGCAAGAGATACAGGTCAAGAGCATTGGAATAGAGAGCTTCAAGGATCTCTATGGGGAGGATGAAGATTTCTCAAAGGCCTACAAGGTATGTTCTAACTTTGAGAATCATTTTCATAGCCAATACTTAGAGTATACATTGCAAAGTGGATTTTTGTTTAAAGGGAATCAGTTATGTGTTCCAAAAGGGTCAATGAGAGAAAAACTCATTCAGGAAAAGCATAATGGTAGTCTTAGTGGACATTTTGGCATCAACAAGACATTAGAACTAGTGCAAAGGTTCTACTATTGGCCTAAGTTGTCAAGAGATGTCAGGAGGTATGTGGAGCAATGTGTTGTGTGTATGAAAGCTAAGGGAGGAGCTAGTAATGCTGGCCTATATCAACCCCTACCCATTCCTAACAAACCATGGGAGTGTGTTAGCATGGACTTTGTGGTAGGACTCCCTAAGACCAAGACAGGATTTGATAGTGTCTATGTAGTGGTGGATAGATTCAGCAAAATGAGTCACTTTATTCCTTGCAAGACCACTCATGATGCTAGCTATGTTGCTCACCTTTTCTTCAAGGAAATTGTAAGGATCCATAGATTGCCATTGAGTATTGTTTCAGACAGGGATGTGAAGTTCATGAGTCACTTTTGGAAGACTCTATGGAGCAGATTAGGTACCAACCTGTCTTTTGGATCAGCTTACCATCCTCAGACCGATGGTAAAATAGAGGTGGTTAATAGGGTGCTAGGTAACCTTCTAAGGTGCCTAACCAAAGAATATGGACAGACATGGGACATGGTTATCTCACAGGCTGAGTGTGCTTATAATGACAGTGTGAACCAGACCACAAGGAAGAGTCCTTTTGAGGTTGTGTATGGAATGCACCCAAGAGGTATATGTGAGCTCAGGGATCTAGGAGCTATGGAACATAGGAGTGGACATGCAGAGGACTTCACTCAGACCATGAAGGAGATTCAGGAGCAGGTAAAGAAGACAGTCACCGAGGCTACACAAAAGTTGAAAGACAAGGTAGATATGTCAAGAAAGGATTTGCAATTTGCAGTAGGAGACTATGTCATGGTCCACCTTAACAAATCCAGGTTGCAGAAGGGAATGTCAACCAAGTTTCAGATGAAAAGAGTAGGACCATGCAAGGTATTAGCCAAGTATGGGAAGAATGCATACAAGGTGGAGTTACCTGCAGATTTGGGAATTTCACCAGTCTTCAATGTAGTTGATCTGATCAGGTATAAGGTGATAGTCAATGAAATGGATCATACCATTAGGGATGTCTTCAAGGATGTAAGAAACATAGCCTTACCTACTCCAGACAAGCTACCAGCAGAGAAGATCTTGGAGTCAAGAGTGAAGAAGTCTACAAGGCATAAGGTGTACATGGAGCATCTTATAAAATGGAAGAACAAACATGAATCTGAGGCTTCATGGGTGGATGAAGCTTAGTTCAAGAAGTAGGGCATAGATGTGTCCCTAGTCTCTCCTCACATTCCATAGAGTTTGTGCAGAGGGGGGAGAATGGTGCAGGAGCACCTAGGAAACACTAGGCATTAGGAAGTCTAGGATGCATTTTGTTTTAATGTATTTACCTAAAGGTCGTGTTGACCATTGAGTTAGAGTTAGAGACTTAATATTGTGTCTTGATCAGGAGTGATCAGGAGTGGAAAGGTTGTGGAAAGGTTTATGAGTTTAGAAACTCACTTTTATTAGTTTTCTAGGAAATTGGCAAAAGTGGCAAAATTGTACATTTTGCACCTTTGCCACTTGATAACTAAAATGTTCGACCAAAGGAAGGAATAACTAATTTGGGAAACCTATATATGGTGTACCTTGACCTGTAAATTGGTTGGAAGCCTTTGCATTATTTCAAATTGATGAATACAAGTGAGGACAGTGAGAAGATTGAGGAATTTTTTGTGTTTTGTTTTGAATTAGTGTGTTAATGGATTGAATATGGCACTGTGAGTAATGTAGGAATTAGTGTAATTGTTTACCAAGCATTGTGTGGAATAGTAGGTGATTAGTTTGTTCGTTTCAATTGTTCTTTTGTAATTAGAGTGTTTCTTTTGAATTGCTGTTCTGACTGTCAGACCGTGGAAGAATGGAGATTTAGTTCTCTTTCCCACTGTACCTAGTGTACGGGATTTTTGGGATTAAGGCTAGACTCCATGGTTGTAAATAGGTTAGGGTTAGGAGAGGTTAGGAGTCCGGGATTCACTATGAAAGTCTTCTCTTAGGCAAGCTTGACAGTGCCTGGCTAGGAAAGACAGGATGTGCAAAGCACTTGGTTTGCAGGGGTAACCTTTCCTTGACAAGTCACGTGGTGGAAAGGTAGACAGAGGCCTTGCAAGGACTTGGCATGAAGGAGGAGGCTTCATCAATCTAGTTTGAGGGAGAACAAGCTGACAGTTCACTGTGTGGCCAGGGAAAAGGCTTAAAAGACCTAATTTTGCCAAATTGAAGGTTTGGCTTGTGTACAGTCAGGTGAGGATTAAGACCTCCAGAATCTTTAAGGGATGGGCATCAGGACCAAGAATCCATAGAAAATATTTGAGGTTCTTTGGAAAAGTTTGGAGAGCCAACCGGTTTTCTCGAAGATGGAGACCTAATTGGGGCTCAAAGGCTAGTAGCCTTTTTAACCCTAGATGAGGGTTTGGTGAAAGCGATGGAAGAATGGAGTTTGGTGAACCTACAAGAACCCTAGGAGGATGGTGTGAAGCTAGTAGAAACATCTCTACACCCCTACAAAGAACAAATTGAGTGATGAGATTAGTTAGCCTTTAGGGAAGATTAAGGGCTAAGGGAAGAATAAAGGCATTGCACCAAGATTGGCTTGGTAAGTTGATTTGAATTGATAGAGGGGTTGGCCAGAAGAACCAGGGGAACCTAAGCATGGGGAAGGTCCTATAGGTTCAGGTGGTGAAGTCAGACACCAAGGAGATCTTGCTAATAAAGATCCAGAGCATGGAACAGTGATTGTTTCCATCCAACCCTGCCCTATCAGTAATGAAGGTTAACCATGGAGGGTATGAAGGCTGTTTGGTGAAACTCTTCTTTTGTTTATGCCATTTTTCTCCTTTGTGCTTCATTGTTTAGCTAGGGTTTATTTTATGCATTCTGTTTTATGCTAACCTATACTTTTACCTTAGTTACATTGGTGAAACCGACGCCAAGGACATATTTTGTAGTTTCCATATGATCTTTTCGTTGTTTTTTGCAAGTACAGGTATGAAACATCGCAAACGCTATTTTTTGAGCCGCATTTGATGTGTCGCAACACATCTATGTTCATGAATGACATATCTATAATCTAGAGATGCATTCAACCTCCACAAAGACACATTTGATGTGTTGCAGCGCATCTACCTACCCAAATGATGCATCCATTCTGAGCCGCATTTGACAGGCATAGCGACGCATCTGCTTATTACAAGTTTACTCTTAGTTTTTTGCAGCATTTTCTAATTTTCTTCTTTCAATTTTAGTAGGTTAGGGCTTTGTGGTTATTGATCTTTTGTTGGAAGCATGTGGAAAGCTAGAAGGATATACTAACCCTTGTTTTGTTGTTGATTTTACAAATCTCTTTTAATTCCAAAGCAACAAACAAACAAACAACAACAACTAAAACTTGCATATCACACTTCATGGTTTAAAATGAACTAAATTCACACTCATGGGGATTAAAATGAATAGAAATTGCATCTACACTCATCAAGGTTAAAAAATTACTTGCATTTTCATAAAATTGGCCTAAAAAGAACTTTGCTTGTCTCATAATAAGTTAGGCTAAAATGAATAAGTGTTTGAGGTGTCTTGTGGTGTAGTGATAATTCCTTAGTGTGTATGCACCTCTCTTGTGCCTTGTTGTGATCTTGAGAATCAAAAACACTTAGTGGTTGTTGCTTGGCCACCCACATATTTGGATTTTGGAATTAAATGAACAATATTATAATTGTGGAATGAAAGATTTTTGTATGCACTCTCCTCACGCCTTTGTGTGATCTTGGATGATCAAAAAAAAAAATTTCATTTTTATTTTGTGTATCCCTTAGAGGGCCTACCTTGGTGGGAAAAATTACTCACCGCAAGGGAACAACCCAATCGGTGATGAGCTAAAGCCAAGCTACTCCCAAACGGTATATAAATTTGAATGCTAAGGAAATATCGACATTACAAGCACTCCTACAAACAAGCTAGTGAAGTTTCCTTATTGGAGTTGATCTTACCTCTTGTGTGGCCGCTTGAACGGGTGCACTAATTAAAAACTATTTGTTTAGATATCCAAAATCCTTCTATTTTATAGTGCAAGAGGTCGGACTTGTGAAGCCGTCCCACATACTTGCGGTTCTTAGTAGAGATGAAGGGTTTTTCATGGGAGATTCATGAGAACTCGAAGCTTGTTTGACCTGAAGAAGTGAGTGTCATGGAGGGGAGCCAGTGTGGCCTAGCTTCTAAGTCATCCACTAAGAATAAGCGCAGATGGTTAATCCAAGTGGGAATCCAATGGATATTTTCCTTGCCAACCATAGGATTTGTGCTTGTTTTCAATGTGTTTCTCCAAAAATTCAAGACAAAACCAAGTGTTTTCCAAGTGTTTGCTGATTCAATGAACACATAAAACACCCTTTGCAAATCTAGAAAATTACAATCAAACTGAAGCAACTTCATAAATTTGTCAAGATTGCAAGAAAACCAGACCTTGTTCAAACTGCAACACAACTGAGACTCTGTAACACACATACGACTATTCTGGAATGCATTTGATACACACAACAATGCCTCTAACTTAGTGAACCATATTCGTTGTCTGGAACAATGCATCTAATAATACTGCAACATATCTGCTGTCTAAAACAACACATTTGTCCTCTTTATTGCAATGGTTATCTGAAACACCACGTCTTCTTGTCACTTAGGAAATCAATTATTATTGTCCTAGTTTGAAATCAAACATTCTGAATCTGTTTCTAAACATCTTTTCTTAGTGGTCTTTGTGCAAAAACCAGAAAATATTTGTTCGAATTGTCCATCTTTACATCTTTTAGTTAGCATTTAGTTTTTACCATGGGGTTACCATTACAAATTTTAGTTGCATCTTAGGATCCATAGTCATTTTTAGTATAGAAAAACTCTCAAGTCTTCATCTTTGTAGACTTTAGAATAGGAAAAAATTTCATACTTTGTGAAACCATTGCCTCAAAATTAGATTCTCATTGGACCAAGTCAAAAATCATTCTTTTAGTCTTTGTCATTTTATGTAAGATATTCCTAGCTCATAATTCTAGTTTGGGAAACTCACTTTGTCACTTTTTCATTTCACTTGGTCTTAAAAAAAGTCCTTTGACAATCAAAATTGAAACATTGGCCAAACTTTGGATGGTTAGGCAACCTCTTCTAAAAATCTCCCAAAGTTGATTATCTTTTAGAGTTTGCTTGTACCTTGCATTTCCATTTACATTGCCATAGCATACCCCAAAATTCTTGAGTCTCTCATCATTTGTCATTAGAAATTCCTTTTAGTCCTCATTATCACTTTGAATTGGACCTTCTCTTTAGACAACATTGTCATCTTGCATCATACATTATTGTACTCCTTTTTCCAAAAAGAATAAAAACATAGTTGCATTAGCATTGTCTCCTTGTAACCAAAAATCCAAAAAACATAGATTTAGTGTCATATCATTCTCATACATAGACTTGGTTTCATATCATTCACATTATCCTTATTTTATTTGAGAAAATATTACATGGTTGAGACTAGAATACAAAGAAAGAGAAGAGAAATGGACCCCTTTGGACAAGGAAATAGTCCTTACAACTATCATAGTGGCATGAAATTAAACACCATTCACAACAACACCAACATGGGGACAAATTCCAATAATCCTTTTAGTGACACAAACATTATATCTTCATCACACAACAATCCCTTTGAACAATTCATACATAGAGATGAAAATGGACAGGTATACATGGAAGACGTAGAAGCTGCTGCCCAAAACCATGAAGTGGCTTCCTTTGTAGAATAGTTTCTCTTACAAGATACAAAATGGTATTTAGTCATGCTTATACATGAAGGAGCTAAATTTCCACAAGGATTTAATGTTAATACCTTGAGAGAAACATCACCTAACCATGGCACACAAATTAGTCAACCTCCTTCAACACCATCACATCATGCTAACACTACCTCCATTGGTGAAACAACTCAAAATTCCACAAACACAATCAACACTACCTCCATTGGCTCTACAACTCAAAACATAACCAATACAGTCAACATCACATCCACTTTGGGGGCACCAACCATAGTGCAAACCACATCACAATCAATGCCACAAGTATCGACAATTGTGTCAGAAACTGTTGGGTCCACATTTGGGTCCTCATCCAATGCTATGATGACAACTTCATCAAACCCTTTTGTGAGAAAAAAAAATGAATTACCATTCTAGTACCTACACCCAACACCGATACCTCGTCACAAGGCCCTCAAGTCAATACCAACACTAGTGGTCACCAAAGGCAAAACACAAATTTCCCACATGGCCATATTTATCAATTTGGGCAAGGAAACCAAGTGTCACAACACATGAATCCACCTGGTCATCAAAAAATTCATGGGCAACAAATTAATCAAATGCAATTTAACATTGTTGGGACACATATTCCCTCATATGCATCCCATATTCATACACAACAATAAATTCCCACTCAAAATACTCAACACCAATAAATCCCAACTGAAAATACGCACTATGCTCAAGATCAATACATTTCAAATCAAAATATACCATCACAACAAACGGGAACCCATGGGATATCCATTACCAACATGTGTGACACCACCAACAATCCTATAGTAGACACACTAACAACCCAAATTGTTGCCTTACAAAAACAAGTAGAGGGCATGCAAGTATCAAACAATAAGACCCACACATCCTTTAATTTATGTCCATATCCATTCGATACAAGCTTACACATGCCACCATTCCATCCAATATATGTGGTACCAAATTTCTCCAAATACAAAGGAAAGAACAATCCCATTGAGCATATAAGAGAATTCATAATGAATTGTGTAGACGTCGCATACAAACACACTTATTTGATGAGACTCTTTCCTAGGAGTCTCGTAGGTCCTGCACTTGATTGGTTCACACTCTTGCCCAAAGGGATAAAATCATGGGATGAACTTGCTAATAAATTTGTGGAAAATTATGCCTACAACATTGAAACTGACATTAATATTGCCACATTATGTAAGACCACTCAAGAAGAAACTGGTGAAACATTCATTTCATTCTTCCAAAGACGATGAGGTCTAGCAAGTCGATGTCCCGTTGAGATACTCGAAAAGGAGAAAGTAAACATGTTTGTTCAAAGTATTGTTGGACCATTGAAATACAACTTGCAAGTCCATTATTGCACTACCTTCACATACCTTGTTGAAAAGGGAGTTCAACTAGAAAAAGGCTCTCATTGCAAAAGGTGAACTTAAATATGCTAGCAAGAACATAAACATGAACCCAACTAATGATAAGAGAAAATATTGGGCCAAGAACAAACATATTACCAATGATGGAATCGTCGATGCTAAATCAGTAAATACAATGGGTCTTGCAATCACACTTAGGGGATCTCAACTACAAAACACTCCTTTGACCAACCCGACACCGATAGAAAATACCATTCAAAACAATTAGGACCAAGGACAACAACAACAAACCCAACAATTTCCTAAAAAATGCACATACACCCCCTTGGGAGAACCCGTTGCAGTTGTCCTCAACAAACTCGTCTATTATAATGTCATAACATTGCAAGACCCTAAACCATATGACATGGGGCAATTCAAACCATCATGGTTGGATGATAATGCCTTCTATGATTATCATTGAATAAAAGGACATAAAACCTCATCCTGCAGATAGTTGAGGAATCTCATACAAGACCTTATTGAAAGTCGTGTCATTGAAATCGAAGGTCAACAATTTTATTTTAACTCAGACCATACCATTCATAAAAATCCACTACAAGATCATGGTTTAGGTAATCCCTCTTCATCAGGATAAAAGACTAACAATAGAGCCAATTACACTCATACTACATTTTAATACTCAAGTGGACCTATAATTAATCACCTTTGGGATATTGATGAACATGTTAATACCATCACCATTAAAAAGACTCCAGAGTGTAATGTCACCACTCATCAAGGCAAGATAACAATACCCGGTCCTTCTACTAAACAATCGCAACCCAAGGGACAATTCAACCTTGTTGATCAATTGGGTAAAACCCTCACACAAATTTCTATACTGAACTATTGTGCATCTTTCCCACACATAAAGCTATCCTTGATAAGGCTTTAAAGGAGTCTTTCATTCCTACCGACATTGATGTCAACCAATTTGAAGCTATGGTAAGATATTTGACTACTTCCCATCATGTCACCTTTTCAGACCAAGATTAATATTCGCCTAAACCATCTCATAATGATGCATTACATATTGAAGTATTCATCCACAAACACAAGGTTAGACAATTCCTAGTAGATGGTGGAGCAGGATTGAATATATGCTCCTTAAAATTGGTCAAGGCATTAGGTTTCTCTGATGCATGTATAGATGCCACCAAAAGCATAGTCATAAAAGCATAGGATGATGATGAACGCTCTTCTAGGGGCATTATCATGCTCCCTATCCATGTGGGGCTAGTAATTATAGATACCACATATCAGTTCTTGGATCTTGAGTTGCCTTACAACATCCTATTTGGTCGACCTTGGATTCATGCACTGAAGGCCTTACCATCCACCTATCAACAATTTTTGAAGTTTCCTTTCGATGGCATCGAGATTACCATACCTGGTGATCCCAACCCCTTTCAGTATTGCACCAACTTGAGGGGCATTTCTGATCAACAAGTTCCCATCAATCGAGAGGCTTCATCCACCACTTCATCACACTACATTGATCCTTCTGACCTCATCAAATCATCTACTCCTTTCGCCACACCATAAAACACTAAGGTCCAAGTCTGTGATATGGGATGTGGAGAATACCATATGAATAATTTATTGGCAACTGAAAATACTATTTCTTCTAAGAAGGTTCAGACTTCTAACAATGTCGTCAAGACAATTGTCGAAGGAACACAAAAATATGGTCGTGCTAGGATTAAAACCTTCTAGGATCTTGATACTACATCCGAATTCGCCCTATCTGCTTCCACTCAATCCTCCAATGTTCATGATAACCCAATTTGTGATCATGATCCCATTGGAGACACCCCATCATCATCTTTCCATACTGCCTATCCTGGGTTAGGGTATGTCCCCCCTATTGTCTCCTCTACCAATTTATCTTTCCAAGTCGTTAAGGATGTGCAAGTCTCCGTTGACGAGACAAGTATTAAAAAGGCTAGTCCCAAAGACAACATTGTGGACATCATCACTCCATCCACACCATTCATTCCACTCACATCCATCCACATCATAGACATGGATCAACAAGACATATCTAAAGAAAAATATGAAGGAAAATTCCAAGAATAAAAAATGAAAATGCCTTTAAAAAGAGATCAAGAATAAAAGGACATGCTGAAAAGAGAAAATCAAGAAAAGTCCTCTAGCCAAAACAAAATGCTATTGGACCAATTAAAAGTACAAGTCGATAATGAGCAAGACTCTCAAGACACATCCTCTAGCTAGTTACATAAAACACTATTGGATGAATCAAAAATAAAAATCAAAATTGAAAATCAGAAAGCATTGGTCTCCAAAAGAGCTCCTCCACAAAAAATCACTAGGGGCATCTATCAACACAAAAATTCAAACAAAGAGCTTTTTGATCCAAGTTCTTCATCTCCATCACTTTCACTCATACCATACATTCCATTCAATCCACCCATATTCACTTATAATCTCACATCCATTAGCGATGTCTTTCAATGTGCCTTTGATGATGACCCCTCAACGTACCCTAGCTCATCAGTTTCCCAAACTCCTTATTGTTTGAATCCTCATGGCCCACATAGTGTGCACATTAGAGATCCTACGATAACCTCTTTTATCTACCAGTTATATCACCTGTCATATTTTCCACTTGTATTCCACATCCATATCAGGTTCTTTCATCCAACACGGTCATCCAAATAGGATCAAGGCATCATCACAAATTATCAATTCTACACATAACTTCAAAGAGTTTGGCCAAAATAAAAAATAAAAAAATTAATAAAAACATGTTGAAAATATAAAAAAATCCAAATAGCTCTCAAAAATCCCCAAAATAGAGTCAGAATTAGTCAAAGTCGGGTCATAGTTAGAATGGTCGAACTACATGGTCTCTATGCATTTGTACATAGGCAAGGTCATCATTTGATTTACCCCCGAGACCACGTAAGTCAATCTTATAGGTTTTTAATATCAGCTAGTCATTTGAGTCTAGTAAGGGCAAGTTACTTGGTCTTTTCCAAGTCAATCATGTCAGTCTCTATAATTTATCGTCCTTGATCATGGCATCAGTCAAACTACAAGGTCTCTGAGTGTACGACATAGGAAATTCCATCAATCAATGAGCCCTCAAGGCCACCTAGGTCAGTCCTTTAGGGTTCTTCACATCAGTCAAATAAGTCAGACATAGTGAAATCTGGATGTAGGATGGTCATTTGAGCATCAACATTCAAATCACAAACCAACAAACAACATAGTCCAATTGGTCATCAAGTCACAAATCAGTCGAATTTCCAAAACAATGTCAACCTAGTCACTTTATGGTCCCCTTCAAGATGTGTCCTTCTTGGAATTGGACCCCATCAAAATGCCATTGGACTTTTCAAGATGTGTCCTTCCTGATGACAAGCACCGTCAAATTCTCAAAATTCTCAAAACAGTCAAATAATCAAACCGTCAACCAATCGACTTATGTCTTATATAGGATGTATCCTTCCTGAAACCAAACATTGTCACTCAAACCATCATCATTCACCTTATACAGGTGGTCACATGATCGAAACTAGACTCGACGTCTTATACAACATGTGTCTTTCCTAAAACTAGGCTTTGTCAATTGCATAACCCTCAAACAAATCAAATTTTGGCAAACACTCTTATTGGCTATTGACATTGTGGCTTGTTTTGTCTTATATTTTCTTTTGGATTTGTCTTTGAGTCATATTACTAGTTCCTCAAGGATGTCACATGAAGGATTTAGAGGAGCAAGGATGTTTCATGGCTCTTTTCTTTGACTGTTATTTGTGGATTGTCTTGGAAAAAAGACTGGGGCAACTTGGCCTTTAGTATGAGCTAGGACATTCCTTGTCTGTGACTATCTATTTTGCAAGTGGATGACCTTGCACACCTTGGTCTATCTCATACCATGGTTTTTGTTGTCCATTTGTATCATTTTAACACCCAATGATGATTAATGCAACACCTATTTGTACTTTGGAAAAATATTGAAGGTTTCCTTCTCCATACTAACATCCATGTCTTCCGCCCTAACATTTCTTCTATTCCTTCATCCTCTAGTATTCTCATCTATTTTGAGAGCACACTCGTGTTCTCTGAACCCACCTGTCCTCTCAAGGAGACATACCACTGCCTCCTCGTCATCCTTCCTCTCCTCACTTTCACATCGAGGCATATTCTAAACTAAATTTTTTGTCACAATGCGATAAACTGCATCATGACAAAGAGGGAAAAAATGTAGACACACAAAAATAACCTAGGCCTACAAGCTTAATTTTTCCATGACTTACCATATTTCTTCTCAACATAATTAAAATATTTAACTATGTCCTATAGTTCAAATTCAACTATTAATTAAATAATTCTTAATTATTTAATTAATTCATATCTTTTATTTCCTCCTAATTATTTAAATAAATAAATTTTATTTATTTATTTAAATGTGTCATTAATTCCTTATGTCTTCTTATAATTAAATAAATTCCTATGATTTATTTAATTATTGTCCACCTTGTCCATTTTCTCTATAATTATATAATTATTATTAATTATTTAATTATCTTATTTACTTTTCCCTAAATTTAAATAAAGTCATTTATTTAAATTTACCACTTTCTATTTTCCCACCAAGTAAATAATTCGAAATAATTATTTACTATCACATGACTCCACCACTTTTGAATTAAATTAATTTTTAATTCAAAAGGTCAACATCACCTCTTGAATGAAATAATTTTAAATTCTTATTTGATTCTCCACCATCTTCGTTTTTTGTGCCCAATATCTTCTTGTCACATGCATTCTTGACCTTTGATTTGATTTTCACAAAATCAAATCTAAGCCCTTCATTTCAAATTTTAACCTAAGTTTTCCCTAACCCTAATTGTTAGTTGTCACACGCAATTTCAGCCTTTGATCTTAGGGCTTTGTCAACTTTCAATCTTGGCCAATCATCCTATTATATCCCACTAGATAAGGCACCTAAGAGTTTAAAAGTGTCTCATTTAAGTCCGAGCGGGGTTTTGTGTCTCAATTTAAACCTGGGCGGTGTTTTATTAAGTTCGTCGAACCCTTCACTTTATTGCCCAGTCTCTTTTATCGCCTTCTTATGTTCACTTCGGGTGGTGTTTTCTATGTCTTGTTGAACCTAGCTGGTTGTAAGATGATTTTGAGCCTGGACGGTATTTTGTTTCAATGTGGGAACTTGGGTGTATATTTATAAGGTTCTTTGAACCTCTTTCTTCACCGCCCATAGACGTTTGTTTTCAAAATTTGAAATTTGTTATATGGGGATTAGTGACAGTGACAAATGCCATGTGTTAAGACAATCAAGGCATTAAATTTTCATCTACCACCATGTTTTTCTGTGAAAACTATTGCGTAATGAAATAAAGGCCAACAAACATTCCCATTGCAACATTTTTGAAGATGAGCCGAGGGAGACACAAAGTTCGGAGTTTAGGGTTTACCATTAAAGGTATTTTCATAATTTCCTCATACAACCTTTTTTCTGAATTATTTACACTTGCATGATAGGAAGCATATCTTTTCAAAATTGTTGTTGCACATGGCAAAGGTTAAGTATGCAAGCTATGAATATGTGGCTAGGTTAACATATGAAGGGCCCAAAATTGGTGATACCCGGTTTTGTCCAGTTAATCTAGAGGAATTGAGAAACAAATTTCAAAAACCTAATCCTCCACCTATCATCAAAAGGGTAGTGAGTAGTGGGCTAATGGAAGTTGTTGCATTTCCATTATCTATGCAATGTCATGAGCTGGTGCTAGAATGTATCAGACACTATAATTCATAGATACGAGAGGTCAGAACATAGGACAACATGATTGTTGTGAAGATTCAGAGGTCTACTTTTGTGTCTTGTTTAAGAACTCCGGAAAGGGATGAATACTCACCCATGGATATGACGAGTTCTCGAGTCGATTTCATGGTGAAGAAAGGGGTTTACAGAAATGTGATAGAAAATAATTGGTTGACCAAACCTAAGAAGGGCAAGTCTCAATTGCTCCGTAACTTGCACATGAACCATTTTGTGGATGAAGTGGTTGATATTGTGGTGCTTTTGCACAGGGTAAGGGGGAATGAAAATGTTCATGGTTTTGGGGAATGAATGCAATTTTTCATCAAGATCATATTAAGCGGGGAGCAATTCCTTGATTGGGAAAATATCATTAGTGACCGTCTACATGAGTTGATGACATTCTTTACCCTGAATAGGTTTTTCTTTATGTCATCTACTGTATATATGCAATTTCCAGTACACGACCTTGGCATGGATTAAGGCCAAGTGACATGGCTCCAGAGAAAGTGCCAATTTATGACTATATTGACAAATTAAAAATTCACAAAGTTTCTTGCATTTCAGAAGAGTGGCTGATACTTTCACCATGAGGATGGTCAAGGAATTGGAAGGGCATCCTACTATGAGGTTATCCCCCGAGGCAATGTAGTTTGTGGATTTTATGATATCCACTTTATTCAGTTTCAGAGATTCTTGTACATAAGAGTAGGCGGTTATGCTAGTTTTCCTATTAAGCTACCTAGATACCCTGAAGATAAGTGGATAGTTATTGAGGTAAGTAGACAATTGGATGATGTTAATATATTGTTAATATATTGTGCCAGGGTAGAAAAAGGTTAACAATCAGTTTCCCCTTTGGTTTTGGCTCTTATAGTTGTCAATCTATGTCTGATGCTCTAAAAATTGAGAAAGAATTATCCAAGTATAACATGCATTTGTATGAAGAGCGGGTTTATTTTGACCTTAAGGATTATATTAAGAATCATTTGAAATTGAGCCCTACCTTCTATCACCAACTTGACCTTGAAGGTTATTGGGCTTATTGTTTTGATGAGTACGAAGTTAGGAGAAGAAGCTGGATGAGGTTAACAGTCGAGCAAGTCATTATCTATGATTTGAAATGGGACCTGCAGGGAATTGTTGAAGATGGGTCTGACATGGTTGACCCAATATATACTGATTTGATAGAAAGTCATCCTATTCCTGCTATGGATTGGAATTTTAAAGAGAAAGAGACCATAGAAGCCAGAACAACTGATGTTCTCACTAGAACTCGAGAATGGGTAACTGAGAATAAAAATGAACAATCCCATCCTCATACTAGGTCCAAAGATTCACAACCAACTGAAGGTACTTCTCAAGCCTCAACCAATAGGAAATTGACTGGTAGTATTTCCCAGTCTTTATCTTTAGGTACCTAGGGAGATGGTGATGATGACCCACCAGAAAAGAATGTGTATTCACAAACCTACGCGGATGAAATTTTTAATTTTCCTACTTTGGAAAAAGAAAGTGAAGGTGGAGAAGAGGAAGAGGGTTTATAAAACTTGAATGTTGATTCGGTTCCTTTTCAAGATGAATCACTTGTTAGAGAAGTAGGCACCTCTCAAAGGTCTGAAGTAATTACATCTACAGAAGAAACCCCTCCAGTCACTTAGACACTGTTTGCACCCCCTGGTATCAAAATTTCAAAGCAACTAAGGTCATAGTTACCCCATCATGGCTATAAGATTCCTTGTCATGGAAAAGGAAGGCTATACAGTCTAGCTTTCCCAAGTAGGATATGGTAGGGAGGTTTCCATAGAGGACTTCAACCCCTAAGGCTAAAAGGTTAAAAACCATTACTAGACTCATAGACGACATGAAATCATGAACACTCCAGTTGGAGATTGCACAACCTTCAGTACATAGAGATGTTTCTCAGGCAACATCAAGTGACTTTGAAGTGAGCAGAGTAGACCTTGGTCCACCCACAAGGGATGGGGATGTTCAATTTTTTTAGGTATTTGCAGCAAGGATGGTTGAAAGATCAAAGAAGGATAAAGAAATACAAAATGAATTGAAAGCTCAACTTTGGGATTTGACTAATTGCCTAAGGTCTATTCTGGAATTTATTCCACAACCTCTTTCCCAGGTAGACTCTTCTGTTGAATCTCTTACTATAATTGGAAAATAAGCTTTGACTAAAATCAAAGGCTGCCAAAGTTTAAGTCGAGTTGTAGATGATTGGAATGAATCCCTGATTAAAAATGGAAGCCTCGTTATTACTGAATCCCTCAAATACTTCCAAGAGGTGAATGCTCTGAAAGCCACTTTAGGAGATGAAGTCATTACAACCAAGAAATAGGAGAAAATGTGGATGAATTATCAAACTGGATTGAATTTATTAATGAATTTAGATTTGGAAAGGTTGGTTGTTGATCATGTCATATCAAGTGCTTCGGATTCCCGCTACTTGTCATGGACTAAAGGAGTATAGTGGAAGTTGTAGGTCACTAAACAAAGTTAAAAGAAGTTAAAAGAAATTATGGATGAATGTACTGCAATTTTAGATGAAGTGAAGGGCACCTTAATGACTCTTTATTTACTCCAAGATAAAGATGGGATAGGTGAGCACATGGATATTAGTGCCCTGACAGCTAATTTCAAGAGAGCGATTAAAGAGACTCTTGAATCACCTTCACTTAACGCCAAGCACTTCCAAAAATTAAGTGAATTACACCTTGTATCATCTCAAGAAATGGATCTTGTGAAGTCTTATGAGAATCAAATGGAAATAGCCAAAGATCTCCATTTGACATGGATGATAAGAATGATTAATGTAATCATTCCTCAGCATAAGAAGCTGTTGTATATCCTTAAGGATTTTCAGGCGTGGTGGAAGAAACCTTTGGTGACCTCTGAGGATAGAAATGAAATGATGTCGTTGTGACGACTTAGCTTATATTATGCCTTTTAAGTGTCTTTTGTTTAATTGACTATGGACTTGAAAGGCAGTTATGTACCTTCCTATATATTGATGTATCTATTTTCATATGCTCTCTTTAGACAATTTGAAAAAATTCTACTCAATACTATTGAATGAAATTGCTATCTTGTCTGTGTGCAATTTAGTGGAGCAAATTGGAAATTCTTTAATATGTGTATTTGAGAATATACTATGCATGTCTTATCTATGTATGAGTGTTGCAATTCTTATAACATATTTCATTTTTTTCATGGTATTGAGTGTATGTACATCTTTGATGATCAATTGGTCTTTGTACTAATACTTCTGGTTTGCTAAGCTTGCACCTGATATTTGGATTTTTTTGGATGTTGGGCATTCCTTTCTGCTTTATAGTTAAAAGTATACCCATTATTTTATCTTAGCTTTTAATTTCATTGAATATCTTGTGAGGGAGTTGTACCTCGATAAAATTCAGAGAAAAGTCACGACCTGTTGTGATCTTTTCAGATCTGTTAGCAGGATTCATATGATACTAAATCTAGATTATAGTCATAAATTGAATATTTTTTTGGTGAGCCATTTCCATTCACTAACACATCCAAAAATGTAAATTATTTAAAAAGGCTTTGATAGCCTCATTTGAACACCTGACCTCATTTGGAGATACACTTCATGCTTGCAAATTTCTGAGTACACTTGCAATTTTGAGTCAAATCCTTCAATATTTGCTTGAGTCCTTGTCATAGGTCTTAGTTGCTCCTTAAAATCTAAGGGAAAGAATCATTTTATAGAAAATGGAGAAGGGAAATGAAGGTTAATCATGGAGGGCATGAAGGTTGTTCGGTGAAACTCTTCTTTTGGTTATGCTATTTTCCTCCTTTGTGCTTCATTGTTTAGCTAGGGTTTATTTTATGCATTTTTTCTTATGATAACCTATATTTTTACCTTAGTTACAATTTGATAGTCATTGTTGACTTGTCTCACTACCAGTTGGGAATTACCATAAACCTGTAGTTATTTAATCTACCACTGTATATACATCCTCAACCTTGTTATGAGAGCTTCATATTCAGTTATATTATTGGTACAAGGAAAATCTAGCTGATATGATTTAGGTATGCAATACCCTTGAGGGGTGATAAAGAGAATTCCTGCTCTCGATCCATGTTGCATGTGAGAACCATCAAAATATAGTTTCTATTGATTTGTTGAAGTGACAATGAACATTGATTTGTTTAGGAAATCTAATATAAGAGGATTCTCATAGTATATCAATGCTTTTTGTAGTTGATCTGCTATTACTTGTTCTTTGATTGATTTTCAATCCATGTATTCTATGCCAAATTTATTGAGAATCTAACCCATTTAGCTATTTGACCTAGGAGTGTTTCCTTAGATAATAGATATTTTAGCAGATCTTGAAATGAGCTTCACTTGATGATTGAGCATATAATGTCCTAGTTTTTGGGAAGCAAAAATAACTACTAAAGACACTCTATTGATAAGGGTATAGTTAAGCTCATAGTGGACTACTGTTCGAATGATATAGTAGACTACTCTTTTATTTTCCTAAATCATCATGTTGTGCAAGAAGAGCTCCTAATGTTGTAATTTTTGAGATGTATAGAATCAAAGGTTTGTATGGAACTGGTGGCATTAATACAAGAGATGATGAAATATAATCCTTCAAATGATAAAAGACTTGTTGGAGGTTTTTCATCCCACTTAAATATTACATCCTTGCAAAGGAGATGCTTAAATGGGTGACATTTTTATGCTAATTATGCTTTGGACCTCTAGATAGGTTGTAATTTTCCTTATAGAATACAAAGTTTCTTCAAAGTTTCTGTGGGAGGCATATCAATGATTACCTTGAATTTGGAAAGGTCTACTTTGATTCCTCTTTGAGATACAATATATCCCAATAGTTTTTCAGAAGTGGCTCCAAAGACACATTTATTGGGGTCGAGCCTTGATATTTTTCCAACCCGCCAAAAACTTGTGCTAGCACTTCTAGATGAATTTTTCTTGTCATCAATTTAGCTAAGATTTTGTCCACATAATCCTCCATGATCTTATGAAACATGTAATGTAAAATCACTATCATAGATCTTTGGTAGGTTATTCCCATATTCTTCAAACCGAATGATATAAAATTTCAACAATAGGTACCCCATGGGAATGTGAATATTGTCTTATGTTGATCTTCTTGTGCTATCCTGATTTGGTTATACCTAGAGAATCCATCCATGAGGGATAAAACATCATACCCTACTATGAGATCTACTATGATGTCAATATTTAGTAATGGGAAGTCATGATCTTTAGGACATTCTTTGTTAAGTTCTCTATAATTTGTACATATCTGTATGATCCCAATGGGTTTTGAAGTTAGTGCTAGATTGGAAACCCACTCAGGATAGTTAATAGGTTGGATGAAACCAAAATCAACCAATTTTTGTAGCTTGACCTTTACAAGCAATGTTATCCGAGGATGCATCTTTTGTAACTTATATTTTATTGGTTTTGCATCAAGATAAACTGTTAGATGATGAACCACTAATGATGTGTCCAACCCAGGGATGTTCGTATAAGACCAATAAAAGTTAATATTTCATTCCCCCAAGAATGCTACAATTTTTTTTATTCTTCGCAATCTAAAGATGTTGCATAAAATGTTTTCCTGTTGGTTGTCGACTATCCCAAAATTAATTTTGTGTGCTTCTTCCACAACTATTGCTAAATTTTCTTAATATTTAGCAATATCGGGGAGATCAAATCATTCATCTGTAGGTGCCTTAGAGAGGTTTTCACCATTGGATACACCCTTTATTTTGTTTTTTCTTGATTTGAAAGTGCCACATTGTGGTTTTCTCTAGGGTATCTATAATTGATTTTAACATTTTTTCTTATGACTAAAGGATTTGGGTCTCCCCCAATAGTATGATTTTGCATAAATTTTTATATCAAATCCCGCTTTATGGTCTCCTAAATGTATGTCATCTCTTAGTCCCATGAACTCAATAATAGCTTCATCATTTTTAAATAAATCTAGAATTGGAGCTTATTGCTGGTCCCAATCAAGAAGTTGAGGGTAAAAACAATGGAGGCCACTGTCTTGAGTAGGGTGAATGAATGATAGGGTTGTGATGGTGTAGATGGATGCATTTTGAATAGATTGGTAATACACATAGGAGAGTCATCAATGGAATTCTCATTAGGTGGATTAACCACAACAAAAATTATAACTTCCTCACTAAATATAACTTAGAGGTTAGGAGTGGCAAAGACCCTTATATTTTTGCCACTTTTCCAAAAGAATAGGTTCTCATATGCCTTGTTGATATAGAGTGAGGCCATCATAAATTTTAAATCCCATGTTCTTTATTATTTGGAAGCCTTTATTGTTTCGATCAGTAGGAAGGGGAGCCTTTTTTTTCTCTTCCTACTATAACTATTTAGAAAAATATTGTTCTTTTATAACCTCTTTATTGAGTTCTCCCCATTTGGAGAATACCATGGATTCAAAATTAATAGTGGTATAGGTTTAATCAGTATGTTGTGACTCAGACAACTCATTGCCTGAGGATGACAACGTATTGGTGTCTTAGTGGGATGCTAGCATCCATATGGATAGAGAGTGTGAGGAGCAGACAAAACCACTAGGGAAGAAGCTAAGATATTGACTAAGAGGTTTTATGTTGTACTGAAATGTAAATAAAATACAAGAGTGAAGTATAATAAGAAGAATACTTTAATAAAAAGTTAACCTAGAATTAACGAAAGAAGGGTGAGAAGATAATAATGAACTTATTGCAACTTGATTCTTCGAATAGCTCCAACTGAGAAGTTCCCACACACAGAAGAATGAGAAAATGTTGGGATTGTGTTTAGAGGACTGCTTCAGTCAGTCTCCCGCTTTGGTGTTTCCACCTCTATGGACAACTGGATAGCCATGATTATATAGAAAGATGATAAAGATGGTATAGAAATGGAAATAATAAGAAATATTCAAACAACAATATGTTTCAATACAAATAGGATAATGTAAAGTGAGTGAATATGGTAGATATCACCTTCTCAACCACATGCTCTAAAGTAAAATGGAGGAAGGAGTGAGCTTGCAAGCTCTCCAAAGCCAATGCTATTGCAACAACGGAGAGGAGAAGTCAACAAAACATTATCTTGTAGCTATAATGTAGGTGGTGATGCAACATGAAGGAGATGAAAGTGGGTGAATTTGATCAAGAAGTTGTCTAGAAGTGTCTAGAAGATGAAATGAATGGAATAATAGGAAATTTGAATGAAAGGAGGCAAAAATCCCATTTGAAGTCGATCAAAAGAGTAGAAAACACTACATTTAATGTACAATGGAGGAGTGTAACACCTCCATGGATTCCAAAGGAAAGAATCCTGTTAGGATAGAAGTGCACCACTTTGGTGTCCTTGACATAAATTCCCCAACCGACACACAAATGAGATGCCAAGTGGACTGGGAAAGGTGGTTGTGTATGGATTGCATCATCGGATTTAATTCACTAAGGTAGAAGGTAACGTAAATGTGGAATTTTCCTAGGGGTGCAAATTTACACCATTACATTTTTCCCCCACTTTAGCGAGAATATGCATTAGTAAATGTGAGGTAAATTAGAGAAAAAGCTGAAAATAATATACCTGAACCGTTGAGGAAGCAAACCATAATATGACATGCTCAGACATTCAAGAGAGAGAGATGGCTCCATAGGTACTCGGTCCTATGGAAATTTGAATGAATGCTATGTAGGTGCTCGGTCCCATAAAATATAAACAAAGGTTCTATAGGTACTTGGTCCTACAAAATGAAAATGCTTCATAGGTTCTCAATCCTACAAAGGAGGTGCCACATGTTCTTAGTATTGGGGGGGAAAAAATGAAAGGCTTTGCAGAGTCTAATTGTCCCTTATAGGTACTCGGTCCTATAAGGAAATCTTGACGAGGTGCTCGATCCTCCAAGATTAATTGAAAAAGTAGCTTCAGAGGTGCTTGGCCATGCAAAGCAACATGTTAATCTACAAATAAAAGTCACACAGATAGACATACAACCACATCATGGAACAAGCAATTGAAGGAGAAGCTTTCAAAGGGGTCCCTTGGGAACCCTTCAAGATTGCAAGGGGTCCATACAAAGGGCACTCCATTTGAAAAGTGATAACATTTTTTGCAAATGATCCTATCATTAAGGAATCATTTTGAAAGCTTCTCTTTTGTCAAGGAATCCGAGAAATTAAAAATGGCCTCCTTGAAGGTGAATTCTCAATTCTTTTTGCTACGAACTCGATTTCAAAAGAAAATCTTGTTAAGGGGATCATTTTTGAAGGATGCAATTTTTAAAAAACACAAAGATTTTTAGCAAGGGATTTATTGTCAGTCGAGTACACCTTATTGAAAATCGAAGAAGTAGGAGCCCCTCCTTAGGATGGTGCATGTGAATTGAAGGAGAACATGGCATCCTAAGGAAAGGGAGAAAATATGTAGAGATATCATGGCCCATGATACATGATGAGATGTAGATGTGGAAATGTTGTCACACACACAAGGGACACCACATAGGCACCACAACATAAAGAAGCAAGCAAGGAAGAGAGAAAGATAAAAAGAAAGATAAGAAAAGACAAACAAATCAAGATACAGGGGGATCTAGGAATCTGAGGTTAAATCAACTCATCAAAATAGGTAACCCGTAGTGTATGAGTGAAAGATCATCAATGTGAGGAATTCCCAAATCCGAAGAATAACACATGAAGATAAAATGAAAATAAAAAATTGGGTCAATATGGAAGGGAGGCATAAATGCCCCCAACGCTTTGCATCATCCTCAATTATCAAAATCAAGATACGACATATAGAATAATGATGTAACACATAGAGGAATTTTACGACACAATTTCACTAGTGTATCTAAGCACCTACAAGGGTCCTCCAGGAACACACAAAAAAAGCATGGGGGAAACACAACAAACACACAAATATAATCTATAGATAAACAAGAGGTACTCTTCTAGTCCTCATCAACTAGGAGGTCCTCATTCTCCTAATCTAGATCATCATAATGGGAGGGTGGATGAACCTGCAATGGTGAGATAGCAAGGGGAGAAAATTTTGGCTTTCCTATGAAAAGAGCTAAGGAAGAAGGCCCTTCAATGTCTTCTTCACTCAACTCTTGTGAGGTAAAAGTCATTGATCTTGCAAAGATCACCAGCAAATACAAGACATCATCAACCAAGTTAAACATGCACTTATTAAGAGTGCCATATGTTAACTGAGTGGGAGATGAAGGAGGCGTTGAATATTCACCATCAATCTCATCAAAAGAGATGGTGGAAAACAAGGGAGACATCGGGGTTCCCTCCATCAGTAGGATGACACAAACGAAAGTAGAACCCTCTCTCAAAGAAGGTGATCCTTTCTTCTGACCTCCATTGGAAGAGAATTCATCCTCCAAATCATGCTTCATCAGTGGATGTGGAATCCCCACAGAGGAAGAAAAAGGAAAGGAGGAAGAGGAAAAGGCCACAACGGACACCGCCGTGGTGTTCTGTAAGGCCCCACCATGGAACCCAAAGAACAACACACAAAGTAACTAATTAAACAATATTTTTTTTAAATTCATTCAATTACAACATGCGTACAAAGTAAACATCTACACATACGTTCTGAGGGTTCCGTGACAATGCTATGTAAACATACACAAGTAAGAACATAACATCATAAAACCATATACATTAAACATAAGAATAAATCATATCAATGATGAATAATCCAATTATATAATCAAACTGAAGTTAAGTTACATATAAAGTTACATCAAGCGATATTGTGACAAATCTTGTTACATCATAGTAATATTACAATAAGGTATCTGATAACCATCATGAATGTATATAATATAGATGATGGTCACAACACCTCTGTCAATCTTGTTCATGTGCACGCTCAACATCCATCTCCACGAACAATGTAAAATCATGAACCTGTCATAAGAACAATATCATCTCATACTGCATCACCTGCAAGGGGACCCAATGGAGGATAGAGCAAGTTCCTCCCAACCATGTGGTACTCATAAGTCCACCCCCCATGCTAGGAGATAATATCAGGTCCACAAGAAAAATAAACATGAAGACAAAACAAAACATCACATGGCTTAACATACATATAATGACATAACAATATCAAAACCACATAAATAAAAATAAAGCTCCCAAAGGCAACCACATAAAAAAAGGTAACTCTAAACAAGAGACAACATAACATGTATTAGGATAAGAGTGTCATCACATAGTTTACTATAGGTTACCCTGCTAAATCTTCCTAGATTACCAACCCTTGTACTGAGTTACCCTGGCAATCTCTACCGATTCCCGGCCCCTAAACAAACTCATGCAGAATCAAACTACCTTTCAAGGAGACAAAGTAGATGACCATGCCATTCCAGGCCATTTCAACCTACCCTTAATCTTTACAAGCATTAAGGTATAAGGCGAGACAATCAATTATTTGAATTATTTAGTGAACACTACCCAACCCCTAGTACATTGAATTAAGGTTTTCACTGGATTATCAAATTCCGATAGGTTACCTTGGTTACCTCTTAGGGTTCTAGCCCCTATCGTAAGCCACTCTTTCCACATACAATAACATAACTTATTGGCAAGTACATAGGATAGCCATCAAGCACATGAAGCAAAAACCATGAATATACACATCATAAACATGACGTAGACCATTTAAATTTCAAAATACCTCTAATGTAATATCATATCATGCACGGCTAAGTCCCAATCTAAAACATTGTAATAGAACAATAAAGTACAATCATAATAAACTTTTCAATACAAGTTTTCTTTCCTAACCTCTGGAATATTTAAATACTCTAAAACATATCAATCTCCTAATCAAGCAAAATGTTCCAAACTAATAAACTTCTTATAACCATAAATACATAGTGGGAGTAAATTTACTTTTATTAAATAATTGCAATAGAAATCATCGTTCAACCTCAAGAAGGATTAACTAATTTCCTTGATTACTAAATCATCCATTATGAATTACACAAACCTATGCAATATTTAAGTACATGAATATATATCTATAGGTATGCGTATGTATATTTATATATGCACTATATGTATATATAGTGTATTTAAAAGTGAATACATTTATACTTACAATTTAATATCTTACTATACTTACAAATTGTACCGAAATAAATATTATATGTTCATATATATATATATAGCATATAATAGAGATTATGAATCTGAAAACACCAATGCTCACATAATTAAATTTATAAATGTGTTGGCCAAAACAAGCCTTATATTACGCGGGTCAGAGATTTCTAAGACCTCAAATTATATTTCCAACCACAGTTACCAAAAAGATAACGTCCAATCTATATATCAAAGGCATTTTATTGAAATTCTGTATAACTTTATATCATATGATTTGAATAAGACATATATGCAAAAGTAATTAAATTTTTTCGCAAAGTAAGTGTTATATCTAATGTATCGGATATTAAAGATAGAAAGTATTCGATTAAAGATATTTTGATATTAAATACATACGATATATTAGGTAGTGCATGCGATTTATATCATGCAATTTCCAATAAGTAAAAATCGATTATTGGTAAAAAAAAGATAACAATAGAGAATGCAATGGATTCACCAATTAGAAATTGCATGTAAATTAAAAAGATAACGGCAGTATTGTTGGCTGAGTGAAGAACTTGCTAGGAAAAGAAATGAACAAAATGCAAGAAGATTTTTGCGTAGGTTATACAAGAAAAATAATGAAGAAATTTCTAAGACACAGACCTTACACAGACTGAGGAGATTATCTAAGCCCGAAGAAAAATAAACGAAGGAGTTATATGCATCCTCAAAGACAATATTTAGATCTGTAAATCAGATAATGGCTAAGGAAAGACAACGCCGACCACATAGAACATGCAAAAAAGTGATTGAAGAAGTTTCCAAAAGAATAGCCACATGAGCTAAGGTAAGAAAGAAGGACAACAAGGTGTGAAGCATCGAAAATACCAGGCCAATTCATGCATGACCATTAAAGAACAAAGAACAACAATGAAGACCAATGAAATGACAAACATGGGCCGAGATGAGAAGTTACATAATTTTACAGTAAAATAAAGTCATAATCACTTAACACAACCGATTCAACATAGCTACTAGAATATAAGAAAAACCAAGTATATTTGAATGAATAGAAACAAGCATCTACAAAACAAGAACATGATCTGGTAAACAAAAAATTATTAAGTAGAATGTAGCGCCAATAACTTCAAAAGTACTTTGAAATCAAATAAATGTATAAAAAGATTGCCAAAATTAAGGATACCAACAACTGTTAGGATGAATATGAACAAAACCCAAAGCAAACACTGATCTAATTAACAACTATGTTTTTCAATATAGTTTTCATTTCTTTGCAATTTTTCTTTAATTTATTGCGTTACTAATCAACAACAATTTCTTTTCTATTGTTTTTTGTAGGATATTCAGTAAACAAATTCTACCAAAAGAAATATTAAACACCATAAACGACATTCAAAACTACCATTCAAGAAAATACAAATCATAGAAAATAACTTGGAATATTTACTCGAATCTGACGTAAATGGAAGCAAAAGTCAGAAGATCCGCAACTCTTTGTTTTTTTTTCCAAAACGAACAAATCCTTCAAATTCGTTGTCCCCAAAATTTTCAATTGAAACACAAAGAAGAAGCGAAAAAACCTTTCCCAAAAACTACCGTGAAAACTTTTCCAGAAAACCAAAAATCCAATTCCGTGAACAATTTTTATCCACAAAGTTTTTTTTTAATTCATTCTTAATAAACTCACAATTACAAAACTTAACTAACAATCAACAAGCAAACAAAATTGAACAAACATTTCAAATTAATCAATTGCACAAGATAACACTCTCTAACTTCAAGTCTAGATTTTCAGATATTAATGCATAAAATGTTGAAAACAACTATTTAATATATCTACTTTTCATATATTTAAGTTTTCACAATAAAATCAACAATTACATTTAATTAATATTATATTTTAATTAATTTAACTAATCAAACCTTTTAAAATAATAATCAAACTTTAATTATAAAATTATCTAAATGTAAATATTCTAATTTAACATTTAAATAAAATTACACTAAAATCAAATAACTTATCAAAACACCATTAAAATAATTAAACAATTTCCAATCAAGGCAAAACACGAACGACATGACGGAAACGAATGACAAACAATAATGGGTGATAAACGGATACTCGTCCTATAAAGGAACAATGGCTAAAGTGGAAGGACTTGACATTATCTCTGAAGAAAAATAATTCCATTGGGTCATGGCATGCTCAAACTTGACAAAACAAGTGGAGTCGATGCCCAGTACCTGCAAACTACATAAAGCAACACTATCAAACATATCCACATAAATCGACAATCACACCGTGAAAGAGAGTCGCAGCGTAGCAGGGTACTCACGAGTGAGTAATGCTACACTGTCTCCTTCAACAAGACTGACATACAATAATACATCATGAACAACATCAGATATTTCTTCATAACCACACTAATGCTCTGAAACAACATAAAACCATAACATGCATAATGTCAATAGACAAACATAATCAGATGATCAACAATGTCATCAATGTATCAGCAACAAGGTATAAAAACTAACATAGTATCTGTGTCGTAACTGAAATAAAGTAGTATAATATCCAAAATAGTTAAAACAACTAGCAAATGAGCATAAGCAAATTGAAACAAATAGTAGCAACTGGAGGGACACTACATCCTCCCCCCCTAGGATAAGGCTTACTCCTGGAAGCCTACAAACAAATATGGATAAAGCTCTCTCATGCATGTTGCATCCTCCCAAGTTGTTGATGTCTCATCACTAGGATCCCATTGGACCCTCACCTGATCAACATCTCAACCCCTGAGGGTGAGCCTCCTGTGCTGAAGAATGCCCATGGGCTCCAAAGCTAGTTGCCCTTCCTCTACTTGTAATGCATTCCAATTGAGCACATGTGAAATATTAGGATGATAAAGCCTAAGAACAAATACATGGAATACATCATGAATGCACGATAAAATAGGCGGTAAAGCAAGATGGTACGCTACAAGAAAAATCCTCTCCAGAATCTTGAATGGTCCAACAATACAAGGTGCGAGCTTAGAGCCTTTTCCATAATGGATTGGACTCTTCCACGAACACACTCGAATAAATACCCTATTGCCAACTAAAAATTGTCGATCTACTCTATGAGCATTGACATACTTCTTCAGCCTATCCTATGCTACCACCAAGTGCTCTTTGATGTGATCAACCTATTGCTCCATATCCTGAAGCATCTCAGGTCCAAGTAAAACTCTATCCTCAAGTCGATCCCAACTCAACGAAGTCTGAAAAGGATGTCCATACAATGCTTGAAAAGGAGGCATACTATTGGGAATATGTGCCTCAACTTCTAGCTTGGACCTCTGAAAAGACTTGGCGAAATTATCATCTTTCTAAGCCTTTACCTCTACCACTGAGAATCTTTAATAAAGGCGGAGTATGGCGGTTTATGACTTTACTACGGGCCTCTGTCAGTCTGTCCATGGTTGGGCAGTGTCACTGCCATACCGTAGGGTCTCCGTCTCAGGCTGGCAGTAGCACGGTTGATGAGCGACAGTTAAGCAATGGTTCACCGCCATACCGCAGGTATGGTTTAGCGATGGCACGATGGCTCAGTGAAAGGTGACAATCAACATGATGGTTACTGCCTTACCGTGGGTGTCGCTCTGTGGAACCATGGTGGCTGCGGTAAACGGTTGGCAGTCTGTGAAGAATGCTTACCGCCCTACCGCGATGGCCTTTTGGCCATGTCACGGTGGTGCGGTAAGCCATGGTGGTCAATGCTAACGGTTACCTCCTTGCCGTAGAGGTCTTGCGATCGGGACTCGGTAGCACGGTGGAGCTCGATGGTCAGCGCAGGTGGCTACCGCCAGACCATGGGAGGCTTTGCTTAGCCTCGTTATTGAGCGGTGGCACCGCCATACCATGGAAGGTTGTGATGAGCTTAGCGGTGATGCATTGCTAAGTGGCGAGCTGGCAGACAAGCCACTACCTTGGTACCACGATTGCGTTGGAAAGGACCTGTGGTTGGGCAGTGGGAACACCATACTGGGGGAGGTCTCACAAGGCTCGGCGGTGGCGCGGTAAGAGAAGCTCAGAGCTCAGGTGGCAGTTTTGACTCATGGTCAAAGCGATGAGAAAATGGGAAGGTGACGTGTGGCAAGAAATCAATACTTGATTGGTCGATGTTTGGAGCGGTGAAAGCAATAAATACACGACGTGTTTTGGCTGGTGACAAAATCCGATTAAGGCAAGGAAATTAATGCCTAGGTGGCTCGATGTAGGGAAGATCGGTCAAAATATTGGATTACTTGATTGGGTGATCGATACATCATTAAGACTTGTGATTGGTTGGAATGTTAAATGTGATGTAAGACTTGTACAGTTGATTACAATTGATATAAGTCAATCGAAGGGTGATTGTGAATAACTAAGAGACAGAGTGACAAAAAGAGAATTGTATTCATTGTTTACTTGTAGAAGTATTGTAACAGTGAGTAAATGAATGCTCAAGTCTATTGATGTGAGCTAACTATCAGAGAGTGAAGACTGTGAGCTTTGTATGTAATTTATTTTACTGTAATACAAAGCTTCTTCCCTTGGTGTGGTGGGTTTTTTCTCGAAAGGCTTTTCACACGTAAATCTAGTGTTATCTGTGATTGATTATTTTTGTTATCCCTTTTACTATGTATGTGTTCATCTCAGTTATTTTAAGAAGCTTTAAAACTGGTCTTTTCACTTCTACTTTGTTGTATTAGCATTAGGAAAGTGATTCCGCACCTCTGTTTTTCCTTTCAAGTGGTATCAGAGCTTGGCTAGTTGTGTTATCCTTGTTAGTAAGGTTGGTTTTTTGTGCTAATACTGTTCCAGTGGGAGTATTGTAAAGTTATAACTTAGTTCTATTTGAGATGGCGAGTACATCAGGTAGAGTAGAGATTGAAAAATTCAATGGTGGCAACTTTGAGTTATGGAAACTCAAAATGGAAGACTTGCTTATGGATAAAGACCTCTGGGTTGTTGTGTTTGGAACCATGCCACAAATTATGAAGCAAGAAGATTGGGACCTTGCAGATAGAAAAGTGAGAGGTCTGATAAGACTAAGCCTAGCCGATTTTGTACTCCTGAACATCCATGAGGAGAAGTCTGCAGCTTCATTATGGAAGAAGCTTGGTGATATTTATCAAGGAAAGTCTCTGGTAAATAAGTTATTCCCGAGGAAGAAGTTATACTCCTTGAAGATGGAAGAAGGTTCATCTGTTGTAGACCATCTGAACTCGTTTAACATGAGTGTTGCTCAGTTGGCGTATGTGGATGTAAATATTAAGGAGGAGGATCATTGCATGCTCCTGTTATGTTTGGGATCATCTTGTAATGGCTATTGGAAGTACGACCACTACTTTCAATATGGAAGACACTGTTGCCTCACTTTTGTCTAAAGAGATGCGGAGGAATTCTTTAAAGATGGCCAATGAGGCCCTTGCTGTTCGAGGGAGATCGAAGGAGAAAGGCAAGAAGAAGGACAAGAAGTCCAAATCTAAATTTGTAGGGAGATCAAAGTCTCCTGGTAAAAAATCCAAGGTGAAATGCTGGAACTGTGGGTAGTCTGGTCATATCTAAAAGGATTGTAAGGAGAAGAAGAAGAAGAGGAGTAATGCTTTAGACAATGAATCTTCTCAAAGTGATGCAGATGCCTTCATTGTAGCCCTAGCAAGTCAGGCAACAAATGATGTCTAGCTGGTTGAATCAGGTGCATCCTTTCATATGACATCTCATAGAGAATGGTTCACTAAGTACGAGAAGTATGATAGTGGAAAGGTCTACCTGGCGAGTAATTCAACATTGGAGATAGTTGGCCATGGAAGAGTCAAAATACAGTTCCCTAACGATAGAATCAAAGGGATTGGTGGCGTACTACACATACCAGGTTTGGCTTGTAACTTACTTTCTGGTAGTAAGTTGAATGATGTTGGTGCAGAAGTGTCTTTCTCAAGTAAAGGATGTAAGATGGCTAGAGGTGCAATGGTGTTGGATAAGGGTGTATGTGTTGGCACTTTGTACAAGTTGGATGCACGTCCTGTTCAATACAAAAATGCCTCTGTAAAGCCAAGAAAAGCTATTCCTATAGAGGAAGATGAAGATGCTTCTCTAGCTACAAATGCTTTGGAGGTGAAACTCCCAACAGAGAAGACCATGCTGTGGAATCATAGACTCAGTCACATAGGTGAGAAAGGTTTAAAAACCTTGAAAAATAAAAATCTTGTTGAAGGGCTTGATGATTGTAACCTTGAGTTTAATTTTTGTGAACACTGTATTTATGGAAAGCAATATTGTGTTTCAATTTATTCAAGTCCTCATAAATCTTTTGGTGTACTATATTATGTTCATTTTGATGTGTTTGGTCCAGTTAATGTTCCTTCGCTATTGAAGTCTAGATATTATGTTTCTTTTATTGATGACTATTTGAGAAGGGCATTTATATACTTTTTAAAGAGTAAATCAGAAGTGTTCAGTTAGTTTAAAGAATTTAAAACTTTGATAGAGAATCAGACTGCAAAGAAAATTAAATACTTGAGGACGAATAATGGCAATGAGTTTAGTTCTACAGAATTGGAAAGGTACTACATAGACCATGGAATTAAAAGGCATAAAACTACACCTTATACTCCACAACAGAATGGAGTTGCTGAAAGGTTGAACAAAATGTTAATGGAGAGAGCGACAAGTATGTTGAGAAGTGATGGTTTGGAGCAAAATTTTTGGGCTGAGGCTGTGGCTACAACATGTTACTTGGTAAATCATTCACCTTGTTCTGCTCTTGTTGAGAAGACACTTTTGGAGGCGTGGTCTGGTAAGAAGCCCCCTCTTAGACATATTCGTGTCTTTGGCTATGAGGCATATGTATATGTACCCAATGAGAAAAGATCAAAGCTAGAGAACAAGGTTGTTAAATGTATCTTCATTGGCTATGGCATTGGTGTGAAGGGGTACAAGCTTTGGAATCTTGATACTGAGAAGGTTCTGTACAATAGAAGTGTAATATTTGATGAGCTAAAACCTTCAGTAGCTGATCCACAACTAGACACAGATAAAAGAGAAAAGAAGAATGATGTAGTTTAGATTCCTCAAACTCCAGAAAAAGAGGAACTACATGGTGTACCTGAAACTGAGGAGAGTTCAAGTAGCTCTAAGAGTTCTAAAGATGAAGAACCACAACCTTAGCCAGTAAGAAGGTCCACACATGAAAAACGACAACCTGATAGGTATGGTTTCTCTATGTTAGATTCGAAATGTGCCTATGCTTTGATTACTAGCACTAATTAGCCTAGGACTGTAAAAGAAGTGATTAACATGTCTTACTCAAATTCTTGGTTGGAAGCCATGAATGAAGAAATGAAATCATTAAAGAAAAATAAAACTTGGGATTTGGTACCTTTTCCTGAAGGCCAAAAGCTTGTTGGATATAAATGGGTATTCAAGAAGAAGAATAGTCTAGATGGCAATGTAGAAAAGTATAAGGCAAGGCTAGTTGCAAAAGGTTTTTCATAGATAGAGGGAATTGATTATGGAGAAATATTTTCCCTTATAGCAAAGCTGACATCTATCAAATTTATGTTATCATTGGTAGCAACATATGACTTAGAGATTGAGAAGATGGATGTGAAGACAAAGCTTCTCCATGGAGAGTTGGAAGAATATATTTACATGTCCTAGCCTGAGCATTTCGTTGAAAAAGGTAAACAAAGTCTAGTCTATAAATTAAAGAAATCTTTGTATGGTTTGAAGCATTCCCCTAGAATGTGGTACCAAAAATTTGACACTTTTGTGTTGTCTATGGGATTTGTGAGATCAAAATTTGATCATTGTGTTTATTATAAATCTGAAAATGATCATGTGCTTATTATTACCCTGTACGTGGATGATATGTTATTCATAGGAAATAGTAAGTCTATGATTTCTGATCTTAAATCTCAATTGTCTGCAAAGTTCAAAATGAAAGATCTGGGTGCAACAAGGTATATTCTGGGGATGGAGATAACCAAGGACATAACGGGCAGAAAGCTCTAGGTAAGTCAGAGTAAATATGTCAATACAGTTCTGGAGAGATTTGGTATGGATGATTGCAAGCAGCTAGTTCTTCCAGTTATGAAGGGAACAAAACTATCTATTGAAGACTGTCCCGAATCTGCTACTGAGATGGAGGATATGACCAGGGTACCTTATGCAAGTTCTATTGGAAGTCTAATGTATGCAATGGTCTGTACAAGACCAAACATTGCCCAAGCAGTGGGAGTTCTCAGTCGGTTTATGGAAAATCCAGGAAGATCTCATTGGGATGTTGTGAAGAGAGTGTTCAGATATTTGAAGGGGACTTCAAAATATGCTCTGTGTTACCATGGCAATTGGTTGCATCAAAGAGAACACTCAACATTTGTGGATATGTTGATTCTCATTGGGTAGGGGATGTTGACAGCAAAAGATCCATCAGTGGATACACTTTCATACTAAATGGTGGTGCAGTCAGTTAGATGAGAAAGAGACAAGATGTAGTTGCTTTATCCACTATAGAGGCTGAATACATGGTAGCAACAAATGCCTACAAAGAAGCAGTTTCGCTAAGTCAATTGTGCTTTGATATTGGTTTCAATGTAGGGAGGATTACAATCTTCTGTGACAGTCAGAGTGCCATTTGTTTGCCAAAGAACCTGACTTTCTATTACAGGACAAAGCACATTGATGTGCAGTATCACTTCATGAGGGACATGGTGGAAGATGGAAAGATCTATTTGGAAAAGGTTGATACCTTCAAGAATGTTGCAAATGCATTAACAAAGCTAGTGAGCATGGACAAGTTCAGATGGTGTACAAATTCGATGGGCCTTGGGGCCTATGATTGTAAGTAATTTTTTGAAGTCTAGAGGAAGCCAAGAAGTCTTCGTCAAGTGGGAGCTTGTTTGGAATACATGCCTCAACTTATAGCTTGGACCTCTGAAAAGACTTGGCAAAATTATCATCTTTTTAAGCCTTTACCTCTCTACCACTGAGAGTCTTTCATAGAGACGTGGTCTCACGGTTTACCGCTTTACCATGGGTCTCTGTCGATCTGTCCGCAGTTGGGCGGTGTCACCGCCATACCACAGGGTCTCTGTCTTAGGCTGGCGGTAGCGTGGTTGACGAGCAACAGTTAAGCAATGGTTCATTGCCATACTACGGGTATGGTACGACAATGGCACGGTGGCTCGATGAAAGGCAACAATCAGTATGATGGTTACCGCCTTACCATGGGTGTCACTCTGTGGAACCGTGGTGGCTATGGTAAACGGCTGATAGTCTATGAAGATCACTTACCGCCCTACCGCGATGGCCTTTTGGCCATGTCGCGGTGGTGCGGTAAGCCATGTCGGTCAATGCTAATGGTTACCTCCTTTCTGCAGAGGTCTTGCGATTGGGGCCTGGTAGCATGGTGGAGCTCGATGGTCAACGCAGGTGGTTACCGCCAAATCGTGGGAGGATTTGCTTAGCCTCGTGATTGAGCGGTGGCACCGCCATACCGTGGAAGGTCATGATGAGCTCAGCGGTGACGTGGTGCTAAGCGACGGCCTAGAAGACAAGCCACTACCTCGGTACCCCGACTATGTTCGAAGGGACCTATGGTTGGGAAGTGGGATTGTCATACTATGGGAGGTCTCATAATGCTCAACGATGGCACGATAAGAGAAGCTTGGAGCTCAGGTGGCAGTTTTGACTCATGGTCAAAGCGATGAGCAAATGGGAAGGCGATGCATGGCAAGAAATCAATACTTGATTGGTTGATGTCTAGAGCAGTGAAAGCAGTAAATACAAGACGTGTTTAGGCTGGTGACATAATCCGATCAAGGAAAGGAAATTAATGCCTGGGCGGCCTGATGCAGAGAAGATCCGTTAGAAGATCAGATTACTTGATTGGGTGATCAATACATCATTAAGACTTGTGATTGGTTGGAATGTTAAATGTGATGTAAGACTTGTATAGTTGATTACAATTGATATAAGTCAATCAAAGGGTGACGGTGAATAAGTAAGAAATAAAGTGACAAAAAGAGAATTATATTTATTGTATACTTGTAGAAGTATTGTAACAGTGAGTGAATGAATACTCAAGTCTTTTGCTGTGAGCTAACTATCAGAGAGTGAAGACTATGAGCTTTGTATGTAATTTATTTTACTCTAATACAAAGTGTCTTCCCTTGGTGTGGTGGGTTTTTTCTCGAAAGGGTTTTCCCACGTAAATTTGGTGTTATCTATGATTGATTATTTTTGTTATCCCTTTTACTATGTATGTTTTCATCTCAGTTATTTGAAGAAGCTTTAAAACTACTCTTTGCACTTCTCCTCTGTTGTATTAGCATTAGGAAAGCGATTCCACACCTCTATTTTTCCTTTCAGATACCTATGGAACTATGATACCCATTATTATATGCAAACTCCACTAAGGAGAGATAATCTTCCCATCGTGACTGTTGATCCATCACATACATCCTAAGCATATCCTCAAGAATTTGGTTGACCCTCTCGGTCTATCCATTAGTCTCTGGGTGATAATTTGAACTAAAGTTCAACTAAGTACCTAAGGCATGCTGCAAGGATGTCCATAATGCTAATGTAAACACAAGATCTCTATCTAAAATGATTCTATGAGGAATTTCATGCAATCAAAAAATATACTCCATGGAGATGTTCGCCACAGAAGAGGCATTATAGGATGAAAAAACCAAAGAAAAATGTGCTACCTTTGTCAACCTGTCAATCGTAACCATAATAGCATCATGTCGATGAGATGATATAGGTAAACTAATAATGAAGTCCACTGATATGATATCCCACTTCAAATCAGGAATAAGATGTGTCTACAACAATCCTATAGGATGTTGATGCTCATCCTTAACTCTCTGGCACTCAAGACATCTCAAAACAAAATCAATGATATCACGCTTCATTCCAGGCAAAAAGTACAATTATCAAAGATCTTCATGCATCTTCTTAACACTAGGATGAGCTGAATAAGGTGCTCAATGAGCCTTTGACATAATCACAACAATCCATCTGACTCGAGAGTATATCCTATGAATCTACCCTCTAAGGGTCTACCATATCCCAACTCCATCTTCACCTCCTGATACAACCTGTCTATAGGAAGTATTGCTAAAATTTGGCTCCTCAAGTCAACTCCAAGATCACAACAGAAAGCTCATGCCTTTGTCGACTAAGAGTGTCAGCCACTACATTCTCCTTCATATGGATAAATTTTACCTCAAAGTCATACTCGCATAAGAACTCCATCCAATCTCTACCTAGCATTCAAATTAGGCTACGTGAAAATATACTGCAGACTACGGTGATCACTGTGAAGTTCAAAATGGTGCCTCAACAAGAAATGTCTCCACCAAACCAGAGCATAAACAACTGCAGCTAGCTCTAGATCATGAGTAGGATATTTCAATTCATGATCCTTGAGTTTGTGAGACTCATAAGTGATCACCCGACCATCTTGCATCAACACGACTTCTAATCCCTCCAAAGATGCATCGGTGCAAACAACAAAGTACTTAGTAGGATCAGGAATGGATAAGATAGGCACACTCGTCAACTTTTCCTTGAGTGTATGAAAAGTCGATTGACACAAATATGACCAAATAAATTTCTTCCCTTTCCTCTAAAGAGAAGTAATGGGATGAGAAATCCTTGAAAACCCCTAAACAAATCATCTATAATACCTGGCAAGACCGAAAAACTTGTGAACCTCAGGTACATTGGTAGGCATGGGACAATCAATGATGGCTCGGATCTTCAAAGGATTCACAACAATACCCTCTCTAGAGATAACATGACCAAGGTATTTCACCTCAGTTTGGAAGAACTCACACTTTGCCAAATTTGTGAACAACCGATTCTCTCTCAAGCACTACAACACTTGTCTCATATGCTCTTCGTGATCCTTCATATCTCTAGAATAGATCAAAATATCATTGAGAAACACAAGAACAAAACGATCAAGATATGTGTAGAAAACACCGTTCATCAAACTCATGAAAATGAATGGTGCATTTGTTAACTCAAACGGTACCATTGTGAACTCATAGTGCCCGTAACGAGTTCAAAATGTTATTTTATGAATGTTCGCTTCTTAAATGTGCAACTGATGGTAACCTGATTTCAGATAAATTTTAGAAAACACATTAGATCCCTTGATCTGATCAAAGAGATCAGTAATTTTGGGCAAAGGATATTGATTCTTAATCATCACTTTGTTCAACTGATGATAATCGATGCACAACCTGAGAGATTCATCCTTCTTCTTCATGAAAATGACAGGTGCTCTCCAAGGAGAAACACTCAAACGTATAAAAACCTTAGCCAAAAGTTCCTCCAACTTCAAACGAAGCTTTTCTAGTTCCTGTGTGGTCATTCTATATGGAGCTCGAGATATAGGCTCTGCTCTAGGAACTAGACCGATTTTGAAATCTATGCCACATTTTGGTGGCATACCAGGATTATCACTCGAAAAAAAATCTGCGAATTCTCCAAGAATAGGGTAATCATCAAGAGATACCTCTCGACTCTCCCCTACCTCAAAGTCATTAACTATTGTTGCAAACAACTGACAACCCTAATGCATGCATATCTTTAATTGCATAGTAGATATAATCTACAAAGAGATCGGTCTCTACACACCAGTTATTTCAACTTTTTCACTAGAATCATCTAAGCAACGTATTGTCTTTCGTCGATAATCAATTATCACGATGGGTATCCAACCAGTCTATACCCAAAACAATGTCATAAGAACCAAGAGGTGTAACACAAAGATCTATTGAGGTAGATAGTGATCCAATCCTTATTCCACAATTGTGAACAAGGGATTCTACTACTACCTTCGTCCCAGAGGCCAATTAAACCTGCCATCTAAAGCCTTGCTTTACTGCCATGAGTCCACATATCTCAATAATAAATGGAGAAATAAATGAATCAGAAGATCTAAAATAAAAAATGATAGAAACATTAATACCCTGTAACTAACCTGAAGTCTCCACCACAATATTCTGATGATCTTCCTAATGGTTATCTACCATAGCGAAAACTCTATGAGAACGACCTACATCACCAACTATCAGCTCTAAAGCTACCAGTTGTTGTCCAAATCCTGATGTACCTCTCATAGGACACTACCTCGCAATGTGACCTTGCTGACCACATGAAAAGAAACCAATACCTCTGCCAAAACCTCTACCACCCAAAGGTGCATTCGACTGTTGAAAACTACCTCTGCTAATTGTAGACTATGCACTCTATGTTGGCTGATCATGACGGTTACACTTATTATGCCACCAGTTACAGTTCTTCCCAGATAGTGAACTATTACCCAATTGAAATTGAGAATTCTTATTCTTCGGTGGGTAATGCTACTGTTGTCCACCCTTAGTGGGTTCCTATTGGTTCTGAGAGGAACCCCTCATCTGAGTCGGACCACCATGTGAACCAAAGCCTACAATAGGTGTACTACCTATCTAAACATATGTATGTCCACCCAAAGCCATGGTCAAATTCTCCTCCACAATTTGTACATTCTCCACAGCTACCTCCATAGTCTTTGGTTCAAAGGCTCAGACTCCTCCGTTGATATGGGCGTTCAAGCCCCTGATGAAGTGTTGTACCAACATAGCCTTGTCATCCACAATTCTGGCATATTGTTCAAGCTCATAGAACCTACACTCAAGATGCTCAACTGAAATAGCCATCTGACACAAATCATGGAACTCATCTGCATGATTCTGTCTCCAATGCTCTAATAGGAAACACACTATGAATCACTCCAAGAACATAGCCCATGAAACTGAACCAGTCTCCAAGTGAAGCTTCTACTCCTCCAATCACCACCATGTAGAGGCAAAGCCTCTAAGATGCATAATGGCGCATCTAGATCTAGTGTCGATACCATATGGATGCATGGAAAAACACCATCCCAAGTCTAATAGCCAAGTTTTCACCTCTAGACCACCAACAATACCATCAAATGTGGGAGGGCGTGCCCTCAATAAATCTCTCATATGCCTTGCAACAACGACATCCTACTCCATAGTCTTAAAAACTCTCCTAGGTGATTTGTCTCATTCTCTAGCCACTTCTTGTTCAACCTCTTGTCTAGGACCAAGGTGAGCAAGAACTTTCTCAAGAAAGGGACACAACAAAGCTCCCTCTGATTTGGGCTGAATCGGATTTTGTTCCTCATCCACCTGATTAAACCAAGGATCCTGCTGCTCTACATGTTCACTCTCATGAGAACTTTGAGGAGGATTATCTTGGTGATTAGCCATATGGCCACCACCTCGACCTTGACCATGACCCCTACCATGACATATAGGCATGATCCTACACAAGACCAAAGACAAGTCTCGGTTTCAAGACACAAAAAACAATAGGAAACACACACTACACAGTCTAACATCTAAGACAACCTAATGGGCTCACAAAAACCAGAGTACCCAGTGTTAGAACCTTGGGCTCTGATACCAAGTTGTAATGCCCCACCATGGAACCCAAAGAACAACACACAAAGTAACTAATTAACCAAAAAAAAATTAAAGTCATTCGATTACAACATGCATACAAAGTAAAAATCCACACATACGTTCTCAGGGTTCCGTGACAACGCTATGTAAACATACACAAGTAAGAACATCACATCATAAAACCATATACATAAACATAAGAATAAATCATATCAACGATGAATAATCCAATTACATAATCAAATTGAAGTTAAGTTACATATACAAGTTACATCAAGTGAGATTGTGACAAATCTCATTACATCATAGTAATATTGCAATAAGGTCTCTCATAACCATCAGGAATGTATACAATATAGATGACGGTCACAACATATCTGTCAATATTGTTCATGTGCACACTCAACATCCATCTCCACGAACAATATAAAATCAGGAACCTGTCATAAGAACAATATCATCTCGTACTACATCACCTGCAAGGGGACCCAATGGAGGATAGAGCACATTCCTCCCAACCATGTGGTACTCATAAGTCCACCCTGTTAGAACCCAAATTTTTCATTAAAATTTTGAGTTCTTTATCCACTTCAACCTAATATTTTACCATCTTTTTCATTAAAAAATCATTCTTTTTGCCATTCATAATGATAAAGTGCCTTATACCCCATTTTGTTGCCATAGTAATCAATTTTCATAGCCAACACCATTTACTGCTATATTGCGGCCCCTTGTAGGGTGGCTCGTGGTATCACGGTTAAGTATAGTCATGTAACTGTTACCGCCACATGCGGGCAATTATCACAGTGACCGCGGTGGCACGGTAAGCAGTGAAGCAACAATGGGTAGCGGTTAGAGAATGGTTTCCATGGCACTGCAGATAGTCAGTGAGAGGATCATGGTAATGCGGTGAGCAGCGAGGCGATGGTTAGGGAGGTGTTACCGCAATACCGTTGGCACTCAAGTCGGAGACTGGGGTGGCACGATGGATGAAGATAACGGTGGAGGTAGCGGTCAAGGCAGTCACCGCAGTACCGCCAGAGGTCAAAATGAAGCTCGCGGTGGAGCGGTAAGGGTAAAAAGAAGCTTCAAAGAAAGGAAATTTTTTAAAGCAGGCAAAGTGTTATGATGTGAAATAAAACGAAAATACAGAGCTATGTTAAAATAATTAATTTTCCAAGAAGGCAACTAATTAAATATTTAATTTTTGCTAAGGAATGCAAATGGTTGTAATGGAAAAATGAAGGGTCGTGACCCTTGATATGTATTGTATAAATATATGGAAAAATCAGTTGTAGTGGTGAGTGGAGATCAGAACAAAATATTTTTTCAGAAAATAGTAGAACTGGGAATGCAAATAATGTACAGATATTTTTTGAAGAAGAGCAATGGATAAATTATTTTGAATTGGTGAAACCCTTGCTGTGTTCAGTTGTTATGATACAATAATTTATATTTCTTATTTGGTTGTCTCCAACTTGAAGTCTTTAAATCATTTAAATCAATGTATCAAGCATATTCCTGATTTATCAGAGTGTAATTTTTCACTTTGTGTGATTTAGTTAACTGGTGTATACAAGTCAAAATTAAATTCTTTTAATAAGTCACAGTGGTTTTAAGATTTATTTTGGATAGTTAAAGAAGAGCTTGGTAAGAAAACATTCCAGCACTATTTATGCAAGTCATAAATTAATGAAGTCATATGCCAACCATAGAATTTCATTTTCAAAGTGCCTAACAACTAGAGTTAAGCCAAAGAGGGAAACACATATCATTCTTAATTTTGACTCCATTGCCCATGTGGATAGAAGGCACTGATCTATCAGAACCCAGATGATAAAATTCATAATAAACAACATATTCAAATTCTTTCTTTTATGCAGTAGGAGTAGCAGTTATGATTTTATCTATTCACTTCCAATGGCCATTGTGAATAGATTGATTGAACAGGAAATATATTCCAAATCTGCAACATATACATAGGTGCACCCGCCTAGGTTTAGCAGGGCCTAAAGAGTAGAAGGTTCAATTATTTTAATTAGCCTTGTATGTTGGCCAAAAGCATTGTGAGAGCTTGGTAACCTCTCGCGGTTCAAACCTACGTTTTTGAGACCCAACACACCCCCCATGCTAGGAGATAATATAAGGTCCACAAGACAAACAAACATGAAGACGAAACAAAACATCACATGGCTTAACATACACATAATGACATAACGATATCAATACCACATAAATACAAACAAAGCTCACAGATGCAACCACATAACAAAAGGTAACTCTACACAAGAGACCACATAACATGTATTAGGATAAGAGTGTCATCACAAAGTTTACTATAGGTTACCTTGGTGAATCTTCCTAGCTTATAGTCCCTCGTGCTGAGTTACCTTGGAAATATCTACTTGTAAGGCCCCACCTCGTAACCCTAGACAAAGTTGCAATAACTACGGAAGCTTACAATTTTTTTATTCTTAAAAAGTGCATTATTAACAAGGAAGATGCACTACACTTTCACAACAACCTCTAAGGCACGCAACAAAGGTTACATCTAAATCCATAACATTTATAATACTCAAATAAAGAATTTAATTAATTACTAAACAATAATTTAAGTACATACATTCAAACATAGAAATTACATCACATAGATAAAATATAAATCAAGATTCTAATAATACATTAACTCATCAATAAAGTTTACATCACTCATTCCAAGAATAAGGTAGATCATACAAATGTGTTACATAATACATGAAACCTCCTTGAATACAATTGAGGGGTAATAAAATACAAGAGTCATCTGTAACAATAACAACACATGAAATATCAAGCTGGAATCCATGAGCTCTCCACTGGAAATCTCGCCATCAAGATCTGAAGATAAGGGGACCCAATGGAGTAAGGTGCACGCACCACCCAACCAAGTGGTACTCGAAGGCCCACCCCCCGTGCTAGGAGATAGTAACAAGGTTTCCTAGACAAGACCATCTACCACTAGACACAGGCTAACACAAAACTAAACTTCTTGTTCGAGGAAACTAGGTGACACACTAAGCTCAACTAAACGTACTACTCAAGGGTAAGTAAGGGATGACACCAAGAAAAAAAACATCCCCAAATGAAAATACTACAACTGTAAGAATTACTGACACAACTAACTAGTTTCTCCATTGAAGTGAACAAAAGAAATCATAAACACACCAGAAAGACACAATAGCACAATAATCTAGTTTTATTACCAATTTAATTACATGCAATAAAATAATAAAATATAATTGTATATTCCAATCTTCCCAATTTAAATATTTTAGAATCAATTCCTTAATTACTTTAAAAATAAATTTCCTCTTTAAAACATCTTATCTGACACATTCATTTGCAAGAAATTCTTTCTATTTGTATAAATTGATTTTCCAATTTTAATTAATTTAAAAACAAATTCCCCTACTACAATATTATTTTATTTTAAAATTATCCCAATTGTGAATGAACATGCACCCATTTAAAATAATTTATTTAAATAAATAAATATATATATATTATTTAAATATCACAAACTTAAACTATAGATTTCCATAATCAAATTAAACATATATTTTTAAGTATATATATATATATATAATATATCTCAAATATATATATCATATATATATATATAATATATATTATAGAAAACTTAAATAAGAAGCTAGGTTCGATGCCAATAGACTGGCGGTGAAATAAACAAATATGGTTCAATGTTTTTAGGGATGAAAGACCCCCACAAGGAGCCGACCCCATTCTTATGGGGTAGGGCCAGGGAGAGGGGGATGTACCTCTCAAAGGTAGTGCTCCCTCGACCAATGTGTGGAGGGCGTTTCCTTTTGGCAACACACCCTCCACCAAAATTCAATTCTCATACAAGAAAAAACATAAAGACATTTCGTACCAAGAAAATAATGAGGAATTTCGCCATACAAAAAAGATTACCAGAACTTAATAAATTAAAACCAGAATATATATATATTTTTGCTAGATAAATAATTGATGAGGGGCAGCACCCAGTATAAAAATCAAAAATAAGAAATAATGATTTAAACCCACGAATGGGGAGACACAAAAGGAGACAAGGGAATAAGAATAAATAGATTCTCAGAGAAGAAGCTGTCACAAAACCAACATAGAAGAGAACACTAAAAATAGAAAACTGAAAAGTAAGCAACCTCCAATCAAAGCACCAGCCTAATCGACATCCCGAAGAGAGCCAATCAAGAGTTTTTCTTGTTCTTTCCCTTCCTCATACTCCGAGTGAGGAGGGCATCCTTTGTCCACTACGTTTCATCTTCCACTGCATCTTTGTCTTCGATGCGAAGCTTCTCACCTCATATTTGCGCCCTTTTTTCTTTTTAGGGAAATTGGGTTTTGATATGGCACTCATAGATTGAGCAAGGGAGCAAACATTAGCAAGGACAAGCAAGTCGTCAAGACCAAGGAAGTCTGAGTAGTCCTCATCCAAGCCATCCATAAAGGGATAGGAACCATCAGAAGCCAATCTAGTGCCGTCGTCCTCGGGAGGAGGGATTGGGTCCCTGCAAGGGTCCCCACATGAAAGGGAGGCAGGAACCTTGCAAGGGGCATCGACTGGCGAAGAGGAATGAAGCACCAACCCAGGAGAGGCCATAGTCGGGGCTACAGGAGGAGGACTGGGGTCCTCTTGGGCATCCATGAACCTCCCGTGATTGCGCCAAATGAAATCCACATCAAGAGTGCCAAATTTTTTAATCTATTTTTTGTGACTAAAATTTTGAGCAGTTGCAGACATGGGAGAAGAACAACCAACTATTTTATGCCCCAGACTATTGCAACAAAAGCATCTGAAAGGTAGACCTTCAAATTTTAGGAATTGGGTCCAGGTGCCCTAGGTTGAGTAGATCAAGACCGAGAGATGCACATGTTTAGAGATATCTATGATGGCGCATACCCTGGTGAATTTTCTATGGGGGGCTCCTAGTTCTAGTTTCACAAAGGTGCCAAACTGATCAACCATGTATTTAATTAACTCATGCACCCGCATAATTGGTGAAAGATTATACAATCTGATCCAAATGGGCACCATAGTGATCTTAGCAAAAGCAGAATCAAAAAAAGGGGACCAATCTAGGATAATGAGGCCGGATTGCCCAAAAAACCACGGGCCCTTCTGCATGACAAATGAGCGATCCTCCACTGAGTTGAAACAGAGTAGAAAAAAACCAAAATCGAGGGTTTCAATCATCGACAGGGAGATGCTATTCCAGGAAGCTTTCATCCGATCCACAAATTTATCCACCGAGGGCCTCCTACTCAAACAACGAACAATAAGGGATTTCTTCCCAATATCATCCGCAAATGCCTCTAGGCAGGCATTCAAAATATGGAAATCAATAGGGGAGTCCTACAGATAGACATTCAAATCCCCCAGGGAACAAACCTGCACGAGATCAGGCATAGGAGCAGCCTCATCAGGCAAACGAGGTGGTGATAAGGGGGGGTCTGGGATCAACTATGATTTGCAGAATTCAGAGCATTCATGAAAGGGGTTTTTTCTATTTCGACATCTAAGGATAATGAGAGGGGCCGCAGGGGAAGGAGAAGAGACCAATGGGGAAAAAGAGGGAGCCCAGACGTAGCCCGAGCCTGAGCCGGCTGGGCCTTAACCTCACTCGCGCCCTTGGAGATTCCTTTCTAGGTGATCTTCACACCACCCACCACGCCCTAGCGCCATCGCTTGTTCACCGTGCCTGCGCCTCCGTCTGAGTTTTCGCACATTGCCACGGTTTTTATAATATTTTTATAAAACCAGAATATATATTATATATGTATATATATATATTTAGCAATAAATATGTATGTATATATATATATATAACATTTTTTAATCAAATATTTTAATTGGGTTCAAAACAATTTCCAGAATGAGTTCTACAGGCAAAAATTTACAAACACCATGAAAAGCCAAATTTCACAAAGAAAATTCTACAGATGAATTTCTCAACCAAATTACAGGGGAATATTTTAACTTTTCCTAGACAAGAATCTTAAGAAGAAAGAATTTTTGTTTCTCACAAATTAATTTTCACAAGAAATTTCCCAAGAGTTAAAAATCTACAGGAAATTTTTCTACAAAAAACTAAATTTCCTTCCAAAGCAGGTTTTCTTTCCAGATCCCTAAGTGTTTCCTTTTGGGTTCATCTAAATTCACAATAATCCCCATTAACAATTTTTCTATAGTTTCCATAGAGAATTTCAACCTACAAAGGAAATGATTCTACCGAGAAATTTATTTATGACAATACAATTTTTAACACAAAACACAAACTTAAAAGTTTGCACAGACAATATTTTACAGAGAAGATCTAAACTAGAAGCTTTTCAATTTAAAACTTAACAAAATCTAAAGAATGAACCTGTAGTCCAATGCCTGTGAATTTGTAAATCTGAAGCAGCGCCTCCTCCACAGATCCAAGCAATTTCCCTAGACAGACAATAGCTTCCTTCAGAATAAAGCCAATTTCCTAAACACAACAAAAATTCCCGAGAACAACTTTTTCTAAAATTTCAAGAACACAACCTCTTTCTACAACAACTATTCAAATATTTTCCAGAACCCATGCAAATCACATAAAGACTTTTTTTTTAATCTATTTCCCAACAACCAAAAATATTCTCGTGCTTCTGCCGTGAAGAAGCTTCCAACTTCTTCCGTCAAACCCACGATCTTCTCCCTGTGAATAAATTTCCAACAAACTCATTAATTCTTCTTACACATGTTAAAAATCATAAAATATCTCCAACAATCCATTTTGCATAAAATCCTCGAGAAATTTAAAATTAAAAACATTTAATAATTAAAAAATATTTCCCCTTTCAAATTTTACTTAATTAATCTAATTTCTTTAATTAATAAATAATATAATCCTAAAATTATACTATTTACCAATTAAAATTAATTAATTAATTAATTAATTCACCACTTCTAACATTAAAATCGGATTAATTTAATAATCAACTTTAAATAATTAAATTGATTAAATTCCCTTTTTAAGCTTTTCAACATAATAATTCAAAGCCAAATTAAGCAAATTTTACAAACAAGACCGACTAGACCTGATGACACACTGAGACTAGGGTAAAGGCTTGACACAAGAATCCTAGCTACTATCTCCCAATCAACATTACCGTTGGGTCAACACACTCAAACCTATGAAACCAGGTGGAGTCAATATCCTTTACCTGCAAACTTGTAAACAAGACATATATAGAACATGCATATAATTATCATCATAAGATAACACACCGTGAAGATGAAATTACAGAATCACAAGGCGTTCGCAAGCAAGTGATGCAATTTTGTCCTTTTCACCAATACACTATCATGAAACTGAAAATTCTAACATATATAATCTGCTCATGTGCAAATAACAATGTTATTCCAAATAATCATTATGCTAATCAAAGGCGTGTCAAATGATAACATCAAAGTAGAGCAGCATCACATCACAGCATATAATCCACATCGCTCTATAAATAGCAATAAAAAATAATAACAAAGCACCATAATCTAAACATAAGAGAAAAATAAAGGGGTGTTACACTACCAATTCTTGGCCCCTAAACAAACTTATGTGGAATCGGACTACCTTTCAAGGAGACAAATTAGATGACCATGCCATTCCAGACCATTTCAACCTACCCTTAATCTTTACAAGCACAAAGGTATAAGGCGAGGCAATCAATTATCTAAATTATTTAGTGAACACTACCCAATCCCTAGTACATTGAATTAAGGTTTTCACTGGATTATCATCTTTCAATAGGTTACCCTGGTTACCTCTTAGGGTTTTGGCCCCTATGGTAAGCCACTCTTTCTACATACAATAACATAAATTATTGACAAGTACATTGTATAGCCATCATGCACATGGAGCAAAAACCATGAATATACACATCATAAACATGACATGGACCATTTAACTTTCAAAATACCTCCAATGTAATATCATATCTTGCACAACTAAGTCCCAATCTAAAATATTATAATAGAACAATAAAGTACAATCATAATAAAATTTTCAATACAAGGTTTCTTTCCTAACCTCTGGAAGATTTAAATACTCCAAAACATATCAATCTCCTAATCAAGCATAAGTTTCCAAACTAATAAACATATTATAACCATAAATAAATAGTGGGAGTAAATTTACTTTTATTAAATAATCGCAATAGAAATCATTGTTCAACCTCAAGAAGGATTAACTAATTTCCTTGTTTACTAAATCATCCATTATGAATTACAAAAACCTATGCAATATTTAAGTACAAGATTATATATCTACAAGTATGTGTATGTATATTTATATATATACACTATATGTATATATATTTAAAAGTGAATACATTTATACTTTCAGTTTAATATCTTACTATACTTACAAATTGTACCAAAATAAATATTATATGTTTATATATATATATATATATATATCATATTATAAAGATTATGAATCTGAAAACATCAATGCTCACATAATTAAATTTATAAATACGTCAACCAAAACAAGCCTTATATTACGCAGGTCAGAGATCTAAAGACCTCATATAATATTTCCAACCACGGTTACCACAAAGATAATGCCCAATCTATATATCGAAGGAATGTTATCGGAATTATGTATAACCTTATATCATATGACTTGAATAAGACATATATGCAAAATTAATAAATAAAATTCGCAAAGTAAGTGTTATATCTAATACATATCAGATATGAAAGATAGAAAGTATTCGATTAAAGATATTTTGATATTAAATGCATGTGATATATTAGGTAGTGCATGTGATTTATATCATGCAATTTACAATAAGTAAAAACTGATTACTAGTAAAAAGAAGATAACAATAGAGAATGCAACGAAGACTTCACCAGTTAGAACTTGCATGTAAATGAAAATGATAACAACAAGATTATTGGCTGAGTGAAGAACTTGCCAGGAAAATAAATGAGCATAATGCAAGAAGATTGTTGTGTAGGTTATACAAGCAAAATAATTAAGAAATTGCTAAGACATAGACTGTACACAGACTCAAGAGATTATCTAAACCCGAAGCAAAATAAATGAAGGAGTTATATGCATCCTGAAAGGAAGTCTTTAGATTTGTAAATCAAATAATGGCTAAGGAAAGACAACGTTGACCACATAGAACATGCAAACAAGTGATTGAAGAAGTTTCCAAAAGAATAGCCATGCAAGCTAAGGTAAGAAAGAAGGACAACAAGGTGTGAAGCATCGACAATACCAGGTTGGTTCATGCATGACCATTAAAGAACAAAGAACAACAATGAAGAACAATGAAACGAAAAACATGGGTCGATATGAGAAGTAACATAATTTTACAGTAAAATAAAGTCACAATCACTTAACAGAACCGATTCAACAAAGCTACTAGAATATAATAAAAACCAAGTATTTGCAAATAAATAGAAACAAGCATCTCCAAAATAAGAACATGATTTGGTAAACAAAAGATTATTAAGGAGAATGTAATGCCAGTAACTTCAAAAGAAATTTGAAAGAAAATAAATGTATAAGGAGATTTCCAAAATTAAGGATACCAACGACTGTCAGAATGAATATGAACAAAACCCAAAGCAAACAACAATCTGATTAACAACTAGGTTTTTCAATATAGTTTTTGTTTCTCTACAATGTTTCTTTAATTTATTGTGTTACTAATCAACAACAATTTATTTTCTATTGTTTGTGCAGGATATTCAACAAACAAATTCTACCAAAAGAAAGATTAAACACCATAAATGACATTTAGAACTACCATTCAATAAAATACAAAACACAAAAAAGAACTTGGAATATTTACTCGAATTCGATGTTAATGGAAGCAAAAGTTAGAAGATCCACAACTCTTTTTTTTTTTTTCCAAAACGCACAAATCCTTCAAATTCGTTGTCCCCAAACTTTTCAATTGAAACACAGAGAAGAAGCGAAAAAGCTTTTCCCAAAAATTGCCATGAAAACTTTTCCAAAAAACCAAAAATCCAATTCTGTGAACAAATTTTATCCACAAAGATTCTTTTTTTAATTCATTCCTAATTAACTCGCAATTACAAAATTTAACTAAATGTCAGCATGCAAAAAAAATTGAACAGACAATTCAAATTAATCAATTGCACAAGATAACACTCTCTAACTTTGAGTCTATATTTTCAGATATTAAATCATAAACTGTTGAAAACAACTATTTAATATATCTACTTTTCATATAATTAAGTTTTCACAATAAAGTCAACAATTACATTTAATTAATATCCTATTTTAATTAATTCAACTAATCAAACCTTTTAAAACTATAATCAAACTTCAATTATAAAATTATCTAAATGTAAATATTTTTATTTAGCATTTAAATAACATTACACTAAAATCAAATAACTTATCAAAACACCTTTAAAATAATTAAACAATTTCCAATCAAGGCAAAACATGAACGACATGATGAAAACGAACGATGAGCAACAATAGGTGACAAACAGATACTCATCCTATAAAGGAACTATGGATAAAGTGGAAGGACCCAACATTATCTCTAAAACAGCATGTTTGCATTGGGTCATGGCATGCTCAAACCTGAAAAAATAGGTGGATTTGATGCCTAGTACCTGCAACTGCATAAAACAACACTGTCAAACATATCCGCATAAATCGACAATCACACTGTGAAAGAGAGTCACAGCGTAGCAGGGTACTCACGAGTGAGTAATGATACATTGTCTCCTTCACCAAAACTGACATACAATAATACATCATGAACAACATCAAATATTTCATCATAAGCACACTAATGCTTTGAAATAGTATAAAACCATAACACACATAATGTCTATCATAATTTCGCCACACAAACATAATCAGATGATCAACAATGTCATCAATGTATCATCAAAAAAGTATAAAAACTAACATAGTATCTGTGTCGTAACTGAAATAAAGTAGTATAATATCTAAAACAACTAAAACATCTAGCAAATGAGCATAAGAAAATTGAAACAAATAGTAGCAACTAGAGGGACACTACATGTTTGACATGTCCACGGGCTGGGAAAATAGAGGGATGTCTAGAAGGGACATCAAAAGAGGAGGCTCCACCAAGGGAGAAATGAATACCTACACCCTTTTGGGGTGAGGGTCATCAACATTCGCTAGAGGAGCCAAAAGAAAGATCGAGGTGATGGGAAGCAAAGAAAAAGAGGGAGGAACAATAGGAGATGTTGAAACAGGAGCTATTAGCTCCTCTTCTTTCTTCTATAAGGTAGCTTGCTCGGCAGCTAGAGCCTTCCTTTGATGCTTATGCTTACATGTAAGCTAGTTTCATCAGATCCAAGAGATAGAACTCACTGCTTGAGAAGGAACAAAAGGCTCCTATTTCACCATAGAAATTTCCTCCACAACCATTTTCAATGGAAGGGTAGCATCCTAGATGGGAGTAGGAGTAGGAAGCACAAGAGAGAAAATTGAAAATGGTGGAGAAGAAAACTCAGGTGCCTTGACAACGGACCTCTTCCCATTCACCACCTAAGGGATAGGAGCAGTAGAAGGCTGTAGAGGCTGAGATGAAGGAGAAAATCCACAAGGGACCTTCCCCTTACCATAGACAACGAGCCTCAAAAACATGGGTAAGACAAGAAGCTTGAATACTTGACGCTTGAACTTACACCAAGCGAGCACCATATGACTCCCCATGCAAGGCATAGGAGTAGAGGCTAAAGGCACCACAACAAGACGGGAGGAAGAAGTAGATGAGACAACAAAAGAAGAGGAAGGATCTTGGGAACAAACAGACTTCCCTTTCCACTTTTGAGATGAGGAGGAGGTAGCCTGCTACTGTGAGATCATAGAGCCTTTAACCAAAACAGCATAAGGGGAGATAGGGTAGGTCACCTTCAGTGCTATGCCCCCTTTCTTGTATTTAACATAGGTGTGATACAACAAGTCTATCCTTGGAGGAAGCGAACTAACGGGGGTAGGCCAAAAGTGATTTAATGAGAATCCCCCATGTGACACCAAAGGTTTATATCTAGTGTTGTGCACAATGTACACAAAGCCCTCATGAGAAAACCGTAAACACTTATAGTGACTGCGTTCATGGAAACTGTCCACAAGATGCCTAGTTTTACTATGAACAATTCAGACTCTATGATGATATCAAAGGGATCATTTACGGTCTTAGGTCCCACCAAGACTGAGAGAGTTATGGAACCAATTGGAGGGATCAAGAGTCTATTGTGCGTACATATTGTGGTTTTCTAATTTTCACATTCCTCCCTATGTAGAAAATTTAATAGAAGAGTCTCCTCTGTTACCATGTTCACATGGATCGTAGGGTCAATTAGAACACTAGTCATGATGTTTATGTTGATGAGAGAAAGAATGTATAGAGGAGGAGGATTTTTCATTTTCATAGGCAAGTCTTGTGAGGTGAAAGTTATAACTAGTGATTCAGTCGCAAGTTGTGCTAGAGTAATAGGTGTAAATGAAACCACATTTACATACTTCGAGAACTCAGGGGAAGCAGAACCAGGAAGTTCAAAAATTACTTTAGTAGAGAGAGACAGAAAGGGATCCATGTAGATCTGAAACTAGCTATTAGCCTTTTCCATAGACTTTTTTGCATTCTTCTTTTTCCATCAAGGCATATAGTACCATCATCGATGTGATGTTGTATCTCATGATGTAGGCACATGCAGATCTTTTGATACCATGTCTAGGAATTTGATGGTATTGGTAGAATGTGTTCTCTTCACACTAGTCAAGGTAAGGTTTAGTAAGGGTTCAAGGATTTAGCAAGGTTATCACTTTGTCTTTCAAAATATTCTCCAGGATAGAAGTGTATGATTCTAATAACTTCATGAATTATCTATTGAATTTGAGGCCTTTATCACTTAACACAACAACTACAATCACAATAAATTTTCCTTTATTATAGATCAACACAATGGACCTACCCTCAAGATGGGAGCATGAGGATGATCCCCCAAACTAGGGAATCATTTGTTGGTACTCTTGTAGTGCGGTAAAAATATGTGTAAAAGAGGGGTATTTCATTAAAGAAAACTTATGTCAGGACCTCTACAGGTTTTCGATGAAAACCTTCTACACATCTGAGTCAGGAAAATGATAAGATATCTATAAAAATAACACTTGATATTGAGCAATGAAATTAGTCATCTTCTCATGCTCTCCCTGTTTACATTAGATGAGGTCCAAAAAGGCCATCTTTGGCCTAATGTTTGCTTGGAATTGTTGAAGAAACTAATTCGCAAGCTGATCAAATGAGAATATGGAATTATCCAACAAGGAACAATACCATTCTAGGGTTTTATCCTTGAGAGATCTCAGGAGAAACTTAGCCATTAAGGCATCATGGTGGAGGAAATCTGTACAGATGGCATTAAATGCAGACACATGTGTTTACGGATCTCCCTTATCACCATACTTCTCAAACTTTGGAATCTCCATCTCTTGAGGGATAAGAGTGTTCAAAATTGCTATTGATAAAGGACTATGATAAAAGAAAGGCTGGAAAGTTAGTTGGAAGGTGGCCTAGGACAAGTTTGCTAGATGATTCTACATTTGGCCCATATTATGTAGTAGAGCATTTAGAACAGGGTTAGATGATAAAATAGGACCAGTGAAATCACCACTAGAACCACCGCTGGAGCCATCGAAGCCACCGCCCCCATTCTGTCAAGGCTTCCACCAAATCCAACATGGCCCCTAGAGTTACCACTGCTAGAGTTAGAAGGAATAACGCTGAAACCTAGAGGGATTCTATTTACTTTGACGATTGGAGGTACGTCAGGCATAAGTTTGGTGTTGATAGAAGGGCCTAATTTGGCAATGTACACCACCATCATGGGCATCAAAAAATCTTATCTACCTTCTATAGGTTTCAGGCCTAGAACCTCAAGTAACACCTGATCTAGAGTCATCTGAAGGGACATATGCTTCCACTATATTAGTGATGCCTCAGAGAAGCTCCAGGCCCACTCGATCTTTTTTTAGCATATATCTCATTTCATTGACAAGACTAGCAGCCCTAGCCATGTTTCGTTCTTTTCCCAAATGATTCACAAGATTTAATAGCATCCTCTATAGAGAAATGAGATGCTCTATAGGAATAGTGAGAGCAACATCCTCATTCAGATATGGGGCCATAGGAGAAATGAGAGGGGTAGGAGAATGAGTGGTTTCCCCAAAGAAACTCACCTTTACTCCCACTATTAGAATTTGGAAAATAAATGACTATGTGACTAAAAATTTGTCTCAACAACTAAAAATGACTAAATTCTACTCATTTTTTGTAACACAACTATAAATGACTAAATAAATGACTAATTTGATTGTTGGGTAAATAATTTGGTCCTGCAATCATGTTAGATAACATATAATTCTACCAATGATTCAATAAGAGTTATGGTACATATAATACATATTTATTATCAATTATTTCAATCCATTTGAATAGATCATTTAAGAAATCAAGAATCAATAGTGCTATTCCCATAGTCCACCATGATGGGGTCAGAGAGGAAGCATGTTAGGGAGCCCTAACTTCAACACATACTCTCTAACATATTAACATACATATATTTTTCTATTGACGCAACCCTTGAACCTCCTTTAGGTGCAAGTCTTAGTATATATTCCTCTCTATATAGAATTGTTACCCCTTCTATCTCTCTTTCTTTTTCCTAATCTCTCCAAAGATCATTTAAACTATCAAATTTTTTATTTATTAATTTAATTTATTCTATATAAGAATATATTAATGATTAATTATTAATTATAATAATTTAATATTTATATTTAATAATATTTGTTATAGAATACAATATATAATAATAATATAACCTATATATACTATTAAATATAATAATAAATATAATTATATTATATATAATTTAATCTATATTACTATTATATTAAATATATATAATATATTAATTATATTTTGTATTATATTTATATATTAATTTTTTGTATTATATAAAAAATATTTGGCAAACAAATGATATTTTATGGTAAAACATTACAAAAAGGCATTTTTATCCTTTAATGGCCTTTTTCATCAATTCCACGTGAAGTTGAATTTTTTATTTTTCTAAGAAATGAGGGAAACTTGTTTGGGAAATCAAATAATATTACCAATTTACAACAAGCTAGGGCTTCAAATTTGTAGGAATTGATGTACAAGCAAGTGTTGGTTGGAGTGACAAAGGCCATTGTTTCTACTATTTTTGATAATTTTGATCATAGTAACGGTCCCATTGGATATGAAGAAAACACTGAGATAACTATAACTCGATAGGTATTTAGCCATTTCATTTTATTTCAGCTCCTTCAATTTCAAAATAATCCTCAATCAATTTGTGATATGCAATGGAATTTTGTCTTATGCTTCCACCGCATCACAACACCATTTCTAGGGTTTATTGCTTGCGCTTTTGGGGTGATGCAAAAATAGCCTGGAGTGCCCCTGTGCATTGTGGGTATGGTGATATTTCATTTCCTTGTGTCTTTACATTCCCAAGCTCACCACCTCTTATCTCTTTCGATTTCTTCGATGCAAGCATTCATCTCTTTTATCTTCTGTTCCAGTTGAGAATCATTATCATTATCTTCAAACAATGAAAGCACATCAGAACACTCCTTGTTATCATATGTTCTATGTTGAGGGTAGAAAATAATTTAGGCCTCGATACTTTATCTTTGTTAAAGGAAAGATATTTTCCTAGAATTCTTCTTTAGTTGATGTTCTCATTAGGTTTTTTTCTAGTTCATTAATGAGTTTTGGGATTCTTCATGGTATCTTAGTCATCATAGAAACTATTCTTGAATCCTGTATCTTTTGCATTTTTTTTCCTGAGAAGTTCATTCCCTCACCCAAGGATCCAATTCACACATATCCAAGAAGGATGCTTTCAAAGGTTGACAAGTTGGGATTTACACACACTGGTTACATTTTCTTAAAATTTTCTAAGGACTTTTTAGAAAAAAACCCATTTTGAACATTTCCTTTAATCACGACATTCCATGATATCACATTTCTTTGAGGCATTTTTTGGAACAATTCTCTTGCCTTTTCTATGCTTCCACATTTTCATCTATGTCTAACGGGGAATTTGTAACTACAACATATAACAAAAAATCCCTGTTGTTATGCTTTGATGGATATCCCTTCATTATTATTGGATATTTGATGTAGTAGACATTATATAGTGCAAGCCTATTTTCCAGATTGTTTCATTTAGCATCACCAATATTCTCCACAAGAACATTGTCCTTGTTTAAAATGATGGAAATGGTTCACATCTCTCAAAACAATTTATCTTGCAACAATCTTGGAGATGAATTTATATGCAAGTAAAAATCAAAACATACTCGAAGGTTCTTAACAACTCTAATAGTTGTACTAGGGGCCATGTTTAACAAACCAAATTCAATTGCTAACTTTTCACTATGATGGTAGATAAATTATTCTTTTTTCTTCTATTCCACAACATTAAGTAAAAGCCTTGAATCTAGAAATACCATGCTACCTTCATTTGTCAAGCCAATTTCTCCAATTTTGCATAGCTCTCCCATGTTTGTGGATTTGATCTGTCTCCTACACAAAAAATGAAGTACCATTTTATGCCCTTCAATCCAACTACATGCAGGTATCTTTTTAATTCCTCTATCTTTCATCAATCTTCTTACTATTTGAACCTCATCACACCTGCTCGCTTTTGCACATATTTTTTAGAGAAGAACATAAGTTGTATCAATTTTAGGATCCAACTAAAAAGAAGTGTTGTTGGAATTCTTAGCCTATATTCATATATGATCCATAGGCACCAAAGGTTTAACTAGCATCTTAGTAATAATGTTTGTGGTGTCCTCAACATAGCTAGCACAAGCATGAAGTTCAACCATGCACACCTAATGATCAACTATATATGTAATCCAATAAGGGTTACTGATGTGTGAAGTATGTGCAAACCTCATCCACTAAACCTACATGACTGTATGCATCTAGAACACAAGCAAAGCTTACAATGTCGGTGTTCCAGAGTGCTTCATTAATTCAAATATTTTGAGAGCTTCTTTGCAAAATCCATTTTGTGCACATTCTGCAATTATATCATTTCATTCCATGAGATGAGATCTCTTTGAGGCATTCTTTCAAAAAATTCATGTTGTACTACATTTTGGTGTCAAATCTTTGGTAATTATGGTTAGTTTCATTACATTCAAATTCTGAATTTTGGGAAATTATATACAATAAATAGGCTTGAGGTTGTTTGGATAGTGAAATCAACTCTCTTAGAAATTAACTAAAATATCTTGTCTTGAAATATCTAGAAGGATTATTTTAATTAAAGAGTATTTTATGGTTATTTTGTAACAATGATTTTGCAGTGCATCTAGCTTGCTATTTTCATTCAAGATACAAGTCATCAAAGTCAAGCACATACCAAGAAGATGGTACTATATTTCAAACCCTCAACCTCACTTAGTTTAGTTTGCTTACATGGGGATATTAAGGAAGTTGATAAACAAATAATATATATCATTTGTTGTTTGTAAAAGAGAATCTTATGAGATCCAATATGATAGTGGATCAATATCCGATTTCTTAAAGTAAAGATGATGTCACAGTTGGGAAATTTGTTGTGAAACATCAGGTTATTAATTTTTTGGATGTTAAGGCTTCCTAGTTGGATATAAAAGATATTTTTTCATCAACTTAATTTGGAATTTATGTACAAATGGATTATTTCATGGTTCATGTCTTTACTAAGACAACACATGAACCAGGGTTGGCATTTTTGTTGTCCAAGTCCGATGGCATTCTTAGGCTTGGTTTCTAGAAAAAGAAAATTGATAACGTTGTTCCAGTCTGGTTATTGTTGATATCCTCCATTCTATAATGTCAACTTCTTGATTGGATGCAATCTTCTAGGCTTCTCCCATAAAAATATTGCACAAAATTTAGTTCCAATTGTCTTTAACATGAGGGCTTTCAAGGGTTGCCTAAGCAGATCTTTCTTGGTAAAGAAAATATAGCAAGTTTTTAGCACTTCAATAAGTGAATTGAGATCATTAGTCTTTTCCCTTTGGAGTGCCTCTTATGGGACATAGAGGAAATATGGTAATTTTTTAAACTAAAGACAAACTCATGGAACAATCTCTAGACTCCTTGTTGATGTTAAATTTTAATTTACATTAAGTGACTTTTAGTAAAGAAAAAACTACTATCAGATCAATTTAATCTACACTTTGATAAGGCAATATTTTTATAGCCTTGTTCATTTTCTTTCTTTCAAACAATAACATTTTCATTATTTATTAAATAAATTCACTTCTACACTTAATTTTAGCTCAAATGTTAATCTCTTTCTCACATTTAGCTCAAATATTATCCTCTTCTCAATAGGTACAACATGGTAAACCAAAGCCTTGTCCAAGAACTAGTCTTATCTTTTTGGATGAACATGAATGCAGATGAAGAAGAAGGAGAAATAGTATTTGGAGGTGTCAAAAATAAAAGCTTCAAGGGTAAACATACATTTGTACCTATTAGAGAATAGGGTTACTAGTAGGTAGATTATAGAATGAACTTGAGTTTCCATGCTTTGTTTTAAGAAAGGTTGCACTGGCATGAAATTATGTCTTTGTCACTAAAAATTGAAAAAATTCTTTCAAATCAGACAATCATTCCCCCTGAAAAACTCCTTATTACTTCTCACAAAATCTGCCAATAAGAGTGCTTCATTGCCAAATCCCAAAATCACTTAATTCACTTCTATCATTTGTATCATTTCTAAATATGATCCCACACCCAGGGCATAAAACATGAGCACAACTGGAATTGTAATCAATGAAAAATTAATAGTAATCACTTCTCTTCCAGTAAACCATTTGTCATCTTTGTGTATGAACTTCATTTAACAGTCACCAACTATCCTCCTCACTTTTACCTTGACTTGGAGTGTTAAATGCAGCTTTGAAACTCTTCCTCTCAACCCCTTTCATTTGATGCTTCCTTCATTGCGATCATTGCTTGACAAGATGCTCATTGTATCCTTAAAAATTTGTTTATTTATGGTTCCATGACTATCCATTTATAGTCAACTACCTCTACACTTTGCAAGTTCTCTACCTCCTCAAATCATAGTGGAAATAATGGAAAAAATACCATTACTCATACACTACCACTATGCACTTTGAAAGACAACCCTACCTTTATGCCATCAAGAATTCATAACAATAAATTTGTCCCTTATAATCAATTATTCATCTTTACAACTCATGGCTATTGATTTGTCCTTCTCATAGGAATGCCACCAAAACTCAACGCTCACTTCACTGCAAAATGCATTATTATGCCCTCTCTTTAGGATGTTGCCTCCATGAGCACAATAACATTCTTTAAAATCATGGTTGATAATGATTGACCATTAAGGTCACTATTTTCACCAAGATGCAATGATATTTCTACTTTCAAACTCAAGGAATCATGCTTGACTAATTATTCATGGATCCTTCCTTGATGTAATCATGCCCAAGACCATCTCAAGACCTAAATTGCAATCAAGTCACCCTACATATTTGTGACTGCCTTTCGCTTGATTCTTAACTAACCCCATGTCCTTGCACATAAAACAATCTCAATGCATTGAAAGAGGGTTTTTGTAAGTTATCATTCTTCAAAGATACCATCTTCTTTTCATATTTACCCTAATATTGAAACATACTCCAAATGGCAGTGAACCTACAACTCCTTACCCTAAGACCATATCCTCAACTCATGGTCACCTCATGCTTCCAAAAAGCACAAGTCTATCTTCTACAACCTACACGGTCTTAAGGAAGGTCTACTCATCTTGATTACTCTAACCTTGTTCAAGGAGTCTATACCTTCACCTTGATCTTTGCATAGCCACTATCTTTGCCATTAGCCTGCATTCATAGCAACATTGAAATCCTCAAGGCACTACCATCAAGCTTTGACAGTGAAATTCCCAGGAAGGCATTGCCTCTCAAAGAATGTTGTATCAGTCATAACACTTATGCCATGAGAAAAAAACTCAAACATGCACCTCCTGCCTATCTTGTATGCACAAGATGAAATAGGAACATTTTGCAAGAAGGAAAATCCATGAAAAAGGGGAGTGAGATGTTGCAAACTTGAGGTTCTTCCATAAACAATAGAAGTTTCCTTCATAAACCTAAGCTTTTCTCTCTATTTCTTTGTCAACAAACAAGGAAACTTTGGATGGAAAGAAACCCATGTAGATTCTCCCTCCAAAGCCAAAGTCAAAGTTGAAAAACTATCCATTATGAAATCTGCCTATGGATTCTCAAGAAGATAGGCTTTGAAAATAGTTAAAATTCTCTTCCTAATATTTTGAAACATTATAAAAGCCTTCTTGACCTTGAAATTGACTTTTGATATTATCATTTGAAGTATGATAATATTTAAATGGAGACTTGGCAAAGAAAAAACAAGGATTTTAATATCTATTTTTCCCTTTTTGATAAAATTTTGGAAGTGGAAGCCTTGCAAAACCTAGGAGAGAGGACCTATTGACCATTTAATGCATTATTTTAACCTGGAAGGTAAAAATAGGTAACAGGTAGGATATCCCAAATATTAGAAGGGCAGAGTGAGCATAAAGAGAGTGGTCTTTGAGTGACCATGATCCAAGGCAATGGAACTGAGATTATCTTTCACGGTTTCAAAGCATGACTATGATGCAAATTCAAGTGTTTGATTTTAGGTTCTAGACAATACTACACATGGGGCAACTTGTGTCTATCCATGATGAAGTAGTGAAGTTCAAACCCTTAGGGCTTCATGAGCATATTGATGACCCTATGCACGATCCTTTCTATCAAGAAAACAACTATCAAAGCATAAATGATAGAGAAACTTTGGAACAAGATATGGACATCCATCAAAGCATAAAGGATAGAGGAACTTTGTCAGATGTTGTAGTTACAACTGCCTTGGTAGACATGTATGTAAAATGTGGAAGCACAAACAAGGCACGTGAAGTGTTTGACAAGGTGCCTCAAAGATATGTGGTCTCGTGGACTACAACTATTGCAAGATATCCACAAAATGGATTTTTTTAAAAGGCTTTATAAATTTCCAAGAAAATACAATTGTCAAGTTTAAAGCCAATTTCCACAACCTTTGCTAGCATCCTCCTTGCCCATGCCAAAATCAGAATATGTGACATGTCTCATAAGAATTTCAATATAAGCTTGCATTATGAAATCTCAATGAATTACCATTTGAGCTCATCCTATTTAACTTCAATTTGGTTTGAATGATAATATTAACCCGTTTCCCCTAAATTAGACTCAGAATGGGCCTAGCAGCTATTGCAACACAGGCCATTTACCCTTCCAATTAGCTCCTCAACCAAAAACAAGTTGTTAATGTGGTTAAATTTCAAATTATTAATTATTGATTTCAACTGGTGAATAATAATTTACCATAGTTCTCACAAAATGCCTTACCAACAATCTAGACCATAAATGGATTATTTTTATGCTTTGATTTGTGATATAACATGTTTTGCAGGGCTATAAATTCTATGTGTTTGTTTACATAAGTGATATGGAAATTTCTATTTAATATTTGGTTTGTGCATAACGATGTGATCTTGTTGTTGGTCAAGTTATTGAAAAAATAAATCTTACATGACTAGACTCTGTATTTGTCTGCACAACATTGGGTGATAATAAGGTTTGCTATAGTCTTGACTCTTCTTTATTAAAGATTACATTTTGTATATCTATTATTCTATGTTATTATCATTCCAAGCACACAAGTGAAATTTTCTTCTAAATAAGGCCACACCAGTTATTCTTTGTATAGGGATTCAATTAGTTGTATCACTTGTTCTTAGATTTTTAGTTTATGTTATGGCTTGATAATTTCTTGCAAGTGGTTAATTATAGAATTTCATTTCATGCACTGTGCAATATGTTTAAAAAAGTCTGGCACAATTGTTCCACGAATTGAACTGGTGGAAATAGGGCCTTCAATGGACCTACTTCATAGACGACATCAACTTCCAAATGATGATATTACGAAAGGCCATGAAATATACTATTTTGAAGCCCAACAAGAAGGTAAGGGGTTCTTGTTTTCTTTTTACTGAGTTTTATTTACATTCTTTCAAGAAAATCCTCGATAAATGTGATTTGTGCATGCTTTGGTATTTATTTTTAGGTGAAGAATGTTAGTGGTGATCTATTAGCTAGAAAAGTAGGAAAGATTTATATTACAAAATAGAAGATCCATGGCTCTTGAAAGCCAAATATGCTAGCATGGCAGGCTTGTATTTAACAAAATTACTTTCCTTTTTAAGCATGAGAACTGTAAGACCCCTCCATTTTTCCTTTTGTTGGAACAGTGTTCTGTTTGATTATGTTGTGCTTTATGTTTGCACTTTGATTTGGAAATCAGTTGCTATTTGATCGTTATTAGTAAGTGATGTAAATGTTGTATTTTGATGTGATGTTACTGTATTCATATGTTATCTGTATTCCATGCTTTGGACTAGCATAGTGGCTATTTGAATTGAAGATGTTTACGCTTTGGATTATACTAGCATGTTAGACTGTCAGTTATTTGCGGTGTATTGGTGAAGAGGACGGATCGCATCACTCGCTTTCGAGCGCCCTGCGATTTCGTGATTTCCTCCTCACGGTGTGTATTTTATGCTATTCACATTGTATGTTGTTGTTACTTTATCTGCAGGTTGACAAGTACCGAACATCGACTCCACCTGGTTTCATAGGTGAGAGCCTGTTCAATACCCAACGGTATTCGATTGGGAGATAGTAGCTAGGTTTCCGTGTCAGGTCGTCACCCTAGTCCTTGTTGTTGTTAGTTGGTTGTCTGGTCATGTTGCTTTGGGTTCCATGCCCTCTCTTTGTATTTATTTGCAAGTTGGGAAAATGGGTAATTAAATGGTTTAATGCATTTTAGATGTTGATTAATTTGATCTGAAAATTATGTTGGAATATAATTATTTTGTTATTTAATTTAATTTAATTAATAAATAATTTAATCTTTGATTAAATCTATTTTATTAATTAATTAAATTTATGTTGATTAAATAAATTGAGTTATCTATTTTGAAATTAATGTTAATTGGATATTTGTTGAAATTGGAAAAAAAAATCAAAGAAAATGATTAAATTTCTGTTTTTGAAAAGATTTAAATGCAAAATTGAAATTGAGATATTTAGGGTTATTTTCAAAAGGTTGACTTTGAGGGTTAAATAGATATTTTTATTTCATTTTGATGATTATGAGATTTTATTATGAAAATTTTTGGAAAAAAAAAGAAAATGGAGTTTGGAGAAGGATGAAAAATTTGGATTTTGTGGGTTTTGGTCCTGCTTGGAGGAACTGAAATTGGAAGGAGGAATCGAATCATGGCTTTGTGCTTCATCTAGATCTACTCAATTTCTGGAAACCAGGTTCTTTTGTTTCATTTTTCTAAAGTTTATATTTTTGAAATGTTGTTGCAATTCATGGTTGGAAATTCAAAGAAAAAAAAAAAAAAGGAATTTTGTTGAAAACCCATGTTGATCTTGCCACGAAATTTAGGAAACCTCTGTTTGGAAACAAAATTTCTCACAAAATAGTGTTCTTGGCTTTAAAACTGATCTTTTTATGTCTGGGTTTCTCAATTAATTCTGGAAATCCATTTTGAAAAAAAAAAAACATATATCTATTATTTACATATGAATTTATCAGATCATTAGTTTATTATGAAATGAAATATGTGTTTTTCTTTTGAGTGGAATCTTTTTTTTAAACCCTGTTTCTATTGGAAATTTACGGATTAAAATCCGCAGAGTGAAGACCTCTGTTTTTTGGGTTTTGGAATTAAAATAAAAAAATTAAAATATTTGTTTTGGGGGGGGTTGGGGGCTCAACCCCCACCGAACCTCCCATGGAGGCGGGTGGAGGGAGCCGCCGCAGCGCCCATCCCCACTCCCTTACACTGCAGTTGGCACTGTCACCGCCATCGCTTGGAGCCCCGCCCGTTCCTTCGACCTTCACCACCGTCGGCGCCGCTCCTGTGGCCGCCACCCTCTCAAACCCCACCTCCTCCGCTGCTTAACCCACAACTGGTTGTGTACACAGCGCCGCCGCCGCCATGAGCTGTCGCTGCCTGGTACTTTGGCCGCCTTGTGCAATGAACACGCCGATGCCTCCCCCTGCCGGTGGTGTCGCCTCCTGCGGCCGCCACAAACACCTCCGCCCAGCATTGAAACGTTCACCGCCCTCCTCTAAGCACCGACCTGTAAATAAAACAAACCGCAGCCATAAGGATTAGGGCGCGACACCTGGCCCGAGGTTCATTCGACCATCCCTGCCCTAAGATGATGCGCGGCCCGAGGCGTGGATTAGGGTTAATTCATTTCTAAAATTTAATTATAATATTTTGTTATTTATTCATTTTATTTAATATTATTTATATATATAATATTAAAATATTATTATATAAATATATATTAAATGGATGAGATAAATAAGTGTATGTCTTAACTTAATTGTTTTGATTTCTAATTGAGAAAATTCTAGACCTTTATGTTATAAACTTAATAATTGATTGGGGATTAAATCATCGTTTTATTTTAAACTACTAATATTCTGATGGAATAACATATTTATTTTATTTATAAAATGTTTTAATTGAGGGGAAAAGTTAAATATAACTATGGGAATTGAAGAATGGATTTAAAAGATAAATGATTTAAATGTAATTGAGCGAAATTTTAAATCATTTCACATTAGTCGAATTAGTAGATTTATTTTTAAATATTACTTTTATTTGCTAGGCAAACACTGAAATTCTAGAAATGTATTTAAATGGCGAAATTAATTGAGTTATTTATAAAATGATTTAGTTGCAAGGACACATGATTATTTATTTTAATGATATAATTTGGAATTGTGGAAGTATTTGTTTATTTTAAATATTGGAGCAATTAGGGAATTATATGTTAGTTTAAATTTTCTCCTTAGATCAAAAAATGACATTATTAAACCAGAGCTATTGATGGTAGGATTATAATTTAATGAAGGAACAGAAATATTGTATTGAGAATCAAGTCATGGATATTATTTTAAGTAATAGATGTTTGATAGAATAATGTTGATATTTTAAATAATGTGAAGGTTATATGACATTAAATTGTGTTCAAAAATGATTATACCTAGGAGAGGAAACATTGATTATTTTAGAATGCTATCTCTGGAATAGATGAAATAAATGTTATTCTATAAGTATTGAAAAGATTAGTGAATCAAATTTTGAGTCTTGGTCTCTCTCTTGTCTAAAAAGAAGAATTTTAAATCTGTTTATATAGATGCAATAAATTACTGAATGTTAATTCAGGGAATGGATTTAATGTATCCGAATTAGTTTAATTCCTCGCAACTTGCCTTCGTGACTGTTTCCTTTGAGTTCAGTGTTTGGAGAAAGGAGTTAAGTATATTTTGATTTGTAAGTCTTCCAGATGTGAATTTGGTTTTGTGGGTTGTCGTCTTGTGATGTCGATCGTTTGTTAACCCCTCGAGTAGTGCATGAAGTGATGTTAATGTTGTAAGTTTGTACCTCCTTGATTTAGGAGCGGATTATGGGATCCGTGTCTCCTTGTAAGGAGTGACCTTGTTATGTGGTTTGTTTCCTCTAGTGTTGGAGTGTGTTTCAGTTTATGTACCTCCTGAGAAAGGAGTGGATTGTAATATGTGCCTCCCTGTCAGGAGCGGTCTTGTTATTAATGTTTCCTCCAGTGTTTGGAGATGGGTCATTTCTATCGACTCCTGAGAAAGGAGTGGACGTGTTATCTTATTTATTGCACCTTGGTTCCATTGTTGTTTGGATGGTGTGTGTGTGTGTTGTCCAGTAGAAGAGTGGCTTATAAGGGGGGTTGGCACACTGAAGTGGTGCCTAGGATAACTCGTTATAAGTTATTTAATCAAGTGATAACTAAAACAATACTTTGAAGCTTAGGACTAACTTCTCATTAAACAAGATTTTTAATACCTCACTCATGGACCTAAGAGCTCGATTAGGCTTGGGATGAGATGGGAAGGCCTGTAATGGCAAGGTCATCTACCTTGTCTGTACAAAAGGTATTTGGCTCCGCATGTGTGAGTATGGGGGTCGGGATTCGGTAGAGGTCACCAGGATAACCCTTGTCTTGTGGGGGGGCCGGAGCCTATGAAGATTCCAAGGATAACCCATGACGAGCTATGTGATGACACTCTCTCTAGGGCAACAGTCGGCCTCTATTGTAGGTATGGTTTCCATAACATACCTGTTGTGACCATTGTTGGTATTTGATCTTGTGGGTATGGTTATCTTAACATACCTGTTGTGACTATGTGTTGGTTCTCTTATCACTCTTGTTCTGCTTTATATCTGGAAGCAATGTGACCATGTAGGGTTGTCTTTGTGTGTTACTCGTGATGCTCTTGAGTTGTACTTTTGGTGTACCTTTGTTGTACGTATGTGGTACTTGGGTTGCTCTTATGACGTGTTTGTGTTGTACTTGCATGGTAGGTGAGTTGTGCTTGAGTTGATTACGTGTTGATCTCTTAATGTATTTGTGAGGATCATGTTATTGGTTGTTTCAGTTGGGTTCAGTTTATGTTAGCCTGTGTCTAGAGGTAGATGGTCTTGACTAGGAGTCCCGGTTACTATCTCCTAGCATGGGGGAGTGGGCCTTTTGGTTCCACGTGGTTGGGTGGCGTGCACCTAAAGCCATTGGGCTATCTTCATGTTCGTGTGGACGAGACTTCCAGTTGGAGAGCTCGTGGATTCAGATCCAATTCATGCTTTATTTCATTTCAGTTACTTTTGTATTATTTTACCCCCTCTAAGTTATTGAGGTGGAGATTGTAAATGTAACCTTATTTATTGAACTTGTCTCATTCAGGGAATGAGAGTTGTAATTGTAATATTTAATTATGGATATGTGGATTTGGAAGTTATCTTTTATGTTTGGATGTAGTTTATCTTGTATGGTATGAATGTGGACTTATTATCTTGAGTGGATAAAAGTTATAGTTTATTTTCTTGTTGTTGTTATTGTGGGTTGTTAAGTTGTTTCAGTCTCGTAACCTTAGGGGATGGTTGCATTGGGAAGCGAACTTGTTTATTAATTGTACTTAAACAAAAAAAAAATAGCATGTTTAAGTAGTTGCTTGCATCATCCTCTAGGGTCGCGTGGCGGGGCGTTACAAGAACTTAGTCAATTTTAGTTCCTATATGCTCTCCCATGCTTGGGATGAGATATAGGACCCTTAGGCTTCATTTTTCAAGTAGTTCTTTCATGTTTTGGAGCTGTATAAGAAACAAATAGAGCATTGTAACTCAGTTTTCCCAGTCACAACATTGAGAAACACACTTTGTAACACATATTTAAGTCTTGTATCTACTGTAAGAACACCTTTTTCTCAATAAAATTTTAGTATTTGCCTTCTTAATAGCTATTTCACTATGTGCAAATAAATGATTGATTATGTTTTTTTTGTGTTTTATGTTTAAACCTCAAAAGCATTGTCTCATTTCCAACACTTTTAGGCAGAAATCAATGAACAAAAACAATTAAATAAACTACCAATTGACTAAATATACTACCAATTGACATAAATCAGTGAATAAATATGATTGAACATATGCCTAAATATACTACCAATTGATAAAAATAAGTGAATAAATATACTACCAATTGACAAAAATCAGTGAATAAATATGACTAAATCAATGACTAAAAACATACTACCAAATTGATCATTCAAAACAACCAATAAATGACTAAAAATGGTTTATTCATAAATTTGGTCATGTTATAAATGACCGACAATAAACTACTAATGGTCACGTGACCAAGCTCAGTGAATAAATATGCCTAAATATATGACTAAATCAATGACTAAATTAACGACTAAATATGCTACCAAATTGATCAATCAAAATGACCGAATAAATGACTAAAAATGGTTTAGTCATAAATTTGGTTGTGTTATAAATGATCGACAATACTACTAATGGTCATGTGACCAAGTTTAGTTATTTATATGCAATTTTTAGTAGTTTTTTAGTCATTTATTGTTGTTTTTCTACTAGTGTCCTGAAACCATCTCCTGTGAAGTGAAACCAGTAGTGACTTTCAAGAAATAAATTTCTAGATGTCATATGCTCCTTCTAACAATGTACTTGGAGGTTGTAGATTGGGTCATAAAGCTCATAAAGCTTTATGAAACATAAGTCTGCAACCTTCACAAGGCATGCAAGGAAGAATGTCAACACAAAGAAACATACGCTATGATGTTCATGTTGGGTTCACCAAAATGTAGAGGGGGATCGACTAATCCAAGACACCAGGTCATGGGAGGGTCCAAAAAAATAGGCTGCCCTAATCTACCTCAAGCTTTGCTAAGTGATTGGAAAGGTTAATATTTTAGGGTTGAAAAGGAAGAGCAATCTAGGTGCTACCATCCTTATGTTAACCCAAATGTTCCAGGAGGTCAAATGGGCCAATTCCTAGAGTTCATTATGTGACTCAGATAGCTCATTGTCTGAGGATGGCAATAGAGTACATTGACTCCAGCACATTGCATTAGCGTCTCAATAGGGCATTGGAATCCGTACGAATAAAGAGTGTGAGGAGAAAACAAAAACACCAGGGAAGAAGCTAATAGATTGACTAAGAGGTTTTATGTTGTACCAAAATATAAAGGAAATACAAGAATGAAGTACAACAAGAAGAATACTTTAATAACACTAAGCTAGAATTGATGAAAGAAGGGTGAGAAGATAATACCAAACTTAGTGCAGCTTGATTCTTCGAATAGATCCAACTGATAAGTGCCTACACATAGAAGAACGAGAAAATGTTGGGGTTGTGTTTAGAGGTCTACCTCAGTCAGTCCCCCGCTTTGGTGTTTCCACCTCCATGGATATCCAAATAGCAACAATTGTATAAAAAAATGATAAAGAGAGTATAGAAATGGAAATACCAAGCAATACTCAAACAAGAATATGTTGCAATACAAATACAATAATGAAAAGTGGGTGAAAATGGTAGATATCAGCTTCTCAACCACGTGCTCTCAAGGAAAATGGAGGAAGGAGGGAGCTTGCAAGCTCTCCAAAGCCAATGTTATTGCAACAATGGAGAGGAGGATCCAACAAAATAGTAGCTTGCAGCTACAATGGAGGTGGTGATGCAATGTGAAGGAGCTGAAAGTGGGTGAATTTGATCAAGAAGTTGTCCAAAAAGTGTCAAGAAGATGGAATGAATGGAAGAATAAGCAATTTGAATGAAAGGAGGCAAAAAGCCCATTTGAAGTTGGTCAAAAGAGTAGCAAACATTAAAATTCAAATCCAATGGAGGAGTGTGATGTCTCTATGAATTCTAGAGGTAGTAATCCTGTCAGGACAGAAGTGCACCACACAAATGTCTACGTAATGCACTAGTGTTTCTGACACAAATTCCCCCACTGACACATAAATGAACTACCAAGCGGATAGGGAGAGGTGGCAGGTGCATGGATTTCATGATTAGATTTAGTTATCTAAGGTAGGAGGTAACATAAATGTGGAATTTTTGTAGGGGTGCAAATTCACGCCATTACAGTTATATAATGGATATTGATTTGACAGGATATTGTGGGATTTGTCATACGTGTTATAAAATATATTTTGTTGAGGGTTGGTTTAATGTTGAGGAACGCGTTGTTATGTTTGGGTGGTGTCATATGGGTTGTACTGATGTTGTGGTAGGATTTTTGTTGTTGTGTGATTTATTGTTGGGGTTTTTGTTGTTGAGGGATTTGATGTTGAGGAATTTGTTGTTGGGGAATTTGTTATTGAATGATTTGTTGTTGAGCATGGGAGATGTATTTTTGTTGCTGATGTATTTGTTGTGATGTTTGAGGTATATTTTGTTGAGGGGTTTGTTGTTGTGGTTGAGGGATATATTGTTGTTGTGTTTGGGGGATATATTGTTATTGTTGAGAGATTCAAAATTGCAGAATTTGGTGTTAAGGAATTTGTTGTTGTTGAGGGTTTTGGTGTTAGGCAATTGTTCTGAGTTGGGAAGGAAGTTTGAGACATTGGGGTTGTTAATTCCCCTTGTTATGTTCAATATATGCATAACATTTGGGATGTTAGGATGTATGTGAGGTGGAGTTGGTGTTGTGAAAAAATTGTTATTATAGTTTATCTTGTTGCTATTTAGTGGGTTTTGTATGTTTGGGTTTATTATGGACATGTATGTTGAGAACATTGGGATGTTCATATTTAGGAGAATTGAATTTTTTTGATCACCTACAGGCTGATTTTGGCATAGTAGATTCACATATTGTTTAGAAAAGGGTAAAGAATCTATGTCAAATGAGGGTATAGTAGGTTGAATTGGTATGTTTGGCATCGGGGGTGTACATATTTTTTTCAATGATAGTTTACACAATAGATGTGTTCACATGTGTAGGTATACTAGATATCATGGTATTTGCAAGGGATTTCTCCCTAAGTGTGGCAACATTATAGTTCAGAGTTAATTTGGCACCACCTTGTGTGAGCTTGAGAAAATACAAGTTAGGTTTTGAAGCTAGTAAGGCATCAAGTGATCTATCCATAGAGGGATATTTTTGTATCTCTAGGATTTGTTCTTTAGTGAAGTATTTAATCCCTCGTATTCATGTTTAATGTCATCTATAATTATAGTTTGATATTTATTTTTTTGGGGGGTTTAATACTCTCGATGGTTGATTTGTTTGCATTGAGATCTTGCTATAGGCATAAAATTTCTGATGACCTTATGAAATGTAAGATGTATGTTTGGTTGACATGTTGTGGGTGAATGTTTTGTTTTAAAAAAGACTTGGAAAAGGACATGCTAAGTATATTTAGACCAAATTTTTATGTTGATGTTTGTTGGATGGATGAAGGATATGAAACCTCTAAAAGATAAAGTTTGATTATATCTCCTTTTTATTGGTGTTGAGGATAATATTTTCTCATCCTAGACTAAGAAGTCCAAGCAATGGAATATGGCAATGAATTTACAAACTTAGGAGTAGATAACAACTAATAATCTATATTTCTCACAAAGATTTATGTGAATTCAACTGTTCACTTGAAAATGACTATTTTTCAAGCAAAAGCGGAAGTAGATGGTGCAAGGGAACCATGGTCATTTTGGTTTTATTAATGCAATACGGTCGAATCAAGACCATTTTTTTATTTTTTATGTCATATAGGGTCTTTTTTAGGCATTGGGTAAAATTTGTTAGAAGAATGTAAAAGTTGCTTGGCAACTTGGCAAAATTGCATGTAGGAGGAATTTGAATAGCAACTTGAGTATTTTCTTGTTTTTAACTGGTGAGTGATAGTTGCATGGTATTTTTTAGCCTCACAAACTTTGAGGCATGATCATTGTATCATTTGGTAGACAAAATAAGTGGAAGAGGCTCCAATTTTTGTAATTTGAGTGCATTTTTCTATGTTTCTTTGCTCTGTACGGACCCATATTGTAGTGTCATGTGCTAAGACTTATGTGAAAGATTACTACAAAGATTTATCTTTCATTTGAGCTTGATGTGGTGTAATTTCATTAAGAAATAAGTTAGTTTAGAGCATTTTATTCCAGACCGCATAGAAACCCTCACTTTAAAGGGTTTGGAATCAAAAATGTAGGTTTTAGACCATTCCACCATTCTACTTTAGCCAAACTCAATGACCCTATGTGACTAGTTTAGCACATTGGTGAAGTGGTTAGGCGATTGGGAAGTGAATGCATAGTAGATATTTTATAAAAGTGGCCTAATTCGCCTAGTGAGTCTTGTTCCAAGAAAACCTATGTCCCAAGGGAGATATGTTAGATTATGGCCTAATGGGTGTCTGAAAAGGTCTTGGTTTCATGGAGAGATGACCTTATCTAAAAGATATGACTTAAAACACCATTTTGGAGACCTAGTTGAGAAGACTAGTGAGTTAGTGAAAATCATCATTGCAAGGGTCTTAAGGCTTAAGTAATGATTGAATTGTACGAAGTTGTGTTAGGTCAAGCTATTTCCACCCCTGCTCTACATCAGGTGGTACTAGAGAAAAGGTTCTAATTGGAAGTGGGAAAGTGAACAAGAGTGGGCATAAGTAAAATGCCTCCAAAGAGTAATCCAATGGCCAAAGAGGTCAAATAACTAAAAGAGTTGTTACTTTAGAAGGAAAGGCTCTACAAGGAGTCACAAGAAGCAACCCTTGCAAGAATAGAAGCCTTGGAAAAGAATCAGAGGAGAGGAATTTTCAGTGGTGACCAAAGTGAGAAGATGAGAGTGAGAGTGAGAACCCTCTAGTAGGATTCCAAGAAGAGGATGAAGAATTGGACCCTGAAGAAAAGAGAATGGTCAGGATGCTAAAGGCTGTCAAGGGTGACAATATTCCAAAAGTAAAAGTGGAAGTGCCTATGTATGGTGGAAAATTAGATAGTGAAGAAGTTTTGGCTTGGATAGATGCTTTGGACAACTTCTTTGAATTTGAGGAGATAGAAAATAGCAAGAAGGTGAAATTTGCAAAGACTGAGTTGAAGGGCCCTACTCTAACATGGTGGAACTATGTCCAAGATGAAAGAGTTAAGAAGGGCAAGTCAAAGATAAGCTCATGGGACCAGATGGTAGCCAAAGTGAAGAAACAATTCTTTCCTGCAAACTATGCAATACAAACCCTTAGAAGGCTTCAAAATTTGAAGCAAAAGGAGCTAGATGTGATGGCATATACTAAGGAATTTCATAGATTGAGAATAAGAGAAAGACATATTGAAGATGAGGTTGAGAAAGTTGCAAGGTACTTAAATGGACTTAGACTCAATATAAAAGATGAGATTGGTATTACAACTCCTAAGATAGTTGAGGAGTGTTTCCAATTGGAAACTAAGGTAGAGTAAAGAATCAAAAGAAGGAAAGAGCACCAAGGAAGAGGAAGAGGGAAAAATTTCAGAGGTAGAGGCAACTGTGGTGCAAGAGGGTAGTCACAAAAGAAACAAGGTGAACCAAGCAGCCAACAAGAACAAAGTGGAGATTCAAATGGTAGAGGTAACTTTAGAGGAAGGAGATTTGGTGGTAGAGGAAGGTTTGGTGGACAAGGGAGAGGATCCAAAACCTTTTCATATAGATGTTATATCTGCAATCAATTTGGAAACCCGACTTGGAAGTTCCCGGACAAACAAGCATCTAGTTCTCATGGTGGTAAGAGGAGGACTCAAATAGTGCATGAAGAAGACAATGAAAGTTTTAACTCACCTTCTCTACAAGTTTCTCTAGAGGTAGGTGAGTCCTTGATGTTAAGGAGGACACTAATCAAGGTGCCAACTACCAAAGAACCCCCACACAGGAAGGCATTATTCGGGAAAACTTGCAAAACACATGGAAAGGTATGTAAAGTAGTGGTGTATTTTGGTTCTACTGATAATCTTGTGACTTTGGAGATGATAGAAAAACTAAAAATGAAAAGGAATCCTCATCCAACATCCTAAAAAGTTTCATGTCTCAATAAGGGTCAACAAGTTTTGTTGAATGAGCAGGCTTTGGTTGAATTTAACATTGGTCCCTACAAGGATAAAATATTATGTGACATCATCCCTATGGATGTATGCCATGTGCTCTTAGGAAGGCCATGGCAGTTCGATAGGAAGGCCAAACATGATGGGGAGAAGAATATATATATGATAGAGAAGGATTGGGTGTCATATACCCTTTCACCCATACAAGAAAATGATAGCGCAGTTCACGAAGTACCAAGTGTGTTGGTTGGAAAGGATAAAGAGTTTTTGAAGAGTTTGAATTAAGAAGATATTGGTTATCCCATCATTGGGAAGCCCAAATCAGTTATGATAGCAACATATGGAGAGGAGATGCCTAAAGAGGTGTAGACTTTGTTGGATAGATATGAATACATAGTGGAGAAGGAGCTTCCTAGTTCTTTGCCTCCCATAAGGGATGTGAGTCGTCATATTGATCTCATACTAGGTGAAAGCTTGCCAAACAAAGCAGCATACAAGATGACACCCAAGCAGGATGAAGAGATCAAAAATAAGATTCAAGAGTTGTTGGATAAAGGTCTCATAAGGGAAAGCTTGATCCCTTGTGTTGTGCCTACTGTCTTGGCACCCAAGAAGGACGAAAATTGTAGGTTATGTACTGATTCAAGGGCAATCAATAAGATCACAATCAAATATAGATTCCCTATACCCTGGATGGAGGACTTAATGGATAGTTTAGTAGGTGAATGCTACTTCTCAAAAAATGATTTGAAAAGTGGATACCATCATATCAGAATAAGGGAAGGAGATGAGTGGAAGACCACCTTCAAGACCAATGAGGGTTTGCATGAGTGGCTAGTGATGCCATTTGGGTTGTCAATTGCCCCAAGCACATTCATGAGGCTGATGAATGAGGTTCTAAAGTAGTTCATAGGAAAATTTGTGGTGGTATACTTGGATGACATCCTTGTATACAACAAGACAAAGGAGGAGCACTTGTAACACTTGGATTTGGTGTCAAGGAAGTTGAATAAGGAGAAGCCGATGATCAACCTCAACAAATGTGAATTCATAAAACAAGAACTTGCTTACCTTGGTTTTGTGGTCTCTAAAGGTACCTTGAAGATGGATCCCACAAAGGTAGAAGCCATACTCAGTTTCCCAACCCCTAAAATAGTAGCTGAGATAAGGAGCTTTCATGGCTTGGCTAGTTTCTATAGGAAATTCATCAAAGATTTTAGCCACATTTGTTCACCTATCATTGATACCATCAAAGGAGATAAGAAGAATAAATTTCAATGAACTGATGAAGCTGAGAGGATTTTTGAATACTTGAAGACAAGAGTGGCTCAAAAACCCATACTCACATTACCTAGCTTTAGCAAGGTGTTCACCATTGAGTGTGATGCAAGCGGGTATGCCATAGGTGCAGTTTTGAGTCAAGAAGGGAGGTCGGTAGCATTTTATAGTGAGAAGCTCAATGAAGCCAAAAATAAGTATTCAACATATGATATTGTGCTCTATGCAATGGTATAGTCCCTCAAGAAATGGAGACACTACCTCTTGCCAAAGGAATTCATAGTCTTCATAGATAATCATGTTTTAAGCTTTTTTAACAATCAAGACAAATTGAGTCAGAGGCACATGAAATGGATGGAGTATTTGTAGGCCTAAACCTTTACAATCAAGCACAAGAAGGGAAAAGAAAATAAGGTTGTTGATGCCTTGAGTAGGATATCTATGATGGTGCAAGAAATACAACTCCAAAGTGTATGGATGGATGCACTAAAAGGTATGTACAAGGATGATGATTATTTCAAAGATGCATTTGTTGTTTGCAATCAATATCAAGATACTTTTCACAGTGAGTATTCTGATTTTGAGTTACAAGATGGTTTGTTATTTAAGGGTGGTTAGTTGTGTGTGCCAAGGTGCTCTATGAGGGAAAATTTGATCAGAGTAAAGCATTGTGGTAGTTTGAGTGGACACTTTGGGTATGATAAGACCTTGGAGTAGGTCAAGAGATTCTATCATTGGTCGAGGATGCATGTGGATGCCAAGAAGTTTGTGGAGAGTTGTGGAATATGCCAAAGGGCTAAAGTCTCTAGTTCCAATGTAGGACTCTATCAACCCTTACCAATACCATACCAACCATGGGAGTTAATCAACATGGACTTTGTATTGGGTCTACCCAAGACAAAAATGGGGTATGATATCATTTTTGTTGTTGTGGATAGGTTTAGTAAAATGGCTCATTTTATTCCTTGTATAAGTAATAATAATGCATCTCATATTGCTGGACTATTTTTCAAGGAGATTGTAAGGATTCGTGGACTTCCTTTAACTATTATGTCTAATAGAGATTCTAAGTTCATAGGTCACTTTTGGAGACCTTGTGGAGGAAATTATGCACAAACTTGACATTCAATTATGCCTATCATCCACAAATAGATGGGCAGACTTAAGTGGTCAATAGCTCACTAGGGAACTTGCTAAGGTGTCTTACCAAAGAGCATGGTCAACATTGGAACTTGATACTCCCTCAAGCAAAGTATGCCTATAATGATTCCATCAATCAAAGCACACGAATGAGTCTATTTGAAGTAGTATATGGTATGAGTCCAAGGGGGATACATGAAATCATATATTTGAAGGGTATGGAGAAGAGGAGTGCACAAGGTGAATAATTTGCAGTAGCAATGAAAGATATCCACCAACAAGTAAGAGAGAATATTCAAAAGAGTGTGGAAAGGTATAAAAGACATGCATATTTGAAGAAGAAGAAGAAGGATGCACAGTTCAAGGTTGGAGATATGGTACTTGCACACCTAAGAAAGGAGAGGTTACCTAGAGGTAGATACACTAAGTTACTAATGAAGAAGATTGGACCTTGCAAGGTGGTCCACAATTTTGGGCAAAATGCTTATGAGATAGAACTCCCTCCTGGAGTGGCTATCTCACCCATTTTTTTTTTGATCTTTATCCTTTTAAGGGAACTATGGTTGCAGGTGAAGAAGCAGGTATAGCAGGAGTTGAAGATGATGAGTGGGTTAAAGACCTACCACCGAACCAACCAATGAAGTTTGAGAGCATATTAGATACAAGGGAGGTCAAGAGGACCAGACACAAAGTGTATAATGAATACTTAGTCAAGTGGAATGGCCTATCAAATGAAGATGCTACCTAGATGTCAGAGTAGGATATAAAAAATCATGGAGGATGAAATCCTTTTCACCCCAGGTGTATGGTGTAGGGGCACCATGGTCATTTTGGTTTTATTAATGCATTTAGGTGTCTACGTAGGGAATTTGGGTGTTTTGCCACCTAATGGATCTAATAAGGTTGAATCAAGACTATTTTTGCATGTTTGATGTCATATAGGGTTATTTTTAGGTGTTGGGTAAAAGTTGTTAGAAGAATGTAAAAGTTGCTTGGCAACTTGGAAAAATTGCATGTAGGAGGAATTTGAACAGTCATTTGAGTGTTTTCATGTTTTTAAATGATAAGTGACACTTTCATGTTATTTTTTTAGCCTCACAAACTTCGAGGCATGATCATTGTATCATTTTGTAGACAAAAGAAGTGGAAGAGGCTCTATTTTCTACAATTTGAGTGCATTTTTGTATGTTTCTTTGCTCTATATGGACCCGCATTGTAGTGTGATATGCTGAGACTTATGTGAAAGATTACTACAGAGATTTAGCTTTCATTTGAGCTTGATGTGGTGTAATTTCATTAGGAAATAAGTTAGTTTGGAGTATTTTATTCTAGGCCACATAGAAACCCTCACTTTCAAGGGTTTGGAATAAAAAATGTAGGTTTCAGACCATTCCACTATTGTACTTTAGCCAAACTCAGTGGAATGGTAGTTTTAGGTGTGTATTTATTTTTTTATTTGAACTTTGGAGCAAGGGATGGAGTTTGGAGGATTTTTGTCAAAGCCCTAGCCTAACATCCTCATGTGTCAGGCTAGGTAGGATAGTGATAGTGTGGGACAACAACTTGGGAGAGTGGTTTGTTTATAAAACCTTATGATTGGGACCCTATGTGACTGGTTTAACACATTGGTGGAGTGGTTAGGTGATTGGGAAGTGAATCCATAGTAGATGTTTTGTAAAAGTTGCCTAATTGGCCTAGTTTCAGGCATAGTAGACCAAATTAGTGAGTCTTGTTCTAAAACAACCTATGTCCCAAGGGAGATATGTCAAAGTATGGCCTAATGGGTGTATTAAAAGGTCTTGGTTTCATGGAGAGATGACCTTCTCTAAAAGATATTCCTTAAAAAACAATTTTGGAGACCTAGTTGGGAAGACTAATGAGTTAGTGAAAATCATCATTGCAGGGGTCTTAAGGCTTAAGTAGTGATTGAATTGTACTAAGTTGTGTTAGGTCAAGCTATTTGCACCCCTTCTCTGTATCTATAGAGGATATAATAGGAGATTGAAAAATACTTATTTCTAATGTTAGTTGTTGGTAGATGAGTTATTTTTGTTGTTGATGGGGTTGTTGTTTGGTCTATTAACTAAAGGATGTGTTTCTTAAAGTCCAAGGTGAAAGAATGATATGAGATTTTTGTGATTTTTTTTATGTTGTTTAGATGACTAGTTATGATTACAATTTTATTTTTTACAAGTCTCTGGTCCTACAATGACTGACTGTTGAATTTTAGAAATTAGAATTTTAGGGATTCTGGAAAATTAATTTGATAGTCAAAAACATAATTGTATATTTCAGAAGATTCTCATAGTATATCAATGCTCCTTCTAGTTGATCTAATATTACTTATTCTTTGATTGATTTTCTATCCATGTATTTTATGCCAAATTACTGAGAATCTAACTCAGTTATCCATTCGACCTATGAGTGTTGCCTTAGACAATAGATATTTTAGTGGATCTACTTTTGAAATGAGCTTGACTTGATGATTGAGCATATACTGTCATATTTTTTGGGAAGCAAAAATAACTACTAAACACACTCTGTAGATAAGGGTATGTTTAAGCTCATAGCTGACTAGTGTTTGACTGATATAGTAGACTACTCTTTCTTTTCCCGAATCATCGTGTTGTGCAAGAAGAGCCCCTAATGTTGTTGTAGTTGTTGAGATGTATAGAATTGAAGGTTTTTCTAGAACTTGTGGCATTAATACAAGTGATGATGCAAGATAACCCTTCAGATGTTGAAATTCTTATTGGAGGTTTTTCATCCCACTTAAGTATTACATCCTTGTGAACAAGATGATTAAATGGGTGACATTTTTCTACTAATTATGCTTTGAACCTCTGGATAGATTGTAATTTTCCTTGTAGACTATATAGTTTCTTCAAAGTTTTCATTGGAGAAATATCAATGATTACCTTAACTTTGGAAGGGTCCACTTTGATTCCTCTTTGAGATACTACATATTGCAATAGTTTTTTAGAAGTGACTCCAAAGACACATTTATTGGGGCCGAGCCTTACTTGATATTTTTCCAACTTGCCAAAAACTTGTGCTAGCAATTTTATATGAATTTTTCTTGTCATGGAATTAGCTAAGATTTGTCCACATAATCATCCATGACCTTATGAAACATGTCATGGAAAATCAATATCATAGATCTTTGGTAGGTTACTCCCATGTTCTTGAGAACAAACAACATAACATTCCAACAATAGGCACCCCATGGGCGTGCAAATCTTGTCTTGTGTTGATCTTCTTGTGCTATCCTAATTTGATTATACCTAGAGAATCCATCCATGAGGGATACCACCTCACACCCTACTATGCGATCTACTATGATGTCAATATTTGGTAATGGGAAGTCATTTTTAGGACATGCTTTGTTAAAGTCTCTAAAATCTGTACATGTCCATATGATCCCAATGGGTTTTGAAATTGGTGCTAGATTGGAAACCCACTTAGGATGGCTAATAGGTTGGATGAAACTGAAATCTACCAATTTTTGTAGCTTGAATTTTACAAGCAATGTTATTTGAGGATGCATCTTTCATGAGTTATGTTTTATTGGTCTTGCATCAAGATAAATTGTTAGATGATGAACCACTAATGATGTGTCCAACCTAGGCATGTCTGTATAAGACCAATAAAATTTAATCTTTCATTCCCCCAAGAATGATATAATTTTTTTTGTTTTTCGTAATCTAAAGATGTTGCATAAAATGTTATATGAGAGTTGTCACTTGTCCCAACATCAATTTGTTGTGCTTCTTCCACAAGTATTGCTAAATTTTCTTGATATTTAGCAATATCTGGGAGATTAAATGCTTTATCCATGTGTACCTTAGAGAGGTTTTCACCATGGGATTCGCCTTTTATTTTGATTTTTCTTGATTTGAAAGCACCACATTGTGGTTTTATCTAGGGCATCTATAATTGATTTTAACATTTTTCATTTTATGACTAAATAACTTGGGTCTCCCCCCATAGTATGATTTTGCATCAAGTTCGATGTCAAATCTTGCTTTATGGTCTCCTGAAGGTATGTCATCTCTTAGTTCCATGAACTCAATAATAGATTCATCATGTTCAAATAAATCTAGAATTGGAGCTTATTTTTTGTCTCAATCAAGAATTTGAGGGTAAACAAGTATGAGGCCATTGTCTTGAGTAGGGGAGATGAATGATAGGGTTGTGATGGTGTAGATGGATGCATTTTTTAATAGATTTGTAATACATATAAGAGAGTCATTGATGGTGTTTTCGTTAGGTGGATTAACCACAACAGGGATTACAACTTCCTCAATAAATATAACTTAGACATTAGGAGTGGCATTTCCTTGTGAACCATACCCAAGGCCCTTATATTTTTTGTTGCTTTTCCAAAAGAATAGGTTCTCGTATGACTTTTTGATATAAATTGAGGCCATCATAACCTATAAATCCCATGGTCTTTATCATTTGGAAGCCTTTATTGTTTCACTTAGTAGGAAGGGGAGCTTCTTCTTGCTCTTCCTAATATAACCATTTAGAAAAATATTCTTCTTTTATAACCTATTTATTGAGTTCACCCCATTTAAAAAAGACCATGGGTTTAAAATTGATAGTGGTAGAGGTTTTGTCAATATGTTGTTTCCCATACATCTTTGGAGAAGACATAAGTTATCCTACATAAAAGGACCTTTTGAGATTGTAGTCACCGCAACCATTGTCTCATACTTGTACCTTTATTTTGAGAATTGGTTGATGAGATGTAGATGATGAGGCTAGTGTCGATGGATCAATGTAGGAAGTGGAATGTGAAGCCACATCATTTTTGGGAGCTTGGACTAATTTGTAGTATTTCTCTTCCAAGTTCTTACAATAATGGAAGGTTTTTGTATCACCATGAATGGTAACCTTGATTTTATTATATAGGGATTTAATGTGTAGACACCCAAAATTGTCCATGTCATAACATTACCTAGTTGATACATGACCTTGTAAAACATCTTGTACTATTTTACCCTAGGTCATTATATTATCCCACTTATTCCATTTATTCCACTTAATCACCTTCCCAATTAATTAAATAAATCTCATTTATTTAATTAATTCCCCTTCACATGTCTCAAAATAATTTAAGTTAAATATTTGAATTAATCTCTCACTTTTACCACATTGCAACATGTGTCACATGACTACAACTCTTCACATGCACACATAATTTAAATAATTTTATTATTTAAATTATGAGATTCTCACTCACATCCTATTTTTACCCCCATTCATTGTGCGTCATACGCATCTTTTCTTCCAAAATAAAGAATAAAATCCCACTTATTTCCTCACATCCTAATTTTGGTCTCATGTCATAATCCACTTAATGTGCATCATAGACACTAAAATAAACTTTTAATCCTAGCCACACATATCACAAATTTGACTTTTAATCTTGGCCATCAAATCAAATCAGCCTTCTCCTATAAATCAAGCCTTTCACAGGTCATTTGGGGAATCTTCTTCTAGCATCATTACTCTGCCAAAATTTCTTCTTATTTATCTATTTTCTTCTATTATCTTTCATCTTATCATTATGCTGCAAAAATGAGCAATCAACATATCAAATCATTCAAACCTTCAAAATCATGCATTCTCATGCAGGTGGAGAAGAGCAATGGAGATAAATCAATTCAAGCTTGGAGATTGGTTTGCATTTGCTTGTTATTTTGATTTTCATGCTTGCTTGTACTCTATTGTGCTAGTTAGGGTTTTGATATCTTGTTATTCTAGTTTTATATCTGATTTTCCCTAATTACATAATGCATTGGTGATAAGTAGAAGGGATGACCTACATGACATGGGTCCATGGGAATCCTAGGAGAATGTTATAGGGTATATCAAGGTCCAGTACTTGACATGTGGTTTCAATGATCGCAAGATCACCTTGGATAGGTAATCTTATAGCTACCTCTAATTCTCTTTCATTATCATCATAGGCTCTAATAGTGATACATTTTTGTCTCTTAATAACCACTTCAAAGTATACCAATTACCAAACCAGTTTTAGAGTGAAAATATTTAAGCCCACACCACCATCTATCAAAAATATCCTGGTTTTGATTATGGATGAATACTTCAAGATGTAGGACATGATTGTGATAGGTTTGAATAGGAAGATCCTTTTCAGTAAATACAAGGCAATGAGTGGATACAATATGCCCTATCATAGCTTGGAATTGTTTGGTATCTATGTCAATAAGTATATATGATTGTAGGAGAGCCTTAGCTAAGACTTACTCATGTGAGGGTGAGATTGTAAGAAGCTCTAGGATACAAATTTGTGTGGGGGTCTTCTTGAGATGATCTATTAGACTATAATCGGCTGGATGAATCTTAGTAATAACTTTGGATTATGGAGGAACCTCTTGAATAGTAACTTTCCCTCTTCATTTGGTGACTCCACACTCAATATTTCTACCATGGATGGTGACAATAAATATTTGGCTGTTTGAGTTCTAAGCATATTCTACAACATTATCATAGGAATGATTTATTTTTTATATTCTCTTGTCTTACTAGTGTTATTTCCCTTATCAATATCCCTAAATTATTATTAGAAGTTCTTGGATGTTGGTCAATATTTACTTCCCCTTGGTCAATGGGATTTTGAATTAGATATTTAAGTCTCATACAATTAGATGTATTATGTCCCTTTGTTCTATGGTATTTACAATAGTCATTTATCATTATACCATGATGATCTGAATTATGGTTTGTCATATTTTCAAAGCTCTAGAAGCTTGATGAGGTTTGATTTAATTTATTTATTTAAGACCTTTTTGATAGGTTCCCCTAAGGGAGTGTATTTGTGTCGAGTTAAGTTATTAGGCCTTAGTGGTTTTCCTCATGGAGGATTTACATTTGAATATTTTTTTCTTATTTGGTTGGGGTTGCATGTTTTGCATTAATTTTGCATCTACAACACCATCATTTGTTACGTTCTTTTTTTATCCCATAGGTGTGGTTTGTCATTAAAGCTCAAAGGTTGATCCTTGTTGTCTTTGTAGATTTTGACTAGACCTTTAGCAAGGGGAGCCCTTTTGATTGTTAGACCCTTTTCTATGAGTTCTTTGAATGTATTGTCACATTATATGCATAGGTGAAAGTTGGTTTCTATGTTGAGATTTTAAAAAAAAAATCCACAAGTTGCTTTTCCAAAATGGGCCTTTTACAATTACTAGATTTATGTCTACACCATTACAAAAAGGATGTAAATGTTTCTCCTTGGTTTTGTTTTATGATGTACAAGTCAATCATAGTAATCTCATGTTCTATATTGAAGGCAAAGTGAGCTACAAATTTCTCAACAAGTTATTGGAATGTCTTGATACTTTGGGGTAAGTGAGAGAACAATTCAATCGCTTTTCCACCTAAGCTTCGTAGAAAGAGGCATATTAGATATGTATCGTTATATGACACCTCTAAGAAATCTACATAGAATTATCTTATATGTTCGCACATAGGACACCATGTCCTTTATATTTATCAAATTTGGAGATCTTAAAATTTTTGGGGAAAGGTGTCAGAGTTATGTTCCTATCGAATGTATAAGGAAATAGGTCCTCAAGTTCATATGTTTTCAGCTTTATGTGTCCCAATTGCATGTCATTGATTTTTCAATTCAAGTTTTTCATTTGCAAAGCCAAGTCATTAGGAGGGTTGTTTGATGTTTGGTTGAGTGGAATGTATGTGTCATGTTGGGGTATGTATGATGAGTTATATAATGGATTTTAATTTAACAGGATATTGTGGGAGTTGCCATACATGTTGTACGATGTATTTTGTTGAGGGTTAGTTTGATGTTGAGGAACATGTTGTTGTGTTTGGGTGGTATCATATGGGTTGTATTGATGTTGTGGTAGGATATTTTTTTGTTGTGTGATTTGATGTTGAGGAATTTTTTTTTGAAGGATTTGTTGTTGAGGATGGGAGATGTATTGTTGGTGTTGATGTATTTTTTGTGGTGTTTGAGGTATGTGTTGTTGTGGTTGAGGGATATATTATTGTTGTCGATGGATTTTTTCTTGTGTTTGGGGGATATATTATTATTGTTGAGAGATTCAAAATTGTAGAATTTGGTACTAGGGAATTTGTTGTTATTGAGGGTTTTGGTGTTAGGTGATTTGTTCTAAGCTGGGAAGATAATTTGAGATATTGGGGTTTTTAATGCTCCTTGTTATGTTCAATGTCTACATAACATTTGGGATGTTAGGATGTATGTGAGGTGGAGGAGTTGGTGTTGAGAACATATTGTTATTATAGTTTATCTTGTTGGTATTTGGGTGGTTTGGTATGTTTGGGTTTGTTATGGACATGTATGTTGAGAACGTTGGGATGTTCATGTTTGGGATAATTGAGTTTGTTTGATCATCTATGGGTTGATTTTGGTATAGAAGATTCACATATTGTTTAGAAAAGGGTAAAGAATATGTGTCAAATGGGGGTATAGTAGATTGACTTGGTATGTTTGGCATCGAGGGTGTACATATTTTTTCAATGATGGTTTGCACAATATATGTTTTCTCATGTGTAGGTATACTAGATGTCATGGTATTTGTAAGGGCCTGCTCCCTAAGTGTCGCAACATTATAGTTTAGAGGTAATTTGGCACAACCTTTTTTGATTTTGAGAAAATACAAGTTAAGGTTTGAAGTTAGTAAGACATCAAGTGCTCTAGCCATAGAGGGATATTGTTGTATCTCTAGGAGTTGTTCTTTAGTGAAGTCTTTAAATCCCTTAGATTCATGTGTAATTTCTTTTATAATGATAGTTTGATATTATTATTTTTTTGGGGTGGTTTAATACTTTCTATGTTTGAACATGTCATTAGGCATTCCAATGGTTGTTTTTAAATTACTCATGGGCATCGTGTTGCTCAAACTACTTGGGTTGGATTCCATGATTCATTTGCATTGAGATCTTGTTATAGTCATAATTTTTTTGATGACCTTATGAAATGTAAGATGTATGTTTGGATGATATATTGTGGGTGAATTTTCGATTTCAAAATATACTTGGAAAAGCACATGTTAAATAGATTTGGAACAAATTTTGATGTTGATGTTTGTTGGATGGATGAAGGATATGAAACCTTTAAAAGATAAAGTTTGATTATATCTCATTTTGATTGGTGTTGAGGATAATATTTTGCATCCTACACTAACAAGTCCAAGCAAAGGAAGATGACAATGATTTTACAAACTTAGGAGTAGAGAAAGAATACTAAGCTAGCTTGCTCAAAAAGATTGATGTTAATTCAACTATTCATTTGAAAATAACTATTTTTCAAGAAAAAGTGGAACTAGAGGATATGATAGGAGATCTAAAAATACTTATGTCTAACATTGGTTGTTGGTGGATGAGTTATTTGTTGTTTATGGGGCTTTTTTACATATATGTTAGTGAATGGATTTGATCTTTAATTATAATTCAAGTATTAACTCTATTGCCCAAGGTGCTTTGGACCCAAACTTCTAACAACTCTAGAAAGGTCACAATTGCATTTGTGACATTCCTCTAAATTTTAGAGGTACAACTCCCTCATATTATTTGATTTATTATGGGTGTTCTTTCAAATAGAAAGTAGGAAAGGAAACAAACACTAACTCATAAAAAAAAAAATTAATGTGGGAAAATTAAAGAGATCATGAACCATCAAGCACAAAGACTTAGACAATTAATGATCATTAGGAAAGAGTATCAAAAATATATTATGGTTGCTATAGATGAAAATAATGTTGAAGAGGAAATTTTGCATAGAGAACATTCTCACATAACCCACACAACACATAGATTGGTATATTGTACATCATATTTAAAAACTACAACTCATAGATTGTAAGTTATTGCAAACATAAATAAATTTGGAGAAATAAAAATAGAGATTGGTTCCTCTTCCTCTGTTCACCCTGGAAACCAATGAATAAATTTTCATTAATGGTTAGGGGAAATCATGATTATATTTTCCATTAATACAATCTTTGATAGTCACCCAAACATTTCTTGATCAGAATCCTACCCCGTGGTAGTTGTATTTGCAATTGGTGCAGTTCTTAGGTTCTGCATTAAATGACCAATGTGCACTAACACATACTCACACACACAGACTATCAAGACAAAGAGACAACATGGAAATTTAAATAACCCCTCATCACATCAACATTAATCTTAAGCCACCTCACAGGCTTTTCAATTTCCAAGTCCTAATGAGATCTAGCTTAGATATACCTTCCTTAACTTTTATAAATTTACTAGAAATAGCCATATTTATCCAACCCAAATGACATCCTAAAAATGGATAGTACGCAGAGCGATGGCGTTTCAATGAATGAATTAATTACAATTGAAGAAGTTGATTGTATCCCTTTCTTCAGGTTGCGATCAAATCAACTGAGGGAGGTATTCGTCATTCAGAGTGAAGTGGAGGAAGAAGTATTGTGCGATATCCTAGGAGAGAGATTCTTGAACTAGGTTCATGTGCATAACCATGAAATCTTGGAGCATTTCATTTATAATGTGGTTCATACTTCTAGGTGACATGATTGGGGAATGAGGGTAGTAAAACACCTAGTTTGGCCTGAGTACCTGCATAGAGTGAATGTTGCCATCAAACGGCTGATTCATTTTCCTAGGACTGGACTTGTGGGAGACGTTATCTACATTGCGACTACAACCTAGCATGAGGCTAATAAGGAAGCAGTAACTCTCCTTCGTGCGAGGCTGGTGTGAAATGTTATGGGACCATTTTCCCAGTTCCTGCAATCTCATGAGAACCTACTATCACCAACCCAAATTGAGCATCTTGAAGAGGTGGTGGACGGAATTCATGTGTTGATTTTTGTTTTATGTACCTAAAAATGATGTTCTAAAAACCCCCCAATTTTTTAATATGCATTACCAAATTTTGTAAACACCAACTATACAATATAATATAAAATAAGATTTTACAGTACTTGGGTGTTCTTTTCCTTCTGAGTAAATATGTGCCTCAATTACATTCTATATCTGATAATGGTATTCGCTTGTATTGATTTTCTTGTATATGAGTGCTTTGTGATTACACACTTTTTAACTAACCATTCGTTTCACATTATTAGTGCTCATTATGGTAGTTCTGAAAAGTTCCCTAGAATCCACTAAAGTTAGAGAAACCTACAACTTTATTGTCTTTACCCTTTTTGAGGATAGCTCCCTTTGAGTCATCGAAATAAGGGGTTCACAAAACTTTTGTGAGGACCACCAATGGTTTATGAACTTATCATAAATCCCACCAGTGCTAGAAAATCCTTCATCTTTCCCTTGCCAACAAAATTTTGAAAGAGATAGAACATTAGGTACAGATTGCCAGCACTCAGAACCCTAAGACTCTAGGCTTCACAAAGCTTTTTTGTATTCTAGAAAGTTATATAAACTCAACAACCTACCACCCACACAAGATAATGAATAAGTTTTAAAGGGAAAGTAGTGTAAGAAAGAGTCAAGATAACCTAGGCAACACCTGCCAAGGTTAGAAAAACCTAAAGGAATACTGCCAAGACTTAGACTTAGCAAAATTTAGAGTAGGGGTGAAGATTTTAAAGGGTGATGACCAAAATCAAAGTAACAATAGCTCTATCTGGGGACAAGAACTAAAAGGACATAGCAAGGAATCCTGAAATATGCTTAATATCAGTGTTGTATCATTGCGAATAGAGTCATGAATAAGAGAGGAACCAAACCAAAATGAGAAACCAAAGAAAAGGGAAGGAAAACCCCAAACCAAAACCAGTCACAACAAAAATGACACACCAAAAAGAAGACTATGTACAAGGTAGGGTGAAACCTACCATGAGAAAGGAACATGACTGCTCAAATGAAACCATTAATTAGCTGGGAAAAGAATGAGCCAGACCTGAAAAATCTCATCTCCCCATGCAAAACCTGAAGAACGACAAGGATTTGGACCACCCATAGAACACTGACATAGCTGAAGAAAATTTCACCACTCATTGTATCCCCAAACAACCACTTCTCATCATACACCTTCTCTTTTTGAGGAAAATGACCTTGCATTATGTCATACATTTCATATTCTATTCCTTTCCAAGGTTTGAATATTAGGATACATTCCTTTTCAGATGAGGAACTTAAATTTTCCCATATAACTGAAGCACCATGACTTTCTATCCCATGAATTATCATTTTTCTATCATTATGTTCCTTTGACTCTACTATATTTTCATCTTTTTCCAATTCAACATCCTTATAATAAATAACCTCACTTGCCACTTCATCTTTAGGATAAAATTTGATCCTTCAAACGGAGGATTATTCTTCACTTCAAATGGCTTATAAAAAAAAATAGGGGATTTGAATTTACACACCAATTCACTTTCTCTTTCTCATTTCTAACCCGAATATGACCTTGCTCAAATTGTAAACCAGTGAATTTTTTAATATTCACAGTGTTTACCACCGTTTCATCCCTAATAAAAGGATATTCATTTTCTCTATTCATTGTGTCCAAATTTTCACAACCTCAATTTTCAAAGGTTAAAAATTCATATTTCGGGATGCATAAAGACTCTGGTAAATAATTTTTTGCAAGGGTTACAAGGAATTATATCAGCCATAGAGGAATTGGTAAAAATAGGTTGCAATGCAGAAGTATGTCTTACTTGGGGTGAATAATCTTCATCTTCACTTGATGAATTGAGGTCTTCCTCCATCCCAATAGTATTTAAACTATATACCTGAGCATTCTAAAGTTGGTTTATACTCTTTCCATTTTCCTTTCTGTTACTCTAAAAGTGTGAAGGATCCAAGACCATTAGATTCATTCTTTCAACAATAAGTTGACTCTAATTATTCATGTATTAAGAAATTGAAGTCTGATAAATTAGTGATTCGTGAGTCGAAACAGGCTCCTTGGCACAATCTCGTTTCCACAACCCCACTGTAATTAAATCACCTTCAATACCTACAACTTCATGTTGGGCTTGTTCAATTCCACAAACTTTGTCTCTCTTAAGAATAAGTTGAACTTTAGAATTTAAAGAAGAAGTAAATATGTGAAATTGAATTACCTTTCTTGGTTGATTGGTCATCAGAATCTGTTGAAGCTCTCAATTGAAATGGTAAATGAAATACTTCATAGGTTCTCCTTCTTTTTTTACAATCTGAAAGAATTTTTAGAGTAAAATAAGAACGTTGACAACATCTTTGAATTGTCTGAGAAACTTCCTCTCTAGAATGCTTCAGTTAATTATACACCCTTTTTCAAGCCCCTTGAACCATTCAGCTACACTTTCAATCAGGATGTCAAAAAATCCTTATAAAAACATCTTCCTAAATTCCAAGGATTCCACTTACAGTGGTCATGGCCAAAATGTGTACCTCAGGATCTTGCAAGTCTTTACCAAAAAAAATTTGAAAGTATTTTCTTGATCCATTTGGCAAGTCATTACATTGAGATAGGGCCATTGGTCTGATACAATTACACCAAGGGTTTGAATCCATTGATTATTCAAAGTCGCCAACTCCACAATGAATAAAAAGGAGATGAAAACCCCTAGGTTAATTCCTTGGTGTGGTTGAGCTAGAGGAGGATCTTGGTGCTGATTAGGATGACGAGGTGGATTGTAATGCCCCGCCAAGTAACCCTAAAGGAAGTTGCAATTAACATTTTAAGCGAACCAATTTTTTTTTTATAAAGTGCATATACCATACACATTCACTTACTAATTAACAACAACCTCTAAGGCTACAAGGTTAGGATTACTTAAACCCACACATACATAATACATATAACCAAAGCCTTATGAACTTTATGAAATAAACATCATACATCATAAGAATACCACATAACATAATAAGATAATCAACCAAGATACGATCTCATAATCATTATCTTAATCCAATAGTTACATCACTCATTCCTAGAATGAGGCAATAGTACATAAGATTACAATTACATAATTCCACCTCATAAACATAAGAGGGTAAAATAACTTATACAAGTTAAAATATTACAAAGCAAGTAATTACAACAAGAACCGCGAGCTGTCCATCTGGATGTCTCACCACCAAGTACTGAAGATAGATGGGGACCCAACGGTTTTGGTGCATGTTCCACCCTACCAATGTGGTACCCGAAGGCCCACCCCCCCATGCTAGGAGATAGTAACTAAGTAACATGGACAAAGATCTACTACCTCTAACCAAAGGAAGACTCATACTGACTCAAACTGACATAACCATATAAATTCCATCAACAAGTACAACTCATTCACCATACAAGTACGAATCAAGTACAACTCAAGTACAATACAAATACAATACAAGTACACTCCAACATCACTGACATAAGTCACATTGCTTCCAGACATAAAGTAGATCAAGTATGTTCACAAAACCATACATAAAACAAAAATTAACAATACTTGTCCTAGATAGAGTGTCATCGCAAGGTTTGTCATGAGATCTCCTCTAGGCATCCTTCATAGGCTCTGGCACAAGTAATCCTGGTGGCCTCAACCGAATCCCGACACTCATACTCACTCATGCGGAATCAACTACCTCTCGTAAAAACAAGATAGTTGATCTTGCCATTCCAAGCCTTCCCACTCATCCCAAGTCTAAACAATCCCTTGTGTCTATGAGTGAGGTAAAATTATCTTGATTAGTGAGAAGTTAGTTCTAATCTTCTAAGTACATTATTTTAATTATCACTTGTTTAAATCACTCCTGAAGGTTATCCAATTTACCTCTTTGGGCTCTAGTGCCTAACAAAAGCCACTCTTCTAATGGACAACACACTCACAACCAATCACCAAGGGAAACACAAGTGCATACAAACTAGGCATCATAACCAATCCAACACAAGGAGGATACAAATAATAGAAAACTCACTCCAAACATCTTGGAGGCAACAATCACATAGTCCACTCCTTTCAAGGAGACACGGATCTCATAATCCGCTCCTAAACCAAGGAGGTGCAAACATCCCCATTCATGAAAATCAGGTAAAACTGAAAAGATGCCATGCACTACCCAAGGGAAAACAACTGGATGGCATAAAGATTCAACAACCCTTATCCTCTAAGTTCTTCTGGAAGACTTATAATTTAGGACTAACACTAAATCCCAAAACCAACAATGCAACTTGACGACATAGCAACAAAAGCATTCAAGTCATCAATCAAATCTAATATTTGGATTTCCTAAATCCATACTCATTCAATAGGTAGTGTTGACAAAATCAAAGACACGTTAACTAGATCATCTAAAAATAATCATAACCTCTATTTCCCTTTTCATTATTGGAAATCTAAAACAATTAAACTTACTTCCCTTTACTGAATACAGAGAATTAAATCCTTTAAGATAATCATGAGGAAGATACTACTTTTGGATATACTAAATCCATATCTCTTTCATAATCCAATCACAATGATTCAATTAATCTAAATAGAAATTAATTAAATAACATAATTGATTACCTCATCAATAAAACAACTTCTTAATTTACTTTTAAATTGGCACAAATCCATGCAAGTAAACTCTTTCCATTTCCTAACCAAATCTTACGTCTCATTCAATTTTCTATTTAAAACATTCGGTCACTTTAATATAATAACATATTGTTTCTCTATCCATTTTTCATATACACTAATCATTTTTTTAGAACACTAATAATACCCAATTTGCAAACAACGGAATAAAATAATATAAAATATTATTTAATCTCTCAAATGGATATATACCTTCAATAAATATATACTAAATATAAATTAATATATTTAAATATATTTAATCATTAACATATCTTCTATTCTTTACAGAATATCAAATTGTTTAATTCAAAATAAAATATCCCTTATCATCAATTTTCCAAAATATAAATATACTTTTCCAATTAAGTCAAATTAATAATTGGACCTTTTACATATGAATTTAAATTCCATAATTAAATTTTAAATTATGCTTTCTTTAATCAAATATTTAACTCCTTCAATTAAACTTTAACATGCCATTTTAAAATAAACAATAATTTCTCCATACGTTTATAATTTTAATTCCACTAATCTAATATACAAATTTTATTTAAAATGATCTACATAAATATAATACTTTAGTATTATAAATTATAATATAAAATATTATTAAATAATATTTTAATATTATAATAACAATACCTAAAATATTAATATTTATAAATATCAATTTATTATTATTTTATTTTCAAAACAGCCATGGGAAAATAACTTAACAGTAGTCTCATGTTTCAAGCATAACTCAAAAACTACAATCTAGGTATTTGCGATTTTTTGATAGGGATAAGAAAATTTCAAAATGCAAAAACCCTTTAAATTTCCTGAAAACCCAGTTTGTGAAAGTGAAGTTATAGGTGACGCAATCAGACCATTTTACCATGAAAAATATAACTATACTGCAAATTTTAAAATCTGTTTTCTAATAATAACAAAGGGTTTTATTTTCTAAAAAAATTCTAAATGCATTGTTCAATCTCTATGTTTGATTTTCAATAACAACAAAATCGATTTCTCCAAATAATTTAAATTCAACTAAGGTTTTCACAATTTTCACTCAAGAATTTTCACAAGCAAAGGCTGTAACTTTATTTAATTCTTTTCTTCTAATATCAAATTTGTTTTCTAAAACAGATTTAACAAACAAATCTTTAATCGCTACGATTTTAAAAAAAAAATCAAGAATAATAAAACACAAAGAGGAAAACCTGGTACAAGAAGTTACAGGAAGAGATGAATTTCTGATGCAAGCCTCCTCCAAAGATTTCCTGAATTTTCTTCAATCCTCCAAAGAATCCAATCCAAAATCCAACAAATGCAAACAATCTTTCCTTCAATCAATTCTACAATCAAACTTTGTTCAAACCCTTATGCAAATTTTCCAAAATTTCTTCCCTGCTGTAAAAATGTATTTTTCTAAAAACTTTCTGCCCTAAAATTAAAACATGTATTATTTATAAATCAAAAATACCTAATACAACCCTAATTCACATTACATGCAAATTAGATATTTCAATTTCAATTTCAATTTTCAATTTCAATTTCACTTTCAATTTCAAATTTTAATTTCAATTTCAATTTCACTTTTCGAAAACCCACTTTCAATTTAAAATGCAATTTCAAATAATAAATTAATTTCCAAAGTTGCAACTAATTTCTCAAATAAACATTTAATTACAATTTCTATTTTAATTCCCACACGTTGAAATTAAATTCCAAATTTAATTTTAATTCTTTTATTTCCTTTCATTCTCTTGCATCACGTTTAATTAATTAATTTAATTATTTAATAACTAAATTCAACCCCCTTGGATTAAATTTAATTAATTAAATTATTTAAATATAATTAATTAATTTAGATATTAACTTTTATCCATATTGCATTATTTAAATTAAATAGCCATCAACATGATTTAAATGCAATTATTCTAAATATTTATTTCCAAATCAAGAATTCTTCAGAATTAAATAACATCAAAGCAAGACAGACAATGACTCGATACACCTAACTGACAACACACTAAGGCTAGGGTGTAAACTTGACACATGTTACCTAGCTACTATCTCCCATTCAACTTAACCGTTGGATCGACACGCTCAAACCTGTGAAACCAGGTGGAGTCGATGTCATGTACCTGCAATCCTGCAACCAAGTAAATAGCATCATACAATATATCCAGCATATAATACACACCATGAAGAAAGAATTATGGATTCACAGGGCGCTTGCAAGTGAGTGATGCGAAACTATCCTCTTCACCAATACACTCATTGAAACTGACACTTCCATCATAATCCAGTAATCTCATAATAACATCTCATGTTAACTCTACAACATCATTAATCCATAATGCATGTAAAACAAAATCGGATAATTACATCCCACAATAATATTTGTCACTCAATAGTAACGATCAAAACATCATAACAAAATGTATCCAGTATCAAAGTAATTGCAACCAAACATAGCATAAAGCAAACCAAACAAGAAGCAAAACGGAGGGGTATTACATGGATTATCGTCATATACAAATACCAACCTAGGGAGACTTTCAAGCACGGGTCTGGGTGGTCACTGGGCTCATTCTTCTTCTTCTTCTTCTTCCAAAACAAAGTTAGCCCGCATATAATCAGCAACACTCCTTATGTACCTCCAAGCAAGTGTATTTAATTGTGAAATGATGTCTTCATGTTTCATCTACATCCAGTCTAAACGAAGTTGAAGTAGAGGAATTTTTTTTTCATGTGGGAGTACCATTTGGTTGCATGGCCTAGTAGAAACATGTTAAATACATATTTAAATTCCCTAGAATATTCACCAAAAAATTGTTAGCTAATGGATTGGCTCTTTAATTATACCTTAAGTATTAACTCTATTGCCCAAGGTGCTCCGGATCCAAACTGCTAACAGCTCTAGAAAAGTCACAATTGGATTTTGTGACTTTCCTTTGAATTTTAGAGGTATATTCCCTCGTATTATTTTATTTATTATGGGTGTGCTTTTAACCAGAAAGCAAGAAAGGAAACAAACACTAACTCATAAAAATGAAATGTGATAAAATTAAAGAGACCACGAACCATCAAGCACAAAGACTTAGATAATTAATGATCATTAGGAAAGAATATCAAAAATCTATTATGGTTGCAATAGATGAACACAATTCTAAAGAGGACGTTTCATACATAGAACATGCTCACATCACCCACATGACACACAAATTGGTATGGTGAAAATCATATTCAAGACCCATAACTCACAGATTGTAAGTTATTGCTAACATAAATAAATTCAGAGAAATGAAAATAGAGATGTTCCTCTTCCTTTGTTACAACATAGTGTATCTTGAGAAAATCCAAACCCTTTTAGAGTTGTTTCCATCTCACATATAGGGAAACAATTTCTCCCAATCTTGGCAATTATTAAAACGGTTGCCAAGTATAGCGGCAATTTCCTGCCACCTAATTGCCCACCCTCAAAACTAGTGAATAAAAGCACATTAATGGTCAGGGGTAATCATGATCATATTTTCTATTAATACAATCTTTGATGGTCACCCAAACATTTCTTGATCAGAATATTTCCCTGCAGTAGTTGGATTTAAAATTGGTGTAGTCCCAGGTGTTGCATTAAATGACCAATCCACACTAACACATGATCACACATGTAGACTGTCAAGATGGAGAGACAACTTGGAAATTTAAATACACCCTTATCACATCAGCATTAATCTTATGCCACCTCACATTATTTTCAATTGTTAAGTCCCAATGAGATCCAAATCATATATGCCTCCCTTGACTTATATAAATTTACCGGAAATAGCCATTTATATTTAGCCAACCCAAACGACATCCTTAAAATTGTGAGTGCTCAGAGTGATGGTGTTTCAATGAATGACTTCATTTTAATCGAAGGTCGAATGTAGCCCTTTCTTTAGGCTACTTTTAGATCAACTGAGGGAGGTCTTCATCATTTAGAGTGAAGTGGAGGAAGAAGTAATACATGATATCCTGGGAGAGATATTCTTGAACCAGGTTCATGTGAATAACCATGAGCTCTTGGAGTGTTTCATTTATAATGTGGTCCATACTTCTAGGTGATGTGATTGGGGAATGAGGGAAACAAAACACTTGGTTCAGCCTAAGTACTTACACAGAGCGAACATTTCCATCAGAGGGCTCATTCATTTTACCAAAACTAAACTCATGGGAGACGCTATTTGCATTGCAACTACAACCCAATAGAGGCTACTAAGGAAGCAGTAACTCTCCTTCATGTAGGGTTGGTGCAAAATGATATGGGACTATTTACCCAATTTCTACAATCTCATGAGAACCTGTTGTCACTAGCCCAAATTGAGTGTCTCCAGGAGGTGGTGGAGGGAATCTGTGTGTTGATGTTTGTTTTATGTACCTAATTTTTTTATTTTGGAAACCCCAATTTTATAATACGCATTACCAAATTTTGTAAACATCGAATATACAACATAATATAATATAAGCTTTTTCGTTACTCGGGTGTTCTTTTCCTTCTAAGTATTTATGTGCCGCAATTACATTCTGTATCCAGTAATAGTATTTTCTTGTACTATTTTTCCTGTATATGAGCACTTTGTGATTACAGACTTTTTAACTAACCATTAGTTTCACATTATTAGCACTCATTATGGTAGCTCTAAAAATCCCTAGAACCTGCCGAATTTAAAGAAACTTGCACCTTTACTACCTTTGCCCTTTTTGAGGATAGCTCACTTTGAGTCGACAGAATAAGGGGTTCACAAAACCCTAGAGGAGACCGCCAATGGTTTATGAACTTATCATAAATCTCATCAATGCTAGAAAATCCTTCATCTTTCCCTCGCCAACAAACTTTTGAAAGAGTTATAGAACATTAGGTACATACCACAAACACTCGAAACCTTAATACTCTAGGCTTCACAAAGCATTTCAGTATTTCTTGAAGTTATATAAACTAAACAACCTATTGCCCATACAAGATAATGAATAGGTTTTAAAGGGAAAGTGGTGTAAGATAGAGTTAGAATAACCTTAGTAGTGCCCACCAAGGTTAGAAAAACCTAAAGGAATACCTCCAACTTAGACAACAAAATTTAGAGTAGGGACAAATATTTTTAAGGGTGATGACCAAAATCAAAGTAACAGTCTAAAAACTAAAGGATGTGTTTCTTAAATTCCAAGGTGAAAGAATGATATGAGATGTTTGTGATTTTTTTGTATGTTTTTTAGATGACTATTTATGATTACAAGTTTGTTTATTACAAGTCTCTAGTCTTACGATGATTGACTATTGAATTCTAGAAATTGGAATTTTAGGGGTTCTAGAAAATTAATTTGATAGTCAAAATCATCATTGTATATTTCAAAAGTGTCACTTTAACTTGTCAAAAGCAGGGCATTTCTCTTACCAGATATAACTAGTTATGGAAAAATCATCGGTATACTAAAAAAAAGTCACTATACAAATCAAAAGCAATGGTTTATGATATAAGTGTCATTGTGCAATATTTTAGGGTTTCTAATTGATAGAGGGTAAATAGGATCAAAAGTGTCAAGTTTCTCAAACACAATGATATGTAATTCAAAAGCATTGATATGCTTTGTCAAAATTGTTAGATTTCCATCAAAAGTGCTACAAAATTAAAAAAAGTGTTATTGTGACAACAAAAGCGTCATTGTAACACAAAAGAAAGATTCTACAAGTGAACCTAAAATTTGCCCAAGGTTTGGGACTAATTTGAATATTTTAAGGATTGATTTTGATTTATATTTTTCTTGAAAGAGATATCACACAACAAATAATAACATATCAAACTGACTCTTAGGTGTATTTTGAATAATGGTTGTGAGTCTTTTCAATGACAACCCATTATATGGCAATTACAAGTCTGAATAAGAAAACACATCATGTAGTACAACCTAATTAGTAGTAAAAAGGTGTATTGAATTAGTAGAGGCCCACTCGCCGAAGCATAATACCTTTAAATGAATGAGTAACTAGGGTATGCTAAGGTCATGTACCATTTTAACACCCCTTACCTTGAAGGGACGAGGTCTTAACAAGAAATCTATGTGACCTCAATAAGAGAAGAGTATGCGGTGAGTAACTTCAAGCATGATATTGTACCTTGCACCCTACTAAGCCAATGATTGATGATCTTAAAGATTCTAAAAACAAGGTTTGTAGTGTTTCTATGAACAATGAGCCCATCCTAGGATGCTTGAGTTAAGGGGGGTCTCTCATCTTCTCTTCACCTATACAAATCTTGGCAAACCAAGGGTTGCAAGGCTTGGCTTAAAGGACGTTGGCCACAACTTGAGCTACAACTTTAATTCTCCCCACTTTATATGCCCTATCGATAAATGTGGTTGAGGTCATCCTTCAGGTGATGAAATCCACAAGGACTCCTATTGAATTAAATGAAGATACTAATGTTTTTGATTCTCAGGCTCGCACGTAGCGCAAGAGAATAATATACTTTGCTAGTATTCCTTGGGTGTACAAAACATGTGCAAACTAGTGGTGTTTTGATCTCCAAGATCACATGTAGTGCAAGGAGAGAGCATACACACCAATAGACTGCCAAACACGATAAACAAGTTCTTTAATTAAACCCAAATTCAAATATGTACTAATCTAAAAATCAAAGCCTTAAAGATTGTTTGCCATGTATCAAATACATTAGTAGTTTGTCTTATTTTTTCTTCTCCCAATGTTTTCCAATGTTGCACAAATGTGTTGTCTCAAAAGATCAAGCAGATATTAGGGTTAGGGTAAAATTCAAAATATTGAATAAATTGTACCACTATAATAGTCAAAAATGTCACTATACTTGTAATATCAAACACATCAATTTACCTTAAAATAATCATTGTAAATGTGTAGAAGTGTCGAGTCATATTAGATGCATCACTATAATTATTAGAAGTCTCATTGTAACTTACAGTCACAAAGAACCCAAAAGCTTCAGTCTATCAAAAGTGTCAAAATACTTCATAAGCATCATTGTGCAGATCCAGTGTCAATTTATGTCAAACATGCCACTTTACAAAATAAAAAGTACCTATCTACTTCAAACGTGTCACTGTAACCTATAGCTTAAAAAAAAACTCAGTTGGATGTTAGATCAGGGATGTGGGTCCCATTGGGGGTGCCAAAATGTATAATGGGAATAATGTGTAATGAATTAAAAGTTAGATTAAACAATTAGGGTTATAAAACACTAAACACATAGAATCGAATGATCAAATTAGACCCATTAACAAATGAATTTGAATTTAATGATTTAATGGAATAAACTTAGATCGAGAATATAATTCAAATTAAGATCAAATTACTTCAAAGAAGTATACAAACCTAGAACTCCATTATTGAATTATGCTCATTGGAAATGTGGATTTCTCAATTATGCATAACCCATTTTGCAAAAGCATGTTGATGATGTTTATGAAGCTTGGTGATGAAGATCTTGATTCACAATGATAGCTCAAATGCTCAATTGAATGCTCAAAGATGACGATCAATGTTCTCAAAGGATTGTGAATGAATTCAAATTGAGAAGAAGACTTGCTTTATAAATTTCATGAATGTTTGATCAACGATGGAGATTGGAGGACATGAAGATCCAAAGGTGGAGATCAAATCAAGAGATCAATGGTGGAGATTGAATGAGAGGTTCAATTAACTAAACTCCATCCCTTGATTTGAGTAAGATATTTTAAGATATTTTATGGAGGGAAGATATTTTGAAAAAGGAATATTCCATTTTGAAAATAGAATATGTCATGTGCAAGTTGGAGAAAAATAGTTAATTAAATAATTTAAAAAAATATTTAATTGTGAGAGATGAGAGGAAATTAAGGTTTTAATTAAATAATTAAAATTTATTTAATTAAGTGGGTTAGAAGAAAATTAGGATTAATTAAATAATTGAAATTATTTAATTAGGTGGAAAGGGGGAAATTAAGAATTTAATTAAATAATTCAAAATTACTTAATTAAAGCATGTTATAGAGGAAAAATGACGAATTAATTAAATTATTATTATTATTCAATTAATAGAGGAAAATAGGAAATTTAATCAAATAATTTTTAATTATTTAATTAAAATTGACGAATTAGGAGATAATGAGGAAAATGATAGAAAATGATGAGTTAGGAATGTTTGATGCATTTAGATAATTTTAGGTGTATACAACATCAAATATCATTGAGAGGTATAGCAACCTCTCACTCATCTTGGAGGGATTTCAGATGTATTTCCAAGGCAATAGTGTTCACTAGTTCCACATTTTCCCTAAACTTAGTTTTGTTACCATGAGCACGAGCATCAGCATTGGGACCAATATAATTTTGTTCACGTTGGATTATGATATTTTCTTGCAAAGTATTCCTCTTTTATAGAATTATTGATGGCGGCTTTGCTAAAATTGATGACTTTGCAAATATTGGCTCTAATCTATGTGAGGTTGATCTTTGGTTTCTCATTTCTTTCATATTTTTAGATACATCTTCCTTCATAATAGTCACACCATCCTAAACATTCCACTCCTTCATTGGGGAGGTTTGTAATTTATTTTCATTGAACTCTTTAAAGAACCACTAAAAGATCATGTGGTGAATATCAACCTCTTTATAGATTTGGTTGGTTTTATCAACAAGTTGGTCTACCAATCAAGCAATTCCTTTAAGAGAATAAGAGGGGTAGGTTCAACAGTATTCCTAGCTAGAGGTGCCATGGTCCATATCTTAAACCTTAGGAATTTCCTCTTCAATATTGAGGTCTTCACCACTCATTCAACTTGCCCTTTCCTTTAGCATTGATTTTAGTCCTACCCTAGTTGTTATCAACATTTGACAAGGATGATTGTGGGTGATAGTCAGAATGAAGTGGTGAGTTCTGCTTGTAAAATTATTGAGCTGGATACTCCTCCTAAAGTGGTTGGCGAACAAGATGTTGTGGGGTCTCCGTATGGTAGGGAACTGGATGTTGTGGTTTCTTCGGGTGGGCATCATGATCAAAAGAAGGAGAAGCTGGTCGTGGTTGATGTTGGGAATGTTTTTGTGGGCCCTCCTATTATGGACCCAGATAGACAGATGAGAAGGATGGTGGTTGCTACTGAGATCATGGAATCCATCTAAAAAATTAAAACGTCGACTGCGACACCGATTGCTGCTGATAAGGGTAAGGAGGTCATTGTTGATAAGGATAAGGTTAGATCCTTGCATGAGGAGGATGAAAAGGGTAAATATGTTTTTAATATTGGTAAAAAAAATATTGTTGATGTTTTGGGAGCCGCGAAAGAGGGCTTAATTATTTTTTACAAGCTTTTTAAGTGGATTTTCCATGAACTAAATATGACTAATGTGAAAGTGAGGGGTGTCTTGAGCAAAGCAGAGGACTCCTCTGTTTAAGATCAGATCGATGATCTGATGAATTCATTGAAGATTGTGGCGGAGAAAACACTTTTGTTGAAGCAAAATCTTGAAGGAAGAATCCTCACATTGGAAAATCTCATTGAAAGGATTTATGCTAATCTGGATAAAGGAAGGGAAGGGAACGAAACGGGGTTTAATGTTGAATCTGTTGGTATTACTTCCCCTGTGGATAGTGTTAAAAATGGTAAAGATGTTGATGATGATGTTGATGGCAAGCTGATGGAAGGGGAGAAGCTTGGTGATAAGGCTGTTGATAAGGGTTGTGTTTTGATTAGTGAGGTGAAATCGAGTGGGCCTGGGGTTAGAACCCGGAACAAGACCAAAGCTCAGGTTGGGGCTCCTACGCATGATATGTGTGTTGCTGGGGATGAAGGTGTTAAGAACATGGCTTGTGATGTGGAGGCTACAGACATTCTGAATAATATGTAATGATGTTGGGTGGGGTCCTTCTTTTTTGCTAATTTTTTGTTGTGGTCTTGTTGTGGTTGGGATGTTTTGCTTTAGTTGACTTTATCTTTCTATACAATTGCTTTTTTGTTTAAAGGGTTTCAGGCCCCTTCAAAAGCCATTTTTCTACCTTTAATCAAAACATTTGACAAGGCCTTCCTTGACACCATGATGTGAGGGGAAAATATCTTCTATCTCCACCACCTTTAGGAATCCTTTTGTTTGAAAAGAGTTAGATATATTGGTGGGGTAGTCACTGACAAGGAGGTTGGGGTCCAACAAAGAGGAGGTATAGAAAATATGGGAAGGGAATGAAAATTTCTTCTTGGATGAAGTGTTAAGATGGGAATAGGAAGGAAGAGGAAATTTGAGCTTGTAGGAATCAGGTAGAGAGGAGAAGCTAGGCTTATTATTACCCCAACAAAAGTTGGGCTAAGGCCCAAGTGCCAAGGAATGTTTAATGAGCATGATCTTATATTTTTAAGGTGCATTAGATGATTGTTTTTAATCTATAAATTTGATGTGCATTATGCTAAATCATTAAGTGAATGTAGAAGTGATTTCTATGAATGCTAATCTATTTTTTGTGAATAATTAATCGTGTGATTCATGAATCTAATTTGGCAAGAAAATGATGACTAGAAAATTTTCACCTCACTACATGTGTTATGAATCTAGTAAGAAACATGTGATCTTTATAAATACTATTGGGTAAGCTACTAAATTGCAAGGATCATGATCTCTTTAATCAAACCCCTAGGTAGATCGCTCCAATGTTGATGAACCAAAATTAACAAGTAAGCATGCAATATGCTCCTAGGATGATGTCACAAGAAAATAATGCATAATTGGTTCTTTCTAAAGCTCTTTGGCCTAGATGTTATTTTCATAATTCAACCATGATTTAAATGAACTAGATTCCATTCTTAAATACACCACTCTAGTGTGCAATTTATAATGACTTAGAATTTAGTCAACTTATAATAGCTAATGGAAAAAAGTGGCAAGGTTTGAATTTTAAAATGTAGGGTTTGGATTCACTAGCATGGAAATGATTTAGATCAATCTTACATTTTTGCACCTAAACCAAGGTAGTAAATGAGGGCTCTTAGGATTAAGAATGATTCATGGGTGGGTGATGTTATGTTCAAGCTAGGATAATGTTATTTGCTAACTTAGGTATGGAATACAATATCTTACACTCTATTCAATGCATAAAGGACAACTTAATCATCATGGGTCCAAAACATAAGGGAAAAGGGAGTGGCTATGCAATTTTCACCCTTACAACTAACATCACTAGATATTAAACAAAAGAAATACACAAGCTAAGATCATTAGAAAAATTAAGACATTTGATATGTAAACTATTATAAGACTTATATGATGCTTCTAACATAAACAAACACCTTTCCTATTGAGACAGTGGCTAATGTTTCACCTTCTACAATATTTGGAAAAAGTTGAACAAGTGAAGAAAAACAAATAGTGTAGCATTATCACCAAAGAGATTTTGAACAAAAGAAGGGTGTATGCAATTAAAATTTGAAAACATAAAATAAAAATTAAAAACATAAATTTTCTTAACTTCAAACCTCAAATTGAGTATAGTGAAGAGATTTGATCAAGACTTGAATAATGTGGATGCTCAACTCAATAGCAGAACATTAATGCTTTTTGAAAAATAAAATTGATAGAGAGATTTTTCTTAGAGATTTGTGATTATGAAAATGATGAGTGAAATGATGAATTTATAGACTTTCAAAAAAATAGATGAATGGTGAGGATTTTATCGTAGACTAGGAGTTAACTAAGTGATTGTCGAGTCAACTCAAGAAGGTAGAGAAGATGACTTGATTGATTGTAGAAAATTGTCATTTCAAGCTCTTTGAAAGATAATAATGAATTAAATTAATTCATTAATAGATAATAACAAGAAAAAATAACTTGTGAAGATAATTTTAAAAATTATTATTTAAAAATAGATAATCAATTCACATTAAATAAATAATAAAATATTATTTACTTAATTGATTAATTATGAATAATGATAATAAATAATAATAAATATGATAAATGATTAATTAATGTTCGACAATTTAAAAAATATTTTTTAATGTCTACAAATAAATATTGCATGAAACAAAACAATGTATACATGAACAAGAGAATATCAACTTATTACAATGAAGCCAAAGTCCCTCTAACTAAGGGTTAGATTTAGTGTATTGAAATAAATAAAACTTATTAAAAATAAAATTCAATCTTTCCGTTGTCGTCTAGTCCGGTTTAGGATATCTGGCTTTCACCCAGGCGACCCGGGTTCAAATCCCGGCAACGGAACGTTTCATTTTGAATTTAGATTTGTTGGGGAAATTCCTTCGATCAGAGATTTCTTTTAAAACAGTTTAAGTAAACCTCTGTTTTTAAAAACAGACGTAATCACTTTAATAATATAAAATATTTTGTGATTTATCAGCACATAAGCTGGAATAGCTCAGTTGGTTAGAGCGTGTGGCTGTTAACCACAAGGTCGGAGGTTCAAGCCCTCCTTCTAGCGCGATTTCATGCTACTCGGATACCACTAAGATTTACATTGTTTTGAGTCAGGTTCTTTTTTTCAATAATACAATTTAAATATTTTGTTCTTTGATTTAAGTATATCAAATAACTTTTGATGAGTGGTTATTTGTTAGAATTCAATTTTTGTAAGTAGTAATGGTTTATTTTGAGGCAAAGCATTAATATTTTCTTAAATACTTTTTATAAAATTTAATTGGGATAAGATTTAATTATGTAATTTCAAGTGAATTTACATTAATTTTATTTATATACAATGCATAATGTATCTTTAGTAAGTATTAATGGTCCAAATCAATTTACATTAATTTTATTGATGTACAATCTCATCTCTAATAAGTATGAATGGTTCTCTTGACGCTCATTACATATAAAAGAGTCTCAAAACAATGAAGCACTAAGAATTCTCTATACACCATCCATCCTAATACTAGTACGGTTCAAGTGTACTTAACTTTGAAGTTTCCTTTACAATCAAATCCACTTAGCTTCATACACGATTTATAACACTTTAGAAAACATTATATGTTTATGAACCATTCATTTGAAAGCTCCCCAACTCTTCAATCTTCACACATATTTTTGCAGTTCATCAAATTATGTAAGGCCCCAAGTGTGTACGTCTTATTATGTTGCTCATTTTTGAGTTTTGATATTGATATCATCCTTGTCGATGTTGTTCTTTTGGATTGTTACCGAGGTGTATCAATTATGTACTTTAGAATCTTGTGTGGATTTTTATATTCTTGAGCTCTACAATGTTTCAACTTCATTATTTTCACTATCATATTGATTATGCTTATTTTATTGAATTCAACGTTATGATTTTGATAATGCATATTTATGTCTAAATCATGTCAATGTTAGATGGTTTTCAAACAAATATGGATAATGATATCATCTTATGGATATTATCTCATTGGATGCTATATTTATATTTTAGCTATTTTGTATTAGGTAAATATGCATGTTGTTCTAATTAAGTATGCAAATGCAGGTTTCCCCAATAAGAGTTTGATTGGAGACAACCAACTTGAGTAAAAATGTTGTGCATTATCCTCATCTCACTCAATCTTGAGTTATGGGATAGTCTTGTCTAGTCTGGTGAGCCTAGATCTAAATTGATTGGTTATGAAATATCGTCATGTAAAAACCCATGAAATGTGTAAATGTGTGTTTTACATAGGTTGTTTGAATCCTATAATTAATTGCATTTAATCATTTTCCATAATGCTCGTGAGTGCTTGTGAAATCATTTATGTTAATTTTGGATAAAGTATATTTTTAATGATTCTTTGCAATGGATTGAGATTTACTTGAATGAAATAGAACATACGTCTAAAATAAATTATATATTTATGTATGTATGTATATATACATATACACAGACATATGTGTATGTAACATATGTACGTACATACATCCATGCATATAAATACATGTATATGTATGTACGTAAAAATATTGTCTATACATTTTTAATAATACCTAATTCCAAAAAGAATTAAAATAGTTATATAATACTAAAATAATGTGTTACATCTATAAAACGTTTCAATGGAATTATATTAGTCATTCCTCAATTTTTTTTTGTTAAAAGTGTAGTTTAAAAATGGCTTGTAAAAAATTAGATTTGAGCGTGAAATGGAAAACGGGCTTTTTGTATTATAGGTTTTTGCATGAAAAAATAAGATAATAGTTCATTTGTGGGGCTAGTTATTATTTTGTGCATCCTCTCCTCTTGCATGAAGAAAAAAGCTACTTGGAAGGGTTTGGAATTTGTTTGGTTGCTTGTTTTTGAATATTGGAAGGAAGGACTGCTTGTTTTGTTGATTTTATGTTGCAAAAGCAACAAGAAAACAAATTTCATTTGTGTGAGCTTGGATTGGAGGTATTCATCTTTTAATTTCATGCTTTTAGTTGTTAAAAGTTCATGCTTTGGCCATACCTACCTTATGTCGATATTTAAGATTATTTATTTAGAAAATTGAACATGGGAATTTTTAAATTGTGTGCTAAACAATTTAAAAATCTCATGTTTTATATTTTGAAAATTTATATTTTAAACCAAAACTATGGTTGTTTTTTTTAAATTATATGATTAAAAAAGCATGCTCCCCATGCCCTTCTTTTCAAAAGGGTATTATTAGAAACTTGATTTTTTAAGTTTTAAAATTTGGTGGGGTTTGAATTGTAGATTTGGTTCTGGTTCCATGAGTAGAGAAATAATTTAAAATTTTGCTACTAGTCTCTATGTGTTAGAAGGAGGATAACATAGAAAGACAATGTGTTACCTTGCATGAGGGCCAAGCTAAAAGAACCAAAGCTAGATCTATAGCTAATAATGAAGATACACACACTCAAAATAGTGATACCAAGGAGGTCAACTTTTAAGACAAGCTTGAATATTTATCTAAAGAATGGAAAGTTGTCAATGGCCTACAAAATTTAGCTAGTAGATGTTAGCTATTATCTGGTCCTAGACTTCTAGTGGTTATTATTGGTTCTAGTTTTTTCAAATAGTTTCATATCTCATGAGACTATTTTATCTTCTCATATGGCTATTATTGTGTAAAATGGTCCAAGCCCTAACTTAATCCCATTTTTTCTCTTAATCAAAAACATTAAAATCTAAAAGTTGCACGTGTGTATGTGTTTCAAAAAAAATCCTAACTTATATGTATGTTGACTTTTATGAGAATGATATTTTCTCAGTAAAATAGAGTGAAGAATCATATGGCCATAAGTGTTCTATGATCGATCCCAATTGAGTTTATGCCTATGTGGCCTTAGGATGTCAGGACTCTAGGCTGGGATAGAGTGAACTCATACATTCATCCATGTGTAATGTAAACTATGTTGAGGCAAGAGAGACGTAATTGTAGGAGTTGAGAAAAACCTGTACACTAACAGTAATGAGAAATAATAACTAGAATGAATGGGGTTACATTAAAATATTAACAAGATTAGCCCATGAGTTCACTTCTATATACCCATGTAAATATGTTGTATGATAGTAAAGGACATTAGTCCTATCCTCAAAATTGATATGAATGTTAAGGATCCTCATTAGATGGGGACATACTTCTTCACCCTATGATGGTTTTGAGAACTATGTGATAACACTCCATTAAGTACCTATGATACTTTGTTCCTTCCATAGTGAGTTGGATTGTGAATCCAATTAGTGTGTGTGATTCCATTTTTGTATATATTGATTGGTGTGTTCTTTATCGGTTATATGTGTTGGCATCCTTGTATGATGTATATTTTTATTATATATATTTGATTGAGATGGTAATGTGTCATGATTGTTGTGTTTGGTGTGTGTGTTAAATGACTACATACTTGGTTGTGTCTTAGTATAGAGGGCGGGCCTAAGGGTTCTGCATGATTAGTTGGTGTTGAATCATTGTTGGGTCCCCATGGATTCTTTGGAGAAATTCAGAGAGCATGCAAGGAATTATGGACCTTGTACATGCATCAAAATGTCACTCTATATCTTTTGTTAAAAATATATATTTTGGCATGTTTAAGTCCTTTTAATTAAATTTGTAGTTCTATTTAAGAATATTTGTATAATAGATATAATCCATCAACATATGGGGCATGATATTCATCATTTATTTTTGTATCGAGATCAAACTTGGCATGATATTCATCAATTATTTTTGTATCAAGATCAAACTTGGATTTGAATGTGCATACCATTTTGTAATGAAATTCTCATGTCTAGTTAAGTCTAGGAAACATGATTTGAAAGCATAGTATATAATTCTTGTGGAAATAAACATATAATTAGTATAGAAATGAATTTTATATTATATTACAATTGAGGTTGAAACATTAACTTGTGAATAGTTGTTTCCCTTTTAAAATATATTAAATTGAAACATTAACCTGTGTTTTTCCTTAGAACCACTTAGCCTTGCAATACTAAATAAGAAGCTGGAATACAATTTGGAAGTGAAAAATATGGATGAAAAGTATAAAATTTTGCAATTCTAAGCTATCATATATCAAAAGTGGGAATGCTATTTCTAAGTGTACTATTAGAAATTGAAACCTATGATATAATTTGTAAGAGTTGCAAACTTGTGTTGGAACTCCAAAAGTCTGTAAGACAAATATATCAAAATTCAAAAGTTTTAATACAATTTACAAGTGTAGCAAAGTTGCATGGAAACTAATTTTTTGCAATAAAACCAAGCTATTATAAATAAAAATCTAGTCCATGCTATTTGCAAGTGTTCTGAAGTTGCATAAGAGATGTTTGCAGAAATAATTTAATGTATCAAAAAGTAGAACTTGGGATGTAACTTTCAAGTGATTCCAAGCTACATCAATGTTTTCAAAGTTTACAAAGTTTAAGTTGTAAAAATTCATAACTTGGACTATAGTTTGTAAGTGTTGAAAAGTTGCATCAGAGTTTTGAAAGTTTGTAAATTTTAAGCTATCAAAAAATAGATTTTAGGATGCAATTTGGAAGTGTTGAAAATTTCCATCTAAGTTATAAAAGTCCATAAATTTTAAGTTGTTATAAACTACAAGTTGAGATACAATTTTCAAGTGTTGTGAAGTGGCATTAGAGCTCCAAAAGTCTACAAGACTTAATTTGTTAGAATTCATAGGTTTGTGTGCAATTTTTAAGAGTTACAAAGTTGCATGCAAACTCTAAATTTCTACGAAGGTTGTGAGATTGCGAGAACCAAGGTCAACATACTATTTTTCAATATTTTCATGCTAACTCTAAATTTATTTATAATTCAAAGTAATGGAAACCAAAGGTTGGGATGTAATTTATAGGTGTGAGAAATTTCAACAAAAAATTGAAGTTTTATCCAAAATGAAGGATGCAGAGATTGAAAGTTAGTAGGAAACTTTAAAAAGTTACAAAGTTGCATGTGGGATATAAAGTTCCACAATGCAAGGAAGGGGGTGAAAAGTGGATGTTGAATTTTTTTTTATAAGAGTTATAAATTTACATGGAAATTCTACACCTCTATCAAATCTTGGTTTGTGTTTATGTAAGTCTTTATTTGTCACCATGGTTGGTGCATTGTATTTTCATACTTTGAGTGTCATGTCATGATATATCAAGTGCATAATTATGCAATATGTCATATTGATGTCACATTTGTAACATGAAAAATTTATTGATTTGTTAATTTCCTAGTTGAAATTGTGAGGAATTACATTTGGTACCAAATACCATGTCGCAATATTGGGAGCATTGGGTTGTGTTCTTACTATTTATGTGTTTTCTACCTATGTACTTTCTTGTTGCATATACCTTTCATGTGGTTGTGATTGGAGCAGAGGTTATTCTAGTTCTAATCTATGCAACTTGTTTATGTAGGAGGACACATCCTATGTATTACCATATCCATTGTGGAGGTCAATTAAACATTGACAAACACTCTTAAAACTTAAAATGAGGGATCTCTTACTATTAGGCATGATCAACCAAAAGAGGTAGCAGACATTTCCCATATAGTAGGGTCATTCCATGATATTTTAGCATGGTTTCTTTCTAGGAAAGTGGAAACTTAAATAGGGATGGTCACATAATTAGATACTATTTATAGATATCAATGGAAATTGGTTACTACGGTGCCACAACATCAAATTATATAATTGTATGTGTTGGTAGGTCTCATTGAGTGTTTATAATAGTTGATAACCACCAAGTTGATCATTAGAGAATAATTATTGAGACCTCAGGTATAATTGATGGTGTGCATGTTTTTGTCCTTTTTTATTCAAGAGCTTCCAAATACTTCATTTTACCATTTTTGATTGAGTGATATAGGTTGGTGTAGTAAGGAAGGGCAATAGTTTACAAGTTTAGTTGGCCATAAGTACCAAGGTGGTTTTAGATTATATTTTTCATGGTTTTGTGTTGGATCTAAGGATCTTCACCACTACTATAGATTTGTGTATCCTACCCTTGGAATCTATTGTTCATTACACAACATGCCCCATTTTATCTGAGTAAAACTGGGACTCCCATTTTTTCTTGCCTTCAACTTTGAGGCTCCCCTCAATTCATATTAAGTTAATGAGTGACTCTAAATCTTTATGTTTTGAAAATTTACCCTCCTTAAGTTGTTTTATGGAGGGGGTATTTTCCTATGCTTAGGTGCTCTTTATATAATTTATTATATAAAATTATAAGTCTTAGATGTCTAAATTGAGTATTTTTCTAGCTATTGGAGTTTTAGACTTTTCCTTACCTAAATAATTCATCATGGAGTTTTCTAACTTTCAATCCCTATTTTTCTTCCTTGACTTTCAAACTTTTTGTCTCTTGTCATGGTTAATAGATTGTTAGGCACTTATATCCTCTATATAATGGACATGATGCAAAGTTTTAGGGTTTTCTTTACTCAAATACTTAGAGAGTTTCCCAAAACCTTGATTCACATATTTGTAGTTAGAGTTGTAGTCTTTCATTGTAAATATGTATTTTAGTTGAGAGTGTATACTTATTCCTAATCTTCTAAAGTATAGTGTTCAAAGTGGGGATTCATATCTTTTCATGATGGGATTCTAATTTAATTAATAATTTCTAAGTCCTTATACTTGACATTAAGAAAGTGTTTCACCCTACTCTTGATCTTCATATTTGGCTCTACATCGATGGTAAATTTTTTGTATGCATGAGCTTATTCAAAACTATTTAATGTCCACCATTTTTTCACTTCACTTTCCTCAATCTAGTGCTCTCAACTCCTCATCTACCCAAGCTAGTTTATTTCTCATATCAATTCATTTTTTGCAACCAATTTGTTTATTTTATAAGTGTATGATTGGGTGAGTAATACAAGCTTGTGGAACCCTTATGTTTTATCACTCGTATCTCTTGCATTTTTTGTGTTTTTTCTTCTAGGTGGGATTTTTCCCTCTAGTTTTAAATTGAAATTTATCTTTGGTGTGAATGAATTCTTCACTATAAATAGATTGATTTTTAATTTGTGTCCGAGTTGTTTACATTTCTATCAATCTCAAAATCCTCATTTTTCATGTTTTATTCATATTATGGTTTATTTAGAAGGTCATGGATTTGAATTCATGCCCTAGCTAGGGTTATCTGATTGGGTAGTTATCAAACTTAGTTGAAGTGGGCATAATAAATTATTACCAAATTCCCTATGGTCACTTGGAATCATTTGAAGAAGACTTAGATTGATGGCATAGTCATCCATGGAGGCTAAAAATTTTAATACCCTTTTATCATTAAGACCTTGTCATGCCAAACCTTTGAATCCCACTTCATATCAAACTCAAATTTTTAGATTTATTCATAATCAAATGCTACAAACACTTAAGAAGATAAAATCATGATTCCCACTAAGTCTTTAGTGTTTTCAATTTTTGAACATTTAGAATTTGGTTAGTCAAGTATCATAAACAATAGTCCTAACCTCCAATCCTCGTTCTTATTTATTTTTTTAAAAAAATAGCTTCAAAATTTTGGGGACCTAGTTAACCAAGTACTATATGAAAGATACTACTAAAGCACATTCTCTATTATCTACTTGATTTTGAAACTTTGGTCTAGAGCTTTGGTTATCCATTAAATTTTGCATGTCATAAGTGATAAGCCCAAATCCCATTCCTCAATGGACCATTTTTTTGAACCTTTCCAATTCTTGATCTATAATTACTTACAAATATATTTTAGGTTTCTAAACCTCATATTTCTCAATCAACAAGTTATCGAGAGGTGGGCAATATCTTGAAGTCCCAAAACCCATCATTTTAGTGCATCTTCCAGGTTTTCTTTGCTTTCCAAGTAGATCAGTAGAGGTGCATTAGGAACTATGATCATCTTATATTTTTGGACTTTCAAGTTATTATGTACTCATTTGTGAATTTTATTTTTTGAATAAAATTGCAAGTGTTATTATTAATGGTTGATGATTTCTAGACTTCCATAATGGATTTTAATATGACTTATAATGTGTTTGATGGATTTATATTGTTGTTTACATAATTTATGTTAGATAACCCCCCTCATCAAGAGATGTAATATGAATAAAAGGGGTTCCATATCTCATTCAAAATAATCTCCCATGGGTAATAGATTAGGGACAAGTAAATGTAAATAATTGATCAACAAAGTGAATAAGGTAGATGAAAGAATAGTGTGGGGAATGCATAAATTTGATCGATAGAAGTAGTTTCTATCCCAATATCACTTAAATATATATATATATATATATATATATATATATATATATATACCAAAATATTCTAGGAAATATAATTTTTATCAAAGTAAGCTCTTCGGACAGAGAAATAATAAGCAATATTTGACATTTCTTGTAAGTAAATTGAGGAAAAATAAATTCTGCCATTTATGCCAAGTATGTTTAAGTGGATATGGAATAAGATCTCAACTATTATGAGAATAAAACACAAATAATTAATTAAATAAGTGACAACTGGTTTATTATGAATAGACTATTCTAAAAAGATAGCCAAAGTTCTTCAAACGAGTATTTTAGGAAGAGATCCATGACTTGATCACCTTGCTAAATATGATAGGGAAATCCTAATGTAAATAAATTCTATCCCTAGATGTGTTAATTTTTCTTTTCTTAGATGGGAAGAAGATATATTAGGGCACTATGATTAGTGAAAATTTATATACCTAGCTAACAAAGGTACAAGAAATAAATAAATTCTACATCACTTCCTATTGGGCTTATATTCTAGTCAAAATCATAAGTTTCCTAGGGCTAACAAAGGTAGAAAGGATGGATTTGGTAGAAACCAAAGATTATGAGAATTATCCATAGCTATAATTGAAATTGATATGGGAGCACTTTGATAGGGTAAATGATGCATTTGTGTATTCTATAATCAAATATCTGGAAAAGATTACAAAAAGAAGTTTTTAGTAGAGACAACTAAAATAGTGGAAGAATGGGGAATATATTTCATGTATTTTTAAATTCACATATATCAAAGTTGGAGGATTTCATATGTCTCCACACAAATTTCTCGAGCACCTAAAGGATAAGCTAGTATTATGGAAACTCTATAGATAACTAGTGGGAGTGTAAAATTTTCTTGCTAGGAAGCATAAGGTTAGGATTCATTTTTCTATTTTAGTTGGGCCATATTCTTACTCTTCTTATAATCATACAAATATATTAAAGACAAATTTTTTATTGATTATCATGGATTTGTATGAGTTTGGAGGCAATTTTGATCTAACTGGGAAAATAGGACCCATTATTGGTTGCGTATACAAGCATGAACCTAGCCACAAAAATAATTAGGAAATATTTATGGATGAACATGAGGTAAGAGTAAGGTACTACTAAAGAATGACCACACATTAGGTTAGGAGATTCAATGTTGATATAGTTACCAAGGGAATGATAAAGGATGGAAAGATGTTAAAGCCATCATATGAGCACAACAAAGTATACAATCAACAAATTACTAAATTTGATTTATTAATTATTGAAGACATGTCCATATATGTAAGAAAGAAATGGGTAGTGGATAGAACAATGAAATAGATATAAAAACCCTATCATATTCAAAGTAAAACCTCTAAAGAATGAGTCAAAGAAGAAAGAGGACAAAAAGGGGGAGCCCCATAAAGTGTACACTAAAAATTGCTCCAAGAAAAGATAGGATCCACCTCCTCAAGAGGAGCCTACCCAAGATGTTCAAGGAGAAGAAGAACATGAAGATGAAGAGGAACATGTTCTTTTGATTGGGAAAAAAATAAAAATCAAGCCTCCAATGTGCCCAAAAGAGAAAATATCTTCATCTACTACTACAATGTAACTCCAACTCTTGCACAAACACATATCCCTCCTTCCTCATGACAACCTACAACATCATATATGAAACCTAATGTGTCAATTATAGGCATACAAATGGATCAAAAAAAGGTCTATATAGAACAACCGATAATTTAGTAACAAGAGGAAAACAAATATAATTAGGATTATACCATAGAAGAGAGTAAAGAATACTAAAATATTGGATAGATAGTGATTTATGCAATAGCTACTCATGAGGAGGAGATTCGTTCTAAAGGAAAAACTCAAACAAAGACTCTTTTTCCACTAAAATATCATCCTCTATAAGATACTATACATTCAAGGAGACATTCTCTTGTGCTTAGTTCACCACCTCTAGCTCTAAGTCCTCCACTAGAAAACACTTCTCCATATCAAGACCAAGAATATATAGTGTTGGAACATGTTTTCCATTGCACCAAAAGATCGACTTGTTAATGCCCAATACAAACGCCAAAGATAAATGGTACCATGGGAGGCGATTAGTCCATGTCCCAAATCTGAAGGGAGACATTGGTGATTAGTCCAACAATCCTCCCCTTGGCATCACTTGAGGGGATTCGAACCTACAACCATGACTCTCATACCATTTTTTGGAACATGTTTGTCGTTGCGCCAAAAAATTGACATGTTAATGCCTGATACAAACACAAAATAGATGAATACACGGGAGGCGGTTAGTCCATGTCCCAAATCCAAAGGGAGATGTTGGCGATTAGTCCAACATATATAATATAATATATATTATATAATTATTATTAATATATACTATATAATTAATATATAATATATATAATTATTATTAATATATATTATATATAATAGAAAAAAATTTATATTACTGACTTTCTTACAAAAAATGTAGGAAACAAAATGGATATTTGTTTGTTGTGTGGTATAAACAAAAAAAGGCCAAAAGTATATCATTTTGTATTTTCATCGACTATTGTGCGGAGAGGGCGATAGGAGCAAACAGATATCCGACAAAGCTAATATTCGAGTTTAAAATTAGTAATCCAATCCAATTTTCTTTGAAGGTATTTTATTTTTAATTGTTTTTCTTTAAAAAAAATGTTTTAACATCATTTTTTAAGAATTTTAGTGTAAAAAAGGTTTTTTTATACATTTTAGTTTGTAATTAAAAACTTGTTAATTTTTAAAGTTTTCAATATCAACCAGGTTTTGCAATGGCTAAGAATCCAAATCCTCCCCCCAAAAGGAAATCTTGCCCAACCAAATCCTCCTCCACCACCAAATCCTCCCTTAAAAATCCCTCATTCTATCCATGAATTAATCAATGGCAATTTAACTGAATTGAGGAACATATACCAATTATACCATAGGCACCCTCACTTGTATGCAATGAAAACCACTTTAGAATCAATAATTTCTAATCTTGAAACTTGCAAAAAGCGTCAGTAGAGAGCAATGCAAATTTGGAAATAAGCATATTTTTTGTTTCATGCATCGTAGATGAAAACTGGTTGTGCCAACATGTCCAAGTGGGCAGCTAAATGATATGGAAGGGATTTTTTTTTTCTCCAAGTCACCTGATCATTTCAGAGTGGACTATTTCATTGTAGTCTCTTTAGAGGCTTAAGAGAAAAAAGCTATCAAATTATGATGGAGTGGTTCTCGAAGCTCATGACACCTAACAATGTTTTTTGTACATGTACAAGTCCATATGGCATCCCTCCACATAAAACTCTCATTTTTTTTCAACTCAAAATCATTCAAGTCCATGCCAACTTAGAATGGAAACTTGTAAAAAGTGTCAATAGATAGCAATGCAAATTTGGCAATAAGCATATTTTTTTTTCGTGCATCCTAGACCAAAACTGAGAGTGCCAACACGTCAAATTGGGCAGCTAAATTCTAGGGAAGGGCTTTGTTTTTTCTCCAAGTCACTCGATCATTTTAGAGTGCACTATTCTAACGTAGTCTCTTAAGAGCCTTAAGAGCAAAAAACTGTCAAACTATGATGGAGTGGTTCTTGAAGCTCATGGTACCTAACAATTTTTTGTCTGCATGTACAAGTCCATATGGTATCCCTTCACATAAACCTCTCTGATTTTTGGTCATCACAACACCATTTGGCCATGCCAACTTAGAATGCAAACAAAAATTGTCAGTAGAGAGTAGTACAAATTTGTCAATAAGCATATTTTTTATTTTATGCTTCCTAGACCAAAATCGAATGCACCAAAACATCCAAGTGGGAAACTAAATGATAGGGAAGGGATGTGTTTATTCTCCAATTCACCTATTCATTTCGGAGTGCACTATTCCAGATTGGTCTTTTAAGAGCCCTAAGAGAAATTTTTTTGTCAAACTATGACATAGTGGTTCTCTAAGCTCGTGGAACCTCATAATCATTATTTTTTGCACATACAAGTCTATATAGAATCCATCCATATTAACCTCTCTCAATTTTGGTCAACTCAACACCACTTGACCATGCCAACTTAGAATAGAAACTTGTAAAAAGTGTTAGTAGAGAGCAGTGCAAATTTGAAAAGAATTGTAATTTTTATGTTTTGCTTCCTAGACCAAAATCAATTGTGCCAACACATCTAAATGGGAAGCTAAATTCTATGGAAGGGTTGTTTTCATTCTCCAAGTCACTTGATCAAATTGGAATGCACTATTCTACCATAGTCTCTTATGAGCCTTTTGAGCATACACATAAGATACTTACACATGAACAAGAGTACACTTGACATTCATGAACATACATACATACACATGATACTAAACTTGTCATTCATGAAAATACTTATATACATCATGAATTTTTTTAGCTATGACCATCTAAATCTAATCAATCTAGTTACATACCATGTGCATTGTTAACATACACATAAAACATCATATTCATCGTCAATCTAGCTACATACCATGTGCATTCTTAGCATACACATAAAACATCACATCCCTTCTATCAATATAACAAATAACATGCATATCATATTTTTCATTTCCTCATGTACAAATACATCAAAGCACCACCCTAAGATGTACAAATTATATGCATATCATATTTCCCTCTCTATGGCTACCTGTCATTCTCATATCTACCACCCTAAAGTATACAAATTTTATTCATATCATATTTCCCTCTTTATGGCTACATGCCATTCTCATCTCTAGCACCCTAAGGTGATCCCTATCGTTGTCCTTGTAGAAGCCACTCATCCTCACTAACTTCTCCAATTGAACATTCTCTCAAGCTAAATGTGATGGAAGATTAGGAATCACTACTTAATATTTATATGTGGATGTCACCTTATGAATGATATGTGACCATTCCAAAAGTTATAACTATTGATCTCAATAGCCTTTCATCCATTTTAAATTCTCCAAAAAACCTACGCATATAAACAAGTGAATATTTAAGAAAATCAATCTTAAAAACCTATTTGAAACTCAACAATGGTGGATTTATTATAATTAACCTCCTCATGCTCCAAACTTGAGTATAAAAGGCCCGCATATAAATATAGACAAATTTTTGAGCATAAGCAACACAAACTATAAATTTTGAACTGAACATTCTCTCAAACCAAATTTGATGCAAGATTAAGAATCACTACTTATAAATTCTATGTCGATGCATTACCATCATTACCTTATTTTACTCATAACACAACCATGGATGCATTGATCTAAATTGCTTGAAAATATACCTTTGTTCTCCAAAAAACCTACACATATAAACAAGTGAATTGTTAAGAAAATAAATCTTCAAGACCTATTTGAAACTCAAAAATGGTGGATTTATTGTCATTGTAACATTTCCATGCTCCAAACTTGAGTGTAGTAGACCTACATGTATAAATATAGACAAATCTATGAGCATAAGCAACATGAACTACAAAGTTTGAACTAAATATCCTCTCAAATCAAATATACCTTGAAAATATATTGATCTACATGAACTACCGTGGATGTTTTGATCTAAATCACTTGAAAATATACCTTTGTTCTCCAAAAAACCTACATTTTTTACATACCAGTTAATTTTTTATGCAAACTTTTAATGTGCTTTTAATCCAACCCATAGAAATAACATGGTCTAAATAATATGAAAAATATCATACTTATCCCATATAAAAAAAAATATCTATTACGCAAGTGTGCATGAAGGGCCAACTCTTACCTTCAGAGTATCTAGTATTGCTTCACAATTACACTAATAATTGTTCATAGTTTCTTTGTTCTTGGTTTGACATCATGTCTCAATAACTTAACATTTTTTTCTATAACAAGGTGTGAATACATGAGAATGGTTTTATGTTTCTCGTAGTCTTCAAATGAAGGTATGTCATTCTTTCGAATCATATACATTTGCAACAAAGATTTGGTAACAAAAAATGAACCTGTAGGATACATGAACCCATCATCATTTTTCATCAATTGTGTTAGCTTTTTCTTTCCTTGTACACAAGAATCCAACCAATATTATGATCCCTCTTCATTCCCTATGGTGTAAAAATTGCATATGCATGTCTTGGTTGTACAAAATCTAAAAGATGGTCATAGTCAACCAAACTTTCCATTTCATCCTCTAAAGAGGATTATGTTGTAGATATAGGGGTTAGATACTATGGATTCGATGTATCTACCCAATCAATTGAATCACATTAATCTCAATCACACTAAATATAATTTTGACAAAAACAAGCCAACTATCGTGTCCATATGGTCCATAAACTTGCATCTGAACTTCAAAATAAATGTATATTTGAAAATTATTTGATTGTCTGGCATTCCAATTTATCTCCCATTGTTCCTCATCAACCAACCAAAATAACTTTCACACTTATAAATCAAGTGTCCCTCCTCATGACAATGCATAACTACGCCAATCATGTAATACCCTTTCATTTTTCTTCTTGTTCAATTTGCTTTATGCTATGTTTGGTTGCAGCTACTTTGATACTCGACACACCTTGTTATTTATGTTTTGATCGCTACTATTGAGCGACGAACTATTATTGTGTGATGTGTTTATCTGATTATTGTTTACATGCTTTAATGGTGTAATGATGTTAGTAGAGTTAGCATGAGATGTTATTATGAGGTTATTGATTATGATGCTAATGTCAGTCTTTGATGAGTGTATTGGTGAAGAGGACGGTTTCGCATCACTCGCTTGCGAGTGCCCTGCGAATCCGTTATTTCTTCTTCACGGTGTGTATTATATGTTGGATATATTGTATGATGTTGTTTGTTTGGTTTTCAGGTTGCAGGTACATGACATCGACTCCACCTGGTTTCACAGGTTTGAGCATGTCGATCCAACAGTTAAGTTGAACGAGAGATAGTAGCTAGGTAACATGTGTCAAGTCTACACCCTAGCCTCAGTGTGTCGTCAGTTTCATTTGTTGATTCATAGTTTACCATATTTTAATGTTATTTGATTCTGAAAAGTGTGTTATTATTTAATCAATTTTTAGAATGATTGCATTGATTAAAAGTGGTGATTATTTTATATTAAATTAAATTATGCTTAGATGTTATATTTAAAGTTAATAATAAAATTTAATTTAATTTAATTTAATCTCAAAAGGGTTGAATTTAGTTATTAAATAATTAAAATTAATTGATTAAGTTTTATTGAATTAAATTAAATAAAAGCAAAAAATTTAAATTTAAATGATGTATGTTAATGGGGATTTAAGTAATCCTGGTTACATAGCCTTAGGGGATGTTATCAATTATAGATGAACATGTATGTTTAATTCACTTTAATAAAAAATAAAATTAGTACGCTTTTATTGTGAATTGAAACTTCCTCTAGGGTTGTGTGGTGGGGCATTACACATGGTATCAGAGCCAAGGTTTAAACACTGGGTGCTCTGGGATTATGATGTACCCATTAAGCTTAGTTGCGTAGGTTTTTAAGTGTACCTTGTCTAATACCCTTTTGTGTCTGTGTAGGAGTATGCCTCCTAGATGCGGATGAGGGAGAGGATGTGGACGTGGCCGGGTAGGCGATCGAGAGGAGAGTTAGCATGACTCGCAACCTCATGTCATACCTATACCAGAGCAGGAGGAGCATCAGGCCTCACAAAACAATCCAGGAGGCGGTGGTGGACAGCTAGATCCTCCTAGGGTCGAAGTTGCACGTAGAGCCTTCAAGGAGGCTTTGGCACTATTGGGTCCGAGACAAGATGTACTTGAGGTTAACCCTGTGGTTAGGACAGTTATAGCTCAGTCGGATATGTTAGCAGTGAACTATATGAGGGATTTGATTCGATTACAGCCACCTCAATTTGATGGAGTATGTACTGGTCTAGAGGCCGAGACTTGGTTGATAGGTTTGGACCGATGTTTTTCCATGCACCCTTTTGATAGTAATACTAAAGCGCGGTGCACTATTATTCACCTCCGAGGATTTGCAGCCACTTGGTGGAAACTAGAGGAGCAGAAGCTCCATATAGACATGAGTACGGTGTCTTGGGAGATCTTTCTTGAGCGGTTTAGAGCTTGCTTTCTCTCTAATCATTGGCGTCAGCATAGAGGTGATGAGTTCCATGCCATACAATAGTTAGCCATGACGGTAGATCAGTACGAGAGGCGATTCTACAAACTTAAACAGCTCACAGGAATAGGGGACAATGAGGGAATGCTTGTGCAACATTTCATCAAGGACTTAAATGCCTGTATCAGTGGTGGAGTATGGGTCTTTGAACCCAAGTCTATGGAGATAGTTGTGGAGAAGGCATGACTAGTGGAGGAGAACTTGTCTATGGCACTGGGAGGTCATACAGGTGTGCATATTAGCAGTGGTACAAGAGCTAGGACTAGTGTTCGAGGGGGACAGTCACAGGGAGTTGTGCCTCCTAAGACACAACAGGTATCAACACAGGGTAGTTAGCAACAGTCATTCCAGGGGAAATGGAAAGGTTTCCAGCAGGGACAAGGTGATAGGAACTGGAGGCGCATGAAGCGTTTCAACTCTGAGCAACCCGCTCAGAGCGTTCAATCTACTTTTGGAGGCAGTACACAATAGTCTAGTGCACCAACAGGAGGTAGAGGTTATGGTAGAGGCACAGGTTGCTTCTCTTGTGGTTAGTAGGGCTATATTGCTAGGATGTGTCCCAATAAGGGCACATCAGGATTTATGTAGAGACCAGCGGTGTCAGAGCCGACAGTGAGAGATGTTGGCAGAGGCCATCATGTGTTCGCAAAGGTTTATAACCGTCAGGTAGAGCACCAGGGTACCGTAGTAGAGACTCATGGTATGTTATTGGGTAACCCTGTTACTATTCTTTTTGATTCAGGAGCATCTAACTCCTTCATTTCTTCATCTGTAGTGTCACGTTGTAGACTGGGGGCCGTATGGAAAGCCGATAGGTGGTAGGTTGAGTTAGCGTCTGGTGCAAAAGTCGCATCGCATTTTGTAGTACCTGACTGTAGGTTGGAGATTGGACCACTTCTTACTACCTTAGATCTTTGGGTTATACCATTGGGATCCTATGATATTGTCATAGGTATGGATTGGTTAGAGGCTCACCGAGCAGTTATTGATTATCGACGTAAGTCGATTCGGTGCATTAATGCATTAGGTGGTGAGGTGGATATTATAGGAGTGCAGAGACTAATATCTTTGAGGATTATCTTAGTTATGCAGTTGAGGAGATGTGTTCATCGTGGATGTCAGTTGTTTGCAGTTATAGCTGAGGACTTGGGATTAGGAGATGGAGAGGAGAAGGTATCTCTAGATAGTCATCTCGTTCTTTAGGAGTTCTCAGATGTTTTTCCAGATGACATTCCAGGGATGCCACCGCGAAGAGATATAGATTTTAAGATTGACTTAGTACCTAGATCGAAGCCCATTTCACAAGCTCCCTACCATATGACCACTCAGGAGCTAAAAGAGCTTCATTTGTAGTTGGAGGATTTGTTAGAGAAGGGATTTATTTGTCCTAGTGTTTCTCCTTGGGGAGCACCTGTCATCTTCGTGAAGAAGAAGGATGGTTCACTTCAGTTGTGCATTGATTACCGACAGTTGAACAAGGTGACGATCAAGAATCGTTATCCACTTCCCATAATTGATGACTTGTTTGACCAAGTCAAAGGTGCTACCATCTTTTTGAAGATAGACCTTAAGTCGGGATATGATCAGCTCCGTATTTTTGACTCATATATTCATAAGATGACGTTTCAGACACAGTATGGTCACTACGAGTTTACTGTGGTACCATTCGGGTTGACGAATGCGCCATCTGTGTTCATGAGTTTGATGAATGGAGTATTCTGCACATACCTTGATATGTTTTTTCTTGTGTTCCTAGATGATATATTGATATATTCTAGGACAATAGAGGAACATGAGGAGCATTTGTGACAGGTACTTCAGTGTTTACGTGAGAACCAACTTTATGCCAACTTGTCGAAATGCGAATTCTTTAAGACTGAGATCAAGTATCTTGGTCATGTGATCTCAAAGGAGGGTATATTTGTGGATCCTTCAAAGATCCAAGCTATTCTTGATTGGATTATGCCCATGAATGTGGCAGAGATCCGTAGTTTTATGGGGCTTGCAGGATATTACAGGAGATTTGTTCAGAGTTTTTCCAAGATAGGTCATCCTATCACTTCTCTTCAGAGGAAAGGGAAGAGGTTTGGATGGTCAGAATAGTGTGAGTTGGATTTTCAGATTCTTAAGGACAAGTTGACCAGTGCACTGATTTTAGCGATACCTGATCCCACAGGATATTTTGTGGTTTGTACAAACACATCCTTAGAGGGCTTAGGAGCAGTCCTGATGCAAGAGGGACGAGTGATAGCTTATGAGTCATCGAAACTTAAAGATCATGAACTGAATTATCCCACACATGATCTTGAGTTAGCTGTAGTATTCCATGCATTGACCAGATGGAGATACTTTCTTCTCGAGCATAGATTTGATCTTCATAGTGATCACATGAGCCTTCAGTACATCTTTACTCAGCCAAACCTTAATGCTAGATAGAGGCGTTGGATGGAGTTTCTCTGTGAGTATGAATTCAAGGTGAAGTATATTCAGGGAAAAGAGAACATCATAGCTAATGCACTCAGTAGATGTAGGCATGAGATATTCGAGATGACTCTTATGGTAGATTTACGTAGTCAGATTCTTGCTACTCTTCCAGCAGACAGTTGGTATCAAGATGTGAGGGCAGAGATTGAGGTAGGTAGACCCCTAGAGGGTAGATTCATAGGTTATTCACTAGAGTTAGATGGGTTACTTAGGCATTCAGAGCATATTTACGTTCCTTTAGTAGGTGACCTTCATACTTTGGTTTTGATCGAGGCACATTGTGCACCATATTCAGCCCATCCTGGGGTGAAGAAGATGCATGCAGATTTGTGTCAGTTGTATTTCTAGCCAGGGATGAAACGGGATATTGCAGACTTTGTAGCGAGATGTTTGGAGTGTCAGTGGGTGAAGGCTGAACACCAACATCCAGTAGGACTTCTACAACCACACCTTGTACCTGAGTGGAAATGGGATATTATCTCATTGGACTTCATTGTCGGTTTACCCAACTCCTTGCGACGACATGATGCTATTATGGTGACAATTGATAGGTTGACGAAGGTGGCACACTTCTCACCTATGCGTTCTTCATATAATGCGTCATCAGTTGCTAGAGTGTTCATGGAGGATATTGTGAGGTTGCATGGTATTCCACGTTAGATCATTTTTGATAGGGATCCAGTGTTTACTTAAGCTTTATGGACATCATTACAACATGCGATGGGGACATAGTTGAACTTCAATTCAGCGTATCACCCAGAGACAGATGGAAAGACTAAGACGGTTAATCAAATCCTCGAAGACATGTTATGCATGTATGTTATGGACCAGTAGACACGATGGGAGGATTATCTTTATCTAGTGGAGTTTTCTTATAACAATAGTTACCAGAGTTCCATAGGCATGACACCTTTTCAGGCTTTGTATGGGCGTCCTTGTCGTACTCCTCTCACTTGGGATCTATTAGAGGATAGAGTGTTATTGGGACCAGAGATGTTGCAGGATATGGAGCAGCAAGTGGATCGAATTAGAGAGCACCTAGTAGTAGCACAGGATAGGCAGAAGAAGTATACAGATGCGCATAGAGTGGATCATCAATTTTCTATCGACGATAGAGTTTTCTTGCTGGTGCGTCCACGAAAGAGTCCTATCTGATATGGAAAGGGTTCTAAGTTGGCGCCTTGCTTTATCGGACCTTTTGAGATACTTGAAAAGATTGGTCCAGTTGCTTACCAACTTGCTTTGTCGCCCAGTCTAGCACGTATTCATGATTTTTTCCATGTATCGGTTCTTCGGCCATATCATCCAGATGTTACTCACGTCCTTGATTGGAATTCTTTACAGGTAGAGGACGGGCAGCTAGCTTTGGAGCCCATGGCCATAACGGAGCGCATAACGCTCGCTCTTCGAGGGAGAGATATTGATCAGGTCAGAGTTCAGTGGGATCCTAGGGATGATGCTTCATCCACCTGGGAGGATGCAGTTAGGATGAGGGAGTTATATCCCTACTTGTTTGTAGGCTTCTAGGAGTAAGCCTGGTCTTTTGGGGGGAGAATGTAATACCCCTCCGCTTTGCTTCTTGTTCAGTTTGCTTTATGCTATGTTTGGTTGCAGCTACTTTGATACTGAACACACCTTGTTATTTATGTTTTGATTGCTACTATTGAGCGATGAACTATTATTGTGTGATGTGTTTATCTGATTATTGTTTACATGCTTTAATGGTGTAATGATGTTAGTAGAGTTAGCATGAGATGTTATTGGTTATGATGTTAATGTCAGTCTTTGATGAGTGTATTGGTGAAGAGGACGGTTTCGCATCACTCGCTTGCGAGTGCCCTATGAATCCGTTATTTCTTCTTCATGGTGTGTATTATATGTTGGATATATTGTATGATGTTGTTTGTTTGGTTTTCAGGCTATAGGTACATGACATCAAATCCACCTAGTTTCATAGGTTTGAACGTGTCGATCCAACAGTTAAGTTGAATGGGAGATAGTAGCTAGGTAACATGTTTCAAGTCTACGCCCTAGCCTTAGTGTGTCGTTAGTTTCGTTTGCTGAGTCATAGTTTACCAATGTTATTTGATTATGAAAAGTGTGTTATTATTTAATCAATTTTTAGAATGATTGCATTGATTAAAAGTGGTGATTATTTTATATTAAATTAAATTATTCTTAGATGTTATATTTAAAGTTAATAATTAAATTTAATCTCAAAAGGGTTGAATTTAGTTATTAAATAATTAAAATTAATTGATTAAAAGCAAAAATTTAAATTTAAATGATGTATGTTAATGGGGATTTAAGTAATCTCGGTTACATAGCCTTAGGGGATGTTATCAATTATAGATGAACATGTATGTTTAATTCACTTTAATAAAAAAAAAAAAAAATTAGTACACTTTTATTGTGAATTGAAATTTCCTCTAGGGTTGCATGGCGGGGCATTACAAATCAACAATAGAGTGAGCATCACTGAATGTTGCGTCACCTCTAATCTTCATTTGTTCCTTAACCAAAGTTCTCTTCACACATGCATCTGCTCCATCATTATCCCCTTCTCCATGTCTAGCTTAAAAAAATCTCCAAATATGAGGTACACCCCTTTGTACATGCATTCTACTCAACCAATAAAATATATGGGCATACTTGAATTGTCTTATACAATTATCTGACCAAATGAGATGTCGGCCCATTGCAATATATTTTTCCTGCAAGAACTCAAAAAAGTTTTGAAAATAGTGTTGTACAAACTTTGACAAATGAGATCTATCATCACTCATGTAAAAATGGTACTCCCTAATTATCTTCTTTTCCTTTTCTGCACTATCAGGGACATGTCTATATGTGATGTTGACCAAAAAAAAAATATGAATACAATTTTAATATTGATATTGTACCTCATTTTGTGGTTGTAATGTGTAATTTTCTACAAAATTGACCATGGATATAATACTTCCAATCGAGAAAGATTCCTTACACATCCTGAATTGCTTATCCAACCACTAGGACCTATGGCTATGCTTTGTATACTTGTAGAAAAGAGTTTTCTTAAAATCTAAAATAAAATCAGCAACAATGACTTATCTTGTTACCAACTCACACCTAGAACCTTCACCTCCACTCTTCAAACTGTATTTCACTATCTCAAAACTCTTTTTCTCAAAAAACTTCTTTCCAAAATCATGTTCGCTATCCTCATGAAAACATGCTACAAAATTTGATAAACCACCACATTACAAACACTTCTCATTTAAGCAATTTTTTTTATAGAAAAGAAACCATCACCTTTAACACATTATAATAAATCTAACAAGTCCTTGGATGACTTGATAAGTTGCATTGCATCATACTCCTACAACATTTCATTAGTATGCATAGTAGACCAAATATAGCATAATAGTTCATGATATATTGAAAAATCTACATGGTATTTACAACATGTATTACAAATATTAAGAGGTACACAATAAAATGTCTTACAAGATTAAAATTCCCTTTGTGAGACTTGAAAAGTTGGATGTGTTTCACAAAATTATTTGTATAATATTATTTGGCTACATTCCAAGAAATGTTTAGGATGAAGTGTGCAATCTCGGTTGTTAATTATTAACTTCAAAACATCCTTTGCATTGGGTGATACTATAGATCGAGAGTGCCAAGATTGTTGAATTTCATCCTTTATGTTATCTATTAGCTTATTATCAACACATGGAATCCTCCCACTAAAATCCCATGTATCATTTTGAAGAGGAATATCTAGTCTTCCTCTTCTTGAGAGTGCTCTAGATAATGCTTTACAATTTAGGTTTAAATCAACACAAGTTTGTCTCAATAAACGATCCTTTCTCAAAATATGGTTACTAATGAGGTTGTGATCACTCTATGAGTAGCTCTCTTATCGCTTTCCTTACTATTATTTCTAATAGAATTGAGAGCATTAAAAGTATTTTTGACAATAATATTATTTTTGTCCAACTTTTTGCTCACACGAATCTTCAATTTGGCTAGCAAAGGTCTCATTTTGTGTGTCTTTAGCAATTGTATGAAAAATTGGCATTATTCAGTCAATGTCTCATTGCTAAAGTATTCATTGAAAATTTTTGAAGACCACAACTAAATGGTTTGCATTGACCTCTTTCCTTCAATATTTTAAATTATGTTCTCATCAATTTCAAGTAACCATTTTGGAATTCTTGAATGTCTTGGATTTCAAATTTCTTTTTCTTCCTCACAAAGGTCTTGTGTTCTCATGTAATTTAGTGATACATAAGGTTCAAATATTTCATTTTCAATGTTATCAACATTGTCAATATCAATTCCAACATTTCCACTTCCAATTTCAACATTTTCAATATCAATTTCAAAAAAATTATTTCCAATTTCAACATTTTCATTATCAATTTTAAAATTTTCATTTCTAATTTCAATATGATGTTAAACATTTTCAAATTATATTTCATCCACTTGAAATAACATTTACGGGTGGAGAAGAAGCCTCACCTTGATTATTTGACATACCTTCTCTTTTCTTCCTATGACTTTCTCTATCTTTTTCTCTATATGCTCCAATTTTCTCTGTTGTGAGTTTTCTCTTACCTTTTTATTTATGATGATTGTTGCTCCCCATTATACCTACAAAAAAGAGCACAAAAATTATCGATATGTTGAAATTTATGTAAAATAATGTACCAAAAGGATAATTTTGTTTGTATCAGATAGAATTCATGGGTTTTCAGACAATAGAGGGCATGTGGGGACCATTGGAACGCTCAAAATAGTCCCTCATTTTTTTTGGTATGGTCCCCAAAATGGATATTCATTATGAATTACATTCATAGGGTGCAAAAGGGTTAGTATTTATGTGGGGGATATTCTTTATAAATGGATATCCATTTTGTTTAATTTTTTAAAAACCAAAGAATACACAATTTATCAATATTATTATTACTAATATATAATAAATTTATTATATATTATATAATAAATTTATTATAGTATATATTATATAATATATACTATATACTATATAATATATATTATATATTATATAATATATATTATATACTATATACTATATAATATATAATATATATTATATTATATGTACTACGTTATAATATATATAGAGTGAGAGAGAGGGTGAGAGGGATAGAGGGAGGGAGAGACCTAAGAGGGAGAGAGAGGGGAGGGATAGAGATATATTTATCTAGGTAGGGTCTCTCTCTCTCTCTCTTAGGTTGATCACTCCATCTATCTCTCCCACCCCCTCTCTCTCTCAAGTCTCCTCACCCTGCCTAGATAACTCCCTCTCTCTAAAGTATCTCCCTCCCTCTATCCCTCCTACCCTCACTCTCTCAAGTCTCTCCCTCCCTCTATCCTTCCCACCCCTCTCTCTCATAGGTATCTCCCTCCATCTATCTCTCCCACCCCCTCTCTCTCTCCCTCCCTCACTCCTTACCTCCCTCTCTCTCTCACACAATGCTCCCTCCCTCCCTCCCTTCAACCCCCTCTCTCTCAAGTCTCTCCCTCCCACCCTACCTAGATAACTCCCTCTCTCTCTCCCTTCCTCCACCATCTCTCTCTTAGGTATCTCCCTCCCACCCTACCTAGATAACTCACTTTCTCAGGCATCTTCCTCCCTCTATCCCTCTCACCCCATCTTTCTCGCAAGTCATTCCCTCACTCTTTTCCTCGCATCCCCTCTCTCTAACTCCCTTTTTCTCTCCCTACCTCCCTCCCTCTATCCATCCCATCCCCCTCTCTCTCTTAGGCCTCTCCCTCTAACCCCCTCTCTCTCGGGTCTCTCCCTCCCACCCTACCTAGATAACTCTCCCTCCCTCCCTATCTCCCTCCCTCCCTCTCTCTACCCCTCCATCCCTCCTCTCTCTCTCATGTCTCTCCCTCCTACCCTACCTAGATAACTCCCTCTCTCTCTCAAGTCTCTCCCTCTCTCTATCCTCCCACCCCCTCTCTCTCTTAAGTTCTCCCTCCCACCCACCTCTCTCTCTTAAATGTCTCCCTCCCTCCCTTTTTCCCTCTCTCTCTCTCTCTCTCTCTCTCTCTCTCTCTCTCTCTCTCTCTCTCTCTCTCTCTCTCTCTCGTCTGTCCCTACCACCCCCTCTCTCTCTTAGGTATCTCCCTCCCATCCCTACTCTCTCTTAGGTATCTCTCTCCCTCTATCCTCCCACCCCCATCTATCTCATGTCTCTCACTCACAACCTACATAAATAACTCTTTCTCTCTCAAGTATCTCCCTCCCAACCTACCTAGATAATTATCCCTCCCTCTATCTCTCTTTGTTTGTCCCTTCCTCCCCCTCTCTCTCTCTTAGGTCTCTCCCTCTCTCTATCTCGCTTTGTCCCTCCCTTCCTCCCTCTCTCTCTTAGGTCTTTCCCTCCCACCCCCATCTCTCTCTTAGGTCTCTCGCTCCCAACCAACCTAAATAGCTCTCTCTAGTCTCTCCCTCCCACCCTACCTCGATAATTCTCCCTCCCTTCCTCCCTCTCTCTCTAGTCTCTCCCTCCCTCTATCCCTCCCACCCCCTCTCTCTTAGGTCTCTCCTTCCCTCTATACCTCCCATCCCCTCTCTCTATCCCTCCCAACCCCCTCTCTCTTAGGTCTATCCCTCTCACCCCCTCTCTTAGGTCTCCCACTCCCACCCTACCTAGATAACTCCCTCTCTCTCTCTTTCAATTCTCTCCCCCCCTTTACCCCTCCAACCCCCCTCTCTCTCAGGTCTCTACCTCCCACCCTACCTAGATAACTCCCTCTATCCTTCTCACTTCTCTCTCTTAGGTCTCTCCCTCCCACCCAAAATAGATAAATTTCTCTCCCCCAGGCACCCTACCTAGATAGCTTTATATTGCCCTCTCTCTCTAAAGTATCTTCCTCCCACCCTACCTAGATAACTCTCTCCCACTCCCTCTCTCTTTGATCTCTCTCCCTCACTCTCTCCCTCTCTCTCAAGTCTCTTCCTCTATCTATCCCTCCCACCATACCTAAATAACTATCTCTATCTCACTCCCTCCCACCCTACCTAGATAAATCTCTCTTTCTCCCTCTCTCCCTCTCAAGTCTCTCCCTCCCACCCTACCTAGATAACTCTCTCTCTCTCTCACTCCCTCTCTCTCACTCTATATATATTAAATGTAATATATAATATATAGTATATTTTATACTATATGTAGTATATAGTATATATTATATAATTATTAATATATATTATATATTATTAATATATATTAATATATATTTTGTGTATTAATAATATAAAGTATTTTTAAAATAGTAAGGGTAACAGATATCCATTTTGTTTGACAAAATCAACAGCCTCAAGATTTCCCTCGAGGTTGCCTTGGTATTTGGCTTGGGAGTGTCATACTTGGAAAGTCATTTGCAAAAACATGTTTCAAAAATTTCTTTAGTTTTCCAAAGTTTGACCTTGTGGCTGACTACTTTTTTTATCCAAATTTAATGAAACAAAAAGGGTTTATTCAAAAAATTGTCATCTTTCTACCAATATAATATATGCCTTATTTTGAATTTAAAAAATTATTATTATTGATTTTCTACATGCATTATGACTAAAGCCTTGATTGATAGGCTGATTGAAATACATCTATAATTCTCAAACTATTTCACATTTTCCAAATCTAAAAAATGAGGCACATTCTATGCTTCCCATACTTTAGGATAAAAAAGAAATTGAATTTCTTAAATTTTTTACCAAGTTATGGTGGTCAGATAAACAAGTTTTAATATGTTTAAAAAGCTCTAAAATAAAATTCATAACTAATTATTTACTTGCAAAAAAATTACAAAAAAAATGTGGCACATTTGGGCATGTGTCCTCTACTTGTATTGAAAGTTTCAAAAAAAATAAAAAAAATCTTGTACTTAAGTTGGTCAGACGTACACTTGCTTTTTATTTTTCTTGAACATTTAGTACTACTGCATTGAAATTTCAAATTTTCACAAAATAAATTTACTTTTTTCCAAAAAAGGACAAGTAGCTTAGAAACTACTTTTAATTTACTACAAATTTTATTTACATATTTTTCAAATTATGTTAATAACCTATTCAAATTTTTATATCAAGTTTCCTAACTCTATTTTTTTGAATTTTAATTGCCACTTAAGGGCATAGTTTGAACCCCCGTGATCTTGCACTAACCCTTGTAATTGCACTAAAATAAAGTGCCAAACATTATAATGCAGGAGCATCCGAGTCTACAAGCAATCCTGCATCACCCAAAAATATTTATTTTCTTTTCATATTTATTTTTTGTATTTTGGTGTGGGTTGGAGCTTCAAGAGCATCTTGTGGAGTGTTTGAAGGATAAAATCTTCAATTACCAATGCTTGTATTTTTATTTCAAAAATAAGAGGCAAATAATGTGTTTAATGTGATTTTAAAATTATATTTTCAAGGCTTGAAGGGTTTAAAGGGTCCATTGGAATGTTAGAGGGAGCTTGAAAATAAGAATTAATATCCATTTTATCATTTTTTTCTATAATTTTTTTTCATAAGGTGAATGACCTTTGATATTCTATTCTTGTCTTATTGGGTGCTTAAAATAGAGGGAAAAGATAGTGATTTTTGAAAATTTTGACTCTTCAATTACCAAAGGAGCATGACTTGGTTTCATATTTTATTCATTTTCCAAAGGAATCTATAGAAGCAAGGAATTTTATTTGGTGAAACAACATTAACAATACATTTTGGAAGCAAAATTATGTCTTTATTTCATTCTTTATGAAGGAATTTCAGAGGTCAAGTTGAGGGAAATGAAAGGGTGGATTTGGGTGCCATTTTTTTGTGCTTGCAAGGGCTGTAAGAATATATACAATACAACATTTAATGGTATAAAAAGGTAGCAATTGCTGGACTCAAGGGAACACTGAAAGTGGGGGTGAATCAACGTTCTACAATTCTGAACTTTATTAATCTGATATTTAAACCATTTCAACATTAGACCAAAGGAAAGATGCAAACAAACAAAGTAATAATCCACAACACCATAACACAAGGATTTTTACATGGAAACCCTGTTAGGGGAAAAACCACGATGGAGGTCAATCCACAATTTGAGTACTCAAATATAAGTTTTACAAAATGGGAATGCACTTGCATTTAGGCTCACTGCCTAGAGCTCAGTGCTCAAAATAGGAAGGCTCACTACCTTACAAAATGTTCAGATTAATACCATCTGAAGGATTGAACTAAAGTAATAGAATCTACTCATGCCTGGTTATAGTTTCGGTCTAGCTCATAGATCGGATTTTGAACCTTTTGTCTGATTTTGCACTTCACTCTACTCTGGTCTACTATTCGCATCACAAATCCATACATAAGTAAATTTGCACCACTATCCTTCTGAATTTTGCACCACACACTAACATATGACTATATCTACCGAGTTGGCCTTCTAGCACTAAAAACTAGAAAATTAATACATCGGACCTCCTAGATTGTACACCAGTGAATTCGCACCCAGATAATTCTAGGATAAGGTAGTACAAACATCAAAATACCTTTCTCTGAGATCCACAATAAAAAATGATAATCCGGTGAAATATACAGATTGACAGATTTAACTTTAACCGGATACCTTGTTCTTCACTCTTACTTTTGATAATAGCTAGTTCTTTACTCTGTCTTCCAGTATGGACCAATACTGAACTGTGGACTAGATTAATGACTTAGGTTACCATCAATGAAAACACTAAAATCCATATTCCAAAAATCTCCCCCTTTGGCATTGATGGCAACACTTAGTGAAAATTGACTAAGTGTCAAAACCAATATGAGTACGTTGCCAAACTTCAAAACTTCAAAACATAGCTCCCCCTAAAATTGATAAGGCATTTTTCATTGCTCTCTCTCCCCCTTTGACATCAATGACAAATACGTATTGGATTTACCCCTTTGAAATATAACCAAAACTTCAAAACTAATTCAAAATTTTGAAAAAGAACAACTACTACTTGAGTCAGAAGATTATCTTGTGATTTTCTTTCATCTCCGAGAGGAATTTCTTCCAAGCTTCTATGGCAATCCCAATGATTATGATCATGTTGTTATTCTTAGATGTCTTGTTGAAAATCTTGATGAGGGATTCTGGAATTGTGATCGCATTTTCTATTTTTTCTCCTTTCCTCAGTATCTCAATCATATGGTCCAATCTGCATTCAGTTAAGTCCTTTACTTTCCAAAAAGTGTCTACAAGCTTGATTTAGGTGAATTGAACTTTTGCATGCTCAGACTGTAACTCTTGAATCATTTTCTTGATTGTACCATCTTGATCTTGAGACATATCAGAACTTTGTCCAATCCCATTTAACTTTGTTTCAATTTGTTCCAATTTTTCTTTGTATTTTCCAACTGCATGAGGCCAACGGATGCAGTAGTTATAGATGTTATTTGCTGCACTTATGCATTTCCTCAGTTCATTCATTTTCCTTTTCAACTTGGTAAGAGATATTTTGTATTGCTTCTTCAGATGTAAGATTATTTCTTCTTCTTCTTCTTTTTGAGACTCAGAGTCCATGGATTCCTTGATGCATTCAATCATTTCTTCTAGAAAAATATTTTGCAAACTCTCCAACTTGATCTGGCTGTGCACAACATGAGCACTCAGTACACTCAAAATCATATCCTAATCATATGAGGTCTGATAGAACATAACTTCGCAATTTTTTGCATTCCACTTTCCTCATGAACAAGTTGCAGTAGTTTTTATTTTGTTAAGTCATCTTCTTCTTCACTTGCTTCTATCATTTCCTTTCCTTGTTCTGGTTCAGCTGATTCCAGTTCTTTTCTCTAGGTGTCCTTAGTTTCCTTGTCAAGTTCCTCATCTAGTAAATCCATAATCTCCTGTTCTTTTCCTTTTCCTTCAAATTTTGAAATCTTTCATGCCGGAGGAGTACAGGAAATAGTTTCTTTTTCTCTTTTCTTCTTTCTCTCCATCTTACCAGAAGAGGAACCAACTTCAAGTGCCATTACCAGAAGAGAAATACCAACAAAGCCAAACTTTCCTAGCAAACTCTTAAAGAAATTTTCAAATTCTTGATCACAGTTTGCCTTACTCTTAGAGTGTGTGTAGATTTGTTTGCACACTGGTTCATTTTCTTTCCACATCGCATTGTTGTTCATCGGTAAGCATTTCATAAAGTACATTACTAGACATAAAACTAGAGTACCAAACCTAAAAGGGTAACCTATCTCCTTTGTTAATTGCACGTTCTCCATCAGTTGATCCTTTAGAAGTCCACATAGGTCAAAGTCCTAACCTTCCATTATCATTTTGTGAGAGATGTAAACTGCACCTGCCAAATTTGCACCTTCTTTGTTTCTGAAAAAATATTCTGTAGGATACTATGTGCACAATGTACCTTGTTACTAAATCTCTGATTATCGAAATTATCAATGCCCTTTGATCTCCAATAACTCTAGTTAGGGTTTTGACTTCTTTATTTCGAGTAGATTTCTTTCTTGGTATATCCTCGATTTTGCATAATCCACTCAAATTTTTAATTACTTATTTCAAAATGAGGTAGGGTTTGTCCAGAATTAGAGTATCGTCATTCAATTTGCTCAAAATAAACTTAATGATTTTTGCGTTCTCAAAATAGGGAAACTCATTCCAAATGTCCATTTTTTTGTGTTTAGATTCTCTCAACCACTTCAATTCATCGAGCAACAACAACTTCCTTATGGCTCTAATCTTCTCACTGTTATATTGATCTAGATTGATTGTTCCTTTGATTTGTTCCATTTTTCCTTCCATACTCATGTTTCGTTTCTATCAAGCGCACACCAAATTAAATGAAAGATTTATGAAGTACCTGATAAATTAGGGTTTCGTAGCCGAAATGCCTTCACACCTTCAAAAAAAATTTGCAGATCGCTCTCCTTCTTCTTTTCTTTGATGCAAAGTGGCAAATGAGGGTTTCAACATGCCTTTGCCCTAGGTGTTCCAGATACCCTATTTTCTCAAACAACATGAGAAAAATTATTTTTTGCATCTTCAATTACTTGAATTTCCTTGTGAGTGTTTTCCAGAGAATTTATAGATCTTTAATACAACTTTTGACAATATTTCACATTTTGGTACCGGCTTATGGACAAGGGAAAAAGGATTTTCTTGAAAAACTCCCCCTGGGCCAATGGCCTGAAATCAATTTCCAAAGGAATTATCGGAAGCAGCTTCTAAAGCAGAACCATTTCCAGTATCAAACTCGTTCTTTCTTACCTATGTCTTCTTCATTTCATCTCATTTCATCCGTAGTTACTTTATCTTTTCATTTATCATCTTTTTGTGAGTTTTTTCCTTTGTATACCAGACCTCTTCTACCCACATTTTTGTTTCTGCAGAATCTTACAATGTGCCCGTATATGTTGCAATTGTAGCATACAATATTTCCTTGTCCAGACCAATCATTCCATTGATTACTTCTTGGTCTGCATTGATTAGCAATATGCTCAAATCTTCCACGGGTGTAACATTCAACATTCCTACTGATAGAGTTGTTTGACATAGTTCTACATTCGATTGATTTATGACCAAACTTATTGCAATTGAAACACTAAGCAGAGAATGATGAATCATTTGATTTTATTTTAGTTCTACATTGAGTATCCATATGACCAAATTTATTGCAAGAAAAATAGTATCCATTAAAATTTTGAGCATTAGGTGGTCTTACTGAATACCTTCCATCTTTGTTCATCTAATTTCCCTGCCTGAAATTCTTTTGTCCAAATCTGGAACTTTCTCCCTTTTCATATTCAAGACCTCACTTGTCATTTCCACTCTTTTGAATTTGAGTCAACTCATCAAGCTTAACTGATCTAATCTTAAAATTCTCTGTGTATTCATTTGCAGTAGCAAGTTCATCCCTAAGAATAATAATCTATTTTTCAAGTTATTCTTTATTGTTTCTAGATTGTTGCAATTCATTTTCTAACTAAATGAATTCTCCATTTATTCTTCTACATTCATTAGATCTTTCTTTTAAGGACTGAGCAAGGATCTCCTCATTCTTCTTTGTTTCTTCAATCTCCTTAGTCAGCTTCATTACCATAGATTACATTTCATGCTTTAGGGTTGCATTTTCTTTGGCAAGCTTTTCACATTCTTGAGTTATTTCCTTCAAGGTTTGATTGAGGTGAGAATCATCCATGTTTTTTCTCTCTTTCTGCTTAATCTGATCACATAGATCCATCCTCTTTTCCTTGTATTTTACAATCTGATCCTTTAATGACTAAATGAATTTCTCAGCATCCTTAAGATTTTCTTTCAATTCTTGGACTTCTGCTTTAGACTGATCAAGATCATCAAGTGCCACCAAAAGTTGTTGTTGAAGACTATCATATTCCATTACATTCCAAGATCCACCTCAAGCTGTCAAACTCCTTCCGAGGAACTATGCTCTAATACCAATTGTTGGACTCAAGGGAACACTGAGAGGGGGGGGTGAATCATTGTTCTATAATTTTGAACTTTATTAATTTGATATTTAAACCATTTCAACATTAGACCAAAGGAAAGATACAAACACACAAATTAATCATCTACAACACCATAACACAAGGATTTTTATGTGGAAACCCTATTACGGGAAAAACCATAGTGGAGGTCAATCCATAATTTGAGTACTCAAATATAAGTTTTACAAAATGGGTATGCACTTGCATTCAAGCTCACTTCTCAAAATAGGAAGGCTCACTTCCTTAAAAAATGTTCATATTAAGACCATCTAAAGGATTGAACTTAATTAATAGCATCTAATCATTGTTGGTTATAGTTTTGGTTTAGCTCATAGATCAGATTCTGGACCTTCTGTCTGATTTTGCACTTCACTCTGCTCTGCTCTGCTATTCACGTCACAAATCCATACATAAGTAAGTTCACACCTCTATCCTTCTAAATTTCACACCAAACATTAACATACTTCACATACCATAATCTATCTCCATATAAATGATACAACCGATCTCATATATATATCTGCAACCAAATATTTGATCATCCATAAGTCGGCTTTAACAAAACATATAATATCCACAACTAATTCTCAATGTGCACCACCCATAGTCGACCATAGAATAATAAGGACCTAAATAAACATGTTCAAACACAAAAACATTTAAGCAATTACTCCTTAAACATCTGCAATGGCTATATCTACCGAGTCGGCCTTCTAGCATTGATAACCAAAAAATCAATACACCGGATCTCCTAGATCATACACCAGTGAATGTGCACCCACATAATTCTTGGATAATATAGTACGAACATCAAAATACCTTTCTCTGAGATCCATAATCAAAAAAAATAATTTGGTGAAATATACAGATCGACAGATTTAACTTTAATTGGATACCCTATTCTTCACTCTTACTTCCGATAATAGCTAGTTCTTTACTATGTCTGCCAGTATGGACCAATACTAAACTATGGACCAGATTAATGACTTAGGTTTCCATCAATGACAACACTAAAATCCATATTCCAACAACAATCAACAACAGAAAGGTAGGAGAAAGAACTTGTAGGTTGTTCTTAAAAGTTGCATAAGAAAGAGTCCAAGAAATCAACTTGCGAAGAGAAGAGGGATAGAAGAAGAGAAAAATGATTTTGTAGGTGTGTTTTAGGTGTTCAAAGACACCAGAGCACTACATAATAAAGAGAAAAATTAGGTTTCAAAAGATGAGTGAACCCAAGAAGGTTTGAATACATGAGGATTTGAAGACTCATAGACAAAATGTGTCTAGAAAAGCTTGTAAAATTTTCTAAATTTTATTCAATGTTGAATCATTCATATATGTAATTAATTTTGAGGAATTTTCATGTATGAATGAGTATGAACATTGAAATGAAGATATGTTTTAGATTCTTTTATATTTGTATGTTAATTTGGATTGGCTGACATGTTAAGGCTGCAATATTGGGTAGTTTGATAAGAGCCCCCAATCTTGTCTACAACAATTAGTATCAGAGCTAGAAAAACCTAAGTGTGCAAAGTATGCACCAGGACTTATGGGTAGAGCAAGTGCAGTTTTGAAGAGCTTATGTGGACTATTGCAGGTGTGAGAGAGAAGTATTAAGAAACAAGAGTTGAATCTATGAAGAAAAGTGAAATTACAGATTGTGAAGAGGTGATGCAAGTTGTGAAATTTTGCAACGAGTAAGATGAAGATATATGTGCGAAGTCCCATGATATGGGAGGGATGGAGACAATATTAAGAGATGAAATTTTTGAATATGATGATGGATATAAATATGAGATTGGACAAGTTGGAAGTAATGCAATGTGGAGAGGTTGTGAGGGATGAGTTTGTAACGAAGGCATGTCATGAGGATGGAATCAAAGAAAAGGATGAGGAAGATGAGGAATTATGTGCAATAATGATTGAAGAAGTAAAATATGTGATAAGTGAAGAGAAGAATATAGAAGAGGTTACCAAAAATGAGAAGAATGAATATACAGTTGTAGAAATTGAAGTTAGAGCAATGGAGTGCGAGGATGTTGGGATAGTGAAAGAGAATGAGGTAAATTTAGTTTTATTTATTTATGAAGATGAAAGTAGAGGATGTAGTTGCAAATTGGTGCATGGATAGTACATATTTTCATGTAGAAGTTATAGAGGATGTTGTAAGTGAAACTTTGTGGAGGTGGTCAGTTTGTGGTGGGTCAAAACCAATGAAAGAGGAAAAGAGTAGAGGGATTGTTTGGTGGAGGAGGTCGTATAATGGTGGGTTGTATCCCACGAAGAAGGAGAGAAGTGAATAAATCCTTGGGTAGAGGAGGATGGTTCATGGTGGACATGAGTCCGCAAGAGGAAGAAAGAAGAGGATGTAGAGTTATTGGAAGAGAATTATGAATGTTTTGGCAAGGTGTTGGAAAAGAAGGAAGAAAAAAATCAGCAAGGTACATGTCTTAGCATTGGAGTATGTTGTGAGTTGTTCACAAATCAAAAGGGTAGTTCTACTACTTAGCTCTGTTTTGTGAGCCCATGATTACAAACTTCTTACTCGACGTGTTTGATGCAGGAGCATCCAAGTCTACAAGCAATCCTACATCACCCAAAAATATTTTTCATTTACCAATACTTAGATTTTCATTTCAAAAATCAAAGGCAAATAGTGTGTTTAATGTGATTTGAAAATTATTGTATTTTCAAGGCTTGAAGGGTTTGAGGGGTCCATTGGAATGTTAGAGGGAACTTGAAAATAAGAATTAATATTCATTTTATTAATTTTTTTTCCTATTAAAATCTTTTCATAAAGCAAGTGACCTTTGACATTCCATTATTGTTTTATTGAGTGCTTAAAATGGAGGGAAAAGATAGTGATTTTTGAAAAAATAGTAAATGACTCTTCAAGTACCAAAGAAGCATGACTCGGTTTTACATTTTATTAATTTTCCAAAGGAATCTACAGAAAAAAAATCATTTTATTTGGTGAACAACATTAACAACACATTTTGGAAGCAAAACTATGTCTTTATTTCATTATTTGTGAAGGAATTTCAAAGGTCAAGTTGAGGGAAATGAAAGGGCATATTTGGGTGCCAATTTTTGGTGCTTGCAAAGGGTGTAAGAATATATAAAATATATCCTTTAATGGTGTAAAAATTCAGCAATCAATAGCACCAAGGTAGGAGAAAGAACTTGCAGGTTGCTCTAAGTTGCATAAGAAAAAGTGTAGGAAGTCATCTTCTAAAGAGAAGAGGAATAGAAAAAGAGATGATTTTGTAGGTGTGTTGTAAGTGTTCAAGGAATCCATAAGAGCTGCATAATAAAAAGAAAAAATCAGATTTCAGAAGATGAGTGAAGCCAAGAAGGTTTGAAGACATGAGGATCTAAAGACTAATAGACAAAATGTGTCTAGAAAAGCTTGTGAAAATTTCTAAATTTTATTTAATGTCAAATCCTCCATATATGTAATTAATCTTGAGGGATTTTAATGTATGAATGTGTATGAACATTGAAATGAAGATATGTTTTAGATTTATTTTTCATTTATATGTTAATGTGGATTGGACGACATGTTAAGCCTGGAAGATTGGGTAGTTTGCTAAGACCCCCCAATCTCGTATGCATCACATTATTCTTACTAGGGGATCATTTCAATGACTAATAGGTTGGGGTGTACTTTTATTGTCTCTTTTCTACACGTTTTTTTGCATTATAAGTTTTTTGCATCATGAATTAAAATACATTTTTCTTCTTACACCATTTAACCACTATAAGTGAAAATATGAAATGGATATATATCTAAGAAGTGTAGTTTTGCATAGAATCCCTATGGGGAAATAAATTGAACCAACATTGATTATAGAAAAACTTTAATGGTATAATAGATGTGATGAGGCTTATGAAAAATTATGTTTGGGTATATCTCCTAATTTACTCTTTTGCAATTAATCCTTGGATTTTTAAAATGATATTTTGACCAAATTGGCCACGTTTTTTGGGACTTGAGATTCTATGAGAGGTAATTAGCTAGAGAATGGGCTCATTAGTTTGAGCCCAAAAAAAATTGGCACTATTTAGGGCATTTCACCAAACTCAAATCATTTAGAATGCAGCTAAAACAATGTGGAATTGAAAAGGAAGATGAACAACCAGTCTTTAGTATTCTCTCTATAAGCATGGAATTGAAATAAGATAATAATAAAGCACTAAAAATAATAAGAAAAAATGTAATACTCCAACTTCGTGCAAACCTTATATCGAGCTTGTTGTAGAAAATTTCCACTAATGGATGTGGATGCAACTCAACAACAATAACATTGTGAAATTTTGATAATGAATTTTGGCAAAGTAAACTTGCATAAAGACTTGACATGTACAAATGATGAGAAGATAAGAGTATTTATAGATTTTTTTTAAATGGATGGATGAGGATAAAATCAAAACTAGGAGTTAATCGAACTAACTATGGATTCAACTCAAAAAAGTGGAGAAGACAACTCAACTAATAAAGGAAATTTGTCATTTCAAACTTTTAGGAGAATAATAATTAATTTTATTTATTTATTAAATGGATAAATGAAATAGGAATTTTTTATTAGAAGACATAGTTAATTGGTGGGTGAGAAATTAAAATTTTATGTATTCATTAAAAATGGATAATTGGAGCTCATTTAATTAAATAATAAAATAATATTAATTAATTGATAAACAAATAATAATTAATAAAAAATTATAATAATTAATTACTAAATTGTAATTGTAATAATAATGATAAATGATGCTCTAAATGATAAATAATTAGTTAATAAACGGTAAATGATGTGATTAATAATAATGATAAATGATGTTAATAAATGATTAATAATTAATTAATGATAAATAATGTGATAAAGGATATGATGATAAATAGTTAACTAATGGTATGATGTGTAATACCCCTCCGTTTTGCTCCTTATTCAGTTTGCTTTATGTTATGTTTGGTTGCAGTTACTTTGATACTGGATACATTTTGTTATGATGTTTTGTTCGTTACTATTGAGCGACAACTATTATTGTCTAATGTGTTGATCTAATTATTGTTTCACATGCATTATGGATTAATGATGTTGTAGAGTTAACATGAGATGTTATTATGAGACTATTGGAATTATGATGGAAGTGTTAGTTTCGATGAGTGTATTGGTGAAGAAGACGAGTTCGCATCACTCACTTGCGAGCGCCCTACGAATCCGTAATTCCTTCTTCACGGTGTGTATTATATATTGGATATATTGTATGATGCTGTTTACTTGGTTGCAGGATTGCAGGTACATGACATCGACTCCACTTGGGTTCACAGGTTTGAGCATGTCGATCCAACGGTTAAGTTGAATGGGAGATAGTAGCTAGGTAACATGTGTCAAGTTTACACCCTAGCCATAGTGTGTCGTCAGTTGTGTGTGTCGAGCCATTCATTGCCTTGCTTTAATCTTATTTAATTCTGAATGATTCTTGATTTGGAAATAGATATTTAGAATAATTGCATTTAAATCATGTTGATGGTTATTTAATTTAAATAATGCAATATGGATAAAAGTTTATATTTAAATTAATTAATTATATTTAATTTATTTAATTAATTATATTTAATCCAAGGGGGTTGAATTTAGTTATTAAATAATTAAATTAATTAATTGAACGTGATGTAGGAAAATTAAAGGAAATAAAAGAATTAAAATTAATTTTAGAATTTAATTTCAACTTGTGGAATTAAATTAGAAATTGTAATTAAATGTTTACTTGGGAAATGAGTTTCAACTTTGGAAATTAATTTATTATTTGAAATTGCATTTTAAATTAAAAGTGGGTTTTTGAAAAATTGAAATTGAAATTGAAATTAATATCTAATTTGCAAGCAATGTGAATTAGTGTAATGCCCCGCCTTGCAACCCTAAAGGAAGTTGTAATTAACAACTTAAGTGAACCAATTTTTTTTTTAATAAAGTGTAGTTAACATACACATTCACTTACTAATTAACAACAACCTCTAAGGCTACAAGGTTAGGATTACTTAAACCCACACATACATATTACATATAACCAAAGCATTATGAGCTTTATGAAATAAACATCATACATCATAAGAATACCACATAACATAATAAGATATTCAACCAAGATACCATCTCATAATCATTACCTTAATCCAATAGTTACAACACTCATTCCCAGAATGAGACAATAGTACATAAGATTACAATTACACAATTTCACCTCATAAACATAAGAGAGATAAAATAACTTATACAAATAAAAATATTACAATGCAAGAAAATACAATAGAATTGCAAGCTGTCCATCTGGATGTCTCACCTCCATGAACTGAAGATCAAGGGGAACCCAACGGTTTTGGTGCATGTTTCACCCAACCATGTGGTACCCGAAGGCCCACCCGCCATGTTAGGAGATAGTAACCACACAACATGGTCAAGATACTACTACCTCTAACCAAAGGCAGACTCATACTTACATAACCAAACAAGTGAACTAAATAAGTATAACTCAGGTACAACACTAATATTGCTTTCAGACATAAAATAGACCAAGCATGTTCAGAGAACCATACACGTATACAAATACCAATCACCAAGGGAATCTCAAGTGCACATAAAATAGAAAACATAACCACTCCAACTCTAGGAGGAAACAAATAATAGAACACACTCCAAAAATATTGGAGGCAATAAAACACATAGTCCACTCCTTTCACGGGAGGTATAAGCAACCCCGTTCATGAAAATCAGGTAATAACTGAAAATACACCATGCACTACACAAGGGAAGAACAACTGGTTGACATAAGGATTCGACAACCCTCATTCACTAAGTTCTTTAGGAAGACTTACAAATTTAGGACTAGTATTAAATCCCAAAACCAACAATGCAACTTGACGACATAGCAACAAAAGCATTCAAGTCATTAATCAAATCTACTATTTGGATTTCCTAAATCCATACTCATTCAATAAGTAGTGTTGACAAGGTCAAAAACATAATAACTAGACCATCTGAAATAATCATAACCCTTATTTCCTCTTTCATTATTGGAGCTCTAACACAATTAAACTCACTTCCTTTTACCGAATACAGAGAAATAAATCATTTAAGATAATCATGAAGAAGTTACTATTTTTGGATATACTAAATCCATATCTCTTTTATAATCCAATCACAATGATTCAATTAATCTAAATAGAAATTAATAAATAACATAATTGATTGCCTCATCAATAAAACAACTTCTTAATTTACTTTTAAATCGACACAAATCCATGCAAGTAAACTCTTTCTATTTCCTAACCATATCTTACATCTCATTCAATTTTCTATTTAAAACATTCAATCACTTTAATATAATAAAATATTGTTTCTCTAACCATTTTCCCATACACACTAATCAATCCCTTTTTAAATCTCTATTCAATAATATATTGCATGCATCTTATTAAAATGAAATACGATAATGAATTTACACTTAACCTATTTATATATGCTCCATATTATATATACACCAAACATATATATTAATAAACTTAATTATATAGATTCTTTAATATTTCAATCACAACGATTAATTTGCTCTATGGAAATAAAACATAATAAATATTTGTCTTTTTCAATATAATCATTTCCTAAATTTGCTTCTAATACAACTTAAAACTATTGCAAATACTATATTCAATTTTCTATCCAAAACTATATCTTTTCAATTCTCTATACAAAAAACATGAATATCTTCAGTTTGTAAAATATCTTTTTACTTATCTATTTAACCATGCCTTCCAGTCTTACCTTTTGAAACAATTGAAATCAACTACTGGTAAAATTCTTTCAATTTTCTAATTTACACCACACGTCTATTTCAAAATAAATATATTTTAATTAAATTATATTTAATAAATATATTTATCTACATATTTTAATTAACTCATTCAAAACAATTCTCATTTACTACCATTTCTCATTGAACATTAAATCAAATAAATTATAGCATATATTCGCAACCACTCATATAATATTTATATTAAATATACATCCATATATTCAACTCATTCTCAAAGCATAAACACGAAGACATAATCATTGAAGGCAATAGAAGAAACTACATTTGGATACTCTAAATCCATTTCTCATTTCATTACGTAATTCATTATATCGATAAAACTGAATTAAGAGCTCATCTTTTCAGATAGGGGAGAAATTACACTAATATTTAATTCTCTAATTGCTCTTAACAAAATAGGTATTTTCAATTATAACTCAAAACATTTCGTTTTAAATTAAATAACCAATTGCCCTTGCAAATTAAATCATTATAAAATTAATCAAATTAACATTTGGTCTCTTCCATAACTTATTGTGTTAAAATAAGATCAGTATTTGGACTATAATCCAATACCATATATATATATATTTCCAATTAAATCAAATTAATAATTGGACCTTTTACACATGAATTTAAATTCCACAATTAAATTTTAAATTATGCATTCTTTAAATCAAATATTTAACTCCTTCAATTAAATTTTAACATACCATTTTAAAATAAACAATAATTTTCCCATATGTTTATAATTTTATTTCCACTAATAATATACAAATTTTATTTAAAATAATATAAATAAATATAATACTTTAATATTATAATAACAATACATAAAATATTAATATATATAAATATCAATTTATTCTTATTTTATTATCAGAGCAGCCATGGGAAAATAACTTAATAGTAGTCTCGTGTTTCAAGCATAACTCAAAAACTACGATTTGAGTATTTGCGATTTTTTTAGAGGGATAAGAAAATTTCAAGACGCAAAAACCCTTTAAATTTCCTGACAACCCAGTTTGTGAAAGTGGATTTATATGCGACGCAACCAGACCATTTTACCTTGAAAAATATAACTACCCTGCGGATTTTAAAATCCGATTTTTTAATAATAAATAGAGGGTTTCATTTTCTAAAAACATTCTAAAAGCATTGCTCAATCACTATGTTTGAATCCAAAAATAAAATAATCGATTTCCTCAAACAAATTAAATTCAACTGAAGTTTTCACAATTTTCACTTAAGAATTTTCACAAAACAAAAGCTGCAAATTTATTTGATTCTTTTCTTCTAATAACAAATTTATTTTTTACAACAAATTTAACAAACAAATCTTTAATCACTACTATTTTAAAAACAATCAAAAATAATAAAAACACAGAAGAAAACCTGGTTCAAGAAGCTACAGGAAGAGATGAATTTCTGTTGCAAGCCTCCTCTGAATTTTCGACAATCATCCAATGAATCCAATCCAAAACCCAACAAATGCAAACAATCTTTCTTCCAATCAATTTTACAATCAAACTTACTTCAAACCCTTCATTTGTGCAAATTTTTCCAAAATTTCTTCTCTACTGCAAAAATGAATTTTTCTAAAAAAAATTATGCCCTAAAATTAAAACATGTATTCTTTATAAATCAAAAATACCTAACACAACCCTAATTCACATTACATGCAAATTAGATATTTCAATTTCAATTTTTTTACAACCCTAATTCACATTGCATGCAAATTAGATATTAATTTCAATTTCAATTTTCGAGAAACCCACTTTCAATTTAAAATGCAATTTCAAATAATAAATTAGTTTTCAAAGTTGAAACTCATTTCCCAAGTAAACATTTAATTATAATTTCTAATTTAATTCCCACACGTTGAAATTAAATTCCAAAATTAATTTTAATTCTTTTATTTATTTTCATTCTCTTGCATCACGTTTAATTAATTAATTTAATTATTTAATAACTAAATTCAACCCCCTTTGATTAAATTTAATTAATTAAATAAATTAAATATAATTAATTAATTTAGATATAAACTTTTATCCACATTGCATTATTTAAATTAAATAACCATCAATATGATTTAAATGCAATTATTCTAAATATTGATTAAATAAATACGCACCTTTCAGAATCAAATAATATTAAAATAAGGTAAACTATGACTCAACAACCAAAGCTGATGACACACTAAGGCTAGGGCATAGATTTGACACATGTTACCTAGCTACTGTCTCCCATTCAACTTAACCATTGGATCGACACGCTCAAACCTGTGAACCCAGGTGGAGTCGATGTCATGTACCTGCAATCTTGCAACCAAGTAAACAACATCATACAATATATCCAACATATAATACACACCGTGAAGAAAAAATTATGGATTCATAGGGCCCTCGCAAGCGAGTGATGCGAACCCATCTTCTTCACCAATACACTCATCGAAACTGACACTTCCATCATAATTCCAATAGTCTCATAATAACATCTCATGCTAACTCTACAACATCATTAAACCATAATGCATGTGAAACAATAATTAGATCAACACATCACACAACAATAGTTGTCGCTCAATAGTAGTGAATAAAAAATCATAACAAAATGTATCCAGTACCAAAGTAACTGCAACCAAACATAACATAAAGCAAACCGAATAAGGAGCAAAACGGAGGGGTATTACAATTAGGGTTGTAAAAATTGAAATTGAAATTAATATCTAATTTGCATGTAATGTGAATTAGGGTTATATTAGGTATTTTTGATTTATAAGGAAGGCATGTTTTAATTTTAGGGCAAAATTTTTTTTAGAAAAATTCATTTTTACAGCAGAGAAGAAATTTTGAAAAAATTTGCACAAAGGCAGGGTTTGAAGAAAGTTTGATTGTAGAATTGATTGGAGGAAAGATTGTTTGCATTTGTTGGGTTTTAGATTGGATTTGTAATACCCCTCTGTTTTGCTTCTCGTTTCATGTTGTTTTATGCGTTGCTTGGATTGCAGCTACTTTGATACTGGACACATTTTTATTATGATGTTTTGATTGCTACTCTTGAGCGACAACTATTATTGTGTGATGTGATTATCTGATTTTATTTCACATGCTTTGATGAATTAATGATGTCAGTAGAATTATCATGAGATTATTTATGTGAGTTTTGTTTATGACGTTAGTGTCAGTCTTTGATGAGTGTATTGGTGAAGAAGACGGGTTCGCATCACTCGCTTGCGAGCGCCCTACGAATCCGAAAATTCTTTTTCACTGTGTGAATTATATGCTGGATATATTATGTTGTTTACTTGATTTCAGGTGGCAGGTACATGACATTGACTCCACCTGGTTTCACAGGTCGAGCATGTCGATCCAACAATTAAGTTGAACAGGAGATAGTAGCTTGGTAACATGTGTCAGGTCTACACCCTAGCCTTAGTGTGTCGTCACTGCTGATTATTGAGTCATGTTGTATCTTATTTGATGTTAAGTAATGTTTTGAAAAGTGTTGACTTATTAAATAGTTCTTTTAGAAAATTGCATTGGCTGGAAGAGATGTTTATTTTTATATTGTATTAATGTTATGCTTATTGGTTATATTTAAAATTATTATTGAAATTAAACTTAAATTACTTGATTAATTAAATTTAAATCTCAAGGGATTAAATTTAATTATTAAATAATTGTAAGTAAGTTAGTAAAGTTAAATTATTTAATTTATTAAATTTAAATCTCAAGGGATTAAATTTAATTATTAAATAATTGAAAGTAAATGAATTAAAGTTAAATTATTTAGTTAATTAAATTTAAATCTCAAGGGATTGGATTTAGTTATTAAATAATTTAATAAAAATTAAGTAAGTATATTTAATTGTTAAATTAAATTAAATCAAAAGGGGATTTATAAGAAATTGAAATTTTACTTTAAAGTCAAAATTAGGGCCTTCTAAAAAGGGGAAATGAAATTAATATCTAAATTCAATTTTTGCATTGAATGTGAATTAGGGTTGCATTAGGTTATTTTGGAATTTTGAGGAAATGTTGTTTTATAAGATTAGGGCAGAAAAGTTTGGGGATTCTTCTTCCTTTTTTTTCTTCACAGGCATGAAATTTTTGGAGAGAGTTTGCACATGAAAGATTTTGGAAGTATTTTCTGTTGGTAGAATTAAATTGAAAGGAGAGAAAATTTTGTGAAGAAGGTGGAGCTATTGGATCAAAGCTAGCTGGAAATTCATTGCATGGTTGAAAAGGAATTGTGAGGATTTTAAGGGAAGCTCTACATCAACAATCTTGGCTATTTCCTGTGGCTTCAAATAACCAGGTTTTCTTTTAATTCTTTGATTTATTGTTCCTAGTTTAATCTATTTTCTAAATGATAAGAAATTGCAAATGAGTGATTTATTTGAAACCCTAGGTTGAACTTCAACATTTTGGTATTCATATTTGTTTTTCAAAACACAAACCCTTTTAGAAAATTCTGTTGAAAAACTCAAAAACAATGTATTGCTTTTCCTTTGTTTAAATTATTTGAAACATGGAAGAATGGCTTCTTTTGGTATTCAGATTTTAAATCTCTTGAACATGAGATGTCTATTGTTGTCAAATTTTATTACTGGTTTTAAATTTATTTCTTCAATTTCACCAGTAAAATTAATTTTGAAAAAAATATATATATATATGTAAATATACATTACATATATCATATTTTAAATATGATATATATAACCTATATTTACATATATATAATTTTTGATTTTATTGTTTTGTTAAATATTGTAAAATGACACCATACGACAATTGTCTGAAATTCGTACTGCGTACGAAACTGGGTCTTGAAATTTTTGTTTTAAAATTTTCTATATGTGTGGGGGGGGTTCGGCTCCCCCACTGTCTTTTTGGTTGGGTACGCAGTACCCATTGGGCAGTGCGCCCACCACATGGGGGGACGCACTATCCCATGGGGACTGTGGCCCCATTAATGCTGCCAGCTGCTGTACTTAGAGTATAGTTAGCGTAGGCTTTGGAAGTGGTTGCGGACTGTGTGTGGAGGTACCGGCGGTACTGTCTGTCGAATGAGGTACCGTCCGGCCTGTGCCTTTATTGTTTTTTTTAAATTTCTGTTAACTTTTTTTCTTTTGTTTATTTTTTTTAACTTCGTTTTTTATTTAATTTTTATTTAATTTTAATTTTGTTTTTATTTTTATATATAATATTTAATATATATATATATATTATATGTATTTTTTTTAATATTATATATAAATATATATAATATTTAATATATATATATTATGTATGTAATTAATATTATATATTAATATATTTAACTTTATTTAAAGTTTTTTTTTGTATAGTTTGATTTGCTGGATTAAAATGAGAATATGAGTTGTATTTTAATAGCGAATATTAATATTTAATATAAGGTGTGTTCTCTTGTAAAAATTCATATTTAATACCTTGTTAAACATAGGAATATGCAACGACTTGGACAACTAATTATAGTTGAATTTAGTATTGCTCATGATTTGATTAAGTTGCGGAGATTATTTATTTAATGGAAATTTATTGCTCAATGTAAATTCTAGAATGGTATTATTCTATTTCCTGTGAGAAGCATTAGTTAGGAACATGGTTTTAGGATAACCAAATGTAGTATTTTTCATTGCCAATGCATGATTATATGGATTTCTCTTTTGAATATTACTTTGAGAATGGGTGTTGAGTTTTGGATTGTAAAGTCTTCCAGTGAATGCGGGTCATTCCCTTGTTAAGTTATTGTTTTGATTTTCCCTTGGGTAGTGTTACAAGTATTTAGTTTCCTCCTAGTGTTGGAGTGGATTTCTATGTGGTTGCCTCCTAGGATAGGAGAAAGCATGTTGGTTCAGTTCTGTAACACTTGAGTAACCCTTGGAGTTAGATTGTGTAGTGTGTTATCCAATTAGAAGAGTAGTTTTTGTTAGGGGCCGGAGCCCAAAGAGGTAAATCGGGAAACCTTCAGAAGTGATTTTAACAACTGAGAACTAAAGTAAATGTACTTAGAGGATTAGGATGTAGTTCACATTAACCAAGATAAATTAACCTCACTCATAGACACAAGGGTTTGTTTAGACTTGGGGTGAGTGAGAAGGCCTGGAATGGCAAGATCACTATCTTGTCCTTATGAGAGGTAGTTGATTCCGCTTGAGCTAGTATGAGTGCCAGGATTCGGTTGAGGCCACCAGGATTTCCAGAGCCTATGAAGAATGCCCAGAGGATATCTCATGACAAACCTTGCGATGACACTTTGTCTAGGATAACACTGTGTTATGTTGTGTGTATGGTTTCTTTAGCACACTTGATTATAATATGTCTGGAAGCAATGTAACCATGATTAGAGTTAGACTTATATTGTGCATATGTGTAGTTGAGTCAGTTTGTATTAGTATGAGTCTGCCTTTGGTTTGAGGTAGTAGGTTTCTCGTCCATGTTACCTTGTTACTATCTCCTAGCATGGGGAGTGGGCCTTCGGGTACCACTAGGTTGGGTGGAACATGCACCAAAACCGTTGGGTCCCCCTTGATCTTCTGCACTTGGCGGCGAGACATCCAGATGGACAGCTCACAGTTCTTACTTTTAATTCTTGTACTTTGTATCTCATATTGTAATGATATTGATTTACCCCTCTTGTGTTATGAGGTGGACCTTGTAATGATCATACTTATGTATTTTGACTCATTCCAGAAATGAGGATTGTAATAGATATATGTGATAGATTTATGTAATGGATGCTTCATTTATATCTCGTATCTTTTTATGTTGTTGAATGTTTTTACTTGAGTTATTTACTTTCAATGTGATTTAGATGTTGTATGTTAATGGGGATTTAGGTAATCTCAGTTATGTAACCCTAGGGGATGTTGTCAATTATAGTTGAACATGTGGGTTTAATTCACTTCTTTTAAAAAAATTTAGTACGTTTGTTTAGTGAATTGAAACTTCCTCTAGGGTTGCGTGGCGGGGCATTACAGGATTCATTGGATGATGAAGAAAATTCAAGAAATCTTTGGAGGAAGCTTGCAGCAGAAATTCATCTCTTCCTGTAGCTTCTTGAGCTAGGTTTTCTTTTGTGTTTTTATTGTTCTTGATTGTTTTTAAAATAGTAGTGATTAAAGATTTGTTTGTTAAATCTATTTTAGAAAATAAATTTGTTGTTAGAAGAAAAGAATCAAATAAATTTGCAGCTTTTGTTTTGTGAAAATTCTTGAGTGAAAATTATGAAAACCTCAGTTGAATTTAATTTGTTTGAGGAAATCGATTATTTTGTTTTGGATTCAAACATAGAGATTGAGCAATGTTTTTAGAATGTTTTTAGAAAATGAAACCCTCTATTTATTATTAAAAATCGGATTTAAAAATCCGCAGGGTAGTTATATTTTTCATGGTAAAATGGTCTGGTTGCATCACGTATAACTCCACTTACACAAACTGGGTTGTCAGGAAATTTAAAAGGTTTCTACACCTTGAAATTTTCTTATCTCTGTAAAAAAATTGCAAATATCCAAATCGTGATTTTTGAGTTATGCTTGAAACACGAGACTGCTGTTAAGTTATTTTCCCATGGCTGCTCTGATAATAAAATAATAATAAATTGATATTTATAAATATTAATATTTTATGTATTGTTATTATATTATTAAAATATTATTTAATAATATTTTATATATAATTTATAATATTAAAGTATTATATTTATTTATATTATTTTAAATAAAATTTGTATATTAGGTTAGTGGAAATAAAATTATAAACATATGGGGAAATTATTGTTTATTCTAAAATGGCATGTTAAAGTTTAATTGAAGGAGTTAAATATCTGATTTAAAGAATGCATAATTTAAGATTTAATTATGAAATTTAAATTCATGTGTAAAAGGTCCAATTATTAATTTGATTTAATTGGAAAAATATATATATGATATTGGGTTATAGTCCAAATATTGATTTTATTTTAACACAATAAGTTATGGAAGAAACCAAATGTTAATTTGATTAATTTTATAATGATTTAATTTGCAAGGGCAATTGGTTATTTAATTTAAAGCGAAATTTTTTGAGTTATAGTTGAAAATACCTATTTTGTTAAGAGCAATTAGATAATTAAATATTAGTGTAATCTATCCCCTATCTGAAAAGATGAATTCTTAATTCAGTTTTATCGATATAATGAATTACATAATGAATTAAGAAATGGATTTAGAGTATCCAAATGTAGTTTCTTCTATTGCCTTCAATGATTATGTCTTTCGTGTTTATGCTTTGAAAATGGGTTGAATACCTGTTAGTTTATAAGTCTTCCAGATGGTTTGTTGTTTGTGAGGGTTGTCATTGTGATGTCAACCTGTTGTGAATTCTCTTGATAGTGCATGAGGTTGTGTCTATGTTAGTACCCAGTTTTCATGAACGGGGATGTTTGTACCTCCTTGGTTTAGGAGCGGATTATGGGATCCGTGTCTCCTTGTATGGAGTGACCTTGTTATGTGGTTTCATCTTGTTGCCTCTTGAGAAAGGAGTGGTTTTTGTAATGTGTATCTCCTAGTCGGGAGCGGTTCTGTTATAGATGTTACCTCTAGTGTTTGGAGATGGGTTCATCTTTGTCACCTCTTGAGAAAGAAGTAGACGTGTTATCTTATTTGTTGCACCTTAGTTCCATTGATATTTGGATGGTGTGTGTGTGTTGTCTAGTAGAAGAGTGGCTTGTAACGGGGGCCGGCACCCGAAGTGGTGTCAAGGATAACTCATTGTAAGTTATTTAATCAAGTGATAACTAAAACAATACTTAGATGATTAGGATGACACTCTATCTAAGACAAGTGTTGTTAATTGTGTTATGTGTATGGTTCAGTGAACATACTTGATTAATATTATGTTTGGAAGCAATGTGACCTATGTCAGTGATGTTGGAGTTGTACTTGATTTGTACTTGTATGGTGATTGAGTTGTACTTGTTAGTTCATTTTCTTGGTTATATCAGTATGAGTCAGTATGAGTCTGCCTTTGGATAGTGGTTGTAGATCTTTGTCCATGTTACCTTGTTACTATCTCTTAGCATGGGGGGTGGGCCTTTGGGTACCACATTGGTTGGGTGGAACATGCACCAAAACCGTTGGGTCCCCATTGATCTTCAGAACTTGGTGGCGATACATCCAGATGGATGGCTCGAGTTCTTGTATTATTCTTGCTTTGTAATATTCCAATTTGTATAAATTATTTTACCCCTCTTATGTTTATGAGGTGGAATTCTGTAATTGTAATCTTATGTACTATTGTCTCATTCTGGGAATGAGTGTTATAACTATTGGATTAAGGTAATGATTATGAGATTGTATCTTGGATGTTCATCTTATTATGTTATGTGGTATTCTCATGATGTATGATGTTTATTTCATAAAGGTTATAATGCTATGGTTATATGTAATATGTATGTGTGGGTTTAAGTAATCCTAACCTTGTAGCCTTAAAGGTTGTTGTTAATTAGTAAGTGAATGTGTATGTTATTACACTTTATAAAAAAAAATTGGTTCACTTAAGTCGTTAATTACAACTTCTTTTAGGGTTACTTGGCGGGGCATTACATGATGAAAATGGTACACTAACAATTAGCATTCAATGTTTAGATAAATTCTTCAGTCTATATTTTGTCCATCTTTAAGACAATGTTCAAAGTGACATCACCTCAAAGAAAAGAAAAGTGGCTAAGAAAAAAAGTTATAAGAGATGAAGAAAATCATGATATGCCCCCAATCAGGTTGGAGAAGCAATGACAATTTATAAATAAGGATAAATGAATATTTTATAGGAATAATTCAACATTTGTAATTGTGAATCTAAGTTGTTTACAGTAGTTAGAACTAGCTAGTCTATATATTGCAAGATTTGTAGATAAAATGCACTATTCATTTTTTCAACATTTGTATCCTTCTCTTTTGAATAGTAATTAAAATATTTTTATCAAAAAGCATCAAGTTAATGAGAGATTTATTGATTAATAGTTATGTGATTTAAGAGAGTGTAATAACCCCAAGCAAGGGCCCACTTGAGGTATGCCACAAGTTTTTTATTAGAGTTAGTAACCAATTCTTTTAATATTCTATATTAGGTTGTTAATTAGTTTACATTTATCACATGTAGCCACTACTGATCAATATTCATTATAGAATATGTAGTTATACCATTTATCTATAGCAAAAGATAATATCTCAATTATCATAATATTTATATGTTTCCCTAATATAAATTTATTTTCAATTCAATACATTCAATTTCTATACTCAGATTCCTAGAGAATCCCCAAAACTCCTCAATCATACATGTAGAATCGGTATCTCAAAAACACATCCCTAGTTTGACAATTAAATTTAATCTATTATGAATGATAATAGCTTGATAAGGGATTATTCAATCCATCAAGTATAAGTGCATGACATAGTTGCTTCATATTATTAGTTGATAAGGGAAATCATTAAAAATAGGCATAAGGAGTTCCCTACACATCACAAGGTACTTGAACTTGGTGGGTCACATGAGATAACAACCATCAAACACAACACACATAAATAATAAATATTACCCCAATGTGTACGATTAAAAGCGTACAATGATATAAAATGATAATGGAAACCTTGAATAGGCATAGTATGGGTCAACTGATAAAAAATATAAATCAAAGAAATAGACAATCTACTACCAATTGACACATAATAATGTTAACTCATACCGAGGTGTGGAGAAGACAAAGAGATGGATTTGAATCATGTATTTTTTAGGAAAGGAAACATAACATTTAAGAAAAGTGATTGATGAAAAGAAAAAATTCATGATCGTAAAGGATGTGACAACTATATGTTATTGAGGTTGACTTATATTTCTAAGGTTTTGCATGAAAAGTGCATGTTTCAAGTGTTTTGTTTAAAAGTTTGAAAACACATGTTGATGTTTGATGTTGGTGTTTGTATTTATTTATGAATTTTGTGGGAAGTGTATGAAAATTATTTACTATGAAAGGAATCCTAGTTACTAAGTGATCCAAAAGGTATAAACCAAGATTTATTCCAAGTAGGATGTAATCACCTTCCTTTAGTGTATAAAAGGGCATGAAATACAATGGATGAAAAAATGAACTGATGACATGTAAAATAGATGGGGAAATGGATGAGGACCTAAAATATGGTAAAGTTTGATTTATTACACATGGTTTCTATCAGAAATTATTCACCATGGTTCTTGTTGAATGTGTCACTAGAGGTGGTTTACCAAAGGACGGTTTTTTCTCTTTATTATTTTTTATTTTTTTATTTTACTTTTTTTATTTGTTTGGATGTTAAAGATGACACTTGTTTGTCTAGTTTTCATTATGGTGGTTTCCCAAAGTTGTCATAGAAAATATTTTCACTAAAGGGAATTTTTCTCTTTACTATTTTTTTTTTAGATTTTTCCTATTGGGATATTCTCTAGATTAAACATGGAAATGGTTGAGGTTCACAATGTTGATTGGTTCATCAAGCTCTTTATCCTCAAGGGTGGCTAGCTATTAGTCTCTTGAACCATACTTGGAAATGATGAAATATGGGCCCAACCAATTAGAGTCAAATTTACCTTTCTTGTCTATATCATGAATATTTCTTTGATTTTCCATAGGACAAGATCACCAATTTCAAACTCTTGAGCTCTAATCTTATTTTTATAACTATGAAAAAGGTAGTTTTGGTATGATTAAATTTTATTGAGGGAATTGAGGTGTCACTCATCAAATATTTATAACTAATGCAAGTATTCAACCCAATACTCCTCATCATTAATGAAGTATCACAATGAGACATCCAAAGATCGAAATTTGATCTCAATTGGTAAAATAGCTTCAAAGACAAGGATGAGGGAATATGGAGTCACATCGGTTGGTATATAAGTGCTAGTGTGATATTCCCAAAGGATATGATTAAGCTATAAGGGATTATTTATGGGTTGTAATTTTTTTGATGGTGCATGAATCAAATATTCATGTTCTTGAAGAGCTAGATATTTATTTACAAATTGGCATGTGTCCTACTCCATGATGGTCTAATATTAGTATGTTCTCAAGATTTTTTGGCTAAGACAATAATACTAGAATGTGTACTAGTCACATATAATTTTATATACCTCTTTTATTATAAGAGAAGCCTCTTTCAAATTAAGGTATCTAAGTAAGGTACCATTGAAGCTCCTTCGATATAATGTTTTTCCAATGATGGTGGAATAGGATGAGAGATGGATAACGGTTTTGTGTTATGTAAAAGCTAGGTTGGTTGGTAAGGTTTTATTATGGAGAATTGTATATTTAATGATACTAAGGATTATTGGGACCAACAAGTTCATATACAAGCTTTGATTTTGTGTCATCATGTGTAGGGACCAAAATATTCTTGACTAAGAATTCACAGTGTTAACTATTTGGAGCATATCCAAAAGGGATCCAATTATAGCCAAGGTATATACTCCTTTGTTAATAGTTATAGGAACCTATTCAAACTAAATGGAGTTGAAATATTCTTTGAAATTGTCTACATTTTGTTTGTAGGTGAAATATTCATTGTTGATTTGGTTGATAATGAGCTACAAATATCAATAAACTAGAAGATATTAGAAGTTTCATTGTATTTCTATTATGAGACCTTTGATTAAAGCCTTGTACTCTATTATATTGTTTGTACATGGGAAACCCAATCTGAATACTTTGGGAATGAAATAACCTTAAGGAGTGATAAAGAGGATTCCTAGACCTAAAACCTTATTTGTATAAGATCTATCAAAATAAATTTTTTAATAAATTGAATCATCCAAAGTGAAGATAGACTCGGTAAATTCTATGACTAAAGGATGATTATTTTTTAATGGTGCTTCAAATAGTTTATTATCCATGAGTTGTCCTTTTATTTCTCTTCTTTCTATATATTCTATGTCAAATTCACCAAGCATTATGACCCATTTTATCATACAATGTGTGATAAATACTTTAGTTAACTAATATTTTAGTGGGTCAATTTTTTAGATGAGCTTGATTTTATGACTTAGCATGTATTGTCAAAGTTTTTGGGAACTAAAAAAGGACAACTAAGCAATAATTTTTCATTGGTCTATAGTTAAGCTTATATCCCAATAAATTCCTACTAATCTATTAAATGGACCTTTCTCAATCTTCAAAGTCATGTTGGGAAAGGAGTGCTCCTAAGTCAACTGATGTGGATGAATATTATAGTAGTAATTATTTCCCCTAAATGGATGCCTTAAGGACTGGAGGTGATGTAATATATTATTTTATCTTGTCAAAATCTTATTACTAATAACTATCCCAATGGAAAGCACTATTTTCCTTCAATAAATGAGAAAATGGTTGACACTTTTCTACTAATTATGCAATGAATATTTTGATGATCTATATTTTTCCCTTAAGACTACACAATTTTGTGAAAATTTGTGGAGCTAACGTCTCTAAGATGACAATGAATTTGGCTAGATCGGCCTCAATACCTCTTCTACAGATAATTAATCCTACAAAAAATATAAATGTGACCCCAAAGACACATTTCTTAAGATTAGGTCACATATTGTATTTATTTAAGTGCTAAAATAATCACTCACGGATTTGTGGATGCTCTTTCCTTGTTTTTGAATTAGCTAAGAGGTCATCTACATGATCTTCTAGGATTTTATGCAACATAGCATGGAAGATGACTATCATTGTTTGTTGATAGGTGGCCCCTATACTTTAAACCCAAATAGAATGACCTAATAATAGAAGGTGTCCCAAGGAGTGGTAAAGGTCATTTTGTGTTGATATTCAAAGGAAATCTAAATCTGATTATTTTTTAAAAATATTTCCACTAGGAATAACATTTCATGGCCTACTTTGAGGTTAGCAATTCTATCTACATCTAGCGGTGGAAATTTATCCTTAGAACATGCCTTATTTATACCTTGAATTTTGTACATACCATGATCCCTTTTGGTTTTTTGATAATAGGAATGATGTTAAAGATTCATCATGTTAATCAATAGTTCATATGAATCTAACCTCTAATATTTTCTTGAATTCTTCTTTGAATAGAAGAGCTACATGTTGATTCATCTTACAAAGTTTTTTCTTGACTAGTTTAGCATTTGGGTGCACAACTAGATGGTGTAAAAAAATAAAAGTTCTAGGCTTGGAATATCTATATAAGACCAAGAAAAATGATGGAAAAATATATTGAGAATATTTATGGTGTTTTAATTTTCTTCTACTAATATACTAGTTTTAATAAAGGAGATTTTGGAATCAATTTATGTTCCTAAATTGACTTCATGTGATTCCTCTACTAGAGTTGTTAACTGATCTTGACACTATGAATATTTAAAGGTATAGTCATGTTCCTTGTCTATTGATGCCTCAAGGAGGTTTGCATCATTAGAAACGCCATTTTCTATTCTTTTTATTTTTACTTTTTATTTGATAATGTACAAAGAGGTTTTCACTAGGCAATTTGGATTTTTTTTTTTTCTTTCTTATTCTTTTCTATTCTTTGGTTATTTTTATATTTTTAGGACTAAGGAGCTCAACTTGTTCCCTGAAATAAAAAATTTCATATAATTCTATATCAAAACCTTTTTTATAATCACTAACTGGAATACCTTCATAGAGTCCCATGAATTTAGCTATAGCTTCATCATTTTTTAATATGTCTAAAGATGTAGGATCTTTTTGGTCTTAAAGAAATAATTTTTAGATGGGTCAATGGAAGTTTGATGGAAGGTGTAGTGTTGATTGTAATGGTACAAATATTTAGATTATTGAAGAGAGTTGAAAAGTCAAAGGATTCTTTAAAGTCCTATCATTTGACACATTTAACAATAATAAAGGCTCCTACGATAATATCAAAGGTGTCATTAGTATCATATAATATTATTCCATTAACAACATGTATCCTAATATAAATATATGGTAGTTGAATCTAAGAATGGGTGATTCAAGAGGACCTTATGTCACTACCTATGGTCTCATCATCAAGGAAGTCATTTTAAACCAAAAAAAATTGCATTAGATGACCTTAGGATATTTTTTCTTAAGTTGCTAAGCTTTTTCATAGGATTATTGAGAAAGTGGAGCTATCTAACATGAAAGGCATTGTGTATCTCATGCTCACCACACCCTTTGTCTATAATTTTGACCTTGATTTGGGAGTCAATTTTTCTAGATGATGTTGATGTCAAAGTGTAGGATCAACATACGATGAATATGGTACTGATGGTGGAGGAATGGTGGCATCCACACTAGGAAAATGATGAGAATTATTATAGGGACCTTAGAATAATCTAAAATATTGAAAGAAATTATGACTAATGAGAACTATGATTTCTACACCATTTTATAGGAATTTGATATATTAATGGTATGTGGATGGGAATGCCTACATGGCACGGATCCATGGGTGACTAAGAAGGATGTTATATGGAAGTTCAAGGTTAAGAAAATGAAACAAGGTGTTATATAGGACTACACCCAATTGGATTGGAAGCCAATTAATTTCTTTAGATTGTCCATATGTGTCATAAAATCTAATATTTATTCTCTTCTATGGTTCCATGTTATCATTAATATATCCCAATTTCATAATAACATTATATGTACATAGATTAAAAATATACCCACCATATATAATAACTCCTTTTACTTGACACTTATTTAAAATACCATCTACATGGAGTGCTTTGGTATGGGATGGTTAAATATAAGGCATGTCATTTGGAGTGAATTCAAGCTAATAGGAAGAAGTCAAGTGACCTATCATGGCATAGAATTTATCAAAATTGATATTACTAGGGACTTGTTACTCTCTCAAAGCATGGTCTAATATGCCCTTATAAAGAGGTGATGAACAAATAAGATCCAAGATGGACGGGTAATTGCAAATGTAATGCCCCGCCAAGTAACCCTAAAGGAATTTGCAATTAACATCATAAGCGAACCAATTTTTTTTTTATAAAGTGCATTTAACATACACATTCACTTACTAATTAACAACAACCTCTAAGGCTACAAGGTTAGGATTACTTAAACCCACAAATACATATTACATATAACCATAACCTTATGAACTTTATGAAATCACCATCATACATCATAAGAATATCACATAACATAAAAAGATAATCAACCGAGATACAATCTCATAAACATTATCTTAAACCAATAGTTACATCACTCATTCCCAGAATGAGGCAGTAGTATAAAAGATTACAATTAAAAAATTTCACCTCATAAACATAAGAGGGATAAAATAACTTATACAAGTTAAAATATTACAATGCAAGATAATACAACAAGAATCGCGAGCTGTCCATCTGGATGTCTCGCCACCAAGTTCTGAAGATCGATGGGGACCCAACGGTTTTGGTGCATGTTCCACCCTACCAATGTGGTACCCGAAGGCCCACCCCCCATGCTAGGAGATAGTAACAAAGTAACATGGACAAGGATCTACTACCTCTAACCAAAGGCAAACTCATACTGACTCATACTGTTATAACCAACCAAATGAATTAACAAGTACAACTCATTCACTATACAAGTACGAATCAAATACAACTCATTCACCATGCAAGTACGAATCCAATACAATGCACGTACAAATCTAGTACAATACAAGTACAAATCAAATACAATACATGTACACATCAAGTACAATACAAGTACAACTCCAACATCACTGACATAGGTCACATTGCTTCCAGACATAATAATAATCAAGTATGCTCAAGAACCATACACATAAAACAATTAACAACAGTTGTCATAGATAGAGTGTCATCGCAAGGTTTGTCATGAGATCTCCTCTGGGCATTCTTCATAGGCTCCGGCACAAGTAATCCTGGTGGCCTCAACCGAATCCCGGCACTCATACTCACTCATGCGGAATCAACTACCTCTCGCAAGAACAAGATAGTTGATCTTGCCATTCCAGGCCTTCTCACTCATCCCAAGTCTAAACAAGCCCTTGTGTCTATGAGTGAGGATTAAATTATCTTGATTAATGTGAGAAGTTAGTCCTAATCTTCTAAGTACATTATTTTAATTATCACTTGTTTAAATCACTCCTGAAGGTTATCCAGTTTACCTCTTTGGGCTCTGGCGCCTAACAGAAGCCACTCTTCTATTCGACAACACACATCCAAACAATCCACCAAGGGAACCACAAGTGCATACCAACTAGGCATCATAATCCACTCCAACACAAGGAGGATACAAATAATAGAACTCACTCCATACATCTTGGAGGCAACAATCACATAGTCCACTCCTTTCATAGGAGGTAACAAAAGATCCCACTCCAAACATCTTGGAGGCAACAACACATAGTCCACTCCTTTCACAGGAGGCAACAAGATGAAACCACATAACAAGGTCACTCCATACAAGGAGACACGGATCCCATAATCCGCTCCTAAACCAACGAGGTGCAAACATCCCCGTTCATGAAAACCGGGTAAAACTGAAAAGACGCCATGCACTACCCAAGGGAAAACAACTGGATGGCATAAAGATTCAATAACCCTTATCCTCTAAGTTCTTTTGGAAGACTTATAATTTAGGACTAACACTAAATCCCAAAACCAACAATGCAACTTGACGACATAACAACAAAAGCATTCAAGTCATCAATCAAATCTAATATTTGGATTTCCTAAATCCATACTCATTCAATAGGTAGTGTTGACAAAGTCAAAGACATGATAAGTAGATCATCTAAAATAATCATAACCCCTATTTCCCTTTTCATTATTGGAATTTAAAACAATTAAACTTACTTCCCTTTACTGAATACAAAGAATTAAATCCTTTAAGATAATCATAAAGAAGATACTACTTTTGGATATACTAAATCCATATCTCTTTTATAATCCAATCACAATGATTCAATTAATCTAAATAGAAATTAATAAATAACATAATTGATTGCCTCATCACTAAAAAAACTTCTTAATTTACTTTTAAATTGACACAAATCCATGCAAATAAACTTTTTCCATTTCCTAACCAAATCTTACATCTCATTCAATTTTCTATTTTAAACATTCAATCACTTTAATATAATAACATATTGTTTCTCTATCCATTTTTCATATACACTAATCAATCCATTTTTAAATCTATATTCAATAATACATTGCATGCATCTCATTAAAATAAAATACGATAATGAATTTACCCTTAACATATTTTACATGCTCCATATTATATATACACCAAACATATATATTAATAAACTCAATTATATAGATTCTTTAATATTCCAATCACAATGATTAATTTGTTCTATGGAAATAAAACATAATAACTATTTGTCTTTTTCAATAGAGATAGTTCCTAAATTTACTTCTAATGCAACCTAACACTATTGCAAACAATCTTTTCCAATTTTCTATCCGGAGTCTATGTCTCATCAACCATCCATTTAAAAACATGCAATTTCATCAATGTATAAAAATATCTTTTGGCTTGTCCATTTGGCCACGCATTCATATTGTTTCTAATTAAATCTCATTAAATAAAACAAACATTTCAATATAAATATTTCTATAATTCTTCAATATATTTAAATATATTTCTCTATACATTTTCTACACATACTAATTATTTCTTTTAAAACACTAATAATACCCAATTTGCAAACAACAGAATAAAATAAGATAAAATATTATTTATTCTCTCAAATGGATATATATACCTTCACTATATATCTACTAAATATAAATTAATATATTTAAATATATTTAATCATTAACATATCTTCTATCCTTTGCAGAATATCAAATTGATTAATTCAAAATAAAATATCCTTTATCATCAATATTTTAAAATATAAATATATTTTTCCAATTAAATCAAATTAATAATTGAACCTTTTACATATGGATTTAAATTCCACAATTCAATTTTAAATTATGCATTCTTTAAATCAAATATTTAACTCCTTCAATTAAACTTTAACATGCCATTTTAAAATAACAATAATTTTCCCATATGTTTATAATTATAAATCCACCAATCTAATATACAAATTTTATTTAAAATAATATAAATAAATATAATACTTTAGTATTATAAATTATAATATAAAATATTATTAAATAATATTTTAATATTATAATAACAATACATAAAATATTAATATTTATAAATATCAATTTATTATTATTTTATTTTCAGAACAGCCATGGGAAAATAATTTAACAGTAGTCTCATGTTTCAAGCATAACTCAAAAACTACGATCTGGGTATTTGCGATTTTTGGACAGGGTTAAGAAAATATCAAAATGCAAAAACCCTTTAAATTTCTTGAAAACTCAGTTTGTGAAAGTAAAGTTATAGGTGACGCAATCTGACCATTTTACCATGAAAATATAACTATACTGTAGATTTTAAAATCCGATTTTTAATAATAACAGAGGGTTTCATTTTCTAAAAACATTCTAAATGCCTTGTTCAATCTCTATGTTTAATTTCAATAACAATAAAATCAATTTCTCCAAATAATTTAAATTCAACTAAGGTTTCCACAATTTTCACTCAAGAATTTTCACAAGCAAAGGCTGTAAATTTGTTTAATTCTTTTCTTCTAATATCAAATTTATTTTCTAAAACAGATTTAACAAATGAATCTTTAATCACTACTATTTAAAAAAAAACAATCAAGAACAATAAAATACAAAGAGGAAAACCTGGTACAAGAAGCTACAGGAAGAGATGAATTTTTGATGCAAGTCTCCTCCAAAGATTTCCTGAATTTTCTTCAATCCTCCAATGAATCCAATCCAAAATCCAACAAATGCAAACAATCTTTCCTTCAATCAATTCTTCAATCAAACTTTCTTCAAACCCTTGTGCAAATTTTCCAAAATTTCTTTCCTGCTGTAAAAATGTATTTTTCTAAAAACTTTCTTGCCCTAAAATTAAAACATATCTTCTTATAAATCAAAAATACCTAATACAACCCCAATTCACATTACATGCAAATTAGATATTTCAATTTCAATTTCAATTTCAATTTCACTTTCACTTTCAATTTTAATTTCCATTTCAATTTCACTTTTCAAAAACCCACTTTCAATTTAAAATGAAATTTCAAATAATAAATTAATTTCCAAAGTTGCAACCAATTTCCCAAATAAACATTTAATTACAATTTCTAATTTAATTCTCACACGTTGGAATTAAATTCCAAAATTAATTCTAATTCTTTTATTTCCTTTCATTCTCTTGCATCACGTTTAATTAATTAATTTAATTATTTAATAACTAAATTCAACCCCCATGGATTAAATTTAATTACTTAAATAAATTAAATATAATTAATTAATTTAAGTATAAACTTTTATCCACATTGCATTATTTAAATTAAATACCCATCAACATGATTTAAATGCAATTATTTTAAATATTTATTTCCAAATAAAGAATGCTTCAGAATTAAATAACATCAAAGCAAGACCAGACAATGACTCGACACACACAACTGACAACACACTAAGGCTAGGGTGTAAACTTGACACATGTTACCTAGCCACTATCTCCCGTTCAACTTAACCGTTGGATCGACACGCTCAAACCTGTGAAGCCAGGTGGAGTCGATGTCATGTACCTGCAATCCTGCAACCAAGTAAACAACATCATACAATATATCCAGCATATAATACACACCGTGAAGAAGGAATTACGGATTCGCAGGGCGCTCACAAGCGAGTGATGTGAACTCGTCCTCTTCACCCATACACTCATCAAAATTGACACTTCCATCATAATTCCAATAATCTCATAATAATATCTTATTCTAATTCTACAACATCATTAATCCATAATGCATGTGAAACAATAATCAGATAACTACATCCCACAATAATAGTTGTCGCTCAATAGTAGCGATCAAAACATCATAACAAAATGTATCCAGTGTCAAATTAATTGCAACCAAACATAGCATAAAACAACTTGAACAAGAAGCAAAACGAAGGGATGTTACAGCAAAAAGATAGGGGACCAAAAAGTGGTCACACCACTTTTGTCCCATAAAAGACATAATGTGCTCACATTCCCAAGAAGAAAAAATAGATATCTTTCTCTTTTCATCTCTTTCTAGCTCACACTCTCCCTCTTCCTCAAATTATATACATGAAATAAAAAATTAATTATAAGTGACATTTATATATGGAAATTTATTTTCTTATACTTTAAGTTATATTTCAAGTATATAGTTTTAGGATGTTTGAGAATGGTTTCAAATCTCTAGGAGTTATAATGTATATTCTAGGTTTTGGAAGATCTTATAATTTTTCAAACTTAGTCAAATTTCAGTAATCAACAAGATCCTATCATCTTACAATTGACTAAGGGTAAATTTTTCAAAATCATCATCAATCCTTTCCTTAGAAAAAGGAGGACATTTTCTATCCAAAATACCATAAAGTGAGATGGCCGAGCCCCCCACACACCCCATCAAGAACTAAGATCCAAACACAACTAAAATAAAACCTCTAAATTTGGAAGATAACCAAGATCGATTACCAACTCTCTCTCTCTCTCTCTCTCTCTCTCTCTCTCTCTCTCTCTCCTGAGTTATATCTATCTATCTATATCCCTCTTTTTATCCATATCTCTCCCTCTCTCCATTTCTCCAATCACTCACTCCCTCTTTCTATATCACTCCTTCTCCCTCGATATGTATATGTATATGTATATATGTGTATGTATATATGTATGTATATATAGGTATGAATATATATATATGTATATATGCATGCATGTATGTGTATATATGCATATATATTATATATATGTGTATGTGTGTGTATGTATGTATATGTATGTATGTAAGTATATGTATATATGCATATATATTTATATATATGTACATATATATATGTATATATGTATATATATATGTATATATGTATATGTGTATATATTTATATTATATATATATATGTATATATATATATATGTATGTATATTATAAATATATACACATATACATATATATGTATATTATACACACACACATATATCTATACATATCTATACACACATATATTATATATACATATATGTATATATATTTATATATATGTATGTATATACATACATATATGTATCATATCCCTCTCTCCCCTTTCTCTTCTCCCCTCTATCTTTCCCAAGTTATATATATTTCTAGATATATCCCCCTCTTTCTATATCTCTATATCTCTCCCTCTCCCCCCCTCTTATCTCTCTCCCTCTCTACCTATATATTTATCTTTTTCTACCTCTATCTCTCTATCCCCCTCCTCTATATATCTCTCTCTCCTTCCTTCTCTATCTCCCCCCTCTTTGTATATATAAATATCACTCTCTCTCACCATCTCTCTCTCTCTCTCTCTCTCTCTCTCTCTCTGTCTTCTCTCTCTTCCTAGACCTTTATATCTATAAATCTATTTGTTTCTCTATATCTCCATATTTATCCTTCTATATCTCCCTCTCTTTACCCATATATCTCTCCCTATCTCTATATTTATCTTTATATCTCTTCATCTCTCCCTCTATGTATATTTATCTTCTACATCTCTCACTATCCCTCTCTCCTCTAACTCTCTCTTTATCTCTCAGTCTCCATATCTATCTCCATCTCCATATCCATCTCTATTTTACTCTCTATCTCTCTCCCTCTTGGTAATGGATCCTATTTATCTTTCTAATTCAATTATTTTTGTTTCATCTATGTTTGGATCTTAGTTCTTGATGGGTGTGTAGGGGGATTTCCCCTCCCACTTCTATCATAGGGGGAGATAAATAGATACATGAGAGAGGAGAAGTAGAGGGGGAGATATATAGAGAGAGATAGGGAGGGAGGGAGGGAGGGAGAGAGGGGTAGGTATAGAGAGGGAAAGGGGAGAGGGAGAGATATAAAGATATATCTGGAGGGAGAGGGGGAGAGAGCGGGGGGGAGTGAGGGAGGGAGAGGCTGGTAGAGAGAGAGGGGGAGATATGTAAAGATATATTTAGAGGGATAGGAGAGAGAGAGAGATGGGGGAGAGGGAGAGATATATAGATATATAGATATATAGAGGGACCCAAAGAGAGTGAGAGGTCACATAAAAGTAAACAGGGAAGGAGGCATGGAGGGGGATGTATATAGAGAGAGGGGGATAGGGGAAGGGAGAGAGATGAGATAGAGATTAGAGAGGGAAGGAGGGAGGAAAGGAAAGGTAGAGAGAGATATATAGATGGATCATGATAGAGAGAGATGTGAGATAAATAGTAGTAGAGAGGGAGGGGGAGAGGGAGAGAGAAAGAGATAGAAAGAGAGAGGGGAAAGGTAGAGATATAGAGAGATGTATAAGGAGAGGCTTGATGATGCTTTTGAATAGTTACAAAGTTACCCTTAGAAAATTGCAAGATGATAGGATCCTACAAATTATTAAAATTTTATTGTTTGAAAAATTATAAGATCTTCCAAAACCTAAAACCTACATTATAACTCAATAGAGATCCAAAACTATTCTCAAACATCTTGAATTTATATACATGAAATATAACTTAAAGTATAAAAAATAAATTTCCTTATACTTAAATTTTTATTTCATGTATAGAGTTTGAGGAAGAGGGAGAATGTGAGCTAGAGAGAGATGGGAAGAGAAAGAGAGTTAGTTTTTTCCTTTTGGAAATATGAGTGTGTTATAGTGTGCTCATGTTCTATAACACAAGTGTGATATAATGCGCTTGCATTAATATTTTCTTTGGGTGTTTCAAACTCTTAGGGTTGTATTTTCCTTGGGTATCCAACCCAAAGGGTTGGACTTACATGTCATCTCCCATAGACGTGTTTTTGCAAATTCTATACAAATGGAAAAATATCGAGTGTGCTCTCCTTCAAGTGTGCACATCTTTCGATGTCAAGTTTAAAAAGTAACATAGTAATGTTAAGTTCTCTTTAGCTTTCTAACCATGTAATTTTTTCTATGTTTCAATTACGTTAAGGTTTTGATCTTTAATTTCTTTTGTCAATGTCTACATATTTTGTCAATAGCCTGTGTATAGTATTTTTGGTTTCATTTTTTACCAGTTCATCAAAATTTAAAACAAAATTCATTTTTTAAGAAACTAGATTCTATTTTATACACAGTCAAAAAAATATTTTCAATTAGTTTCCAGAAAAAAATAAGGGGGTGCACACTAATTTTTTTATTTTTTTGGATGTGTCCACTTTGAAAAATAGTAAAAATAATATATTCATTAAAAAAATAGCTAATTTTTTTTATATATATTCATGGTGTTAGCTAATTTTTTGTCGAAGTGATTTTTGAAATACTAAATAAGTTAACATTTTAAGGGCAACACACTAGATGCTATGTAATGTTTATTTGAATAAAACAATAGAAATTTGTGTGTTGACCCTATTTGAACCCCTTAATCTCCACCATTTTCAAAAAAAATAGTATTTCAGAAAGTAGATTCAGATCACTATGACTCTTATTCTTGTTGCATATTTAAATTTTTAGTGCAATTTCTCATCCAAGATCAGTCTTTCATGATTTTAGAAGAAAAAAGTGACCACTTAAGACTCCCTTTTGGTACCCCATTTCCTTGAATTTAATTGGATATATATGCTATAATCTTCCTAATATTCTCAAGGAAATCGTATTGGGTGGCTTGTTGAGAGGATGAGAGTGTCCCTCGAATGGTAACCTGAGCACACCTAGTATTCATAACACAATTGGGACATTTAATTGTGATAGTGTTTAATTATGGATAGACTTATTGGATATGACAAACTATTAAGTCATATGAGGTGGGTGTGGCATTTTCATTATTTTTTTGGGTATTGTGGGATGGGCCTTTAATTGATGTTGAGGGTTGGTTTTAGTCATACTTTTGTAATGGATCCTTATAGATATATAATCACTCATTAAGTGAGGAGGATGAGGAACCTTCCACTATAAGTTCACCATGATTGATAAGATCATGGACATAATTTTTAAGTTGTATGCATTTAGAAAGGGTATGACCTTTAGCATGATGGTGTTTACAATTATTTTCCCTATACCATGTGGGTTTGGGTTTTTTTTCCTCAAAGGGTTGTGTATATTGATATTTAATCATGTTTACATTAATGAGTTTGTAGAATATATTTTATATAGATTCCCCTAAAGGAGTATATTTGTATCTTGGATTTCTAGGGGATTTTAGTTATCCTTATGGTATATAAATATGAGTTTATTGTAAGAAATTTTGAACATTGGGGTTTGTTTTATTTTATATTGTTGGAAAATTTTGGAATCAATGAACCCATCACTTAAAACATTCTTATTTTTAGGCCAACATCTTTATTTGGCATTGATCTGGGTAGCATTGTCTTTGTCCTTGTTATAAATCTTGACCAAACCCTTGGAGACAAGGTTTTTCTTTATGGTGATTCATTTGTCAATAATTTCATCAAAGGTTGAGATACAATGGACTTGTAAGTGAAAATCCATTTCTAGAATATTTTTTATGATAAAAATGTTAACAGGTTGTTATTTTGGTATGGACCAAGGGAAACAACTAGTAAGACTCCTCCATATTTGGAGGAAGGAAGGAAATATATCACCATTTCATTATTTGGCATTAAAAAGGTCAATAATTGAAAGTTCATATTTTTTTGTATGAAAACGGTTTACAATTTTTTAGATAATTCCAAAAAAGTGGGAATGGGCCTATGAGGAAGGTGCAAAAACCACTAGAGATCTTGTCCTCCCAAAATTCTTAGAAAAAATTGCATGAAGTATATGTTGCTATAGGCCACTTCTTGATATGTCATAAAAATTTCTCTTACACATTCACGTGGGTCTCCTTTCCCCTTATATTTGTCTAGTTTTGGTATTTTAAATTTTGAGGTAATGGTACTATGTTATTGACCTTTCAAAGGGGCAAAGACATAGTTCTTTGAGCTTGTATCTTTTCTTTTGTTGTAGTCATTTTTATCCTCGTAATTTTGATCTTCATCTCTTTCCACTCTTGGACCAAGGGACAACTAGGAGTTGGATTTGGCGTGTGTGATGGTGTTTGTTTTTTATTAGAGGTAAATAACAGGTTTTGAAGGGGCCCCAAAACCCTTTACAAAAAAGAGCAGTTGAAACAAAAGAAAACTACAATAAGTAGATATCATCCCATACATAGCGCACCATCAACAAAAAAGGAGGAACATAATAAAAAACATTACATATTCTTCAATATATCTGTAGCCTCCACATCACACACCACATCCTTCTGACCCTCATCCAAGGCATCAAACAGTTCTTTAATAGGATCCCCAGCCTAAGCTTTAGTCTTGTTATGAGTCCTAGCCCTAGGCCCACCCACATTCACCTCACTAATCAAAATATTATTCTTAACACCGCCCTTATCAACAAATGCCTCTCCCTCCAACAGCTTACCACCACCACCAATATCACCACAATGAGCAGTCTCCTTGCGTATCTTGGAAATGTCAAGAGGAGAGGTAATATCGATAGACTCAAAATTAACCCCAGATTTAGTCCCCTCCCCACCCTTATCCATGTTAGCATAAATCCTCTCCAGATGATTTTCAAGGGTGAGAAATCTACCTTCAAGATTATGCTTCATGTTGAGCGTTTCCTCCGCCACAATTTTCAAAGAGTTCATCAGATCATCAATTTGATTTTGAACTAGGGACTCATTAGCTTTACTCATCACACCATGAACTTTCACATTGGTCATATTAAGTTCATGGAATATCCATTGAAATAACTTTTAAAAAACAATGGAACCCTCTCTAGCAATTCCCAAAACATCAAAAATATTTTCCTTATCAATGTTGAAAATTACCTTACCCACAACATCCTCCTCATGAGAGGAGCTTACCTTATCCTGACTGGCAGAGACTTCCTTCCCCTTCCCAACAACAACCGGCATTTTGATTTTTCGAATAGACTCCACAATCTCTGCAACAACTGCCTTTCTTTTCTTTTGCCTATCTGATTCCACAATTGGAGAATCCTCAGCACCTTTCCCCACCTCTACCACAGCCTTCCTTTCCATTTGCAAGTCTGAAACCTCAATCGATGAATCCACAACACCTTGTCCACCTACAATCTTAAGTGGAGAATTCATCTCTAGTAGTTGGCTCATACATTTGACAACCAGCTTCTTACTACTTCCCATCTCCAGCTCCTTTTTTTCTTTCATCCCCAAAGCAAGGGGAGATGAAGACACCTCACTAGCCACTTCCTTCTTTTCCTTCATGCATCTACTCATCATTTCAGCAGTCGGCTCCTCTTTTTTAGACTTCCCTAAAGCAGGGGATTGAGTGTCCACTTTGATGGTATCAAGAGATTATGGTACATAGTCAACATCCTCCTCAGATTCTGACTCCTTTTCCAAGATGAGCTTCCTATTCTTTCCTTTCTTACTAGCCATCTCCTCCTCAGAGACCATATCATATTCTTTCTCTGGATTTCCCTGCTTACCCTTAGGGGTAGAAATCGGCTTAGCAACTTCAAATTATTTAGCATAATCAAAGATTAAAAGGATAAGTCCCATATGTAAAACAATATTCTTTGGGTTTTTCTTATGGTCCTTGAGGCTAGAGTCCAGAGAAGCCAAAAGATAATAGGGAAAATAAATCCTTTTCTTGTGGCAAAAATGATTGAGCAAAATGTGTGATGGTGTTTGTTGGTAATATAGTGGTTGGTTATATGTGGGTCAATATGTAAGTGGTATATATTGTTGTTGTCATTGGAAAAGTGATTTTTGATGTATGAGTTGGAATTTAGGTGGTACATATTATTTTTTGGGGGATGGTTATTATTGAGGGATAAACTGAGATGTTTTTAGGGGTGATAGTTGTTGAAATGATGGTTATTGGTAAGTAGGTTAAAATATTGGGGGTGGAAGGTAATGTGAGACCCCTCTTTTACTAACTAATTATCATTGAGTTGATAGCTTCATGGTTAGTTTATGTTATGGACATTATTACATTATAGATTGTTTACTTTTCCAATGACCTTAGTTGATGTTGTATATGGGCATGGTTGATTTTATCTCTATGGTTAATGGTTTATTAGGTGATTTCATTTCTATGTGATTCTTATGTGTGGATTTAATTATTATTTGATGGTTATGGTACATTTTCATATGTGGTAAATTTATGAGTTCATATACTATAAGATGTGGTTTATTTGGAGAATTAAATTTTATTATGTTGATGTATTGAATTATAAAATAGATATTTAACTAATTGCATGTTGAATTTTAAATGCATTATATTTATTGATGCTTCAACTATGACTATAATTATAATGTACTAATAATTATGGCAAGTGTTCAAATTTATTGTCAATGAGAATCAAGAGTCACAATATTAGCCTAATTGTGCTCAACTAGTTAAGTCAATCCTTGTCCATATAGAGGGACTAAGGTCACATGTGTTATGGGTACTTCTATTATAATGTGAATGTGTTTCTTAAGTGACGTGGAATTAATATAATTTCATATGGGGAATTATTTTTGTATTGTTTTAGTTGTGTGTTAAATGGTCATGTGTTGAAATAATTGTCGCTTAAGTGTTTAAATTTTAAGTTACTTTCTTAGGGGATTTTAAATGGTTTTGAGTGGGTATTTTTATTCCTTTTGATCAATTTTAAAGTCTAAAGGACTATGAGATGAGGTCATTTTTGAGTGTAGTAATTAATATAAAACTATTTTCTAACCTCTAAAAATTACCATTTTTAAATGGTGATGAAATTAGGAGGTGGTTAGGATGAGGTTGGGTGAGATGTCACCACCCTATCCCATCCACTAGTTTGTTGGTTTGAGGATAATATTCTCCATGATTCACCATGGTGAATACACATGGAGGATCCTCTTGGAAGGGAATCTCCCAAGTGGAGAGTTCCAAGGTAGCTAGGTGTCATGAGATTGTGAGCTTTAAGGTTGGGGTTGTTAATGCTGAAAATGAGAAAACTAATGAATTTATAAAATCATAATCAAAATATTTTCAACGTCACATCAATGAAGTCTCTCCTAAATGAATACAAATAAAAAAATTTAATACGAAACTACGAAAATCCAAACATAAGCATTCAAAAGAAAAATAACTCCATTTCTTCCTATCATCAAGATCTTGGATTACACATTTGATGCTCTCATATTTTTATAAGAACAAATGTATCAAGAAGCTATGATGAATGGATGTAAGGTTTTTGTGATCAAAATAAAATATGATTAATGTTGAGAAGAGAGAGGGATTATATAGATTTCCTCACAGGATAGATCCATGTTATGGGAGAAATGTGGGATTAAAAGAGTGAAATGGAGAAATGGATATTTATCCCATATTGTTTGATCAAGTGTAATTGATGGGAATGAAAGAAATAAATGGGAGAGTTTATGATATGATGGAGGTTTAGGAATTTAGAATTAAAGTGGATTTTTGAATTAGATGAATGATTTAATTAAATGGATTTATGTATGAAAATGCAAATGTTTAAACAAAATATGCAATGGATAAAGATTCATGTAAATTAATGTATGAATATTTTAATGATTTATGTGAATAGAGTATGTATGAAATGGAGAGATGATTTATGGATAATTGATTATGTGTGTAAGGCCACCCAATAATTTAGCCACTTGATCAGTTCTCTTTGAGGCAAACTCAAGATCTTTTAGTACCTTGTAAAAATTCCCTACATGAATTATGGTTAAGGTGATTTAGTTATTTGTGAGATGTAGAGTATAAGCAAGTAATGTTTCTTCAGTGATGTTATTTGGATAGTTACCATTGTGAACTAATTGTGATCTACATTATTATATTGTTATTTAATATTTATTAGTTTGTTGTAGTTTGAATTGTTATATGAGTATTATGTGGGTATTATTGTTAACTTTATTTTATGTAGTAGTTCAATGTGAGAAATTATTATATATATAGTGAGCTAAGAAATAAATAAAATATAATAACGGTAATATTATTGTCACTATGCTATTTAATTATGATAAAGATTGAGACAAAATTATACTAAATTGTTAGTATAATTTGGTTATAAGTTCAAAATTACTATTGTAAGAGTAATATTTCTTATTAAACTAAGAAACTACTCTTGTTAACTCAAAATGATAGTTGTTATAAGAGGATTGAATATTTTGGATATGCATATATATACAAATAATATTAAGTTCATGTTAATTGTTATCCACTTGATTTCATGATCATAAGAATAGTGTTTTGCAAAACATTACTATCATAAAATTAGTATAATTATTACAATATTATAGTAGTTATGTTCTTGTTTTATTCATTAAAGGATTCATGTATGATATGTTAAGATTAAGGGTTGTGTCGATAATTAGCATGAACACTTAACAATCATACTCCATGATGGGCTTGGATATGAATTTAAATTCAAGTCAATATTTACAAAATTGTTTAATGATCCCAATTTTAGGAAATTGAATTCTAGCTTCTTGTAATTTATTCTCCATTGTGCACTCGTATTGAGGATTAAAGAATAAAGTCCTAGGTGGTTTAAGTTGTCAACATGGGTGCTTTTTGTACTCATAGCCCCCACCTATGTGTTGCATATGAATCAATAATTTCTAGGCTACCTCCTTTAGTTGTGCCATTAAAATATTTAATACGTGATGGGAGGTGTATTTATTACAGTAAGTGGGTGGCTACATAATGAATTCCCATCTCCTCCTCCAGGTTGAATTGCAGTCCATTGAACCTGCACCATTTATGAGGTATGGGGAGGATGTCGATTTCATGAACAATTGTATTTGAGTGGGGTCTGGTGCATCGAACTCTTGTAGGTTTGAGTGTTCAGTAAGGCTAACTTTTAAAATAGCCATACTGTGCGATATCAAAAATAAATATTGATAGTGAGAAGCATTAAATGGGGGGGATGGTAAAGAAATGCGAGACCATTTTGAAGTATGGTGTTACCAACTCTTCTAGAGGGAGAGTTATGACTTGATTAGCTTGCGGAGGAAAGAAAGGGGCAGAGCTTTCGAATAGGGAGGAACATCCCTTTTAAGCATAGGAACGAATATCCATGAGGTAGTTACAGACGCCTGGATGGGTATTTTTGAAAACTGTGGTAGTGTTGTCAAGGCCCATGAACTGTGTAACAATGCGCTTGAAGTATAACTCATGGCTTTGAGGGATAGGATGAGGGAGAGAGAGAAAGGAGAGGAATATAGAAGCGATAGAAGAAAGTTGAGATAGGCAGTTGAAAAAACATCAAGATATGACCATGGCTCAGCTCATTCTAGGTGTAGGAGACGTAACCTTTGCTAGTGTGGAACAAGTGAACATCGAGTTGTTCACTCCTACATACGATGCCATTGTGAGCCAGTTTCTTACTGATTTCATAAAACTAGAAGTAAATGAGCAGCTTGTTCTCACATATGTAATTTACCTTTTCACCATTTTTCATTATCTCTAATTTTATAAGATTGAAAATTATAAGCGATTATATTTGTCTCTATTGACTTTACATTGTTTCAAACTTACAAGTACTGGTTGTATTAGCCCAAACCCACTCCTTGCTCGATGGCAGATGTATTTCAATTATACCTTAAATTTATTAATTTTAAGAAATGTTTGTTATATCTGAGAATCACTAAATTGTTGTGCTTCCACATTTTGCATTCAATTTTACCATAGCATTCCCAAACATAACATCGGACAGAAACACACCTACTGTTATTCTTTGATGGATGTACATGTCCTATTCCAAAGTGCTCATTTTATTACAGGCAGGGGGATACAGGAAAAGTTATGGAATTTGGCTTTACACTTGCCAATTGCATTTGTTTGAGTGTTATTAAAGCCTTCTTCAACAAATCCATTTTGTGCATATCCTACATTCATTACATTCTAGCGACCACAGGGCTTTGAGGCATTATGTCAAATAGTTCACGTGCCTTTTCTATGCTTCCCTTTCTGAATACATGCCTATCAGGGGTAGTTGCATCTGCAACATCTGTTAAACTCCTCTATTTACATTGTATGATGAATGTCCATACCCTATTTCAAAGCTCCCATTTTTGAAAAAGTAGAGAGGATGTTGGAAAGGGGTTCAAAATCTAGATCTACACCTGTCGATTACATATGCTTGAAAGTTTTTTTTAAAGCCTATTCAACAAATCCATTTCAGGTATATCCTGGGATCATTGCATTCCATGAGACCACATTTCTTCCAGGCATTATGTCAAACAATTTTCATGCCTTTTCTATGCTTTTGCATATTGCATACATGTTTTTCAGGTCCCTTGCAATTACAACATCTGAAAACAAATAAATACATAAATGAATAGTAAAAATAAAATAAGGATATAGTTTATTCAAACACTTTCTTTTTTAAGATGTTTTATTAAACAATTCACTTATTTGTCTATACTATCACATGTTGTGTGCATGACTACCGAAACCACCTATATTCCATTAAGTTTGATAGATGCCCAATGTAATGCCCCGCCAAGTAACCTTAAAGGAAGTTGCAATTAACATCTTAAGCGAACCAATTTTTTTTTATAAAGTGCATTTAACATACACATTCACTTACTAATTAACAACAACCTCTAAAGCTACAAGGTTAGGATTACTTAAACCCACACATACATATTACATATAACCATAGCCTTATGAACTTTATGAAATAAACATCATACATCATAAGAATACCACATAACATAATAAGATAATCAACCAAGATACAATCTCATAAACATTGTCTTAACCAATAGTTGCATCACTCATTCCCAGAATGAGACACAAGTATAAATGTATTACAATTACATAACTCCACCTCATAATCATAAGAGGGATAAAATAACTTATACAAGTTAAAATATTACAATGCAAGATAATACAACAAGAACCACGAGCTGTCCATCTGGATGTCTCGCCACCAAGTACTGAAAATAGATGGGGACCCAACGGTTTTGGTGCATGTTCCACCCTACCAATGTGGTACTCGAAGGCCCACCCAACATGTTAGGAGATAGTAACAAAGTAACATGGACAAAGATTCTACTACCTCTAACCAAAGGTAGACTCAAACTGACTCATACTATTATAACCCACCAAATGAATTAACAAGTACAACTCATTCACCATACAAGTACGAATCAAGTACAACTCAAGTACAATACAAGTACAACTCCAACATCACTGACATAGGTCACATTACTTCTAGACATAATAATAATCAAGTATGTTCACAGAACCATACACATAAAACAATTAACAACAGTTGTCATAGATAGAGTGTCATCGCAAGGTTTGTCATGAGATCTCCTCTGGGCATTCTTCATAGGCTCCGACACAAGTAATCCTGGTGGCCTCAACCGAATCCCGGCACTCATACTCACTCATGCGGAATCAACTACCTCTCACAAGAACAAGATAGTTGATCTTGCCATTCCAGGCCTTCTCACTCATCCCAAGTCTAAACAAGCCCTTGTGTCTATGAGTGAGGATTAAATTATCTTGATTAATGTGAAGTTAGTCTTAATCTTCTAAGTACATTATTTTAATTATCACTTGTTTAAATCACTTCTGAAGGTTATCCAGTTTACCTCTTTGGGCTCTGGCGCCTAACAGAAGCCACTCTTCTATTCGACAACACACACCCAAACAATCCACCAAGGGAACCACAAGTGCATACCAACTAGGCATCATAATCCACTCCAACACAAGGAGGATACAAATAATAGAAACTCACTCCAAACATCTTGGAGGCAACAATCACATAGTCCACTCCTTTCACAGGAGGTACAAAAGATCTCACTCCAAACATCTTGGAGGCAACAACACATAGTCCACTCCTTTTATAGGAGGCAACAAGATGAAACCAAATAACAAGGCCACTCCATTCAAGGAGACACGGATCCCATAATCTGCTTATAAACCAAGGAGATGCAAACATTCCCGTTCGTGAAAATCGGGTAAAACTGAAAAGACGCCATGCACTACCCAAGGGAAAACAACTGGATGGCATAAAGATTCAACAACCCTTATCCTCTAAGATTTTTTGGAAGACTTATAATTTAGGACCAACACTAAATCCCAAAACCAACAATGCAACTTGACGACATAGCAACAAAAGCATTCAAGTCATTAATCAAATCTAATATTTAGATTTCCTAAATCCATACTCATTCAATAGGTAGTGTTGACAAATTCAAAGACACGATAACTAGATCATCTAAAATAATCATAACCCCTATTTCCCTTTTCATTATTGGAAATCTAAAACAATTAAACTTACTTCCCTTTACTGAATACAGAGAATTAAATCCTTTAAGATAATCATGCGGAAGATACTACTTTTGGATATACTAAATCCATATCTCTTTTATAATCCAATCACAATGATTCAATTAATCTAAATAGAAATTAATTAAATAACATAATTGATTGCCTCATCAATAAAATAACTTCTTAATTTACTTTTAAATCGACACAAATCCATGCAAGTAAACTCTTTCCATTTCTTAACCAAATCTTACATCTCGATCAATTTTCTATTTAAAACATTCAATCACTTTAATATAATAACATATTATTTCCCTATCCATTTTCCATATACACTAAGCAATCCATTTTTAAATCTCTATTCAATAATATATTGCATGCATCTCATTAAAATAAAATACGATAATGAATTTTACACTTAATATATATATATATGCTCCATATTATATAGACACCAAATATATATATTAATAAATTTAATTACATATATTCTTTAGTATTCCATTCACAATAACTAGATTACTCTATGGAACTAAATAAAACATAATAACTATTTGCCTTTTTCAATATAGTTAGCTTCTAAATTTACTTTTAATGCAACCTAGCACTATTGCAAACAATCTTTTCAATTTTCTATCCGGAGTCTATGTCTCTTCAACTATCCATTTAAAAACATGCAATTTCATCAATGTATAAAAATATCTTTTGGCTTATCTATTTGACCACACATTCATATTGTTTCAAATTAAATCTCATTAATTAAAACAAACATTTAAATATAAATATTTCTATAATTCTTCAATATATTTAAATATCTTTTAAACTCTTCATGCAAAGCTAAATTACACACAATTAAATAAAACAAAGTAAATACTGATTGAAAATACTCATGGATATATTTACACATCTCAATATATTTTCTTCAATCATATTAACAAAATAAATATTTCCTTTTAAATCAAATAATTACTTCTATTAAAAAAATATCTTTCTCTATACATTTTCTACACATACTAATCATTTTTTTTAGAACACTAGTAATACCCAATTTGCAAACAATAGAATAAAATAATATAAAATATTGTTTATTCTCTCAAATAGATATATACCTTCAATATATATATACTAAATATAAATTAATATATTTAAATATATTTAATTTTTAAAATATCTTCTATTCTTTACAGAATATCAAATTGTTTAATTCAAAATAAAATATCCTTTATCATCAATTTTCCAAAATATAAATATATTTTTTTTCCAATTAAATCAAATTAATAATTGAAATTTTTACACATGAATTTAAATTCCACAATTAAATTTTAAATTATGCATTCTTTAAATCAAATATTTAACTCCTTCAATTAAACTTTAACATGCCATTTTAAAATAAACAATAATCTCCCATACGTTTATAATTTTAATTCCACCAATCTCATATACAAATTTTATTTAAAATAATATAAATAAATATAATACTTTAATATTATATATTATAATATAAAATATTATTAAATAATATTTTAATATTATAATAACAATACATAAAATATTAATATTTATAAATATTAATATTTATAAATATCAATTTATTATTATTTTATCTTCAGAGCAGCCATGGGAAAATAACTTAACAGTAGTCTCATATTTCAAGCATAACTCAAAAACTACGATCTAGGTATTTGCAATTTTTTGATAAGGATAAGAAAATTTCAAAATGCAAAAACCCTTTAAATTTCCTGACAACCCAGTTTGTGTAAGTGAAGTAATAGGCGATGCAACCAAACCATTTTACCATGAAAATTATAACTATCCTGCAGATTTTAAAATCCGGTTTTTAATAATAAACAGAGGGTTTTATTTTCTAAAATCATTCTAAATGCATTGTTCAATCTCTATGTTTGATTTCCAATAACAACACAATCTATTTCCCCAAATAGTTTAAATTCAACTAAGGTTTCCACAATTTTCACTCAAGAATTTTCACAAGCAAAGGCTGTAAATTTATTTAATTTTTTTCTTCTAATATCAAATTTATTTTCTAAAATAGATTTAACAAACAAATCTTTCATCACTACTATTTTAAAGAAAACAATCAAGAACAATAAAACACAGAGAGAAAAACCTGGTACAAAAAGCTACAGGAAGAGATGAATTTCTGATGCAAGCCTCCTCCAAGGATTTCCTGAATTTTCTTCAATCCTCCAATGAATCCAATCCAAAATCCAACAAATGCAAACAATATATTTCTTTCAATCAATTCTATAATCAAACTTTCTTCAAACCCTTGTGCAAATTTTCCAAAATTTCTTCCCTACTGTAAAAATGTATTTTTTTTTCTAAAAGATTTTTCTGCCCTAAAATTAAAACATGTATTCTTTATAAATCAAAAATACCTAGTACAACCCTAATTCACATTACATGCAAATTAGATATTTCAATTTCAATTTCACTTTTTGAAAACCCACTTTCAATTTAAAATGCAATTTCAAATGATAAATTAATTTCCAACGTTGCAACCAATTTCCCAAATAAACATTTAATTACAATTTCTAATTCAATTCTCACACGTTGAAATTAAATTCCAAATTTAATTTTAATTCTTTTATTTCCTTTCATTCTCTTGCATCACGTTTAATTAATTAATTTAATTATTTAATAACTAAATTCAACCCCCTTGGATTAAATTTAATTAATTAAATAATTTAAACATAAACTTTTATCTATATTGCATTATTTAAATTAAATAACCATCAACATGATTTAAATGCAATTATTCTAACTATCTATTTCCAAATCAAGAATCTTTCAGAAATAAATAACATTAAAGCAAGACATATAATGACTCGACACACACAACTGACGACACACTAAGGCTAGGGTGTAAACTTGACACATGTTAATTAGCTACTATCTCCCGTTCAACTTAACCGTTGGATCGACACGCTCAAACCTGTGAAACCAGGTGGAGTTGATGTCATGTACCTACAATCCTGCAACCAAGTAAACAACATCATACAATATATCCAGCATATATTACACACCGTGAAGAAGGAATTACGGATTCGCAGGGCGCTCGTAAGCGAGTGATGCGAAACCGTCCTCTTCACCAATACACTCATCGAAACTGACACTTCCATCATAATCTAGTAATCTCATAATAACATCTCATGTTAACTCTACAACATCATTAATCCATAATGCATGTGAAACAAAATCGGATAACTACATCCCACAATAATATTTGTCACTCAATAGTAACGATCAAAACATCATAACAAAATGTATCTAGTATCAAAGAAACTGTAACCAAACATAACATAAAGCAACTTGAACAAGAAGCAAAATGGAGGGGTATTACACCCAAAACACAATCTAGATTATACCGGCTAGGAGTATTAAAACAAAAACAAAAAAAAGACAAAAAGGTGAGATTTATTTAGTTCAAACCATGTGTATTATAAATGATTAATTTGCATTTTATGGTTAGAACAGGCAAGTTATTAGAGAGTTTTATGTAGCATCTTTATTTATATTCTATTTTAAACTTTTAGTTAAATTAATTTTGTAAATAGTTATTAATAATGGTATAAATTACAAGAATGCTATATTCTTATACTCAAGTCAATATCATAATAAGTTAAATTAATAGTGAAAATTATTTAATTCAGATCTTCCTTTAACGCTATTTTCTTTGGTAGACTTTCGAGAGTCCTGATTAATTCGTGTCCCTTAGCAAGATCCTATCTTTTGGAGATTAGTTAATTTAGATATCAGGTTTAATAATGTTTCAATGTTGTGAGATTATTTTGTTGCCTATAAATATTAATCTATAATCTAGTCTTGACTTATCAAGTTATATAAATGTGTTGTGTTTGTCCTAAAAAGGTAACATTACAATGTGCACTTGGTAGGAAAATCTTTATCTTAATTTACCTTTACTAGTAGTATTTATTTGGGGATTTGTATCCCATTATGACTTCTTTAATAGATTGGTGTGTTTTTTTTCCTAAACCTAGATGTTATTAATGGATTTTGTGTACATGATTAAGATTGAGGTCTTCTTGGTAGTTAGGCCTTGGGATGGTATAAAATGAGAATAAAATTTGGGTTCAAGACATCGGGAATTGTTACCACTTTTATTTCAGATAAAAGCTATTTATCAACACATATGTAGAGAACATATATAATGGGTTCTTCTTGGAGGCTATCTAGGAGATATAGTTCATATATTGATACTTACCCTATAGTGGATGAGCATCATACATATATTTTTTGTTTTAGCATTGAAATATTATGTATATCATTTTTATTTTTTTATAACGTGTTACTCATAGAAGGTGTCGCATTAGGAGAGATCCCTTTCGTATCTCTTGTCTATGTTTTCCCCTTGTAGCGGGTGGAGATCTCATAGATTAACCTTCTTTTTATCTACGCTACGTAGGTATGAAACCATCATGACATTGGTGTTAATTATCCTCAATTAGGCTTTCGAACCCCCCCCCCCCCCGACTTCACCTTCATGGGTGGCAGTCGATCGTGAAACTGTCTAGAGAAGTGGACCCTAGAAAGGGTTGCATACCCACTCTTATAGTTTGTATTGGTATGGGATACATGATGTTTGAGTAGAGGATCAAGTCTAGCATTTATCAATGTGGTGTTATGATGGTGATTGAGGTAGGGTCATCTTCTTAACTCAGTGGATTATAGTCATTTTCTATCCAACCATGGGTGAGATGGTTGAAGTCCAGTTGTCGAACCACGATGCCTCTGCGAATTATATACGTAGGCAAGGCCGTCTGAGACGAGCCCCCGAGGACTAGGTCTGGCCCCTAGGATTTTTTCTCTTATTATTCTTGATTTTACTACTGATATATATATATATATATGTTATTGTCGGCATGTGACCTATATAATGTTTCAGATTAACTTTGGGTTGGTTGAACTATTTAAGTGTACCTCGGTGATGTGGATTCCACATCTCCTCTTGAATTGACCATGATGGTCTAAGAAATTTAGTTACCTAACTAAAAGAATTATAATTTATGTCTAGTTGGAAATTGTTTTCCTTCTTATAGTACCTGCATTGGTAGCAAACTTGAGAGTTTTGCAAGCATAAGTGAACAAAATTTGAAATTAGTGTTTTGTTCTTAACTTTATTTTGGTGTAAATTTTTGGGCATTACAATGTGAATGGATAAATGACTATAATATTTTAATTATTTAATTGAATTAATGAATAAATAGAGGAAAGTATTAAATGAATTAATTAAATAGATAACAATATCTAGTTAATTAATAGAAGAATAATAAGATGATCATGAGGATAAATTTTAAGTGTCTACAAGTGTAAGACATAATATAGATGTGACATTTATCACCTCCACATTGAAGGATGAAGGGGTCTCTTTTTCTATTTATTCTCCCCTCTAAACTTAGGGGATAACTCTTGAATCTTGAATAAAAAATTCTAAGTGTTTCAAAGATAGGACATAGAAGATAGGAGCTAAGTTGGAAGAATTTGGAGATGTTTGGGAGATTTTTTCATCAAGTATCATATCTTATTGTTTGAAGAGGATTTATCAAGATAGGATCTAAACCTTAATGGTAGTTGAATCTTTATTTTATAGTTTAATGTTAGAATGTAAAACTATTGTTTAAGTTACATTGTTGTGTGTAATTTGTGTTTATGTATATTTTGTGTTTGGGGGAATAAATCTAGGTAGGCTCTCCAATTTTATAGAGACCACCCCATGTAATTAGGTTTGAGTAAGTTAAACCCATATGTAGAGAATAATTTTGGGTATGAGTACCCATTTGTGCAATGAATGAGTAAGATGGGGTATGATTTGAGGGAAAATTGTGATTTGAAGTTTTTAGAATTATGATGAAATCTCTTGAAAAAATGATAGTAATATAAAATAATTGAAAATATTTCCCCATGTAGGAAATTTCTTTCCTCCCCCTCTTTGGATTATCACAAGAGAATCATAGTGTTGTTATAGCCTTGATTCTATGGGAGAATTGAGTATGGTCATATGTTGTAAATTGTTGTGTTATGTATTTTATGTTATATTGTTAAATTTGATTTACCTATGGTCCCCAAGCTCAGGGGTGGACTAATTTCTAGTCCTAAAATTAGAAGATGAGCTCCCATTTGCTTTGGAAAGAAGGATTTTTTGTGTATGTGTAGGTTGTAATATATGTTCAAAAATTTTATTTTCCTTGCATACTGGAAGCATATGCTTGTTCAAGACCTTGTCAAGTTGTAAAAAAGAGAGATTATGTTGTGGTGTACAAAGATATATGCAAATGTTTAGCTCGATGTATATTATTCATTACCTAAGCTGGAAAAAATTCTTTTCAACATAAATGTTGTTGTAGCTATTGTTGATTTGCTTTCTTTTGTTGTGTATGGTTATTTTAATACTAGAAAAATATTGTTGCAAAAAATATTTGTGTAGCTCCTTTACTGAACATTAAAGAGCCTTTTGAATTTCATTCTCCAATCTTCAACCTTACATTTTCACATCACCTCTATAATGCCTCACATTTCCATTAGAATTATTTTCTCATACAAGAGGTAATACCATTTGAAGTCATAATTTATGCATATGCAGTCCATATTGTGCATCTATGCTAGAACAACAAAATGGATATAGTGATGGAGAGTTGCCTAATGTAAAGATCTACCTATCCTCTCCAAATATATTTTGGTACCATATCGACCCTAATTTTGAACCGCTCTTAAAAACAACATACACTCTTACATAGACAGACATATAATATTACAAAGGGTTTTGGGCAAGGGCATCCCCCAATGGTGGATGTGGCTTCTTTGTGAGATTCATGACCCATATAGAGGGCACAACCCTTGTGAGTCAGCTTCTCCCCCCACACATCAATTTCCCACATAAGTTCATCAATCTTTTTATATAAATTATAAATAAATAAATATATTTATATTTATAAAAAAAAGCATGTTGCCATTTTTATGAGCTTAGCCCCCTGCAAACCTGCAAATTGGTCTTTGGAAACCCTTTCTCTTATTATAAAAATTAAATATTAACATATATGCATGCCTGAGTAGCTTTCTTTCATTAATTCTTCTATTACATTCCAACAAGCAGATAAAATTTACACTTGAGAAAACTTATTTAACCCTGAAAAATACCTAAATAGTTATTTTTTCTCAATGTATACCCTTGCCAAAATCTAAATCTATAGAAAATAAATTATTAGACAAATAATATTAAGTTTGGAACCAATAGATAATGTTCTCCAAGTGAAAATACCTCTCTTTACCACCTCCAATATTTATCTCCTAAATTTCTTCAAAACCTACAAATGAGAATTAGGAAATGAAAGGAAGAAACCCATTTTTTTTTTCAAAAAGAAAATTGAAACGGAGGGAAATGGGCTCTTTCTATTCAAATGGGGGTTCACCAATAATTTACTATAAATAGAAAGGTCAAAATGGGGTATAATGCACATATTTCCCTCTATCTCATTAGGAAAAAGAGACCCCTTAAGAAAATATTGACTTTCAGCCCTTAGGTGAGTCAACCTTGAAGGAGATCTTGTTGTTTTCCTTGTGATCTAGGATGGGGAATGTCTATTGAAACAACACTTTTGGGAGAAAGACTAAAAATAGTAAATGAACCCAAAAATGAAAATTAATACTTGAAATCACAAGATTAAACTTTAATCTAACAGAACCTACAACTCTCTAGCAAATATGAGAAGATTAAGTATTTTTGCACCTATCATCAAAATGTTGTTGTGAGTTTCCTCTGGGACACATTCGCACAAGGGAAAATGGATCCAACTACAACGGTTGAAAAACTTTTTTCATAGTCCTCTGGTCCTATTTTTTCACTCTCGATTCCTCCAAGTTTCACAGTTCAAAATTTGGAAATAAATTCTAAAAGTGAGCTTTTATGGCTTAACGACAACTTTTGCAACTTTTACAACTTTTCCAATTTTTCTCTTTAATAGATCTTCAATACTTCTTCAACCTAAAATTTGTAAAACACACAAGAGGGAAAAAAAATGTTTTTGGTGAATGGGGCTTTTCCTTGGTCAAACCCCGTTTTGGTAATTAAAATTTGAATTGAAACAATGAAACATGAAAGGAATGATGAATGAACAATTTTTATGTTTCAACTCACCTAACCCTTGAAGGACTGCAACTTAGTAGATATCTCCAAGGTCTTGATCTTTCATGAAGTGGCTTTATTGGACGTTGATCTTGATGCTTGAATCTTGATTTGAATTCTTGAAGCCTACATCACAATGTTAGCTTCAAAAATGTGCATGATGCTTGATAACTTTGACATGATGTTTGAGATCTTGAATGTTGCAACAAATTCTTGATAAATCTGATCTTTAATGCTCTTGACAATAATCTTATCTATTGTGAAGGTTGACCTCTTGCTAGATGTTTTGAATTGATAAAAATACTACGCATTTATAGGTATTTTTCTAATTTCCCAAAAATTACACATTACAAGCCAACACTTAAAACTTGAATTTAGGACCTTAAGATGTCGCCAAAACATGTTTAAATTTTGAATTTGAGATCTTAAGGGGGACCCATTCGCCCAATGGTGAATGGGTTCTAACCTAAATAATCAGGACCTATTCATTTCGAGGTGATAAAAATAATAAATGCATTAATTAAATCATAAGTCCCCTATTAGAAATTGCAATTAATTAGGATTGCAAATGCAAAATTTAGGCAATTAGAGGCTTAATTAAGTCCAATTTATTAAGGGACCCAAACATAGCGTGAAAATGTAAAGGATTAAATTTTCCAACATTACAAAAATTAGGCAAACCTAGGTTATGCCTTGATCCAAAGGGGGGAATAGATCCATGAGATCTATTCCTCACCAATATAAGAACTTTTAAATTATAAAGGCAAACAAGTAGAAATAGTATGTTTCTTTTTGTTTAAATATTATTTTTTAACCAAGAGGAATCAAGAGTTTAGTCCAATGACCTAAAGTTTATCTCTTCACAGGGAGAGCCTGCTATAACCTCTGAAGCAATGTGCAATGGACCCTCACCCACACCATAGAAAATTGGGAGTTATGTTAAGAAAGTGATGGTTGTGATAAAGATCGAATTAGTTGTCATAGAAGGGAATGTTGTTTGACATTGAGGAATGTTTTGATTAGTTAAGGTGGATTGGATTCTAAGATGGGTGGGGTTAGATGATGGGATTTTTGGTAAGGTAGAATGATTCTATTATAAATAAGAGGATTGGATGATGAAGTACTAAAAAAATTGGTAAACACTTCTTCTAGCATGAGATAATTGTTAAAGGAGTAGGTGGTTATTTATTTGTTATTAAGGAAAAATAGGTTTTGAAGGGGCCTTGAAACCCTTTACAACAAAAATAGGTTGCAAAAGAAAAATACAAGGACAATAGGCAACCACCAAAAATGAAACTTAGTTGAAAGAATAAGAAATACCAAACCAACAACTAAACCATCAGCAAAACATCAACCAAAAAAGCCACCAACAACAGAGACTACTATAATTTTTCTAATATCTTAGAAGCTTCTAAATTACTAGAGATGTCATTCTCATACATATCCACCACATTGTCCAGCTCCTAAACATGAATGGAAACCCCCTTCTTGGTCTTACTTCTACTTTTCACACACAACCCCTCTTCCTTGCTCTTCTCCATCAAATTTATCTAACCTTCAACAACAAACTCCTGCACGTTCTCACTAATATCAAGTGGTTTTCTAGTCCACATGTGAGCTTTTTTATTTAGAATAGTGATCCCCTAGGCACTAGTATGGAGAGATTGACTACTAACCTACATAATAGTACTCATGTCTTCACAAATTTTAATGACTTTATCCTCAAGGGAAACCAATCTAGCCTCATGATCCCTACCCAATTTGGTAGCATCAACTACCACCTTATCAAGGATAGTATTCATAGTTATAACCCTGCAATGCACAATCCATTCCTTTTTACTATTATTGGCCAAACAAACATTGATATAATACATAGTATTCATTTTGATGATGATTTCTTTGACCTCCAAAAGAATCCATCTGAACAAATAAAGGAGGTTTCTCGTTCCATCCTTAGTCATTCTAACCACAACATCCATATTAAGATTCTCCCAATTGAGAGGCTCTTCCATTAGATTAGCTAACCTCTCAGGTTGGTCCTTAGACATCTCAACTTTTCCCTTCGAAACACCACTAACAAGAAAATCATCTATCATAACCCAACTTTATTGCATATTTATTATAATATGGTAAATTTAATTATTGAAGAAATTCAATATAACTAAATGGAAATTATGGATTTTTTTGAAAATAGATTAAAAGAAGTTGACCGATGTCGACTATGCAAACTTTTGAAAATATCTTATATGTTATCAAGAATTGAACGTTACTGATAAATTTGCAAGAGCAAGTGTGTGCAGTTGTAGGGTGATAGGTCGAAGGACAAAAATATGGTTGAAGTAGGATTGTTTAGCCAGATCGAATGGTAAGCCAGTTGGAATCTAGGTGCACACACCACAAATGGCATGATGAGCTACATTTGAACTATTTAGAATAAATAGAAGAACACAATTTTAAGACTTGAATTGTTTCAGTGATTGAAAAAGAATGGCTTGTAGATTAAATTTTCTACTTAAACTCTATGTTTTGAAAGTGTGTATTTTAAAAAATGATTACAAGGATAAGAGTTTCGATATGTGAAATTGAGTAAAGATAAATTCCTTTTAGTTCAAATAAATTGGATGCTCGAGATGAAATTAAAGCTCTTTTTTTATTAAATGATAGAATATGGAACTTATAAGCTCTTTCAAACAAAAAATCTACACATGAATGTATATAAATATATATACATGTATGTAAATAAATATAAATACATACAACATATATATATATACAAAATGAAGAACAAGCATAGTAAATATGAATGAATTCGTATAAATATATATATATATATATATATATATGTGTGTGTATATTATATATATATATATATATATATGTGTGTGTATATTATATATATACATATACATATATATGTCTACATATTCATATTCATAATCTTATTTAATTAACTTTGATAACCGATAATATTCCAAAATCAGAATGTTTGAAATCAAATAAAGATCATGAAGGCATCCCACAAAGGACGTGGTTTGCCACAAGCTTAATGGAAATATTCAAACAAGATAGTGGCCAGCGGCAAGGAAATAATGCCATAATGGCAATGCCCAGTCGCATGCAAAAGATATTGTTGTTTCCATTTTTGAATTCATACCTTTGGCAAAAAAGCACAGCGAAGGAAAATTGTCTGGTTGGAAGGCAAAAAAAATAGAGAAAGAACTCAAAATAGGAAAAATCAGAGGGAAAATTCACAAAAGCCTAAATTTGGAGGTAAATCAATCCCTTTTAGCAATAGATTTGGTTTTATTATCATTCTCAAAACATGCTAGAAGTATTCCTTCATTTTATCGAATGTTTTCATAGCACAGTAAAAATGTGAGTTTGTTGTCTGTGTTTGAATCAGCCATGAGCCAAATGTATGAGTAGTATCAACCACCTTGTGGGGGTCACATGGCTAACAACCTACCTTGTATGAATACCCTTAAAATTTAGAGCCTCATCGGCTAACTGTAGAGCTAGGTCGAGGCTTAGAGCATTAAAAATATCAACTATCATTCATTTCGCAAGATGGTACTAGCAATACAATGTCTATCAAAATTTTATTCTGATTGACTATGTAAATTAGCATAGATTAAACTTGAAAAGGATCAACTAATTATCATGTGGGAAGGGCATGATTCCCAATATTTCATTTTATAATTATTGATGCTCATTATGGATGGGCTAATAATGGTAAAGGGCTTAAACATATGTTGTTAGAACATTGCATATGTATGTATATTGTTGTTTTTGTGTGAAGCCAGCCTCATTCGATAGGAACGATGGAATGATTTTTAGTTTGAGGATCACCAAGCCTTGTTCGGGTTGATCTAAATGATCAACGAGTTCTTTCCTGAATATATATTACATACATAAGTCTGCATGTTGAATAGAACTATATGCATGGTGTAAAACCAGAAAGCCCATATTAAATTTTTTGAATATAACACTTGTTGCTAAGTAAGAAATGCACCCGACCTATAAAATGTTTAACTTGTAGCTTGAAAAGGCGTGATTTTTGTATAGAACCCAAAACTTCTACACTTGTCTCTTGACCAAAATACTTACCCAAGCTTTGCATCAAAAAGCAGGTCAAACTTAGATTATTTTCATTATTTAAGTTGCACATTGAATTTCAGTAATGAAAGTGTTCAAAAATTTGAATATTGGGCAATTCTTTTTCATGTATGAAACTGAGCTATTTGATTTGTTAATGAAATATTTTGACTTGCTTGGAAATGAAAAATAAGAAGTTGTACATGATAATTGCTACTGGCAAAACAACATTGTTCATTTTTTGTTCATTGTGAAAAACCATGTTCTGTTTAAAACAATGAACATTAAATTGTAATTTTATCATTTAGTATCTAAATAGCTTGAAACATAAATTAGTAATTGCAAACAATGAATGTTCTATTGGAAAATGATATTTTATGTCATTAAATATAACTGTTTAGTCTGAAACAGTATTGTATTGATGTAAACAGTGAATAATCTATTACAAACGATGTTGATTTGTCGTAAAGTTATCTTTGTAGCTAAAAATAGTCTTGTTCATTAAACTGTTTAGTTGGAACAACATTGAATAGATGTAAATAGTGAACGTTCTTTAAGAAACGGCTTGTCTTATAATTGTTTAGTACGAGACAATACTAGTTTTGTTTAAATGATGAATGTTCATATGTAAACAACAATGTTAGAGTATCATAGTTTTTGTAAGAATGAAAAAGAAACAACAGTATGTGTGAAACTGTTAATATAGATTTGTTCTAATTCTTTATTTTTGACAATAATAACATCAAATGAAATATTATTTAATGATCACAATCTGATTTAATGGTTTAATGATCATATATGTGTATGCACATAGACTTCGTCTATGTACATACACATACTTGTGGCATACCTTCTTTTGTTCTTAGTTCATTTTAAAATAGATAATGCTTATGATGAAAAGTATATGCGATTCATGATAATGATGTGACTAATTGTTGAATTACTCTATTAAATCGTAAATCTGATTTTTTTTTAGGGGGTAAATTAGTAATTTGATTCTTCTTTTTGAAGACATATGTGAAAGAATATTATAATACTTGAACAGAATAGTGATACCTAAGTAGACTATAGCACCTCAGGGCAGATGGTGCTAGAGGGTAGATAGCTATTATGAGATGTTGTAGAAAGTTACCTTCTGGGACGGGTTCCAAATGGAGTTCAGAGAGTATAGGTTTGCTTTACCATAACCTATTGTTTGTTGTTCTTGCAACACATTTAATATGATTGTCCAAGCAATATAGTTCATTTTGTATGTATGAACTCTGTGATATCACTCTCTGTCATTCCTAGCATAGATCTTGCATTTTCTTTTCTAACTTGTACGTAGAAAATTACATGTTGATGTATGAGCACACACCAAATTCCACCTTGCATATTATTCTCCTGCTAAAATTTGTGTACATGTTTCTGTATTTTTCAATTCAGAAGAATTATGGGGAAGCATAAGCTTTGTGGTTGGGTGATAAAGCACTTCAACCATGTTCTTGTCCACTAGTGGAAGCAAGCATCAAAGAAGAACCTTAGTTGTTCACAAGAATATTTTAGTCTAAGATGTAACTTGATGTAATACTTTCATGTATTTGATGTAAGGAGTACAATGTAATGACTTTATGGCCTTAGGAGCCAAGTCAAATCTGATATTGTAATTTGACTTTTGAAGTGAATATATGAATCGTTGACTCATTTTAAATGGACATGTGTAGCTATGATTGACTTTAGCCACTAGTTAAGTCTTTTTAATTTGGAATATATCCATGTGTCATTTACAATAATGTTAATTAAGTAATAATTTAGGATGGGTTATTACCTTTGGTATCAAATCTTAGGGTTCAACTCTAGGCCTTTTGAGTCTACCATAGTTTGACTAGGGTTAGTTGAACCTTGACCAAAATTTAGTTGTCTTATGGATTGACCGAACCTAGATTGAATGCAGGAATGTAAAGGTCAAAGGCAAGATGAAAGAAAGGGAAAATTGTTAGAACCTTACGTAAGAATGACATAAAGGAAGAAAATACCCCAAGATGGAGGTTCAATAAAAAATTCTCGATGATGAAACTCTAGCTCAGGCTCTTACACAACTCAAGCTAGAGATAGGTTTCACGATTGAGGAGAAGTGGACACCTAAGATCAAAAAGCATTTCGCAATATGGGACTGCCCTCTAGGGTGTGGACCCAATGCACCCTTTATGACTAAAGAGGAAAAGGAGAGCCTGTGTGCTCAACCATCCTCTTTTGTAAAGTTTGATATAAATTCAGATGAGGACCCAAAGGAATGTCCTCTTTGTGATGTTGATAATTAGAATGATGTAACAAGAAGGCTATTGTAAACAAGGGTCTATTAACTCACCTTTTATATAAATAAAATCAGATAATATTTTTTTGGTGTGTTCCAATGAAGGACTCCAAAATGTGTGTATTATGCATGAATGTTTATGTCTTCTAGAACAAGTTATGTGTGCATATTAAAAATTATGTGAAGTAGAATAAAAAATATTTATTCGTAGAACCCTGTGTTGAGATGTGATAAACATGAATGTGTTGCAGGATAATTGTGGGACAACATGGTGACCACCAGGCAAGAGATGGGTGGTAGTGGTTCCAATAATTGACATAACAAGAGGTTGGAGAAAATTATAGAGCTTCTAGATCGATAAGAGTCTCGCATGGATCATATAGAGCAAGAATTCTGAGTGGCATGCGAGGACCGAGACCGTAGGAATGCAGAAGGAAATCAAGGAGATGGTGGTCCAGGGGAAATTCCATGAGGATTAATTAAGGAAGAGCTTGGGAAATATCTCAAAAGAGTAGCACTACCCAAGTTCGATGGTAAGGCTATGGGAACAAGAGTTGAGGCTTGGATTATAGAGATGGAAAAATACTTTGGGCTCCCTAACCTTTCTGAACAGACTAAGGCGGCATTTGCTACGTATCAGCTCTCAGGTGAAACAATGAATTGGTGGGATAATGACAAGTTAGAACAAAATCTTCAGCTTGTTGAGATCACTTGGGAACTCTTCCTCCAAGCTTTTAGGAAGATATGGTTACCATAGATTTTCTTTGACAAGAAATTAATGAAATTTCAAAACTTAACCCAGAAAAATACGACTTTGATTCAGTATTGGGAAAATTTTACCAACCTGTTGAAGTATGTGCCTCAGTATCAGGGAGATGAACAATTCTATGTCTAGAAATTTATAATGGGACTCATACCTCACATAGGAGTTGAGGTGGATATGAATGAACCTCAAACCATGAATGAAGTATTTCTAAAAGCCACCAAACAGGAACAAAAACTACAACAATTATCCAATTTTTGCAGCGACTCAAATTCTAAGTCACGTTGCAGGAAAAGGAAATTTCATAAAGCAGACAAGAGCCATCAGATTCGTAGCCTCAAGAGGGGAAGTGAGTTGTAGGATAAGGAAGAATATGGTAATGGTGGAAAGAATAAGAAATCAGAAAAAGTCAAGGGTAAAGACGACCATAAGCAGAAGGTCTTTAGAGAGGACAAGCTAGGAGGTCGCAAAGGGCCTCGTGATGGATGTTATACTTGTGGAGGTGATCACTATGCCTCAAATTGTCCTCGATGGTTGAAGTTGTAGAAGGAAGGAAGCTACCAATAGACTCGGCATCACCAGATCCACATTGTAGTGGACAATATATAGGTAGAGTATCAGGATTCACCAATTCAATTGGCGGGTAAGCTCTATGGCCAATTTGTCTCTATAATAATTGATACTAGAGTTATTGAATTTTTTATAGATCCTAAAATAATATCCAAGATAACCATTAGACCTGGATACATGGATCTATGGCCAGTATGGTAATCGAGCAGATCGGAGGGTAGATACATGTCTCTTTTGCAGTGAGTTAGAGCTTCCAACCTTTCAAACTCAGGTCAATTTATATGCGGAACCTTTAGGCTCATATGATGTAATTTTGGGAATAAATTGGTTAACTGAGCATAAGGTCATAGTGAACTATGAGGATAAGGTGGTCAACTATTTGGATGATTACGGAAACCTAGTTGAGGTTTGTGGAATGCAGAGACCCTTAGAGCTTAGATAGATTTTTGTGATGCAAGTCAAGGAGGCTCATCAAAAGGGATGTGCAATTTATGTTGTGCATGTCAGTAATCCTAAGAGAAAGGAATTGTATTTAGATGACTATCCTATTCTCAAGGAGTTCCAAGATGTATTCCTTGATGAACTTATGGAGTTGTCTCTGAAGAGGGAATTCAACTTTTCTATTGACCTTGTTCCAAGAGTTGAGCCTCAATCTAAGGAACCCTATCAAATGACCACCACAGAGCTCTATGAGTTAAAAGGCCAATTAAAGGAATTGTTGGACAAAGGGCTTATAAGGCCCAGTGTGTCTCCTTGGGGAGCAATAATTATCTTTTTGAAAAAGAAGGATGGAACTTTGCATCTATGTATAGATTATCAGATGTTGAACAAGGTGACCATTAAGAACCGATATCCACTCCTAAGGATTGATGATTTGTTTGATCAAATGAAAGGAGCAACGATGCTCTCCAAAATTTATCTCAGGTTAGGATACCACCAAATAAGAATTAAGGAAGAATATATTCTGAAGACTACATTTAGAACTTGATATGGACATTACAAGTTCACAGTGGTACCTTTTGTTTTGACTAATGCACCAGCAACCTTTATGAACGTCATGAATTGTGTGTTCAGAGACTGCTTGGATGACTTCATTCTGATATTTATTGATGACATTTTAGTCTACTCAAAGACTATCAAAGAGCATGATATACATTTGAGGATAGTCTTTCAGTGATTGAGGGAAAGGAAACTCTTTGGAAATTTGTCCAAGTGTTCATTCTATCAAGATAGGGTGCGCTATCTAGGCCATATTATTTTAGCAAAAGGATTCTCCATAGACCTCAAGAAGATCAAGGTGATTGTGGAATGGCCAATACCTCAGAATGTGTCAAAATTATGTAGATCCATTGGCCTCGTGGGATACTATAGGAAGTTTGTGCAAGGGTTCTCCTAGATTTCATCTCCTATTACCTAACTCCAAAGGAAGGGAACGTGGTTTGAATGGATCGAGAAATGCGAGCAAGAATTCCAACTCTTGAAGGAGAGGCTCACAATAGCACCAGTGTTGACCATCCTTGATCCTAATGGGAGATTCACAGTAATCACATATGCTTTAGGAGAGGGATTGGGAGCAGTATTAATTCAATACAGACAAGTGGTAGCATATGAATCAAGGAATCTCAAACAACATGAAGTGAACTACGTGCCTCATGATTTAGAATTGGATGCAATAGTTCATGCCTTAAAAATGTAGAGGAATTATCTTTTGGGAAATCCATTTGAACTTAAGATAGACCACTTAGGATTGAGATACATATTTACCCAGCCAAACCTCAATGTGTGACAGAGAAGGTGGTTGGAACTCCTTAACGAGTATGAATTTTTAATTGAATATATAAAGGGAAAAGAGAACAAAGTGGTTGATTCTCTTAGTCGATGAAGATATTTGGCAGCCATGATCTCAACAAGGTCTAACTTGAGACAACAAGTGATTTAAAATCTACCAAGGGATGAGCACTATGAGAGAGTGAAGAGTGCCCTAGCAATAAATTCCTCAGATCATCGGTTTGATGGGTATGAGACCAAACCAGATGGAATTTTGATATATCAGAGAACAATGTATATTCCCAACTTTGGACAGCTAAGAAAGTTGGTTTTAGAAGAGGTTCACAATGCACCTTATTCAAGACACCCCAAAGTATCCAAGATGATCGCAGAGTTGAAGACTATGTATTTTTGGCCTAAACTCAAGAAGGATGTATTGGAGTACATAGCCAGAATGTTAGAGTTCTAGTGAGTCAAGGCTAAGCATGCACATCCAACTGGGTTATTGTATCCTCATGGCATACCCGAGTATAAATGGCAGGTGATCAATATGGATTTTGTACAAGGTTTGTCATTGAGCAGGAACAAGCATGATGTTATCTTGGTCATGATTGATAAGTTGACTAAGGTTGTGCACTTCATTCCAGGAAACTTTAAGGATGGATCGTTGACCCTGGCTAAGAAATTTGTCCAGGAGATATTTCACTTACATGGAGGGCTAGAGACTATCATATTTGATAGGGACACACAGATGACCTCAAGGTTTTGGACGACCCTGAATGTTGCATTGGGAACCAAACTGAATTTCAGCTCGGCTTATCATCCTCAAACTAATAGGTAGACAAAGAGGGTGAATCAGGTAGTCAAATATCTCCTTCGAATGTATTGTATGGACCAACAGTATAGGTGGGAAGAATATTTTCCTTTGGTAGAGTTTTCCTACAATAACCTCTTATCATACATCCCTAAGCATGGCACCCTTTGAAGCTCTTTATGGGTGGAAGTGTCGTACCCCCATCAGTTGAGATAAATTGGAGGATAGGATCATAGTAGGACCTGAAATTCTTATGGAAATGGAAGAACAAATGAGGGTCATTAAGAGCAGACTAAAGGAGGTGGAAGATCGATAGAAGAGTTATGTTGACAAGAATCGAACTCTTAGATAGTTTGCAACCAGGGACAATTTTTTCTTGAGAGTTAAACCTCATAAAAGTTCTATTTCTTTTGGAAAGTCTTCCAAGTTGGCCCCAAGATATGTGGGACCGTTTGAAGTCTTGGAAGTGATTAACCTAGTTGCTTATAGACTAGCTTTACCACCTGCTCTGGTTCAACTTCATAATGTGTTTCATGTTTCCTTTCTTAAACCATATCATCCTGATGTGACTCATGTGTTTGATTGGAAATCCTTGTAACTACAGGGTCCAGGAGTGGTGCTAGTGGAGCCTATTAGAATCTTAGATAGACACAACATTCAGTTGTGGAGCAGAGATATTTCTCAGTTTAAGGTCCAATGGGACCAGTACTCAGAGGATAGTTCTACTTGGGAGGATGCAGAAGAAATAAAATGCTCCTTTCCACATTTTCTTTCTTGAGAAAGAGACTTCATTAATTTTTCTTGAAAATTCTTGGATTGAGATACTATGATATTTCATCCTTTAATTTGATGTGATGTTGAAATACATATATAATTTTGATGTGATGTTGAAATAAACGTATATAACTTGATGAGATGTTGAAATAGACATATAAAATTTATTGTGATGTTGAAATAGACATATAAAATTTGTTGTGATGTTGAAATAGACATGTAAAATTTGTTGTGATGTTGAAATAGATATGTATGCTTAAATTTGACATGATGTTATTTTCTTTTTGATTTACTGGACATCGGGACGATGTCTCTTCCAAGAGGGGAAGGATGTCAAAACACAATTTTATTGTATATTTATTATAAGATGGTAAATTGAATTATTGAAGAAAATTCAATATATACTAAATGTAAATTATGGAATTTTCAAAAATAGATTAAAAGAAGCTAAATAATGTTGACTATGCAAACTTTTGAAATTATCTTATATGTTATCAAGAATTGAACGTTACTAATAAATTTGCAAGTGCAAGTGTGTGCAGTTGTAGGGTGATAGGTTGAAGGATGATAACATGGTTGAAGTAGGATTGTTTAGCCAGATCGAACAATAATCCAATTGGAATCTAGATGCACACACCACAAATGGCATGATGACTTACATTTGAACTATTTTGCATATATAGAAGAATGTAATTTTAAGACTTGAATTGTTTCAGTGATTGAAAAAGAATGGCTTGTAGATTAAATTGTCCACTTAAACTCTGTGTTTTGAAAGTACATATTTTAAAGAATGATTAAAAGGATAAGAGTTTCGATATGTGAAATTGAGTAAAAATAAATTCCTTTTAGTTCACATATAATTGGATGCTTGAGATGAAATTAAAGCTCCTTTTTAATTAAATGATAGCATATGGATTTTATAAGCTCTTTCAAACAAACAATCTACACATGAATATATATAAATACATATACATGTATTTTAATAAATGCAAATACAAATATATATATAGAACGAAGAACACACATAGTAAATATGAATGAATTCATATAAATACATACATATATATATAATATATATACATATACATATATATGTATACATATTCATAATCTTATTGAATTAACTTTGATAATTGATAATATTCCAAAATTAGACTATTTGAAATCAAATAAAGATCATGAAGGAATCCCACGAAGGACATGATCTGTCACAAGCTTAATGACATATTCAAACAAGATAGTGGTCGATGGCAAGGAAATAATGCCATAATGGAAACTCCTAGTCGCATGCAAAATATATTGTTGTTTCCATTTTTGAATTCATAACTTTGGCGAAAATGCACAGCAAAGGAAAATTGTCTGGCTGGAAGGCAAAAAAAATAAAGAAAGAACTCGAGACAAGGAAAAATATGAGGGAAACTTCACAAAATCTCGAATTTGGAGGTAAATCGATCCCTTTTAGCAATAGATTTCGTTTTATTATCATTCTCAAAACATGCTAGAAGTATTCCTTCATTTTGTCGAATGTTTTCATAGCACAGTAAAAATGTGAGTTAGTTGTCTATGTTTGAATCGTCCATGAGCCGAATGTATGAGTATTATCGACCACCTTGTGGGGGTCACATGGCCAATAGCCTACCTTGTATGAATACCCTTAAAATTTAGAGCCACATCAACTAACTCCAGAGCTAGGATGAGGCTTAGAGCCTTAAAAATATTGGCTATCATTCATTTTTGCATGATGGTGCTAGCCACATAATGGCTATCAAAATTTTATTTTAATTGAATATGTGATTTAGTATAGATTAACCTTGAAAAGGATCGACTAATGATCCTATGCGAGGGGCATGATTCCCAATATTTCATTTTATAATTATTGATGCCCATTATCGAATGAGTTGATAATGGTAAAGGACTTAAACAAATTCTATTAGAACATTGCATATGCATGTATACTATTATTTTATGTGAAGTCGACCTCGTTCAATAGGAATGATGGAATGATTTTTAGTTTTAGAATCCTAAGCCTTTCTTGGGTCAATCTAAATGATTGACAGGCTAGTTCCTAAATATATATTACAAACATAAGTTTGCATGTTGAATATAACTATATGCATGGTGTAAAACCAGCAAGCCCATATGGGCATTTTCAAATATAACACTTGTTGCTAAGTAATAAATGCACCCAACCTATAAGAATAGTCGATTTCAAAGTAGCCTATGAATGTTTAACTTGTAGCTTGAAAAGGCATGAGTTCCATATAGAACCCAAAACTTCTATGCTTGTACCTTGACCAAAATACTTGTCCAAGATTTGCATCGACGAGCAGGTCGAACTTAGATTTTTTTCATTATTTAAGTTGCACATTGAATTGTAGTAATGAAAGTGTTCAAATATTTGAATATTGGGTATTGTGTTTTCATGTATGAAACTGAGCTATTTGATTTGTTAGTGAAATCTTTTGGCTTTCTTGGAAATGACAAATAAGAAGTTGTAGACGATATTTGTTACTAGCAAAACAACATTGTTCATTTTGTGTTCATTGTGAAAAACCTCATTCTATTTAAAACGGTGAACATTAAATTTTAATGTTATCATTTAGTATCTAAATAGCTCAAAACAAAAACGAGTAATTGCAAACTGTGAATGTTCTGTTAGAAAATGACATTTTTTGTCATTAAATGTAATTTAGTCTGAAACAGTATTGTATTGATGTAAACAGTGAATAATCTATTGCAAATGATGTTGATTTGTCATAAAGTTATCTTTGTAGCTAAAAATAGTCTTGTTCATTAAACCGTTTAGTTGGAACAACATTGAATAGATGCAAACAGTGAACGTTCTTTAAGAAACATCTTGTCTTATAACTATTTAGTAGGAAATAGTACTAGTTCTTCTTAAATGATGAATGTTCATATGTAAACAACAATGTTAGAGTATCATAGTTTTGTGAGAATGAAAAAGAAACAATAGTATGTGTGAAATTGTTAATATAGTTTTTTCTAATTATTTATTTTTGACAATAAGAATATCAAATGGAATATTATTTAATGATTACAATCTAATTTAATGGTTTATTTCAGAATGTATGCACAAATCAAAAACTTAAGTAGGCGCATATATGTGTATGCACATAGACTTCGTCTATGTACATACACATACTTGTGGCATACCTTCTTTTTTTCTTAGTTCATTTTAAAATGGATAATGCTTATGATGAAAAGTATATGTGAGTCATGATAATGATGTGACTAATTGTTGAATTACTCTATTAAATCATAAATCTGATTTTTGTTTAGAGAGTAAATTAGTAATCCGATTCTTCTTTTTGAAGACATATGTGAAAGAATATTCTAATACTTGAACGGAACAGTGATACCTAAGTAGACTAGAGAACCTCAGGGCAGATGGTGCTAGAGGGTAGATAGCTATTATGATATGTTGTAGAAAGTTACCTTTTGGGATGGGTGCCGAAATGGAGTTCAGAGAGTATAGGTTTGCTTTACCAGAACCTATTGTTTGTTGTTGTTGCAACACATTTAATATGCTTGGCCAAGCAATATAGTTCATTTTGTATGTATGACCTATGTGATATCACTCTCTGTCATTCCTAGCATAGATCTTGCATTTTATTTTCTAACTTGTAGATATAAAATTGCATGTTGATGTATGGACACACACCACCTTGCAGATTATTCTCTTTCTCAACTTTCTATGCAAGGTTGGGCATTCTTCAAGTCAGAAGAATTCCTAGAAAGTGTAAGCTTCATGGTTGGGCGGTAAATTGATTCAACCATGCTCTCATCCACCAATGGAGGTGAGCATCAAAGAAGAACCTTAGTTGTTCACAAGACTTTTTTAGTCTAAGATGTAACTTGATGTAATACTTTCATGTATTTGATGTAATGTGTACAATGTAATGACTTTGTAGCCTTAGGAGCCAAGTCAAACTTGATATTGTAATTTAACTTTTGAAGTGAATATATGAATCATTGACTTATTTTAAATGGAAATGTGTAGCTATGATTGACTTTAGCCACTAGTTATGTCTTTTTTAATTTGGAATACATTCATGTATCATTTACAATAATGTTAATTAAGTAATAATTTAGGATGGGTTATTACATCATCCAAGTTGACCACTTCAACCTTAGCCTCCACCTTATTGAATTTAACAATGGTGGCATCCAACAAATACAACTATCCCTTCCCATATTCGGAAACACCCTACACATTACCTTGGCCATCAAGAGTAGCAATCCCAGTCTAATTAGGGGAATTATCCCCTTCCCTTTCCATGGCTTTACATTTCTTGTGAGCCAACTTAGCCTCTTTTTGACTCCATTTATTCCCATTAGCCACACTATTAATACCAGTAGAAGAAACCTCCTTCATATTCACATCCATATTGTTCCCACCCAACCAAGAATGATATGCTTCAGACTTAGGGTTCATCTTCAACTTCTTATGACTAGCTTTCTTTGAGGTTGAAATCTCCTCAAATTTTGACCTCAAATAAATTTTATGGTAAGAAGTTGAAGAAGAACCCTAAGTTTGATGTGTCTTGTTCTTGGTTGGGTATTTGTTATGAATGTTCATACAATGGATTTTTGAAGGTGGAAATGACTATGGTTTCTTGTGTGGTGAATTTTTTGTGTTTAAGTTGGTTTATGTTAGAGGGGATTATGGTTATGTGTTGTGGTTGATCATACAATTGATAATGGAAGGCACACTTTCTTTCCTAATGAGATTACTTAGTTTGGATTGGTGATATAGATATGTTTGTGTAAGGTCATCTTTAATAAACTCAACAAATCTAGGATAATACTCTACTTGATCCACCATATCTTCTTCACTATTCTAAGGTGGACCTTTAAATTTTTGTCTTGGGTATATTGACTAGTTGCAAGTGAATCTAAATTATTTTGTTCCATGTTCTTCTTGGCTCACAGCCTAGTGATGTGTGGCATGAACCTATTAATTCTTTTTTTGTATTTTTTTAAACTTAAGCTAAGAAAAATACAAAATGATTTAAAAAACTATGGCCCAAAACCATAAGGTCCCCTTTATGCTTAAAGTGGAGACATTCTAATCTAACAATGGCAAACAAAAAAGATACATGAACAAAACTAAAATTATTCAAGTGGTAGTATCAATCTTTGTGAGCCCATAAATATGTTATCTATCTAAAATGAAGGGAACTTGGTTCTTTCTATTCAAATGGGGGTTCACCAATAATTTACTATAAATAGAAAGGGTAAAATGGGGTATAATACACCTATTTCCCTCTATCTCATTAGGAAAGAGAGGTCCCTTAAGCCAAGGTTGACTTTCAACCCTTAGGTGAGTCAACCTTGAAGGAGATATTGTTGTTTTCCTTATGATCTAGGATGGGGTAGATCTATTGAAATAGCAGTTTTGGGAGAAAGACTAAAATAGTAAATAAACCAAAAAATTCAAAGTAACACTTGAAATTAGAAGATTAAACCTTAATCTAATGTAACCTATAACTTTTTGGAAAATCTAAGAATGTTAAGTATTTTTGCATCTTTCACCAAAATTTTGTTGTTGAGTGCCCTCTGGGACTCATTCACCCAAGGGTGAATGGGTCTAGCTACAGGGGTTGAAAAAATTCTTTCATAGTCCTTTGGTTCTATGTCTGCACTCCTGATTCCTCTGGGTTTCATAGTCATAAATTTGGAAATAAATTTTGAATGTGAGTTTCAATGGCTTGATGACAACTTTGACAACTTTTCCAATTTTTCTCCTTAAGATATCTTCAATCCTTCTTCAACCTAAGATATGCAAAACACACAAGAGGGATTTTTTTTTTTGGTGAATGGGGGTTTTTCTTGGTCAAACCTCATTTTGGTAATTAAACCTTGAATTGAAACAATGAAACATGAAAGGAATGATGAATAAACAAGTGTTATGTTGCAACTCACCAAGCCTTGATTGAAACCCTTGAAGGACTGAAACTTAGTAGATCTCTCCAAGGTCTTGATCTTGCATGAATGGCTCTATTGATGATGCGAAATTGATGCTTGAAATTTGACTTGAAACTTGAAACTTAGATCACAATGTTAGCTCCAAAAACATGCATGATGCTTGATAACTTTGACATAATGTTTGAGATCTTGAATTTTGCAACAAATGCTTGATAAATCTACTCTTGAACACCTTTGACAATAATCTTAGCTCTTGTGAATTTTGAATGAATGCTCTCTTGAAAATCTAGGATTTGAGTTGATAAAAGACCTTGTATTTATAGACAAATTTATAATTTATCAAAAATTAAACATTACTAGCCGACACTTAAAACTTGAATTAAGGACCTTAATATTCCACCAAAAACATGTTTAAAATTTGAATTTGTGATCTTAAATGGGACCCATTCGCCGAAGGGTGAATGGGTCCTAACCTAAATTATCAGGACCTATTCATTTTAGGGTGATAAAAATAATAAATGCATTAATTAAATCATAACTCCCCTTTTAGAAATTGCAATTAATTAGGCTTGTAAATGAAAAAATTAGGCAATTAGAGGATTAATTAAGTCCAATTTATTAAGGGACCCAAACATAGTGTGAAAATGTAAAGGTTTACATTTTTTGACACTACATTTAACCCCCACTTTAGTGAGAGGATGAGCCCTATGCTCAAACTCACACTAAAGTAGTCAAACAAGCATCATGAGAGGTATAGTTGTACAACTATTGGAAAGATAAGACAACAAATTTCAAGGAGGATGATCAATCCCCCAAGATCTAAGATCTCATGAAAAAACAACAAAGGCACAAAGAGACACATGCCTATGTTAAATATGCAATAGCAAGACAAGATACACAAGCATACAATTCCAAAACTAATGAGAAGAGAAAGAGAGGGGATGGATCAAGCCTTGACTGTTTGTCCAACTAGTATGGATCAAGCCTTAGCTATTTGTCCAAAAAAAATTACAAGTGGAAACCCATTGTCCACTATGCAAACCAAATGCACTCACACAGGCTAGTGAAATTCGTTGTCCAGTAGGTGAGTCCTCAAAAAGTGGCTAATGGGAAGTCATGCTAGGTCTATAGGCTCCCATTATACTTGATGAGCCTAGTTTTTGGTCCAAATTTGGGTAGAATCTATAGTTTATTTGTTGAAGTTGGCATGGACTTTGATATTAAATGTTGATATTTCTATATAGTTTCTCTCAAACCATAGACATTGGGTTTAATTCCATTTCTGCCAATTTTAATGACATTAGCCTATTATGTGGAATATCTATACTAATTTTGCATGTGGTTAATGAATGTTCTTTAAGGTGGTTATAGTTGTACAATTATTATGTGTGCTAACATTGCCATGCAGACATACTTGAGGATACTAATTTGAGGAATGCAGCTACAAGCTAGTCATGCAAATGAATCATTTGAAGGTCAACTGAAGGACGATTATGGAGATTCCCCATGTCAGTTGCATGCAACCGCCTTACATTGATCTTTCACGATGTTGAGAAATTATGGGTGTTACTGCAGCATTGAGTCTACGATTGGACTTGCATGTCTGACTAGATTCCCTGCATGTGTAACCGCCCTTCCATTCTTTTCTCTGCTTTCCCTAAATGGCGTCCTCCCAATTAGTGGGAGTTGACTGCCCTGTTTAGTTGGTAGGATAAATAAGGTTTGGATTCTCCTTCTTCGGGAGTTTGAAGGTTACCAATTTGTTGAGTTATTGATGTTGTATCTGATAATATACTAAGCATTTCTAGACATGTTACTCTTTTCTATTTGTATTTCCCAATGAATAAGATGAAGTTTTGAGTTGAGAATTTGATTTTACATTAGTTTTAAAGGATTCTCATCCAAGGGGGCCCACTTGTTGAGTAATTTGTCTCTTAGTTTAGTTAGATTAGTTATTAGTTTATGTTTAGTACTTAGTTCATAATTTGGCACTGACTGTTCCTGCAGCCACTAGAATACCCTTTTGTAACTATTCCTACAGCCAAAGCAAACAGAGTAGTTCCCTGTTTGGTGTTCATATTTGCATTCCTGTCATGCATGTTCAGCTTAGTTTAATTGTTGAGTGATGTTCAGTATTTACTTTGTTCCTTTCCATGCAATTTACTTTCAGTATTGAATCTTTCTTAGTTTTAGAATAAAGATGACTACTTGAAGTTCCTAGTGCAAATACTGTGCTGACCCATTTCAAGTTCACGTCCCTAGGTTGACAATTTAAATGCACCTTCATGATGGTTAAAACAGATATTCAGGTTAGATCTCCAATCTCTAAATCACGGTTGTAAAGGCTTAGTTATTAAAATCATTGTAGGAGGCCGACATTTTTGGCTTCGTTCTCGGGGATGGTGTCAAACTAGGGAGTCATTTGGAGTCATTGCTAGTTTTCTTTCTGTTGTAGTATTGCTAGATTTTTTATCTTAGTGTTTAGAAGTTATGATCCACTATTCTTTCACCAATTCTTTGTGTGATTTGGTTGATGCTTAGTGATACCGCATGCATAGAAGAAGAAGAGATGCTTATCGAAGATTCCTTCTTAATAATCTAGAACCATTTCAGCTAGTAGAGCTTCCAAATCTGCCCAAAAAAAGAGAGGAAGAAGAGGCACACCCCTTTGTTGATATATTTCTTGACCTAACAAATTCTAAAGTTTCACTTGAAGATCAAAATCTAGTTGAAGAACCCTTTCCTTTGGAACTTCATCAAGAAGGCATGGTTGATGAAAATGGAAATAGACCAAACAAGCATAAACAACCAGCTTTTCCTTTTCTCATTGCTCAACAAAATTAAGTGGAAAACCTCAAAAATATCCCTGCTTCAATCCTTCCTAAGTTCTATGGAATTGTCACAAAAGATCCTGATACATTTTTGTTTGAGTTTGATACTCTGCAGAAGTTATGACTATACCACTGATGCCCACAGGCTTAAGCTATTTCCTATCACTTTGAAATAAGTTGCATTGAGATGGTTTATGAGCCTTGGCAGAGATACTGTGGAGACTTGGGAGGACATGAAGACTAAGTTCCTTGAGAAATACAAAGATTATTGCAGGGGAAGTGATATGAGAGGAGGAGAAATTTTCAAAATGTAGCAAAAAGAAGATGAAAGCCTAGAGGATTTCATTTTAAGGTTTATGTTTTGTTTGCAAAAATCTCCACACCATACACTCAATGAAGACTCACAAAAGCTACTTTTCTTGAGAGGAATTAATGAAAGTTGCACTGATGCCTTGGACCTAATGGCAGGAGGAGATGTCACTCAAGTTCCTTTGGAGGATATCAAGAAGATATGCCAGAACTATTCTAGGGTAGCCTCAAAGAAAGGGAGAGCTTACCAATCCTCTATGGGTAAGTCATCCACCAGTGGAGTTTCAAGGATGGAGATTACTCACTTACTAGCATATTTCAAGTAGGATATCATAAGCAATCTAGCTACTCAGCTAGATACACTTCAGGCCAAGAAGAAACATGAGGAGGTAGAGGCAATGCTAACAAAATATTGCCCTCATTGTAGACAAAAGAAGAAGGATTGCAAAAATGCAAGATGGTAGCTAACATTGACAGTAAGAAGATTCCACCTAAGTTCAAACCAATTCATACTGAAGAAGATCAAGTCTACCTTTTTGAACAGAAAAGGCCATGGGCTCCAAGACAAGGTATGCCACTAGATCCACTATCTTTTGTTGGGCCATATTTTAATTCCTATTCATCTGGTAACCAGTGGCAGCCCTCATGTCCATCCAACTATGGAGGATATCCACCATATTCTTGGGGTAACCCTCCAAATTCTTGGCCCAATTATCAAAATTCTTCACCTCATTGGCAGAAACCTCAAGGGAATTGGCAACAATTTCAAGGACCTTGGCAGCCACCTCTAGGAAACTGGCAACAAACATCCCAATGGAGAGGTGGACAACAATGGCCAAATCAGACAACTAGTTACATGTAGCCACATTCTCAACCCTAGAAACCTGCTATCATGCCTCCCCCTACTAATCCCAGCCCAATTGCACCTAAACCCACTCAGTTACTAGCTCAGCCCACACCTAACCCAAATAATAAACCACAACAGCAACATGTATACTTTGTTGATCCAAATCAATTTCCTGCATATGTTGTGAGTTTAAGTAACATACATTTGCATTCAAGAAATACTTTTCCAACTCCTTCCACACCCATCATCATTGAGCTCATGTGGAAGAAGAAGAACCTCTAAATATTCCCATTCAGCTTCGTGCACCTACAAATCCTAAACCAATTCTAGCCAAACAAACAACACAAGAACCACCATTTCCCCAAAGGTTGGAAGTTTCCAAACAAAAGGAAGACACGGAGGACACCACTTTTGACATTCTAGACCAGTTGAAGCATATATGTGTCTAGATACCCCTATTCCAGACCATAAAAGATGTTCCTATATATGGCAAATAAATCAAAGAAGCATGCCTCAAGAATTTGGGTAGGAAAAAGAAAGACCCAACTACAATTCATGTAGTGGGATAGCTGGTTGACATCATACTTGGAAAAGTAACTATCCCCAAGTACAATGATCCCGGTAGTCTTTTGGTTGAAGTTAATATAAATGTGATACACATAAAGAATGCTTTGATTGACTTGGGTGCAGCAATAAATGTGATGACTAAAGACATCCTGCAGCAACTAAACATTGTAAGTATGAGATCCACTCCTACTATCCTGTAGCTTGATGATATTTCCATTGTTAATCCTGATGGCATAGTAGAGGACCTTGTGGTGATTCTAGATTCTTGGGAGTATCCAATCGACTTCATGATTCTTTCTCCTAAAGCTACACTAGGCGAGTATCTTATCATCCTTGGAAGGCCATGGTTAGCAACAACAGATGCTTATATTGGATGTTGGTCAGGTGACATGACCATTTCTCATGGAAAGAACACTAAAAATCTTGTTCTTTATCCTCCTGCCCAACCATCCCATGATGAGGATAATCCTGTATGGCCACATGTAGGTGAAGAGGTCGAGGAAGCTAACTCTGTGATGCAAATTATGATGTTAGGTAAAATCCCTTTTCTTGCAGCTTCAAGATGAAGATGAAGTGTAATCTAATATAATTCAGAACCATTGTGAGATAGAGGAGGTGCCACCCTCTCATGCATCTAGTTTTGTTGATCCCGTGAATACACTTTTGTCTACTCTACCTGATCTTCCTGTAGCCACTATTTTTGTAGACAAACTTCCTACAACCACTCTTCATGTAGAAAAACCTCCTATAGCAACAGGTATGTTCCACACAATGTTTCCATATGAACTTAAGGTACCATTTATTAAGGAAACATCTATGATAGAGTTAACTACACAAGTATAGGTGTCTGAGGGAAAATATTTGAATATTAACAACAAACTAGGATAAAAACAACAATTGTCATTGACAAATTTGTTGAAGGGCAACCAAAATGGGATTATCATGGGATTATCATGATATGAAAGGCCTAGATCCCAAGCTTTGCACCCATAGGATATATATCAAAGATGATTGTCAACCGGTTAGGCAGCCACAAAGAAGAATCAACCCTACATTGAGAGAGATTGTCAAGATAGAGTTGCAAAAATTGCTAGATGCACGCTTTATCTATCCGATTTCAGACAGCCAGTGGGTGTCCCCATTGGTGATTTTTCCCAAGAAGGGATGAAAATGGTGAGTCTATATTGATTATAGGGAACTCAATGTTGCTACTAAGAAATACCATTTTCCCTTTCCTTTTGTAGATCAAGTGTTGGACTCACTTGCAAGAAAGCAATACTTCTCTTTCCTTGATGGATTCAGTGGCTACAATCAGATTCAAATTGCACCTAAGGACTAGGAGAAAACAACCTTCTTATGTCCATGGGGGACATATGCCTATTCATTACTCCCCTTTGGTTTATGCAATGCACCTATAGCCTTTCAGAGAGCAGTCATCAACATATTTTCAGACATCTCTCTTGACTACATGGAAATCTATATGAATGACTTTACCACCTATGGTACTGATTTTGATGAAGCATTGGAGAATCTCGGGAACATCTTACAGAGATGTGAAGACCAAAATCTCTCTTTAAATAGTGAAAAGTGCTTCATGATGATGCAGTAAGGTGTAGTTCTTGGCCACCACATTTCCCACCAAGGAATTCAGGTAGATCCTGCAAAAATTGAGGTAATTACTAATTTTCCTACACCTACAAAACAAAAGGATGTTAGGAGTTTCTTGGGACATGCAGGATATTATAGGTGTTTCATCAAAGACTTTAAAATAGCAACACCCTTGTATACTCTCTTAACCAAAGATGTTGAATTCAAGTGGACAGAAGATTGTGCCAAAACATTTTATGACTTAAAGGCAGCCTTGACTAATGCTCGTGTACTTAAGGGACCTAATTGGGAAATTCTTTTTCACATCCATACTGATGCATCAGACTGTGCTATAGGAGTAGTCTTAGGGAAAAAAAGAAGGAGCCATTGAAAATGCCATTTATTTTGTTAGCAAAAACTTACAAGGAGTTGAATTGAATTATACAGTAACAAGAAAAGAAATGTTGGCATGAGTAATCTATGCCCTGAACAAATTCAGGCACTACATAACAGGCTACCAAATCTTTGTGCACGCTGATCATGCAGCCATTAGATATCTCATGAATAAACCCGTGATCTCAGGAAGGTTAGCCAAGTGGTTATTGTTGATGCAGGAATTTCACATAACCATTGTGGAAAAACCAGGGAAGGCCAATGTTGTTGCAGATTTTCTTTCAAGACTGATCACATCAGAAGACAATCAAGCCATAGATGACTCTTTTCTTGATGAGCATCTATTTTCCATTAGTGTGCGCATACCCTGGTATGCTAACATATCTAATTACCTTATGATAGGGAGAGTTCCTCCCCACTTCTCTCCAAAAGAGAGAAGAGTGCTCATTGAAAAATATTTTCCTTTTACATAGATTGTTGGATGCTTGTTTTATACTGGACCAGATCATGTTATGAGAAGATGTGTGAGGAAAGATGAGACATATGACATTTGCATGCATGTCATGATGAACCCTGTGGAGGGAATTTTGCAGCCAAAAGGACAGCAATGAATATTTTGAACACAGGATACTATTGGCCTACACTACACAAGGATGCAGGAAGATATACAAGGAAATGTGATAGGTGCCAAAGAATGGGTCAGCCAACCAAATCAGAAGAGATTCCACTCTACCCCCAAGTAGTATTCACTCCCTTTGACAAGTGGGGATTGGAATTTTTTGGACCCATTGATCCCCCATGAAATGGTAAGTCTTATATCTTGGTATGCACTGATTATGTAACTAAATGGGTAGAAGTCAAGGCCATGAAGCATGCAAGAGATAACAAAGTTGCAGAATTTCTTTATGAAATTTTTTTTGCATGATATGGAGTGTCAAGAGAAATAGTAACTGATCAAGGAGCTCAGTATACCTCAACACTTGTTACAGCACTAGTTAGTGAATAAAACATAAGGTACATAAAGTCTACTCCTTATCATCCTCAATCCAATGGACAAGTTGAGGTGACCAACAGAGAAATTGAAGCCATTCTTACCAAAATAGTGGCTATTCACATAAAGGATTGGGGAAACATATTATCAAATGAAGTTTGGGCCTACAGAACCACCTGGAGAACTACTACAAGCTTCACTCCATTTGAGCTACTATATGGGAAGATAGCTATGATGCCTATTGAATTCGAGCACAAAACTCTTAGAACTGCAGTAGACTTAGGGATGAATATTTTTGAGGCACAAAAAGAAAGAATCATGCAGCTGGGTGCTTTAGATGAGATGAGGAAGACATCCTTGCACCACACTGAAGTCATGCAAAATCAAAGAATCAAATGGCATGACAAATTTATCAAAGAGAAGAAATTTTAGCCAGGTGACTGGGCATTGCTTTATGACTCATGATATTAAGACAATGCAGGAAAATTACAAACAAGGTGGCTAGGACCATATGAAGTTGTTGAGGTCTTTCCAAATGGAGTTGTTCAACTCACCACCATTGACCCTGTTAGATTCAAGTTACTATTCAATGGTCATTGTCCCAGATTGTATCACAAGCCAGCTTCCAAAGAAGAGTTCCTATATCAATTCATCCAACCTGCAACACCCGAGCTTCCTGCAGTCGAAGGCAATGGACCTAGTGTCCCTCCTTCTAGCTAATTAAGGTACATACTTGTCATAATAAAGGCTTCTACTTTTGTAGAAGTCCATTTCTTCACCCATCCGCCCATCCACCAATCCATACCACCTTTCTCTCCCTTCCATCACTTCATTCCACCTCACATCATTCCACTTTGTCATTATTCATTGCTCAATTTATTTCCTAAAAAGGTGAACGGTACTTTCTCCATGATTCTTGCAGCGTATCCTCCACAAATTCAGGTATGTGTGCATTAAATTCTCTCTTAATTATCTTTTTAGTGTATTTTTTTAATCATTGTACGATTAGTATGGACGTTCACATAATTTTCATACCCCCTATCAAATCACTACTACCATCCTGCATGTGTGGACACATGTCCAAATTTAGGTTGGGGGAGGAAGGAAAGATGCAGGTACATTGCCCACATGCCAGTCCAAGATTTGTTTGCATCAATAAATCTAGTTGAACCAATTTAAAATTTAAAATGAAGGACGGCTCGTATCTGTGATGTGACACTAAATTACCGTCGCCATTCCTTTTTATCATAACTCCTTTTATTACCTTGTCTTTGCCATTATTGCCCCATCATAATCTCAAATTGCAAAAGGTAAATAAAAAATAGAGAAGGAAAATCCAGTCGACATTGGTGCAAGGTAATTCAGCTAACAAGTGTTGCAGAAAGGAATTTGGTTTCAGAGCAGAATTACAGGAAAGAAATTTTGTAGGGTGATAGTGATTGCAGAAAATGGGAGGTGAATTAATTTGAAATGAGCCTTCAGCTCATGATACCTTATTGTAGGATGCACAATGCCTGCTTGAATTTAGAAATTGTGGCTAGTTGGAATACTTCCTAAAGCTGGATGGTTTTGATGAAGGCATTGCACTAGAGTTCTCCCAGACATTTTTAGAGGGAAAATCCATAGTAAAAGGACTGAAATTTGTGGCAATTGAGAAAATAATTGCAGAAGTTACAGGGTTACCTGTTGACGGCGAGCATTACCCTGTTTCTAGAGATGTCAGGTCAGCAAGGGCCATATTCACAATACATGGTGACCCTCCAATCAATATAGACAAGCAAGGTGCCAAAAGAACCTCGCTACTCGAGCCATGGAAGTAGACAGTCGTCTACATTATCAGGTACCTCACTTGTAAAGGTTGATTGTCAAACTTACATTTAATACATTTCAAACTTTTGAGTCACATGAGGCACAGAAGAAGGATGAATGTGCCTAATGTATTATATAACCTTCTCTCCATCATGGCAGATGAAACTCAAAAAGGTAGGGACAACTTTGTCTCACACCATTTCCTCATTAAATTTTTGGTTGAAAAATATTTGCATGATGTAGCACTCGAGATGACCTGGGAGGAATTTGTAAATGTTAATCAATTTAGACCTAAGCAACCTCAATCTAGGGCTTTACCTCATAAACATAGGTATAGCAAGAGATTAAGCATGGTTGAAGCCACCCCTAGTGCTTCAACCTCTGGTGTTGGCTCTAGTATGAATCCTCCTACAACAAAAGGGGCAATAGACATTAGTTCCTCAAAAACAGGGCACTCTGAAAAAGAAAGTTCTTCATCAGAATTTGATGATGATGTTCCACTTGAAACCCTAGTAAGAACTAGGGCACATAAGAAGAAGACAAAGGCAGTAAAAGGAAAATCCAAAATACAGCCTATGGAAAAAGAGGTTTTGAGTCCTAAGAAGAGAAAGGCCGACATTATTCATCATGTAGCCAAAGGAAAATGTGAGAGCCCTCTTAAGAAATCAAAACTAGTTGTTGATATGCCTTCGTGAAAAAACCCTAAGTGTGGAAGGACATCACATAAGAGCACAGAAGCCCCAATGGGGCAGGAAAATGTCAAAGAAAATGATGTATTCGAGGAGGTAGCAAAAGAGGACACCATGAAAGGATATCTATCATAGAGATGGAACACTTTGACTAATGAGCGGAAATAGGTTGAACCTCATTCCATCCAGAACTATCATGTAGAAATAAAGAGGATTGAAAGGTACATTCAGCTTGGGAGAGCAAAGGGCTGAGAGTGCCTTCCCTTGACTTTTCAGCCACCTATCCTCTTGTGGCATGTTCCAAATTTTAGATTCTACCGCTATGACATTGTTGAAGAAAAACAAAGATGGAAAAGACTTGAAAGAATGGGAGGATTCTACTGGGACCCTGACTCGCACTCAGCAAGTACTGATATTGGATAGTTATCAGTTGCAAATTTTAGAGCCTTGACCAGGCAGAAAAATAGTTCTTCCCCTACTGGAGGACCAGCAAGATGTTAAGTTGGGGGAGTGATGAGCCTAGTTTATTGTCCAAATTTGAGTAGAATCTATAGTTTATTTGCTGAAGTTGACATGGATTTTGATATTAAATGTTGATATTTCTATATAGTTTCCCTCAAACCATAGACATTGGGTTTAATTCCATTTCTGACAGTTTTAATGATATTAGCCTATAATGTGAACTATCTATATTAATTTTGCATGTGGTTAATGAATTTTCTTTAAGGTGGCTATAGTTGTGCAATTATTATGCGTGCTAACATTTCCATGTAGACATACTTGAGGATACTAATTTGAGGAATGCATTCGCCAGCTGGTCATGCAAAGGAATCATTTGAAGGTCAACTAAAGGATGGTGGTGGATATTCCCCATGTCAGCCGCATGCAACTGCCTTACATTGATCTTTCACAATGTTGAGCAGTTATGAGCGTTACTATAGCATTGAGTTTGTGGTTCGACTTGCATGTCTAACCAGATTCCCTGCATGTGTAGCCGCCCTTCCATTCTTTTCTCTGCTTTCCCTAAATGGAATCCTTCCAGTTAGTGGGAGTTGACTACCCTGTTTAGTTGGTAGGATAAATAAGGTTTAGATTCTCCTTCTTCGGGAGTTCGAAGGTTACCGAGTTGTTGATGTTGCATCTGATAATATACTAAGCATTTCAAGACATGCTACTCTTTTGTATTTGCATTTCCCAATGAATAAGATGAAGTTATGAGTTGAGCATTTGAGTTTACATTATTTTTAGAGGATACTCATCCAAGGGGGCCCACTTGGTGAGTAATTTGTCCCTTAGTTTAGTTAGCTTAGTTATTAGATTTTGTTTAGTACTTAGTTCAGAATTTGGCACTGACTATTCCTGCAGCCACTAGAATACCATTTTGTGAATGTTCCTACAGCCAAAGTAGACAAAGTAGTTTCTTGTTTCTTGTTCGGATTTTAATTCTTTTCATGCATGTTCAGCTTAGTTTAATTGTTGAGTGATGTCCAAAATTTACTTTGTTCCTTTCCATGCAATTTACTTTCAGTATTGAATCTTTCTTAGGTGTAGAATAAAGATGACTACTTTGAAGTTCCTAGTGCACATACTGTGCTGACCCATTTCAAGTTCATGTTCCTGGGTTGACAATTTAAATGCACCTTCATGATGGTTAAAATGGCTATTCAAGTTAGATGTCCAATCTTCGAATCACATTTGTAAAGGATTAGTTATTAAAATCATTGTAGGAGGCCGACAATACTAACCATACCAAAGTTATACCTCCTAATAACTTTGATAAGATTTCACAAAAATGGTCACAATGCTAGGAAGTTGTGTTATGCTAGGCACTCATGAAAAAGGATCTACTGGCAAACAACTTGTGTTATGCTTGGTTTCCATGAAAAACATAAAAGCTTCACTACCAAGCAAGTTGAGTTATGCTTGGTGGCCTTGATACATGCAAAAGGATATTCAAAGGGGTTTTTCTTAGTTCATGAAAGGTCTCACCTTAAGGAACGTTGTGCCTAATGTCTCCAAGAGAGGATCACCACTAAGAGGATTGTTGTATGCCAAGAAAGGTCATTCTCTTAAAGGACATCAAACCCAATGGTACCACCAAGAAGACACATCATGCAAAATAAGAAGACCACACTTTGAAGAAAACAATGAGCGGGGACATGTATGCCCCCACTTTAGAGAAATTGCTAAACACCATGTTGTGAGAAATTAATTTAAAGTAGAACACAATAAATTCCAATACATGAGAGCTTTATTCAGAAATCCCTGTGTAAACATATGTTTATGAGATAGAGCTATGTCATATGAAGGAGGGTTTCTCCCTATATGCAATCCTAAGATAACACATAAGGGATCGATGGATTTGGGGTCAGTTTTTGTCATTGTTGTAGTGATATAATCGAGATCGGAACTGTCATCATTCCCCAAATGACTCATGGAATAATGAGCACAAAGGAAGAATGACACATAGAGAGAGAAAACAAAGCAAATATTTTAGGTCAACATGGAAGAGACCTAAATGTCTTGACGCCTTGCATCATCCCTAAAAGGAAAACACAAGATATGTTTATGAAAAATAGAAGAATTTATATACAAATAGAAGAATGTCATGACATATTGCCTTCCTTTATATCCTTGCACCAACGGAGTGACAAGGGTCATCCAAAGTAGGCTCACAAACATATAAAGACATGCCAAGTAGCACAATATGGGGAATCACATTATGCAAATGAAATCACAAAGAACACAAAGAGAAGACTATTAGGGCACATGTGAGTCAACCTATAGCAATTCATCTACATCCTAATCTTGTTCATCATATGTGAAATGCACAAAATTATCCAAAGGGACAACGCCAAGTGTTGTACTAAGAGCATCACCACATTCAACGTGAGGTGATTTTCTCTTTATAAGAGGATCATCACTGTTGTTATCATCTAAGCTCATGGAAGAGGAAAACAATAAATTTAGATCATTAAGTACTTCCTCATCAATATTAGCAATCTCATCATCATCGTCCAAGTTAATCAAAACAAGAGGCCTAATGATAATATCCATAGAAGTTTCTTATTTTTTATTGTGGTGAAGGTGGAGTATCATCATGCTTTGATTCAATTTGTGTTTGATCTTGATTTTATATTTTATTCTATTTTTTAAGTCTATGATAAATAGCATGATGTCCATTCCTACTCTCTTTAGCATTTCTATTTCTCTTTGTACAATTTTCTTGTGTAGGAGTGGGCTTATCAACCATAGGTTTCTTTTCTTCCTGCAAGGGAGGAATGAAAGGAACCATGGAAGGTTTTTCAACCACTTTCTCTTTAGATTTATAAAAAAAATTGATCTTAGGAGGGACAATAGGATTTATTTGGTTATCTCTTGGTCTTTTATAGGAAATAGTTGAAGTATTTATCATGGGTTGGTCTTGGTTACTTGGAAGGGCTTTTGGTTCAAACATGGTTTCATCAATGATAGGAGGCTCAATCACGAGTTGAGGCATGTTACTAAGGGATAATTATGCTATATGCTTTGCCTTGAACTTTTGATAAGATTTGAAAAAGAATTCCTCACAAGGCTTAATAGGTTCCATAGCTTTGGGCCAAAAAAAATCCAATGAGAAATTCTCACAAGAAGAAATAGGATTAAAGCCACTATGGTTCACATTAAATATATCATTTTCAAATGGAAACTTTAAACATTTATGCACTATCGACCGGACAACATCTATGGAGTGTAGTCATGGGTAACCAAGTTTCACATGAAATTAGTCTGACAATGGGATGATGGAGAATGAGACATTCAATTTTTTTGGTCCAACTTGTAAAGGAAGAGTGATCTAACCTATCGTAGGGAAAGAAAAACCATTATGCATTTTGATCCATGCTTTTGGTTGTTCATAAGAATCTTAATTTCATGCACAAATAATAATTCCTCAGTGATCACATTCTCTACACACATAGAATCAATTAATATCCTATTAGTAGGCTTGTCATTGTTTCATCCAGTGATGTAAAGAGGACCATCGGGTGCACTTCTAATTATTTCATTTTGTGAGAAAGCAATGTCAAGGGGAATTTTTGTTTGGCCCTTATGAGGTTGCACATCAATGAAGCTAACCATACATCATAAGTCTTCTTCATTTTCATTTATATATTGTCATTATTTGTTTCTTCAATTTTTTCAACATTCATCACATCATTCTTGGCATCAGTAGCTTTCACAAAAGAGACATTATGATTTGGCATGGGATTGGTAAAGATTTGTAATTTTTGGTTGGGTGGGGAAATGCTTATTTCCTTGATCATTAACACCACCAATTTGGATATGATTAGAATCAATGAGGTCTTTCACAATATGTTAAAGACGCTTACATTTTTCTCTATTGTGTCCATTTTGTCAGTGATAATGGCAAAAGGGATTTGAGTTAAATTTTGGAGGTAAGGGCTTAGTTGTATCAATGGCTCTAATAGGAGGTAAGGTAACTAAGTTCTTACCTATTAGTTGCAACATGATGGAGTGAAGGGTATCAGGTAAAGGGGTAAATTGTCTAAACCTGTCCCTAAATGGATATGGATTTGTCATTTTTATAGAATCCACTTAGGTGTTAACATATTGATTTGTTTGAGGTGTGTTCATTTGTAAAAATCCTTTATTTTGTTTCTTGAAAGATTGGAAATTGTTTTGGGGCACAGCTTCAGATTTCTCAAAATTGTTAGGAGTTTTTGCTTCATGATGACTAACCAAATTCTGATAATCATGAAGGGTCGTGCATAAGTGTGTAAAGGAGGGAAACTTGAACATCTCCAGTTTAGTTTAAATATTGGTGTACAAATTGGCTATAAACATTCTTTGAAGGTTAGCATCAGGAATCTTAATGTTTATTTGTTAGTAAAGCAATTGGTAGCATGCTATAAAATCAATGACCTTTTCATCTTTGTTTTTTTTATAGTGCATTAAATCAACTAAGGTCATCTTGGGACACATGTGCACTCAGAAATGGTTAAGGCATCAACAAGTTCATTGAATGAACTAATTGAGTTATTTGGTAAGGAAAAAAACACTCCAAGGAAATGTCTTTCAAAGATCTAGGGAAAAATTTAGCCAAGAGTTTATCCTCAAAAATTAAGTCACTACATAAGGTATGTATGTTGAGACATGGACCTTACTAGATCTCCTTTTCCACCATATTTCTCAAATCTAGGAATCTACATGCCTTGTGGTATTTATGATCTCAATATCTCCAAAAATAAGGGGTTTCTTTTGACATATTGTGAAGGTTGGCCATTTTGATTTTGGTTCAATCTAGCAATTTTTTGTTGGAGGGATGAATCATTTTGTAGGAGTTGGTTAAGGAAAAGATCATTGTTTGTGTTGTGATATGGAGGAGAATAAGGTGGATGTGTATATGTATTCAAAGGGCAAGTGAATTGTAATTTTGTGAGGGTAGATGGATTAGGAGATATGAGATTTGAATGCACAAAGATAAAGGCATTCCAATTGGAAATACCTAAGGTGGTGTTGATATTGTTAGTAGCTTGTTTAGTTGTTGTAACAATTGGATTAGTGTATGTAGGAATAGAGGTCATAGTTGTGGAAGGAGGAATTGGATTTCCACCTTGACTTTGAGTTAACCCCAAATTTTGAGCACAACTAGCCATTGTAGGGACATGTTTATCAATAATGTGTGCTAGGATATGAATAATCTCTATTATGTGTTCATTACCAAGCATTTTCCTCATGTTATCTATGACAGGAATTATAGTACCAACAATATATTCAGAACTTGCAAAGTTTTTCCATTTCTCTAAATCTTAATCCATTTGTTTTAGTTCTTGTTGAGGGACATTAGCAACCATTGTGTCAACATCAGTCACATTGGTTATACGTAGGGTGGTCATGGGAAATGAGGTATCAAATATATGGGCCATAGTGGGTTGACGAGTATCAACACTATGGGTGAAAGAGTTGGAAAACTCAAGATCCATAGCATGTGTAGAAGCATGGGATGGCATGAGTCTCAAAAACATCTCACTATAGTATTGGTAATAGGACATTAGGTTGTGAAGCTCATACAAGTTTCACAAAACCTAGGTGCACCCACAAAGGAGAATATCTTCTAGATAAATTCAATCAAACACCCTAGAATATGAAGTGCAATGTGAGTATGTAAAATAAATAGAAATTTTAAGATTTTAAACAAGATAATTTTCTGATTATACTATGCAAAAACCTGAAAATGATGTCTTTTAATTCTAATTTTTATTTTCAAACAATACACTCAATTTGACTAATTAAAGCTAATACAAAAGATGATAGATTTTTTTGATTTCTAAAACTAAAACCTAGATTTAACAGTAGATCATAAGAATGCAAACAGAGACAAATCACTAACCAAAAGTTTAAAAAAGTACATGTACAAGGACATATTCACCCTAGGGCAAATGGGTCCTAGCAAAGGGGTTACAAAAAATTAAATTTGAGTTTGAAGTTTAGATCTAGGATTTCATGTTTCAGACTATAAACTATAGTTTCAGTGACTCATATTTTCCAAAATTTGATGTCTAAATGCAAGTGAAATGAATGACAAATGATGGACAATATGACACTTTTTGAAATGCAATTTTGGCTCGATTTATGAATATGAATGGTTGAGCATACACTAATATGAAAGCACTATGCAAAGTTAATGTAATATGCATGCAAATTTTTGAATTTTTCAAAGTTTAAAGGATACAAAATGCAAACCTAAAACCCTATATAAGATTTAAAATAATGAAAATTAACAATGATAAATGAGATGCAATTCAATGCAATGCAAATACAAAGGAACGCAAATCCTAGATCTAGGGTTTGAATGGACTCCAAATTCAAAAAATTTATAGTGTAAGAATGTTAGGTTCACCAAAATGAAATGAATGGAAACGGGATCTTTCTATTCAAATGGGGGTTCACCAAAAATTTACTATAAATAGAAAGGGTAAATGGGGTACAATGCACCTATTTCCCTCTATATCATTAGGAAAAAGAGATCCCTTAAGCCAAGGTTGACTTTCAGCCCTTAGGTGAGTCAACCTTGAAGGATATCTTGTTGTTTTCCTGATGATCTAGGATGGGCAGATCTACTGAAACAACACTTTTGAGAGAAAGACTAAAAATAGTAAATAAACCCATAAATGCAATGTAACACTTGCAATCAGTAGATTAAACCTTAATCTAACAGAACCTACAACTTTTTGGCAGATATGAGAAGGTAAAGTATTTTTGCACCTTTCACCAAAATGTTGTTTTTGAGTGTCCTTTGGGACTCATTCGCCCAAGGGTGAATGGGTCCAGCTATAGGGGTTGAAAAACTTCTTTCATAGTCCTCTGGTTCTATGTCTGCACTCCCAATTCCTCTGGGTTTCATGGTCGAAAGTTTAGAAATAAATTCTGAAAGTGAGTTTCTATGGCTTGACGACAACTTTGACAACTTTTCTAATTTCTCCTTAAGAGATCTTCAATCCTTCTTCAACCTAAGATTTGCAAAACATACAAGAGGAAAAAAAAATTGGTGAATGGGGGTTTACCTTGGTCAAACCCCATTTTGATAATTAAACCTTGAATTGAAACAATGAAACATGAAAGAAATGATGAATGAACAAGTGTTATACTACAACTCACCAAACCCTTGATTGAAACCCTTGAGCGATTGAAACTTAGTAGATCTCTCCAAGGTCTTGATCTTGCATGAATGGCTTGATTGATGGTGTGATCTTGATGCTTGAAATTTGACTTGAAACTCGAAACCTACATCACATTGTTAGCTCCAAAAACATGCATGATGCTTGACAACTTTGACATGATGTTTGAGATCTTGAATGCTGCAACAAATACTTGAGAAATATGCTCTTGAACACCTTTGACAATAATCTTATATCTTGTGAATTTTGGATGAATGCTCTCTTGAAAATCTAGGATTTGAATTGATAAAAGACCTTGTATTTATAGACAATTTTTTAATTTCCCAAAAATTAAACATTACAAGTTGACACTTAAAACTTGAATTTAGGACCTTAAAATGCTGCCAAAAACATGTTTAAATTTTTAATTTCTGATCTTAAAGGGGACCCATTCACCCAAGGTGAATGGGTTTGGACCTAAATTATCAGGACCTATTTATTTTGGGGTAAAAAAATAATAAATACATTAATTAAATCATAACTCCCCTTTTGGAAATCGCAATTAATTAGGCTTGTAAATGCAAAATTTAGGCAATTAGAGAATTAATTAAGTTCAATTTAATAAGGGACCCAAACATAGTGTGAAAATGTAAAGGAGTACATTTTCTGACACTACACTATCAAGTGATGGATATCTAGGGAATGCAAGATCATGTACCACCTATGCACCCCTCACCTTGGAGGCCAAATCCTTACCCAAAATTAGCTCGATCTCCCCACTCTAAAAGTGCATTATGAGTAACTTCTCAGGCATAACTGGTATTTGATGCAACACAAGGATAGTTGAAGGTATTAGACTGAGCTATATAAGAAACTAGCGGAATCATCAATATACTACAAGGCTATGTGAGGCTTAATCCATGAAAATGAAAGTGAAATAATGAAAAATAGCCAAAATAATAGGGTAGCCCACCCTTCTTCATTTCCCCAAGGTATAAATTTCTTGGGCAATTATACCAAAAGAAAAAAAAATCTTTTAATAGGTGTGTCTTTTGATTCACTCCCCACTCTTTATACTCACCAAAACATTGTAGTTGAGGTCAACCCCTTGGTAATAAAATCCAAATAATTCCTCATAAAAATAAACTTAGAAAGATATTGTGTGTTTTATTCTCACTTGGTTATACAAGCATAAAGAGAACTGAATACACACACACTTCTTTGGGATTAAAAAGTATTGATTTATTGATAAATCAAATTGAAATGTGAAGGTATATTTTAATACCACAAAGAACTAATTTAGAAAACACACAAAATAGACAAAGAAAAATAATTAAAATGTCTATAAACAAGACTATTATTGAGGTCATCCCGCAAAACCACTAGATTATAAGTCTTTTAGTTTTTTCTCCTTAACTTGTGAGGATGATTTTTTTATCTTTTAGTCTTTGTCCAAGGAGTGATGTTACATTTAAAAGATTAGATAGCATAAAATAGAATATTTCAAATTGAAAAATAGGTTGCACCATTAGATTGTTCATGTCTTTTTGATAAATTTTTTTTAAAAATCATCAAATTTTGATTTTATACAAAAAATTTAAGCTCATATGAAGATTTAAAATGAAATACATATTTTGAACAATTTTACCTAATTTATGGTGCATGATCTAGAAAAATTATTTGATTCGCTACATAAGGATTGGAACCATCTTTTTAATTCCTACAAAAAATTGAAAATCTAATCAGTTATATGAAATTTATAGCCATTTTAGTGTAGGTGCGTATTTTTAAAAATATCAAAGAAGGGGGCAAGACTTTAGCCCCTTCCACTTGGCTCTTGGTCACCAATGTGACTAGGGGCTAAGCACTCAATTTTTAAAAATAGGGGGTTGGATTCTTGGCCCCACATGACCAAAGGTTGGAAGAGGACACAATTGGGGGCTAGGAGTAGCAAAGCACCTAGTCACTCATGTGACCAAGAGTAAAGGAAAAAAATACAAACCAAAATTTAAAGCCCCTATTCATGAGCTGTGTATCCACCTGCATGAGACTACACAATAAATTTACAATGAATATATTTATCAAACTATGAATGTGTTTCACTATATATAGATAGATAGATAGATAGATAGATATATGACCATATGTATTATACTTTCCATCAAAACTTATTGAACCTATTCCACAAATATTAGCACCTGAATCATCTCCAAATTTAATAATTCCTCCATAATATTTTTCAAGTTTAAAAAACTTACTCTTGTCTGCGGTCATATGATTTGAGCAACCACTATCAATAACCCAATAGTTATTATCCTCTCTAACATGAAAACTAGATACCAAAGTACCTCCAATCTTATCCTTTTTCTCCAGAACACTTTCCTTCACACAACTTTTAGAGTTAGCAAAACCATATTCATCCTTTAAAGCTAAGAACAAACATTCATTATCATCAACATCTCCATAATCAGATTCATCATCAAAAATACCAACATCTTCTCTAACATTTAATAGCTTTTCTTGATCATTTTGCTTTGTTTTCCTTGTTCTTATTGTTCACAATTCTTTTTGGACATCTTGAAGCATAGTGACCTATATTTCCACAGCTAAAATTTTTGAAAGTTAATTTACCTTTGTAATTACCAGTGCCCTTTTTCATTCTTATTACAAATTTAGCTTCCACATCATCAAGATCAACGTCATCTAAATCTTCAACTTTTTCTTATTTTCTAGTCTTGAAAGTAGTCTCCACTTTTACACCACCTTTCAGACCAATTTTCCTCATCGAAAATGAATTTAATGTGCCAAACAACTGATCTCTAGTGTAGGTATTAAAATTTGCAACTTCCTCAATAGCAAAAACCTTTTCACTATAAGAATTGGGAAGAGTTCCAAGAATTTTCTTTACCACTTTAGGTTCTTTGACTTGTACACCAAGACCTCTCATAGAACTTACCAGTTCATCAACCCTCTACATATAACTTGTAATTGAACTTTGACTTGTGCACCAAGACCTCTCATAGAACTTACCAGTTCATCAACCCTCTACATATAACTTGTAATTGTTTCATCTTCAATCATTCGCAAAGTCTCAAATTGTGTTTTGAAATTCTGCAACTTATCTTGTTTAACCTTATCATCCACTTCATAAATACTTTCTAGCTTATCCCAAACTTCTTTAGCAGTTTTTAGATCCATAACTTTCACTAATTTAGTATGTACAAGACTACTTAAAAGAACAAACATTTCCTTACCATCTATTTCATAGGCCTTGATTTCATCACTTGTTCTCGATCCATTTGTAGGTGTGTTATATATAGTCGTTACTACCTTAGCAACATAAAATCCAAGGTAAATCAAATAGCTTTCCATCTTCACTTTCTAGAATTCATAGTATGTGCCATCAAACATAATGATCTCCTTATTTCTCACCATCCCAGATCTACCTCAAGTGGATAATATTTTCTCCAAATAACCTTGCTCTGATACCAATTGTTGAATGAGCAAGATAACTGAGAGGGGGGAGAATCAATTGTACCAAATTAAAACATCAAAATCCTCAACAGTAATCAGATCCACAAGCATTCATTAAAACCTTAATCTTTTATAATGTTTAAACATGAAAAGCAAATAACATAAACTAAAACAACCAACACCATACATAAGAGAACACCAGATTTGCATGGAAAACCCTAGAAGGGAAAAACCATGGTGAGGATTAGCTCACAATATAAGTAATTACAAAATCAATACAAAGAGGCTCACTACCAAAATAGGACACATTGTCCATAAAGTCTCACAGAACAAGCTCACTATTAGTATAGAAAAAAATTTAATAAGATGGAATGTTACATAGAGAACATAGTCTCAATGCAATAGATATTTCACCACAACAGCTCTGATAACACTCACAGCCTTGAAGAGATCAAGATACCTCGACCCACTGCATTCAACAATATTGCATTATAACTCACACTGTAACTCACACTTCTACACTTAGTTTCACATCACAACACACAAATTTCCATGCTTCATCTCACATTAATTCACTTTGCATTTATACCATCCATAACTTGAAAAATATCTTCAAGTCAACTACACTCACCTTACATTTTACAAATTCAAAATAGGTCAGCACTAAGCATTCTCGCAGTAGATATGAATGAAATTAGACCAATATAAAGCTTAATTGGAACCCAAATTGAGACTCACATGCCACACTATACCTTCATCAATACTTAAACATCTTCAAATGTAGAGTAAAAACTAGGTCGGTCGTTACCCGTGGAAAAACTATTAAACTTTGAATTACATGCTTCCTCAGATCCAAGGATGACTTGCAAAACTCATTTCATCACAATCTAGAATATTCCTATATCCTCCTGAAATCCATCAAACTCTACAACAACTCACACCTCTAGAATGTACACGCCCAGTACACTCAAACTACATTTCCAAACACTGCAACTCTAAAATCCATCTTCTGGAGCACCAAACCATGAATCTTCTTGATGCAATAAATAGATCAATACCATCAACATACCTCCAGAATCGCAAGACCTAAAGAAAAATTGTGGAGAAATATGAAGCAAAAAAAATTCTCCCAAACACCTCTATAAGAAACATTGCAAATCTAGTACACACACTGGTGAACATAACTTCTTTTGACCATTGATCTAGAAGCCAAAATTTTGGATATAGAAACTTTGAAAACCTCTATCCAACATATCCAAATCACACAAGCATATATTCAACCCAAAATAAATGTGAAGAAAAACTAGAACACCTTTACAAACCAGAACACCTCATTTTATCAATTTTCTCAATATCCTCTACATCTTTAATCATAAACAAAAGCTTATCAAAGTAACACCAGAGGTTGACACTAGTAACTTAATTGTGTCAACATAATGCAACTAATAAAATCAACAATCTCTTTCAACCACTACACAACTATCACCAATGACAACACAAGCTTGTTGACATCAATGACAACACCTTCATACTTGCAACAAAGTAGTTGATAATGTGTTGTAAAGTCGGTGACCTTTTCATCTATATTTTATTTACATTGCATCAAATTAGGTAGGACCATCTTAGGACTAATGTGCACTTGGAAATGGTTGAGAAAGGAATCAACAAGCTCATTAAATTAGTGGATTGAGTTATACAGTAAGGAACAAAACCATTCCAAGGTTGTATCTTTTAAGGGTCTAGGAAAAGCTTAGCCAAGAGCTTATCTTCAAAAATGAAGTCACTACATAAGGTTGTATATGTTGATACATTGTTGCTAGGATCTCCTTTACCACCATATTTCTCAAATCTAGGTATCTCTATGACTTGTGGTATTTGTGTTCCCAATATCTCCAATGGCAATGGGTTTCTTTTGACATATTGTGAAGGTTGTCTTTTTGGTTTTGGTTCAATGTTTCTATTTATTGTTGAAGGGATGTGAAATTTTGTAAGAGTTGGTTTATGAAAGAATCATTGGTTGTGTTTTGAGATGGCGGTGGATATGGTGAGGGTGTATATGTGTTGGGTGGACAACTAAATTGCAAGTTTGTGAGAGGGGCGGGTGTTTGAAGATATGATGTTTGAATTCACAAAACTAAAAGGATTTCCAATGGAAATACCCAAAGTTGGAGTGATATTGCTAGTTGGTTGCATTGTTGTAGTAACAGTTAGATGAATATATGTAGGAATAAATGCTATGGTTGTAGGGGGGGGAATTTATTTTCCTCCTTAAATTTGATTGTATCCCAGATCTTGAGCACAATTAGCTATTGTAGGAATATGATTATCAATAATGTGAGCTAGGCTACACACAATCTCTAATTATTGGTCATTATCAAGTATTCTCCTCATGTTATCTATGATAGGAACTGCAGTACCAGCAATATACTTTGTACTCACTAAGTCTTGAAGTTTTTCTAAGGATCTATCCATTTATTTCAACTTCTCTTGAGGGACATGAGCAACCAAGATTTCAACATCAGTTTAAGTGGTTGATGGTATAGGACATGTGACATCAAGTATGTGATCCAAAATGGATTGACTAGTGTCAACATTATGAGTGAAAGAGTTGGAAAACACAAGATCCATGGTGAATGTAATAGCGTGGGTTGTCATGAGTTTCAAATTGTCTCACTGAAGTATTGGTAGTAGGACACCAGGTTGTGATACTCATACAAGTTTCACCAAACCAAAAGTGTATCCAAAATAGATAAAAAGAACTAAATAAAGATAGTAGACACCTAGAAAAATGAAGCACAATGCAAGTATTAAAGAAGATATTGGAATATAGATTTGAAATATGATAATTGACTGATTTTAAGATTTAAAAATTTAAAAATGATTTTGAATGCCAATTTTGATTTTAAACAATGCACTTTCTTTCACCAATTAAACTAAATGTAGACATTTAATATGTAATTTCTGAAATTGAAACTGAGATCTACAAGTACAAGAAAATGAAGCAGACAAAGACAAATATATGTGCAAAATTTTGAAAAATCACTTGTACAAGGATAGATTCGGCGAAGGGTGAATGAGACTTTGCACAAGGTTTTGAAAAATTGAAATCTAAGTGTTTTGTCTGATATTTAAGCTCATTGTTCCTAACTACAAACAAATTCTTCAGTGATAGTTTTGCCAGATTTTGTGATTAAATATAAATGCAATTGTTTGACAATGTATGAACAAAATGACAAATTTTAATAGAATTTTGAATGAAAACCTAACCTAAATGACTTAAGCATGCCTTAATGCAAGCTATTATGCAAAATGTATGCCATTTTTTTGGATTTTTATGATTTTAAATGATGCAAATATGCAATATGTAACCCTAAATGAAATGTAAAACAAGATAATGCAAAACCTAGATGTAGGGTTTCAAGGATCTCCAAGTCAGAAAACTATGATATATTAATTTTGGATTTACCAAAATGAAATGGTAGGGAAGTGATCCCACCAAAAATTTATGTGATGATTATAAAATATAGGGATCTTAATAGGTGCCTTTCCCAATGGATTTCAATAGGAAAGAGATCAAACGATATAAAGATTGACTTTCAACCTCAATGGTAAGCCAATTGGACATGGATCTTGATACTTAAAATAATAGGACAGATCTGAAACTAAACTAAAATTATTTGAAACACTCAAACTAAATGAATGAAAATACCTAATACATAAAATGTAGTTTCCTGAATGTACAAAAATGGAAATGAAAATTTGCAGGAAGATCTAAGAAGGGTTTGAACACATGTACCTTTCACCAGAACTTGTTTTGAGGAGTACAAAGGGAATCATTTTCCTTTGAGCGAATGGGTCTTAGACTAGGGCTCCAAAATAACTTTTGGCGATCCTCTGATGTTGGATCTTGACTTTTATTTGACATAGGTCCCACTGTCAGAAAGTCAAAATAAATTCTACAACTTAGCTTTTGTGGCTTGACAATAATGATGACAACAAATGCAATAATACAAAATTTCTTCTTCAATATCTTTCCACTCCTTCAACCTGTAATCTACACATACACAAAGAGGAAAAATTGTTGTGTTTTGTATGGGGGTTTGCCTTAGTCAAACCCAAAGTTTGGTAATTAAACCTTGATATAAATATAATGACAAGGAGAATGAAATGATGAATGAACAATGTTTTCTACAACTCACCACCCTTCAATGGATTCCCTTAGAGGACTAAATTCAAATACATCTCTCCAAGGAACTTTTTCTTTCTTTGCTTGATGGATTTGGATACTTGAAATGCTTGGATGCTTTAGGATCAACAATACATATTAGCCTTCATAAGATGACATGAACACACATAGACTTGAACATGATGTTAGGATCTTGATTGTTGCAACAAATTACTAATAAATATGCCCTTGAATGCTCTTGAAAATAATATTTTCTCTTATGATTGCTTCATAAAGTGTGTTGCTAGTTCTTAGATTTCAAATGATAAAAAGACTATGTATTTATAGGTGTTTATCTAATTTCCCAAAAAATAGATTCTAAAAGCCCACAATTGCAATTTGAATTTGAATCATTAAAATACCACCAAAAACATATTTTAAAATGGTCCTAGCACTTAAACGGGACCCATTCGCCCATGCACGAATGGGTCCTAGCCTATAAGTTTAAGACACACATATTTCATGGTGATTTAATTATTAAATACATTTCTTAAATGTTGGTTCTCCTTTCAAAAAATGGGAAAAATAAGGATTTGGAATGCATAATTTTACAAATTAGAAGCTTAATTAAGTCAATAAATTATGAAACCCAAGCATAATGTGAAATTGTAAGGGATACAATTTTCTACACTATAGTAGTGTATAAAATTGCATACCTTGACAATTTCACATTATGTTTTGGCCCCCCTAAATTAATGAGCCTAATTGACCCTCTAATGACCTCAGATTATGTATTGTGGAGCCCATTTGTCCCATTTTTCAATAAACACCAAGCATTGAGTAAATGCATCCAAGTCATGTGTTGCTCTCAAAACTAAGTGTTTTAGAAATTTGGGCCATAACCCATTCACCCATCCCTTTCTTAGCAAGACCCATTTTTGGATATGTTTTTGGTGACATTTTAATATTCAAAATTCAAGTTGCAAATGTTAGCTTTCGAGATCTAATTTTTGGGAAATGAATAAATGTCTATAAATACCTAGTCTTTAAACCATTTGAAACTAGAGAAAGAGAAGGAAATTAGAATGAGAACTTATGATCAAGCATTATTGTCAAGGGTAGAATTTTCGTATTTTTATTGTAGCAATTCAAGATCCAACATCATGTCAAAGTTTGTGTGTTCATATTATCTTGCGACTTGGCTAACATTGTTGTAGGTCTCCAAGCATTCAAGACAATCTATCAAGAAATATCTAAAACCTTGAAGAGATGTATATGACTTCAATCCTTAAAGGAAGCCATTAAAGGGTGGTGAGTTGAAACATTTTGTTCATTCGTCATTTCCTTCTTTTTCATTAAGTTTGTATCATTGACATTGCCATTCTGGAAGTGAGAACACTTACACAGGGTTTGATTGAGGCAAACCCATATATGGCACAACATTTTATCTCTTTTTGAATGTGCAAGTTATAGGTTGAATAGGATTGAAGAGAGCTTGAAGATCTATTTTTCTTTATTGATTTTTTTGTCATCAACCTTGTCAAGCCACAGAAACTCACTTACAGAATTCATTGGTGACATTCTGGTAGGTTTACAATCAAAAAATAGAAGCTTAGATCTAGCACCAGAGGACCCCAAAATTTTATCAAAAAACCCCTACAAAGACCCATTCGCCCATGGGCGACCCAGTCCTTGTAGGCATAGAAAAACTATTTTTTTTGGGTAAGTACGTGTCAATCATCTACACCTTCTAGATCTTTTGAAACTTGATTGTTTTTGTTTATCAGTTGTTGAGGTCTTACATTTTTTATCTTAGGGCATATAGGATCATTAGGTTAATCATTCCAAATTATTTATAATCCATTCTAACCCCCAATTAGATGTAGATCTAGGTCTGATTGGCTCACCTTTAGGGCTATAAGTCAATCTAATCACCTTGTTGATCTATATCCTAATGAAACTTGGAAAAAAGCCCACTGAATCCTAGGTTATTTACATTTAGGACCTAGGATCCTTTTTTTTTACATTTCAATTGGAAGTAATTTTGGTTTAAGCATAGGTTCATTCATAATTGGAGGGGAAGAAGGAGCAACCATGGACCTATCATTCTCAGGAATATTGCTAAGAGATAACTTTGTTATGCGCTTTGCCTTAAAATTTTGGTACGACTTGAAAAATAAATTTCCACAAGGCTTTATAGGTTCCATAGGTGAGGTCAAAATAAATCCAATGAAAATTCCCATAGGAAGACAAAGTATTAAACCCACTATGATGCACTATAAATATCTCATCTTCAAAAGGGAAATTTATGCACTTGTGAATAATCGATGAAATGACATTCATGGAGTGTAGCCATGAGTAGCCTAGCTTCACACAGAATTGGTTCAAAAATAAAATGATGGAGAATGAGACATCTAATTAGTTTGGTCCAACTTTAAGAGGAAGAGTGATGGAACCAATAGTAGGGTGAGCAAAACCATCATGATTTTTTATCAATGATTTCAATTGTTCATAGGAATCTTTATAAAGCTCTTGCACAAATAAGAATTCCTAAGTGATCACATTCTCCACACACACAGGATCAATGACTATTCCTTGTACAGGTTTCTCATTGATATGTTCAACAATGTAGAGAGGACCATCGAGTGCATGTATAGGTGTGTCACTATTGGTGAAAGCAATGTCAGGTAACTCAATGGTTTGGCCCTTATGAGGTTGAACATCTATTAGACCAACCATACGATCTTCATTTTCTTCATTATCATCATCATTCATGTCATCACTCATATCATCATTCTTATCATCATTCATCTCATCATTCTTAACATCACAATCTTTCACAAAGTTGGATGAATGGTTGGGCATAGGGTTGGTAAAAACTTGTAAGTTTTAGTTAGGCGGGGCAACCAATTTATCATCTTGATCATTGACACCATCAAACTGGATGTGATTAGAATCAATGAGGTCTTGAACTTGATGTTTAAGATGCATGCATAATTTTGTATCATGTCCACTTGTGTGATGATATTGAAAAAAGGCATTTGGATTGAAGTTTGGAGACAAAGGTTTAGTTGTGTCCACATGTTTAACAAGAGGCAATCGTATTAGGTTCTTACTCAAAATTTACAACATGATTGAATGGAGATTGTTAGGTAATTTGGTGAATTGCCTATCTTTTGGTCTAAAATTAGTATGGATTTGGACTTATGGCAACGATTTGAGGTTAAATGTGGTTGGTTATTTGAGGTGTATTGAACTTGATAAAAAATTATTTTGCTTCTTGAATGGTTGATATTTTTTTTGGGGTACAGATTCAGATTTCTCAATATGAGCCAATGAAGATGCTTCTTCATACTAACTAATCAAATTTTTATAGTCACAAAGTCGTACACAAACGTATGAAGGATGGAAATTTCAATAATAATATTTTGTCTGTTATTTCATTTTTCAAATTATCAATGAAGACTCTTTGGACATCCGCATCAGGAAGAGTAAGATTGATTTGTGATAAAAGCAACTGATAGAAGCTTATGAAATCTAGGACTTTTTTGCTTCTCTTTTGTTTGCATCACATTAAATCAGTTGTGTTAATCTTAGGACCAATATTTACTTGGAAATGATTGAGGAATGCATAAACAAGCTCATTTAATGAGTGTATTGAATTATTCGGAAATGAACAAAACCATTTCAAAGTCATGTCTTTGAATGACCTAGGAAAGAGTTTAGCCAAGAGCTTATCCTCAAAAATGAAGTCACTACACAAGGTTGTAAATTTCTGATATATGATTGCTCTTGGGTCCCCTTTACCATTGTACTTGTCAAATTGGGGTATCTCTATGTTTTGTGGCATTTTCACTTTCAATATTTCAAATGATAATGGGCTCCTTTCGACATATTGTGATGGTTGTCCATTTTGGTTTTGGTTCAAAGTTGAGATTTGTTGCTGAAGTGAGGTTACATTTTATAAAAGTCGGTTGATGATGGAATAATTGGTTGACATGTTTTGGGAATGTGGTGAATATAGTGGAATTGTGTATGTTCTTGGTGGCTACTATGTTGCAAATTATGAGTGGGGATGAAACTTGAGGTGTGACATGTGAAGATCCAAAACCATAATGATTTCCAGTGGAAAATCCTATTGTTGAAGTTATACCAATTATTTGTTATGTTGTTGAAGCAACAGTTGGATTTTTGTATATAAGAATAAAGGCTATAGTTGTAGGGAGAGAGACTTCATTTCCTACTTGACTTTGAGTGTATCCCAAAGCTTGAGTGAAACTAGCCATTATAGGTACATTATCATCAACTATATGGGCTAGGCTACATAAAACCTCTAATCCATGATCATCATTAATCAATTTCCTCATGTTGTCAATTATAGGAACAATTGTACCAGCAAAGTATTCAGTAGTCACAAAGTCTTGAAGTTTTTCTAAGTCCTTTTCCATTTTTTTCAATTTGTCTTCGGGAACATGGGCAACCATAGTCTCACCATATGTAAAGATAGGTGTTTGTAAGGTTTTCATTGGCATGGTAACATCGAGAATAGAGTCAAAAATGGGTTGAGTATTGACAACACCTTTCATGAAAGAGTTAGAAGACTCATGATTCACAATAGATGTAAATCCAACGTGGGATATCATAAGTCTAGAACTATGTCTCACTAAAGTATTGGAAATAGGACACCAAGTCATGAAACTCATACACGTTTCAAAACACTTAAGTGTACCCAACATGAACACTAAACTGATAAATAGATAGAAAAATAATCAAAAACAAAAACCAATAGAAAAAATAGAGACAGATATCTGAGAGAAAACTAAGCTAGAAAACATAGGATAGTGGCACCCAAGGTGCCTATGTCCTAGTTAGGCTTTTACAAGTTTAAAATTTTGATTGTTTGTTATACTACTTAAGTTTTATGTGTTCATGTACAAACAAGTCTAGCAGTGAATTATTTTCCAAATTTTCTCAATTTTAGGATTATGAACTTAAGAATATGAACATGCAACAATGTTGAACATAAATAAAAATTTTGAAATACAAAAATAGAATTCAGACAACATAATCCAACAAAGAACACATAAATAGAGAGATGATTCAAATTTTGGCCATAGAATGTAGGACAAAGGCATCTAAGCACCTATGTCCTAGATAGGGTGACTAGAAATTCAAAGTGTGAGTGTGCTTATTACTGTTTAATATTCCCAATTCTATTTGTAGATAGATTTGACAGTGATTATTTTTCCATATTTTATTGATTTTATGACTACGGAAATAGAAAATGCAAGTATGCCAATGTATGAAATATGAATGACAAATTTTGAATGCAATTTTTAGATGCAAAATGCAATGATTAACTAATTCCAAGATGTAAAGTTCTGAAAATGATGATTCTATGCAATTTTGACACAAAACTATGCAATTTTTCACTTTTTTGACCTAAATGAAAGATGCCCAAAAGCATACAATGCACTATTTCAGAATTTTATGACCTAATGAATACAATTTGAATATAGATCTGAGCTAAAATGACTGAAATAAACCCTATTTTAACCTATTATTCTATTTGAATGCAGTATTTTTATATTTTTGTCTTTTTATGATGCAAAAAGGAAACCCTAAATGAGAAATGCAAAGAAAAACCTAGATCTAGGATGAATGTTTAGAAGGTATATAACGTTAACAGGTCGGGTTCACCAAAATGAAATGGTGGGAAAGGGAAACCTTTTAGTTTTCACCTTAGGGTTTGACACCTTTCCCAAATGTTCATTGGATGTATGTGTGTGTATGATATGATTATGGAATGCAAGGATTGAATGGGGTTTTGATGGATTTGGACAAGGTATGTAATTGACTTATATTATGATAGGGGAGTCAACCAACCCTTAACCAAATTTGGAAATGACCTAATAATCAAATGCAATGATCTAATTGACTTAATGATGCAAAATAATGTTTTGATGCTAATATAGAAAATGTGAGATGGCACAAAGGAAATTGGACAATAGAAACAGAAAGGGGAGGACATTGTGCACCTATGGTAGAAATTTCAACAAAATTTGTCAGGAAATTGTTGTCGGGGATGCCACTGTCCTGCTAGGTATTTTCAAATCTATTTTTGTAGTCCTCTGATGTTAGATTTGTACTTTCATTTCTCATCTACAAACTTGTTGGATCATTGTTGGATATTTTTATAATTGAATTTTTGTGAGTTTTCAAGGCCTAGGGTTTCGAATGCAACAATGAATAAAGTATCTTCAAACTTCCTTTGATCCTCTTCAACCTGAGATCTGCACATTCACAAAAAGAGGAAATTTTGGGCCATTTTAGGGGCTTGCCTCAGTCAAACCTCGTGTAAGTGTTTCCACTTCCATAATGAAAATATCAATGATAAATGGATAAATGAAAGGAAGGAATGATGAAATCACCAAGTGATGCAACTCACCACCCTTCAATGGCTTTCTTGAATGATTTAAGTCAAACACATCACCTCAAGAATCTTGGATCTTGCTTGCTTTATTTTCTTGAATGCTTGAATGATTTAGAGACCTACAACAAAGGTTAGCCTTCACAAAAATATGAACATGAATAAACTCACATAAACATTGACATGATGTTGGTTCTTGAATTGTTGCAATAAAATAATAATGGATGCTCTTGACTTGCTCTTCAATTCTCTTGATAATATTTTTTGTTCATGAATGCTTGTTCTCCTTGTTAGCTTTGAAATGATGTAATAACTAGGTATTTATAGGCATTTGTCCTAATTTTCTGAAAATTAAATCTTGGAAGTTGACTTCAAATATTTGAATTTCAAATGATAAAATATCGACACCGACATATTTGAATTTGGAGCCAAAATATGGGACATAGGCACCCTACGCACCAATGTCCCAGTCCTATTTTTGAGGGTTTAAAGTGTCGGGGAGAAATTATTTGATGAGAGCATTTATTTTATGCTTGCACATTGTCAAAAAATATTTAAGATAAGTTATGGGATGCATAATTTTGAAAATTAGGAGCTTAATTAGGCCAATAACTTAAAGGGGGGCAAAACATAGTGTGAAATTATCATGGGTGACAATTTACGACACTATATATACATGTAGGTATATTTTTACTATATAATATGGCTAGGGACACAAGTAGGTGAATATTTAAAGTTTATATTATAGCATAAATCATGCAACCTTTGTTCATACCCCACAAAGTGAATAAATCATACAAAATAGTGAGTATATACACATGATATTTTTTTGTGTACATTATTGTCCATACCTCCATGTGAGTTTAAAAACCTGATTGATTATATATACTAGAAAAAGTAATGCAAAATACATAATATATATGATAAAATGCAACAAAAAAAGTGAATAGTATGGTATAATTTATATTGTAGAAACATACAAATATGCAAATTTTATATCAAAACCCTACGTGTCCTATAAAACGGATTTTTTTCCTACAACAAAAATATAGTGTTATATGTCATAATTTATCTCTCAGCTCTTCCAGGTGCATTTTTCATCAAGAGGCTTCTAAAAAAATGTTTATCTCCAAAACTATCTAAAAATAAAAAGGACCTACAAAAGAATAAACACAAAAAACTTTCACACAACACATTTATTTAGCGAGTTAGCGCATTCATGTGGAGTTCACTAGAATCTAATCATGAAATTGAAATAAGATAATAATAATAATAAAGTACTAAAAAACATCTCCTTGTTGGTGTAAATAGGTGTTTTACCTAACTAGTTCATTAGTGGGTCCCATTTACATATTAATTTTACTTAGGTCCTAGGAGGGAATCTTTGTAGAAGGTGTTAGTTGTCATTAGATCTTATCTTATCTTTTGAATTTTAATATGTGTTTCCTAAGTCATTTAATATTAGTTCTCGCATGGCATAGCATTAAGACACTTGTCATGATATTATCTAATCTTGTCTCACCTTGGCTATATAACCAAGTGGTCTTGTGTATAACTCAACATTGATATCAATCATATCATTATAATCTATCATTTACATCCTCTGATAGAATAACATTATTCTTTCATAGTTGATTTCTCTTGTGCTTTCATGAAGTTCCTAGATCTTGGGTGCCTATAATCTTCAACCAAATCTTGCCTGGTGTAAAAAAATTTATACCAATTCTTACATGGTATTAGAGCTTGTGGGATTTCTTCTTTTTAGTCTTTATTAAGAGATCTAAATTGCAAATCTTGGTAAATATTGAAAAGCTGAGTATGTTCTTCTCTTAGATCGAATGATGACCTAGAGAAACAGAAAAGCTTAAAATAAATACCATATTTGGGGGTTTCCTCTTTGTGGATTTGTATTATAGGTTCAAATTGTAGGTTATTGGTGCAAATATGAGCTCACCATTGAGATCAAAAAGTTTGATAAAATCATGTTTTCCTTTTGTTTCATCCAAACCAAACATATGAGGCCAAATCTATGAGATGTTGAAGCTAAAAAATAATTGCCAAATCTGAGAGCTAGCTGCAATTTCGGAGAACTTAGAGTCAAAAAAAACCTTTCCATCATGCCCAAGAGGCCCAAAAACCTACAATTGACTATCAAAATGTCAAAATCTGAGCAATTTGTCCTACGATTTAGATTAAAAAAATTCCCAATTTGATCGTATGGTCGTATGGTCGTATGGTCATATGGCCAATCATTTAAAAAAAATGTGCAATGAGAAATTTTGATGCAAGTGAAAACTATTAATAAAAAAATCTAATTTTTTCAAAGGTTTTTTTCAAAAAAAATAATTTAAAAACCAAATCGAAAAAAAAAACCTCTACACATTTAGTGCTTTGTTTACATAGGGTACCCGATACTTGCAGAAGGGTAGAGCACTTTTTCAAGAATTGCATGGAAAGCGTGGTCTGCCACCACCATTGGTCGGACACACCAACCTATAAAAAAATTCAAGAATATTTTGGCCTTTAAACAAGAGATTTCACAGCCAAAAGATTTTAGCTACCAAGAATCATTGAAAAGAATATTCCAGTGTGACAACCTCCTGATCGTCAAATTTAATTGCATGGACTATTGACATCAGTATTGCATCAATAACCCTTAAAATAAATTGTCCCCTCACAGATGTTTTTTTTTTGACAATCCAACTTCAGAGGCTCATAACTAAGTCATTTGGCCTCCTTTTTCCAAGAATTTTTTTTTTATTTGGGGTAAATTTCACTCTTCCTAATGGTGCAATATTTTTTTATTTTAGTGTCTAGTTTTTCTAGAAATTGCAAATTCTCATAGGTGTTGCTGAGTCGTTCTCATTTTGGGAACTTTCAGGGCTTCGTTCTTGCTCCTACGATAATATTTTTGGGTGAATTTTTTGAAAGTGCATAATTTTTTCTTTAATTTGTAGTAGTGTGATCAGATTGATCCCATTCTATGTAAAAAAACTACTTTGAGCTTGTGGCCAAATTAGGCATCTATAAGCACTAAGATCACGTCCACTTCATTTTTTTTGGAAAGTGGCACCTATAATCACACTAAGTTAAATTCCTAAATTATATATTGCTTGATGGTTTCTTGATTGAGTAATTTGGGGGACAATCTTGCAGTGGTTGATTACTTTATTTTTCTTATTATGTGTACTTGCAATGGGAAAATCTCAAATTAAACTCCTACATCCATATAATTATGTCCATGGAGAAAATCGGTATGGAATTATCTCATGGGGAATGGTTGTCTAGGCTATCTAAAGGAAACCATTCCTCAACCTACTAATGCTAAAGAATTGGCTAAATATGAGCTTGATCTTGAGAAAACACTTGGATGCACATGCTCACTAGTCTCATTTAATTTACAATTTCATGTTGAATCATGCAAAACACCTTAAGAGTCTTGGGAGACTTTTGAGAAATTGTATGGTAAAATAAATAAGATTATGAGGTATATCAGATTGATAAATATTTGATGAATTTTGATTCTAAATGTTTTGACAACATCCAAGACTACATGTCTAAGGTTAAACAACTAAAAATACAACTGAAATATTATAATATTGATAAGGAGGATTTATAATTGATTTTGAATGTGTTATCCTTGAGCTTGTTCTTGAGTATTCAGTGGTTTTTTTTTGCATTTCATACCCATTGGCTTTCTATGGGAGCATCATATGTCGATCATAAGTTTGGTGGCTCTATAAATCTCCTGATCCAAGAGAAAGTGAAGTTAATTTGTATGAGTCTAATTATGTCTTCCAAGTCACAAGCATTGTTGGCTAATTAATCTAAGGTACAGAAAGAATCAAGGAATTCTAAAAAGAAACCAAAGAATAAAATAACAAGCTACATAAAGAATATGAATCCTCACCCTCTAAAGGAGAAAAATCTAAGAAAAAGAAGCCTACATGTGCATATTGCAAGAAAACAAAGCATGATGAACATCAATGTTATTCTAAATAGATTGATGAGTTGAAGCATCTTCTTAAGAAGCATCAAATATATTTTCCTTCACCATCAAAGGGTTCATCTTCTTCTTCATCATCAAATTCGGATAGACATAAGGGGAAATCACTTGTTGCAGTTACAAATTTAGAGTCGAAGAGGTGGATACTTGATACAGGAGCCTCATATCACATGGCTTCATCTGAGAGTATGTTTGCTTCATTTGAATTTTTTTCATCGCCACACATCTTGATGGATAACAAAATATATGTGTGTTTGTGGGAAGGGATCCATTGACATGGATAATGAAGCATTTAATGATGTTCTTTGTGTGACTTCATTGTCAACTAATATCTTTTCTATCTATTAGATCATGCATGGTGGAGAAAGAAAGAGTGTTGAGTTCACACCAAAAAAATTTATTACCTAGGATTTGCATAGTACATATATAGTTGCAATTGGGGAGGTTGATCATCAATCTCAAGTCTATGCCTCGCATTTTTCTCCTATTGTTCCTTCGACGGATGTTCACATTGAGGCATCTAGTGTGTACACCTTTGAGGAGATTTAGTATGGTCATTTGAATCTTGGTGTTGTTTAATCCACTAAGGATCTTGTGAAATGTGTTGATATTCCATCTCCTTCATCTATTGTTGCTTTTGATGATGCTTGTGTTGCCATAAATTTGGCTCCTTTTGATTCATTGTATCATAACATGCATTGCCTTCTAGAGATGGCTATGTGGGATGAGTACTTGACAGGCATTATTGGTTTGTTTTGTGAGTCCCGCATTTCATTTTTGGGAGACATCATTGATTACATACATCTTCTCTTTGATGAATATTCTCCTTCTTCATTTTTTGTGAGGGGACACTATGACCCTCTTATTCATTCTCTACATGATCATCATTTGTAGTTTGACATGAGTGTGGCTTATTTTGGATAGCATTTGGAGGAGGCTTCTTTGTCTTTAGAGGAGGTATATTTATCTTTGGATTTTATTCTACAATTATTTCTAGGAGATTTTTTATTGGCATCTTCTACATTGTGGCCAAGAATTCCTTCTTAAAGGGTGACAACTTTCAGCATTGACATGGAGACACTTGAGCATTCTTTAGATACATCACACATCATCTTTCTTTATGCATCTTCCTTTTAGGAATGGGAAGACATCCCACATACCATATTGGTTTTGTCTCTTCCTAAGGGGAGGAATGTTGTTTGGTGATATTGGATCATCTTCAACATTCAATGTCAAGATTCTACCATCATTACAGGAGACTCAACTTTGAGGGGAGTTGCATGGTCTCTCTTCTTATCTCTTTTGAGGGGATATTCTCCTTGCATGTGGTTTTTTCCTTCTCATTGTTCATTGAGATTATTTTGGTTTCATCTTTTGGGGATGATATTTTTCACATTGGGTTTTCTCCTTTTCTCCATTTGTGAGAGATTGCATTTGTACATGGGTACCTAACATGACCTCATGGTCGAGATTCATCCTTCCATATTTGCATCATTTTCATAGTAATTTGCTACTCCTTAAGTGCAATTAAAAGGGTGTTGATGTAAATAGGTGTTTTACCTAACTAGTTCATTAGTGGGTCATATTTACATGTTAATATTACTTAGGTCCTACAAGGGAATCTTTCTAGAAGGTGTCATTTATCATTATATCTTATCTTTTGAATTTTAATACATGTCTCCTAAGTAATTTTATATTAGTTGTCTCATGAAATAGGATTAAGACACTTTTCATGATCTTGTCTAGAATCCTATGTCTCACCTTGGCTATATAACCAAGTGTTTTCGTGTGTAAATCAATATTGATATCAATCATATCATTATAATCTATCTTTTGCATCCTTTGATAGAATAGCTTTATCTTTCATAGCTAATTTTTCTTGTGCTTTCATGAAGTTCCTAGATCTTGGGTGGTTGTAATCTTCATCCAAATATTGCATGGTGTAGAGCATTCTATACCAACTCTTACACTCCTATAGTGAATGATTGCTAGGACTTTTTATGCCAATGCAATACGGGAAAAGAAGACAACAACTGAGGCCTTGAAGTTGCACATGGAAGGCATAGAGAGAAGAAATATGGAAACATTTAGCTTTTATATTAGTCATTATGGGGATTTTCTCTCCCCTCCCCAAATCGAGTGCCTTTTTTAATTACAAAAGGGTTTCTCTTCTTTAGAAATCTCAAGGTTGAGTAACAGTGTATCATGTTCAAAATATGGATGTAATATTTTATTTTTATTAATATAATGGGAGTTGTCCCCTTAGCAGCACTTATCTATCAAAAAATTACTAAAAAAGAATAAGAATAAACATAATACTCCACTTCTTGCAAACCTCAATTTGAGTTTGTTATAGTGAATTGCTCATTAATGGATGTGGATGTAACTCAATATCATAACATTGTGGAATCTTGATAACGAATTTTGGCAAAGTAAACTTTCATAAAAAATTGGCATGTGCAAATGATGAGAGGATGAGTGTTTATATATTTTCAAAAAAATCAAATAGATAGATGAGTATAAGATTGAAAACTAGGAGTTAATTGAATTGAATATGGAGTCTAACTTTTGAAGGTGAAGAAGACAACTCAACTAATAAAAAAAATTATCATTTTAAACTCCTAAGAGAATAATAATGTCATTAAATAGATAATTGAGAATAAAAAGTTTGTATTAGAAGACAAAGTTAACTAGTGAGGTGAGAAATGGAAAGTCTATTTATTTACTAAAAAATAGATAATTACAATGTTGTCACTTGTTCACTTCTCTGACAGTGTTCACCAAGGTTATATTTTAGGAAAACATCCTAAAGAGAAGTTCGACAAAATTAAGGCATGGAGAGCTTCATAGATACTAGAGTTACTTCACAATGACTTAATTGGGTCATTTCCACACGCTTTCTTCAACAAGGCTAGATATATCTTGGCATTTATTTATGAATTTTATAGGTATACTTGGGTATAATTTCTTTGATAAAATTTTAAGGTCTTTGAGCACTTTCAAGACTTCAAAACTTGTGTAGAGAAACAATTCGAGAAAATCATTACGATTTTGTGCACTGACAATGATGGTGAGTATGTCAATCATCATTTTGAGAAAAATTACACTACAAAGGGAATTGATCTACAGTTTGAAATTCCCCACACCCCTCAACAAAATGGTGTTGCAAAAAAAAAGTCTTTTAAGAAAATAGCAAACTATGTGATACACTTAAAATCTCTTACACCTCAATAGTGGGTGAATGTCGTAAATTGTACTAATTATATCTAGAACCACATACCTCATCAAGCCTTTAAGGGAGTCACTCGTTTAGAAGCTTTGATTATTCATGAACCAACAATTAAGCACTTTGGAATTTTTGGTTCCTACATGGGCCCACATTACTATAAAAAAAATTAAGACCATGAATCTACAAAGTAGGCCTTGCATATTTCAAGGTTATCCAAATGGTGTTAATGGTTCTCAGTTGCTTCACCCTACTACACACAAGATATTTGTTGAGAGGAGAATTTACTTTGAGGAGGAATCTTTGAGCTCTATTCTTGACACTTCATATCTTCATCTAGTCACATTGGAGACACTTCAACTTGATGACAAAACTTCTAAGAATTCAAATCCTCTTATGCAATTTTTTTATGTTGAGGATTCTTCTTCCTCTACTTATATGATAAGAGTGATGATATGGATTCACCTCCTCCCTCTCATGGCAATCATATATAGGTTGATGATTCTCCTCCTAATTCTTGGACTTTGAGTCCACTTTAGACTCAAAAGACACTATAATTAATTGGGTTGGGTTTCCACCAAACACCAAGTGAACACATTCAAAATTTCAAGGGTCTCCACATGTCCTCATTACTACTACTTCTAATCCTCTACTTCTAATGATAAGAGTGTTGATGAGGATTTACCTCCTTCCCATGGAAATCATATAGAGGTTGATGATTATCCACAGTTTCAAGGGTATCCACATGTCTTCATTCTTCTACTTCTAATGATAAGAGTGATGATGAGGATTCGCCTCCTCCCTCTCATGGAAATTATATAGAGGTTGATGATTATCCTCTTGATTCTTCAACTTTGAGTCCACTTTAGATTCAAAATACATTGTAGGCAATTGGGTTGGGATCCACCAAACATCAAGTGGACACATTCAAAATTTCAAGGGTCTCCACATGTCTTCATTGCTATTGCTTCTAATCCTCTACTTACAATGATAAGAGTGATGATTAGGATTCACCTCCTCCCTCTCATGGCAATCATATAGATGTTGATGATCCTCCACAATTTTAAGGATCTCCATATGTCTCCAATCATCTACTTCTAATGATAAGAGTGATGATGAGGATACACCTCCTCCCTCTCATGGAAATCATATAGAGGTCGATGATTCTCCATAGTTTCAAGGGTCTCCACATGTCTTCATTCCTCTACTTCTAATGATAAGAGTGATGATGAGGATTCAACTCCTCGTGGAAATCATATAAAGGTTGATGATTCTCCTCCCGATTCTTCAACTTTGAGTCCACTTTAGACTCAAAAGACACTATAGGCAACTGGGTTGGGGATCCAACAAATACCAAGTGTACACATTCATTTTTTCAAGGGTCTCCATATGTCTTCATTGCTACTACTTATAATCCACTTTTTTTTTTAGAGGCGTCAAGCATCCCTAAGTCGGATTGTGTTATTCAAGATTATAGTTCCTTAATTAGGAACACTTGAGCTCTAATCCCCCTTCTCAAGAGAAGGAAACTTGTTTGGTGCAAGTAGATCTATCAAACAAAATACAAAGTAGATGGATTAGTGGACAAGTATAAGGCATGGTTAGTTACAAAGAGTTTTTCTTAGGTTCTTGGTATTTACTACTCTAAGACCTTTGCACTTGTAGCAAAGATGGATTACATTTGACTCACTTGCCATTATTGCACAACACATTTATAGGAGGTTCACCAGATGGGCATAAAAAGAGAAAAATTAGAAATTCTATATATGACCTCAAAGAAGTTCATCAAGCTTGGTATACCAAAATAGATGCCTTCCTTCTCTCAATCGGGTTTTTAGGTTGTCACTATGATCCAAACATCTAAATTTTACAAGTGGGTGATTCTCTTCTTCTATTGATTCTCTTTGTTGTTGACATATTGATCACAAGGAGTTCATCTTCATTCATTGTGTCCATGAAAAGTTTTTAATGACTAACTTGAGCTTGTTATACTAATTTCTTAATATTAAGATATTTTAGCTTGCTTATGGGATCACAGTTGCACAATCCAAGTATACTATAGATTTTTTCTTAGGCTTTCATATGATTGACTACAAACTTGCTCCAACTACCTTCCTTTTTGGATTCAAACTTAAGCCTAATTGTTCTTCACCTTTGGTTGATAGCACTTTGTATTAATAGCTTGTTAGTAGACTTATTTACTTGACTCATACAAGAGATGATATTTCATATGTTGCAAGCATAATCTCTTAGTTTATGTGAAAACCTCATGTGCTACATTGGAAAGTAGCGAAACAAATTCTCCATTACGTTCAAGGTACTCGTAGTTTTGGGATTCACTATGTAACAAGCATTGATATAAATTTAGTGTTTTACACATATTTAGATTGGGTGGATTGTTCTCAAGATCACAAATTTAGTTCAAGTTACAACTTTTCACCTAGTTTTGGTCCTATTTATTGATTAATCAAGAAGCAATCTACTATTGCTCAACAAAGGCTTAATATTGAGGGATTGGAAATGCCACCACTAAGGCTATTTGGCTTCAACACATTCTCACTTCTGGTATCTAATCTAGAAAGCCATCAGTCATACTTTGTGACAAAAAGATTCATTAAGATCTCATGAAACCTAGTCTATCATCAATGGACCAAACGCATAGAGATTCACATGCACTACATTCAAGAGCTCATCCATGGACATGTCATTGATCACTCCTATTGTTGTACTTTTGAACAAGTTCCCACTTTCTTACAAAAAGCAAGTATCTTCATCTACGAGCTCTTACTCCTTTCGTCCCTTCTCTTTGGGTTTTTTTCACTTTGAGGGGTATTTTACCTTTTAGGAGGAAATTTTCCTATGGGTTTTCTCCATTTTCTTGTTTATGAGTTTTTAATGTACTTTACTTCATCAAGCCTTCATGTCAAAAATTAATTCTTATTTCCTCCTAAGTTAAACTTAAGGGGGGTGTTAGTGTAATATTTTATTCACCTTGGATATGTTTTATTCTAAGTGTGATATTGCACATGTTTATTAAGTTTGCTTGGATAATTTATTTTTACTTAGATATGATAGGATGAGTTGCATACACTCATGTACGGATTCTATGTTTTCAATATCCTCACAAATTTAAAAACTTAATTAAAGCAATCCATATTTTTTAGTTATTTGCCTATTTTTCATTTGTAATAAATTTAAAATCTTAGTGGCTATATATTGTAACTCGTTCCTTCCATTTATTTGTTCATTAAATGAAACTATTGTAAATTTTTGCACTTCTCTCTCAAAAACTTCTTATCTTATGTTATTTATATTTAACAATTTAATAATCTATATCACTTGCACTAATTTTTAGATTAATATTTATTCTATAGACTTTAATAATTGTAATACACATAAAAATTAATATTTTATTTATGTTTTTTATGTTACTTGTAAAAAATATATTGTTTTGCAATATTTGTATGACATTTTTTCAACTTGATATTAGAGCCCATAGCAGGCCATGTTGTTGTAGATAGAGTGAATTTTGCAGAGGCAGGGCATTGTGGGAGGGAAGAGTATTACTAAAGAAAAAATATACACTACCGACTTGTCCAACCACCAGCCAAATCCCTCTTCTAACACTTTCCTTGCTACTACAACGTGTCATTTTGTTGCCAAAGAAGCAGCAATGACAGTAAACAAGAGAAATTTAGGATTTTACATTTTCTATATACTCATGCAGCCAATGAGGCACTTTATTTTAATTAAGCTCCATATAGTGGACCAGAGTTTCTTTGTGTCTCGTGCAGGAGCATTCATAGATGGTTGGCAATCTTGCATTAAAAAAAAATCAAATTTGAAATTTTCATTTGCATTTTGTGTTAGGAGGTTAATTTCATGTTAGAGGCTAATTTGAATAAGTTGAGCATAATTATATTAAATTAAATAAAAAACATTTTTGTTATGCAAGTTAGCAAGTGGAGATAGTGGAGGTGTAATTACATTTTTGAAAAATCAGAAAAATCAAACTTGGGTGTTGGGTTTGTGGGAGTTACAAAAGTGCATGAAAAATCATTAATTGAGTTTTGCATTATTGAAACCATTCATTCCAAGAGAGGTGGGCATAGGTTTTCCAATTGGAGGGAAAATCAGATTTTTGGATTTTTGGGAGAGGGGTTTTGTTGCATGTTTTGGCATTCATTTGTTGTTGCAAGTTTGGAGAAAGGGAGAGCTAGGCACGGTATTCTCTAAGGGCATTTTTGAAAACTTTTTGTTGCAGATTGAGAAGATTAATGCAACCATTAAAGATTGAAGGCTCTATGGTTGAAGATTGAAGGTTCTAGGTGATTGTTTATAGGAGAAGAGAGCAGATTTGGAGGTGCTCATGAAGCACATAGGTTATTTTTGTTGTTGTAGCTTGTTTTTGCATTATTTTCAAATTATGTAGAGGGAATATGTTCTTGCCCTTAGTCATTTTTTGATTGAAAACAATATTGTAATTAAATTTTCATATTGTGTAGACATTGTGTTGCAAATTTTAAATGAATTCATGAAATTTTGTTGCATATTTTCCTACATTGTTATGGTTGTTTGAGTGTAATTTCAAAGAACGGGGTTTCTTGAGAATCCCTCTTACATCAGTGGTATCGAAGCAGAAATATTTTGAGTGTGTGAATAGACCGTCAAAGAGGGGCAGTTTGCACCAAGATTAAGCTTGTGGGTGTGTAGGAAAATGTATGCAAGAGGAGCCCCACGTGGTAGCGGTAGATGAAGAAATTAGAATGTTGTCCATGGTGATGATTTTAGAGCCTTGAGAAAGCAGGTGGAAGCATTACAAGAAGAAATTGGAAGAGGTTTTGCACAGAGAAGAGAACCAGTAAGTGATGAGGAAGAAGAAACTTCAAAGAATGTCAGCCAAACAAGTGAACAAAGAAATGTAGCTGCATCAGTTAACAATGACCGATTGTTGATTTCCTTATCAAGGATGAGAAAAAGACCAAAATTTGGTGTTCCTACATTTTGTGGGAGTTTGAATCCAAAAGAGTTAGTGGATTGGGTCAACGACATGGAAGAGTTTTTCGAGTTTGAAGAAGTTGCGGATGTTGATAGAGTGAGGCATGCAAAAGCTAGATTGAAAGGACATGCTTCAATTTGGTGAAGAGAGATTCAATTAGAAAGAGGAAAAAAAGGAAAGGATAAAATCACAAAGTGGGAAAAGATAATGGAGAAGATGAAAAGGCAGTTCATTATGATCGATTATGAGCTTGATTTTCTCAAAAAATGCAAGGATTAAAACAAGGAACCAAAACAGTGAAAGAATATACGGAGTAGTTTCATAAGATCTTGATTAGAATAGGACATGTTGAAGCAACCAAGGAGAAGGTTGCAAGATATATTAATGGTTTGATACCAAGTATACAAGAGGAGATGACTTTGGTGAAAGTTTTCACGATGGAATATGTCTATCAAATTGCCTTGAAAATTGAAGATAGAATGAACAAAAGATATGAAAGTAAACAAAGAGAAAGAGGCCATGGAGGAAGGACTGGAGGAGGATCTTACAAGAATGATGACAAAAATCAAAAATATCAGGAAAATTAAGACCAAGACAGCAACAAAACTCAAAGGTATGATGGTTCATATGGTCGACAAGATGCAAATGTGAAGAGAAGGCTTGTAATGTCATCATAGATAGTGGAAGCACGAATAACCTTGTATCTAAAGAAATGGTGAGAAATTTGAAACAAGAGAGGAAGAGGCACCCGAATCCATACTAGATAACATGGGTACAAGATAATCAAAAGCTTTTGGTTAGCGAATAATGTTTGGTAAAATTTAAAATAGGAGGTTATTTTGATGAAATATTATGTGATAATTCATATGGATGCATGTCATATTTTTTTAGGAAGGCATTGGCAGTATGATAGGAAGACAATGCACGATGGTTGTGCTAATACATATACAATAACTAAAGATGGAGTGAAACATAAATTGAAACCTTTGAAAGAAGATTTGGTTCAAGTTTGTGGCAATGCAAGATTTTGTTTAGTGGATGCAAGGAAATTCTTAGATGGTATGAGACTGAGAAAGTTTGCTTTGCTTTTATTCCTAAAACTAACTGTGAAAATGTGGAAGATGTTCTTGTGGAGATTGCAGATTTGTTGTAAGAATTTAAAGATACTAGTTTAGATAATGTGCCAGAAGGACTTCCACCAGTGATGAAGATTAGTCATCAAACTGATTTGATACTAGGGGTGAGTTTTCCAAACAAGACAACCCACAAAATGTCACCTACAGAGAGTGAAGAGCTCAATAGACAAGTTGTAGATTTGTTGAGAAAGTGTTTGATCAGAGAAAGTTTGAGTCCATGTGCAGTGTTTGTTGTTTTGTCACCAAAGAAAGGAGGAGAATGGAGAATGTGCATGGATTCAAGAGCTATAAACAAGATTACCATCAAGTACAAATTTTCATTACCTAGGATGGATGATATCATGGATTGCTTAAGTGGAGCAGAGTACTTCACCAAAATTAATTTAAAGAGTGGATACCATCAAATCTGAATCTGAGGAGATGAATGGAAGACGACATTCAAGACTAAGGAAGGTTTGTATGAGTGGTTGGTCATGCCATTTGGGCTAACCAATGCACCTAGTACATTTATGAGATTGAGAAATGAAGTATTGAAAGAGTTCTTGGGAAAATTTGTAACAGTCTATCTTGATGATATTTTAAGCTTTAGTAAGAATCTAGAAGAACATTTGATGCATGTTAGACTTGTTTTTGAGAAGCTTACAGATGAAAATTTGTTGATTAACCTCAAAAAGTACAGCTTTGTGAAGAGGGAATTGGTATATTTGGGTTTTGTTGTATCAAGAGAAGGCATTAAGATGGACCCGAAAAAGGTGAAAGCTATTTTAGAATGGCCAACACCTAGAAGTGTAATAGAGGTGAGATCATTTCATGGATTAGCATTTTTTTATAAAAATTTTATTAGAAGATTCAGTAGCATATGTGCCCCACTAACTGAGACTATGAGAGGTGATAAGAAGGATGTTAGATGGACTACATGGGCAGCAAAGAGTTTTGATGTGTTGAAGGCAAAAGTGACAGAGCAACCTGTTCTAGCACTTCCAAATTTTAGCAAGGTATTTCAAGTTGACTGTGATGCAAGTGGTAATACTATTGGGCTTGTTTTAAACCAAGAAGGTTAACTCATTGCTTAATTTAGTGAAAATTTAAATGATGCTAAGAAAAATTATTTAGTTTATGATCAAGAGTTTTATGTTTTTGTTCAAGCACTTAATAAATGGAAACACTATCTCTTACCTAAGGAGTTTGTTCTATTTACTGATCATCAAGAACTTCAATATTTGAATATTCAAGGGAAGTTGCAAAGTACGACAATCTTAAATTCAAAACTTCGACAAATACTTTAAATAGGATCCATTATATTCAAAATAAAGTCGTCATTCCTTTCATTTAGACATCAAGAACTAGTCGATTACAAAACGACGACATAAAAGTCGATAAGATAATTTCATTACAACTCAGTCTAAATTATACAAGTGTCGAATTACACAATTTCAGTTATAAATACAATAGATGATAATATATCAGTTACAATTCGAGACTTAGGCATTCAGTCGCCATAAGCTCGTCATTACATATATCAAGAATGATAAAGCATAAAAGAAGATGCAGTCCGTCGATCTTCCATCCAAAAGCAAATCTTCAATAAGAAGACGAGAACAAAGATCAGGCGCTTTTTTCCGCCCAACCTCGAAGCTTACGCTTCCCCATAATTTCTTAGTCAATCAAGAAATACCCGACTCTGCACAAATTGCTTAGCAAAAAGCAGTCTACGAGCAAGATGGAATCCGGTGCATGTCTAGTACTACTAGTAATCCACAAGCATTTTCATTTTTCTAATTCATTTAAAAAATAATCAAGTTTGATACTAGGATATGGTAGAGAGTTCAATAAAATCATCTGTTTCAATGGTCCTTAAATTACTTGGCCAAGTAAAATGTCATGCACAACAATAAAAGCAGTTTTGGAAAAGCAAAACTATACTCTCTATTTACCCATATTTGGCACCCGTCCTAAAAGGTAACTTTCTCAAAAACATAACATGCAGAATCATCTATCATTCATGCATGGTCTAAATAGTCAAAGACAATCTTTTAAAAACATCAAACATCAAACTTTGTTTAAAATGAGAACAATTTTAAAATAGCTTCTTTCCATTGTTCAAATCCATAAAAGACATAAAATTAACATTTTAAATTGAGTAATTTAAAATAATCAATAAAGTTTATTGAAGGTGTAACTCCACTAAGCAAATTAAAAATGTATAAAAACATAATTAAAAAAGTACACATTCATTCGTTTATACTCATCTAATTAATGTTTAAATAAATCATATCTCATGTTTAAACGTTTTATTTTTAGTTTGTCATATTTTCAGTAAATAAACAATAATCGTTAATCAGATTTACAATAACTCTTCTATTTGTTTCAGTTTTGACAGTTTCGTTGAAAGGTGAAATTTTCAAATTTCAATAACCTTCGTTCAAAATAGTGTTAAAATTCGAAGTTAAATTTTGTCATTTATTTTCAGTCAACAAGCATTATTTTCTGTCAGCAAAATTAATTATCTTCTATTCAAAATCATTTTAATTTCTAAATTAATAAAGATCGTTTCTAGATTTTAATAGATTTTCTTAAATTTATCTCACTGTTTAATTTATGATTTCTATCAAAAATTCCTAAATTCTCAACAAAAATAACAAAGTTTCTGTTTAATATGTTTCTTTTTGAATCTAAATCTAAAATTTGTTTTCTGTTTTGAAATTTATCACTATTTTGAAAATTAAAGATTAATCCTAGTTTCCTGTTCATACAGAACTTTGAAACAACAGCAATTTTTTTTCTATAATTTACAAAATTCACACAATAAATAAATAAACATTTAATTTTAAAATTCACTAATGATTTGTTCAATTAATCAAGAGCCTACCTCTTAAAATTTCTCAGATTCTAGAAGATGTGAAATTAGTGCCTCCTCTGTGTCCTCTGTTTATTTAATCTCTATTGTTGAATTCTCAGACTTTCTGTAGCTTTTATTCCTTTCACTACGTGTGGAGTGACTGGTATTATGAAATTTTAGAGGCCTGCGCAATTACCAGTTCATTTCTTTTGGCAGACCCTGCGCATGCTCATAGCAACTAGCCGCACCCTCTTCACTGGCCACTACTATTCTCTCCTTGGCTGCGTGGTCTTCTTGCAGGTATGTGGGTGTAGGGGAAAGGAAGGTTGTGCGTGCCTTTTCCTTGGCCGCACCCTCCTCTTTCTTCCTTGTGCGTGGGGTCTGGCTCTCCTCCTTCTTCCCTGCGCACTCACCACTGGCCCCTCTTTACTCCTTCAATGCGTGGCAATGAAGGCTGTGGCTGCGTGGCATGAAGGAATTCCCTCTCCTTTGGATGCGTGTATGGTGAGTGGAATTCGATTTTTACTGATCCAATCTAATTACTCTCACCTCCTCTGCGTCTCAGTGAGATCCAGAACAAAACAAACAATGCTCTGCAGATGAATTTTCCTGTCTTTCTTAATTTTGAATTCTGTGTGTGTCTAAATTTTCTCTTTCCCTCAATTTCAGATTTTTCCACCGTATATATGATTCTTTCTCATACATCGTTCAAAAATTGAGATCCACTATTATAGATTGATCTCCAGATCAATTTTATAACTCACAGTTCCAGATTTATTGATTGCTTCTTTCTTTTTGAAGATATTTTATTTCACATGTTAATTGAAGTTTTAATATTGAATGCATAAATCAGTGTGTACGTAATTTTGTTTTCCATTTCTCCATTTAGCCAAATTAAGATTTTATTCAATTTCTGAATTCAAAAAAAAATCTCTTTTTTTCATAATTTCAATTTTTAAAAAGCATTTAATTTATAAAACACTTTATTTCTTTAAATTTTAATCTAATTTTGAAATATAAGTCTATTGCATTTAAATTTTGAAATTCAAATATATTATTTCCAAATAATAAATAAATATTTAAACAATCAATCTAATCATATAATTTTAAATCAATTTCATCAAATTTATCCAAATCATCATTTAAATCAATATGCATTTTTACAATTTAAAACATTAAATTAATACTTGATTTTCAAAACTTGAGAACAAGATAAACGCAAAATACATTAAAATATTCATCTATGTGAGTGTGTGAGATCTCATCTATTCGTAAACGTCAATCGGCTAAACAACTCTAAACAACTCTACTTGATCATTGTTCTCGCCTTCCATGTTCACCTGCGTTCACTTGCACTCGATTTATCATCAGTAATGACAAACCCTGAAATAAACATAAATACAATTCAAATCATAATAATTGCATTTCGATTTCAATTTCATTTAGATTTCAATTTCAATTCAATTTCAATTTCATTTCGATTTGAGTTTCAATTTAACTATCATTAAATAATCATTTAATTTCCATTTAAATCTCCACATAATAATTATAGTCTGCATTTACTAAGTCAATGAAAAACTATACATGATAGAAGTTGAATCAAAGACATATGAAATGGGTAGAGTTCTTACAGAGTTATACATTTGTTTTGAAACATAGAAGTGGGAAGTCTAACAGGGTTGTAGATGCTTTGAGTAGGAAACAAAATTTGTTTATTGAAATGCAAGTTGAAGTTGTTGGTTTTGATGAACTCAAGGAGTTGTATCAAGAAGATCTAGATTTTGGAGAAGCATGAAGGGCTTGTAGAGATTCTATTACAATAAATAGAACCAAGTGGTTGGATTATTTAATCCAAGAGGGTATGTTATTCAAAGGTAATACGTTGTGCATTCCTAGAAGTTCTATGAGATTGAATTTGGTTAAAGAAAAGCATAGTGGAGGACTTGCATAACATTTTGGTTTTGATAAGACTATAGCACTTGCTGGAGAGAGTTATTATTGGCATCAATTGCAGAAAGATGTGAGGAAATATGTACAAGGTTGCAGAATATGTTAAGTGGCAAAAGGTGTTAGTCAAAATTCTAGGTTATATCAACCATTGCATGTACCTGTGAAGCCATGGGAGGAGACAAGTATGGATTTTGTTTTTGGTTTACCAAGGACACAAAGGGATCATGATTCTATATTTGTAGTAGTAGATAGATTTTCCAAGATGGCTCACTTTATTCCATGTAACAAGCTAAGGACTAATTTGAAGTTTTGCTCAGCCTACCATCCTCAAACAAATGGACAAACGAAGATGGTAAATAGTATCTTGGGAAATTTATTGAGGTGTCTAGTTGGAGACAAGCCAAAGGGATGGGATTTGATTCTACCTCAAGCAGAATTTGCATATAACAACTCAGTGAATAGAAATATAGGTAAATCTCATTTCCAAATAGTTTATGGCAGCAAACCATGAGTTGTTTCAGATTTGAAAATGACTAACAATGTTGAAAAGAAAAATACAGAAGCACAAGAGTTTGTTGATCACATGAAAAACATACATGAAAAGGTAAGAAAGCGCATCCATAAAATGAATTTTCAATATAAGTCAAACGTTGATTTGAAGATGAGACATAAGGAGTTTGAGGTTGGTGATGAGATGATGGTGCACTTGAGGAAAGAAATATTTTCAGTTGGTACTTACAACAAGCTAAAAATGAAGAAGTTTAGGTCTTGCAAAATTGTAAGTAAGCATGATTCTGGTAATGCCTATGAAGTAGAGTTGCCAAGTGAACTTAATATTTCACCTATTTTTAATACTGCTGATCTAACAAAGATTCATGAGGTTGAAAATGATGAAGGTACAACAGGTGAACCTCATACACCAGCACCTACTTCAGAGAAGGAGAAGATAGAAACAATTCTTGACAACAAGGTGAGCAAGAGCACAAGGGGGAAGCAGTATATGGAGTATTTACTAAAATGGATTGGGAGGCCTATAGAAGACTCATCTTGGTTGACTAAAACTGAGATTATTCATCTTGGTTATCCTCTTGAGAAATATCAGGGTCACTTTTCTTCTATCGTGGGTGTCTGATGCAAGAGCATCCATAAATAGTTGGCAATCTTGCATCAACCAAAAAAAATTGAAATTTGAAATTTGTATTTGTATTTCATGTTAGAAGGCTAATTTGAATAAGTTGAACATAATTACGCTGAAGGCGTTACCTATTTGAAGTAGACAAAGCTTATTTGCTCAATCAACGGCTCTGTCACGTCTGGAGACGATTGAGTTGATTTTGACTGTTAGTTTTAACAGGGACACAACATGACTGTAGTTGAGGCAGACAGGCATTATGTGGAGCCATTTGTGGTGCAAAATCTCAAAATATACTCTGGCGAGACATACTCAGTTCTTATAAAGGTCGATCAAGACCCTTCTAGGAATTATTGGGCAGCTCTTAATGTACATGGGCGTCAACCCAAAACACCCACAGGGCGTGCAATTTTACGTTACATTCCAAACTCTGCCACCATGTTTCCTCCTTCCATACCTTCAACTGGCCCCCTTTGGAGCGATTCTCGATACGCCTTGAACCAGGCCAAACTATACAAGGCCAGAGCAGGGTATGTAGCTCCCCCTCCACTTCAATCCAGCAAGCGTATCATACTTTTGAATATACACAAAATAAAATGGACGGCTATGTGAAGTGGACAATCAATAACATCTCGTTTGTGCCACCCCAAACTCCATATCTGATAGCCCTGAAGTACAATCTAACTAAGTCCTTCGACCAAATCTCGACCCCAGAATATTGCTAGCCTTATAACATACTCATCCCCCAAACAAACCAGAATGCAACATATGGTAACCGAATCTATAAATTGCAGTTTAATTCCACTGTAGATTTGATTTTGTAGAATGCCAACATGCTAGCCAACAATGCAAGTGAGATACATCTGTGGCTTCTTCATGGGCATGATTTTTGGGTTATGGCTCACGGTGAAGGGGTATTTGATCCCTTGAAGGACACAAACAAATTTAACCTAATAAATCCTCCAATGAAGAACACCATGCCTTTGCTTCGATATGGATGGACGGCTATCAGATTCAGAGCTGACAATCCAGGGGCATGGCAGTTCCACTGTCATGTAGAAGCCCATTTATTCATGGGAATGGGAGTCGTGTTTTCAGAAGGAGTGGAGAGATTCAAGGCTTCCCACATCTGTAATGGGCTGTGGTGAAAGCAAACGTTTGTTAAGGCATTGAATTGGTTCAGTGCTGAATTTATTATTTTCTAATGTGATTGTAATAACACATTTTGAAGATTCCAGCGATCCAAAGACAACAAGAATAATACAGAAGGCAGTTCTATTTTCCAAGCTTGCACTACAATAGCCGAGCTTTTGTCCACATGGCTGTCCTCCAACAAAGAAAGCTCCTCACTGTAGTCGTCTTCATCAAGTATTTAAAAACAAAATCAAAATAAGATTCCTTGAATGCAAGAGGCTCGAGATACGATACCTAAACAAAAAGTTGATCATGGGTATAAATAAATCATCTGAGGGAAGTTGTGGGCATTTATTAGAAAAGTCTCAAGGGTTGTAATAGAAAAGGAGTCCGTGAATACCCATGGCTGAAAAATGCCTCGATTATAATTTAGCTATTTGTGATTTCTAAATCTAATTTCCTCTTTTGTTTATTTTTTAAATTCAAGGTTTCATTTTCAAATCATAATTATCCTAGCTACTACAACCCTACATACATATCCATTGGCGCAATGTCACACAACTCCTCATCATGGTATACTCCAATGTTAAACCTCACCCAACACTATTCTTCCACCAAAATGTGGTAACTTTGCATATATTCCTATGATTGTGGGTGTAATTTGTCTCCACCACCATTTTATGGCCTTCAATTCTGCTAAATCCACAAATCTTTTTACGTCCTTTATCTTTAATCAATCTTATTACCAATTGAATCTCACACCACCTAACCACTTCTACAAAGATGTTTAAGAAAATAACATCAATCGTATGATCCAAATCAAAATGCAGTGTCCTTGTAAATACTCCTAAGCCTATATTCATGTGATTTGCAGGCACCAAAAAAGCACATCTACACAACCACCACAGGTTTAAATGGTATATTAAATATAAATTTGTGGGTGTCTAGAAGATAGCAAGCATGGGCAAGAAGGTCAACCATGTACACATAATGATCTATTATAAGTGTAAATGTGATTGAAGTGTGTACAACCTCTCTCTCTCTCGCTCTCTTCCCCCTCTATCTCTTCCTCTTTCTATCCCTACCTATCCCTCTCTCTCCCTCTCTCCCTATTGCAAACATAACCTGAGCCTACATGTAACGGAATTTGAAGTTATCTTCTTCCTTCAAAGGTCTTGTTTCAATCATGTTTAGATCCCAATAAGTGGATGCACAGTTGATTTGAAGGCTATCACTTCTCCATTGAGACCTTTGTGGCACAAAAATATCCATTTTCTACATTATCTACCAATCGACCGCATGTATTGCACAAATCCATGAAATCATTTGGGTAGTATGAGTAGGCCTTTAAAATGAAATCATTTTGGTAGGGACCTAAAAGAACTATTAGTCATCAATTTCTAATTTTTTCAGTGAAATGCTAATTTGATACATGCTTTAACAACTTTTTATGATCTTTTATTTTGGTAATTGAAGGTGATGCTTTTAGATCCTATAAATAATACATTTACTAAATTTGTATTATTTTTCATATAATTAAATTTACTCTCTTACATTTTTTTATTTATATAGGTCTAATTAAAATTGAAATGATAGATACCGCCTTAACGAACCTCCCAAGAAAAACTACCTAATAAGAATTAAAAAATATAATGACGTAGGATGTAGAAGCATTAAGTAATAATAAAAAAAGGCCTAATATCTGCGGCAGTTTGTATTCATCATAGTAATGTTGTTATCATATTCATCTTCTTTTTTATGCATTACCTACTCTAGAAAGATGAATTCTTGTATCCTCGTCTATTTTTTACTCCATAGGAAATGATGAATGTACAACTTTGACATTTCACATTTCTTAAACTTATTTTTGAACAAGGATGCGTGGGCTAGAATTTGGTTATGTGGTTTTTGCACATGCATTCCTTTTATTTGGTTGATTATTTGTATGCATTCTCTTCCTTTCTCTCCCTCTCCCTATCACTCACACTTTATATATCTCTCTAGTTATTCTCTCTCCTTTCTCTATTTCTCTCCCTTCCTTTCCCTCCTCTCCCTCCCTCTATATCTATTTAGATATCTATCTCCATCTCCATATCTCTCTCTCACTCATATACACACACTCCTTGTTTCTCCCTCCCTATACCTATATCTCTCTCCATCTTCCCTCTCTCTCTATCTCTTATCTCGATCACCTTATCTCTCACTCTTGGCCCCTTTATCTTTATCTTCTCATCTTTCCTACCCCCTCTTTATCTATATCTCATTATCTCTACCTCTCCCTCTCTTTCTACTAAGTTATCTCTCCCTCTATACCCATCTCTCTCCATGTCTCCCCCTCTTTTCTCTCTCCCTTCTCTACCTCTCCCCTCTTTACATTGACTTATCTCTCCTTCTATACCCATCTCTCTCCATGTCTCCCCCTCTTCTCTCTCTCCCTCCTCTACATGTCACTCTCCCTTTCTCTCCCTCACTTTCTCTATCTATCCCTCTCTTTATCTCCCCTCATCTCTCCCTCCCTCACTCCCTATCTATCCCCTATCTATCTCTCTACATAGATACCTCTCCCTTTCTCTTCACATATATCTCTATCTCTCTCTTTTTATTCACATGTATCTTTTTCTCTCCCTCTCCCCCTCTCTCTATATCTCCTTATATCTCTATCTCTTCCTCTATATCTCTCTATCTCTTCCTCTCTAACTCTCCCTCTCTATCTACTTATCTCTATATCTTTATCTCTCTACCTCTCTCTATCTCTCTATCTATTTCTCTCCCTCTTCCGCTCTCCCTCTATATTCATCTCTACCTTTATCTTCCTCTCTCCCCCTCTATCTCTAGACATACGTCTCCCTCTCTCTATTCATTCATCTCTCTCCATCTCCCTCTTCCTAGACCTCCAAATATATATTTACCTCTCCATCTCTATCTCTTCGTCTCTCTACCCATATATCTATCCCTCTCTCATTCTATCCCTCTCTCTCCCTCTATATATATTTGTTTGTTCCATCTATATCTCTTTATCTCTCCCTCTCCCTCTCTTAATAGATCCCTCTCTCCATATGCATCTCCATCTCCATATCTATCTTCCTCTATCTCTATCTCCTTACCCCTCTCTCTCTCACTCTTTCCCCCTCTAGATGTCCATCTTTATATCCCTCTGCCCCCCTCTATTTCTCCCTCTCTCTCTATTGCAAACATAACATGAGTATGTTGGTAATGGAGATTGATTATCTTCCTATTTAGAGGCTTTGTTTTAGTCATGTTTGGATCCATTTAAGTGGATGCATAGTTAATTTGAAGCTATCACTTCTCCATTGAAACCTTTTTTGCACAAACAACATCAGTTTCTAAATGACCTACCAACTGACCTCACGGACTAAAAAATATATGCAAAAAGATTACCAAAATTTTCCCTAATTGACCTTCCACACCTCTTCGGTGTACCCATTGCACACCAAGGTGCAATTGCTAGTTATATTTAATTAAATAAAAATCATTTTTTTTATGCAAGTTAGCAAGTGGAGATAGTGAACTTGTTACATTTTTGAAAAAATTAGAAAAGACAAACTTGGGTGTTGGGTTTGTGGGAGTTACAAAAGTGCATGAAAAATCATTAATTGATTTTTAGATTATTGAAACCATTCATTCCAAGAGAGGTTGGTGTAGGTTTTCCAATTGGAGGGAAATTTTTATTTTTAGATTTTTAGGAGAGGGGTTTTGTTGCATGTTTTGGCATTCATTTGGTGTTGCACATTTGGAGAAAGGGAGAGTTAGATGTGGTATTCTCTAAGGGGGGTTTTGAAGGCTTTGTGGTGCAGGTTGAAAAGATTAAGACAACCATTAAAGATTAAAGGCTCTATGGTTGAAGATTTTAACTTTCTAGGTGATTGTTTGCAAGAGAAAAGAGCATATTCGGAGGTACTCATGAAGCACATAGATTGTTTTTGTTGTTGTAACTTGTTTTTGCATTATTTTTGAATTATGTAAAAAGTATATGTTGTTGCCTTTCAGTCATTTGTTGACTAAAGACAATATTGTAATCAGATTTCCATATTTTGTAGACTTTGTATTGCAAATTTCAAATGAATTCATGAAATCTTGTTGCAGATTTTCTTGCATTGTTGTGGTTGTTTGAGTGTAATTTCAGATGAGAGGGTTTTTTGAGAATCCTTCTTACATTAGTGTCACAGCTAAGTCATAGATTTGGCCAATTTTTTAAAATATTACTCTTTAAAGTCGAAAAAAATTGAGGGTTTAATATTTTAAAAAATATGAAAAGGTTGAATGTTCCAAAAAGAAGTTTATAAATGCTTTTTAATAAACTTGATCAATCAAGAAGGGGTTTTGAAAAATTTATTTGCTTTTGAAATTTTTATTTGGTTTTAAAATGTGATGATTGATTTTTTTTTTAATTATCTTTTTTAAAATCTGAAGTGGGATAAAATTGAATAAAATTTCTAGGGTCTAAAAAATTTTATCATTATTTTTTTTATAAATTCTAGGTGTTTCTCTAAGAACGGAGATTCCATTAGACAAACATTATGGCTTCAACTTTCATATTTAGAAATTAAAAATCCAACTGTAATTGACGAAGAACTTGTAGGGAATAGCCAATGGAAATGAAAAACTACCTACATGTGTAAATAAATTACCGGATTGGCTGGTAGACATTGGAGGTAACTTGAGCTATAACTTCTCACTCAAAGATAGTGTTTTGTATGAGAAGCATCAATTTTTTATTTTTTTTATTATTTTCTTTGAATATTAAAAGTGATGAAAAATTAATGCATCAAAAACAAAAACTAAGACAAGAAGGGATCTAGTGTAGATAAAACATGGATTGTGGCACAAATAGTTCAAGAATCTATTAATCTTGGGAATTGTAGGAATTATACTCTTACAAGGATCATGAAAGAACTTGATGGAGTTGTAGTTCGACTTGGATGGTTGCTGAATAATTCAGAACATCAATATCAGGAGTTCAAGGAGGTGATTATCCAATAACTTGAGAATTCAATTCAGGAGCTATATATTTACGAGAGTTAATGTAGCAACATCTTGGAGTTCTACATGGGTCTAAAATTGTTTTCAAAGTGAAAATCCTGACGAATATGAGATCAGCATGTTTTGTTGTCTGATTTGTACTGTAAACCTTAAGAGGTGTTGAAAAATTGAGGTTTACATTTGCTAATAAAGTTACCTTAGTAACTTGTGTTAGTATGAAAATGTTTAATTAATTGGGAGTTAGTTTCTTGTAGGATAGTTTGAGGAGGTTGTATGGGAATACGATTGAATACCCCAAAGCATTAAATATTATATTTACATTTTTGGTGTTATCTGTACAAACAATGGCATAGTTTTGCAATTTTTGTGCCCGCCATTTTTTTCAACCAAGAACACTTCCAATTTGAAAAAAATCAATTAAATAGATTCTGCCATAACAAAAAATCTCCCGTTTGGAGAGCAGGATTTGCACTAAAAGACCAAACTGGAGTACCTGGCTAGGCAATCTTATTAATTATTTGTTAGCTCCATAGATAGGATAGGCCAATGACAGCAAAACTGGGAATTCATATTATTGCCACAACTCATGCACATCATCTCCAAGTTTACAACATAAAAGCAACAGATAAGATGATCTCCTCTCTCAACTCCTTTAGAGCAAAGAACTAATAAAAAATGTTTACAAAAAGACCATATATTTCTCCGAGGTCACTGCATAAAGGCATATAACTAGCTTTTATGAACCTATCAAAAAACCTATGGACACAGAACATGGTTTTCAAGCATGAAAAGCTCTTTTCTTTTCATAAATGTCTCTTCCAATGCGATGGTGCACTGAAATGCTGCATACTGACTACTTTAAATGACGATGTCCAGCACAAGGAACATCTACAAAGATTTGTGATTTTCATCTATCAGAGAACTGCTATAGCAAACCGAGGATCGTCACCTAGGCTTGGAGTCACTTGCTTTGCTTCTGAATGATGAGAGAGAAAAGAAAGAACGAGGTGCTGCACAATATTGATATTTGCTCACTATCAATGTCAATAGATATGTACCCTTTCAAAATCAAAAACATATTAAACCATGGACAAGTTTAGAGATTTAGCTTGAAGGAATACGTTTTGGGGCGTAAATGCAAATGAATTGAAAGTATATAGAAAACATGCAGAAGGAAACTCACCTTTTAACATGTTGGCTCCAGTTAATTGATCTTCACGTAATTTAAAGTTCCCAGAAGGAACTGGAATGGAACTTTCAATTGAATGTGCTGCAATATCAAATTGTGTTAGTTTTGGGATTAGCTCTGAATATTTTTGGGTCAATATAAGCATCAATTTGAAAAATATTTAGAACTACTGGAGACGTCACATACTTAAGCTTTGCTCAGGGAAACTGCCAATCTCTTTATGCCCCTTTAAACTAGCAAAATCAAATGAGAGTTGCCCTGGTAAAAGGGTCTTAGCATGTGTCCCATTCTGTCTCATAAGATCATCTCCAAATCTGCTAGCCAGGTCCTTTGTTTCTTCTGTATCTTCACCACCTTCAGAGGTTGTAGATGCAGAAAACCAGTCTGTTGTTATACTTTCATAACCGCTATTTTTCCTACCAAATTTCAGAAGCCTCTTCAGCCCCTTTGGAGCATCTTTATGGTGAGACTGCTGAGGAGCAGTAGCAAGAATGATCTTCTGTGCCTTTCCCCATTTTTTACGAGTTCGAACTGTTTCCATATCAGAGGTCTCCAACAACTGACGGGGCTGTTGCATATGTGAGATCCATACAGGACTTCCATGGGGAGAGTCTCCTATCATTGTCACAGATCCCAATGAACTGAGATGATCTGATGCAGTTGATCTGTGCAAAGTTGGTGACTTTGATATGGGTGAGAATGAAGTTGCTGTATGTTCACGTGGCAGGGATGTGGTGCGGCATGATGATGAAGCGGCTGTAATTGAAGCTTCTGTGCAGAGAGCCATTTTATCAAACTTCTCAGGATATGAATAATTAGAATGTGTGGGAGAAGATGGCATCTCAGAAGGAGAGATACAAGCACTGACATCATCAGCTTGTATGGCATTTTGTATTATGTCTGAATCACCCTGATTGTCTGATGTTTCAACATCATCACTTGTGCTCTTGACAACTTCATTTTCTTTCTCTTCATCTGCTTCTGCTTCAATTACTTTGCAAGTATTTGATGATTGTAAAATGTCACCCAATTCGTCCACTGATTCTTCTCCATTTGGATTATCACTTTGACCTCCACTTGCATTCTTCATGTCATCAATGGCTGCAGAAAACTGTTTCAACTTGGCAACTTCTGATCCAGTCCCTGGGCCTATTCCTCTGCCTTTACGGAGAAATGGTTTAGACTCCAAGGTTGCAGCAGTTCCTTTTTTAGTCACTTTGCTGTAACAGCTTGGTTCACATGCTGCTGTTTTAGGTATTTTCCCACTTACCCCTCCTGTAATAGGACCAGATATACTTTTTCTTGCTGCTGCTTGACTTCGGTGTTTCTTCTCTTCCTTATTATTAGCTAACTGTGGAATAGAACCAGATCCAATATGTTCAAGATGAGAGTGTTCTCGACTACCAAAACTTTTGCTGTTGCTTTTGAGCTCTCCACGACACATGGATCCTTTTCCTTGAACTAATGAATTGGAATTGATTCTTCCATGTGAAGGCTTTGTATTCTCTTTCCTAATATCAGCGAAGCTGGGAACTGATCGAACCAAAGGATTTTCATGCAAGCTCCTGCGTCCTCCTGAAGAAATATTACTGGAAGCTTGAGTTTTAGCAGGTAAAGATGTCCTTGGTGATGATGATTCCAAGGTCAAGGAACTGCTCGCTGATGTAGTTTTTGAAGAGTGTTTCTTTGTTCCGCTTGGCTTTGGCAGGTCCCTTGGAATATCATCTGGAGTACTGAATGTTTTCTTCCCATCTTGAACTGAAGGATCCTTTTTGGCTGCATTCCTTACTTCCATTTCAGCTTTTGTTTTTTCTAAGACTAAGTGCATTGCTTTTAGTTGGGCTCCTTTCTCTGCCTGTTTTGTTGTTTGCTCATCCCTCAATTTTGCATCCCGTTTCTCCTTATAATGAGAATAGAGTTTGCCTCTAGCCTCGTCATTAGCAAACCCCAACAATTCCAGTTGACTATGGTGGTTGACATGATTGCTGTCAGCCATATTAAACAAGACTTGTGCGTCAGAATCCACCTTGTTGTTCCATGAGCTACCAAGCGATTCCCTCCCAGTATTCTGCATATCCTTTGTGAAGAGATTGTTGGGTTCAACTCCTACACTTGTTTCCTTGGAAATCATGGGCAGCTTATCTTGGCTGCTAGCTCTTTGCGATTGACTCCTGAGTTTGTGTGCAGCAAATAAGGCCTCCAATTCATCGGCTTTCTCTCCAAGTTCTTCTTTCCAATCGCGATTGCCCTTTGCCTTTGTATCTTTAAGGTGTGTCAATGACGTGGCTTCAAATCCACTAGACTTACTTCTTATATGTAAGAAACCATTAGCAGTCTCTGATCCCTGCCTGACAGGATAAGCAGTCATTTGGAAAGGTGTTTGCATTACCTCTTTTGTGTGTGCATTTGCATTATTCATTTGCATAGCTGTTGGCATCATACCTTGTTCTGTATTAAAGGTTTGTTTATTGGCTGATGAGCTATGAGATTGGCAGTAATTTGTATTATTTTGATGAGCAAGGTGAGAGGAACCTGTATCTTTTCTCTTTTTTACACCTTGGTCATTGTTATCTAGTGGTCTAAATTCACTCTGAGGAGATTCTTTAACCATATTTTGAGTTTCCATTATGTCACCTGACAACTGCATTGCATGATCAGATGATGAGGTTTGTGTGTATGGCTTGATTCTGGATAATGGCATGACGGCATTTTGATTTTGAAATTGATTTTCATTCTTCACTTGATGCGGTGCCAAATCCTCCATACTTATATCACTCACCCCACTCCATCTTCTCAAGACCACTTTTTCAGCAGTGTTCGAATTGCCACTCTCAGATAACATCATCCTTTGGTTGTCTATCTTTCCAATTTTTTTCATACCCTCACTTTCAGATCCTCTGACCTCCTTTTGCTTTCTTTCAAAGAGATGTATGGTATCTTGGACACTCAGTCTTCTGATAGACTCAGCCTTTTGAGTAGGCTCTGGCACATTACTGCTACCACAATTACTCTGAGCATCATCACTATCACTACTCAATTCCTTATTTGAACCTGTAACTGTCTTAGGAAAATCCTGAAAGTAGTTTATGCTCTTAATCACTACAGAATTAGATCGGCGTGATCCTACTCTTCTATTCTGAACTTGTCTCACTGGAGAAGATGACCGTCTTCTTTGAGGAGACCTAACCGAAAGCCTATCTCTTTCAGCATCAGATTGATTAGCTATGTCCGAGCCAAGCTGTTCAAATTCAATGGAAGCTATATTTATGGACTCAGAACTTGCATCAGCAGTGAGATTGCCAAATCTAGAATACACACCAGGCTTTACAAGGGAATTGTCAGTAACTGATGAGTTTTCCGAAGCACTGCTATGGTTGGAATTAATGCTAGAAACCCCAATTGGGAGAGAGGAATTACTTCTTTCTTGATTACAACCAAAGACTGGGAGAAAGTTAGAGACCTTTAATGTAGATTGATCCTTCTGTGAATTTACAGGGGTGATAGAAACTTGATTCTCTTTCAATATTTTTCCAATTTTCTTTGTGTCTGAAACTGAAACAGCAGTTTCCAATGACCTGTAATTTGCTGTTCCTGCAAAATGTGTTAGATTCAAATCTGTAGATTTTTGGGATGTCATACCACTGTCTACAGAATCCAAATCCTCATCTCTTCCTACCATGTCTCTAATCTCCCCTTGGGCATCAGGTTCTTTGTTGTTTTTTGGGAAGATTAATGGTATGAAGTTGCCATGTAATCTATTTCTGGATACATCAGAACTTGGAGAGATGCAATCTGACTCATTGACCATGGAGTAAATTTCTTGCCATTTCTGACATAATGCCATAAACTTGACACAAGCATCCCTGTGAATCATCTTGGTTAGGATCCATGATGATTGACCAAAAAATACAAAATTAATGGTACATATGGTAAGGAATAAATTGTACTTTTCATTGCAGAAGACAATCTCAGCACCCAATGGGTGCTGCAACAGACTGTAACCATTATTTTAAGTCCAGTTTTATCATTTAGGCTTTGATCTTGCAACTTGGGATCTGAAAAAAACAGAGAGAACCACTGGACTACATGCATATAGTGCTTGGTCTCAAAAATTGTGTGAAGATGAAGTACATCCAAGAATATTGAGAGCACTATAATATATACCTGTTATAATTTTGAATAATAACCATGTGAAATGAGAGAACTTACCTCATACGAGTCGCACCAAATCTCTCTGCAAATATCATGAGATTGCCCATTTGTTCAATCTCAAAGCCAGCAGCAGCAGCACGAGCAAAAGCCATCCTTAATTCTTGCTCTAATGCCATGAGTCTCGCATCTATTGCTCGTAGAAGTTCCCTCCTGGTTAAACACGAGGAAGTTTCAGGCCGGAATGAGCTTAAATATTAGAAAAAAAGGATAAGCCCTAATTGAGAGCACCTTCCAAGACTTCATTTCTTCCTCAGATTGCAATACTTACTTTGAAGCGTCAGTTGCTTCTCTTCCACTCCTTGACTGTACACCAACGAAACAAGATATTTCAAACAAGTTGACTTTTAGCATACAATAGAAAATTTGTTCTCCTAACAAAGATGTTAGTAAAGGAAGAGTTTTACATTTCAACATCTGAAAGCAAATACTGATCATGATATTTTAGAACTACATAATACAAAAATAGATAACCAATAAATAATAAAATATGAATATACCTTTAAGATTTCTCCTTGCCTGCTGATATCTACCCCAAAAGTAGACAAAAATATTTCAGTATTCAAAAGATTGCAATTGAAAGTAACAAGCATGCTATAAGATCTCAGAGAACTCCAGAAACAGATAATGAGTTTGATATATTTCCTTTCTATTAAACATGTCAAACTTGAAGAATCTAAAAAACATTATTGGCAATTCACAACTATACATAAACATTGCTGCTTCTCATTTACATGGCATTCTGTCTGTGTTCTATGAATTTTGCTTGTACAATAACAAGTGTTACTTAGAAATCTAATGAAATTATACTGATTGTGCTACTACAAATTCCAGGATTGAAACAATTTCCCTTAAAGACGATAAGACCAAATAGTCAGATGCAGGAAAAACAATCCAACGTCCGCGGACTCAAATTGACTGGTTTCCAGGCAAGCCACAAACAAACAGGCAACACAGATGTCTGTCTTGATATATAAAATTGTGAATTTGCTTAAGCAGGCTCTGATAGAAAATGCAAAGTTACTATAAATGATAGCAGCTATGATAATCAAAAAGTTTGCCAAAGAGAAAAGCAACTACAAGACAGATAATTGTCTTAAATCGATTATAGGAAAATTAATTGCATTATAAGTTAAACATAATAAGAGAGTCATTTTAAACCACAACTGAGAAATGCTTGAGAAAAAATAATTCAACCATCGTTGGAAATGTAACAGTAGGATCATAAGGTTATGTGGAAAAGAAACAAAACAAAAAAATCTAATGTTTTTTGGTGTGAAGTAAGATACATTTCTTCCAAAAGAAAATGCAAAATGGATGGATAGCTACCCTTCCTTCTTATTGTTTCCTTCAGCAGACATTTCGAAAATGATGGCATATGCTTTACTTCAATTGTTGTAAGATAAATGCATTCCATGTCAAGTTTGCTTATTTTCTTTATTTCCTAAAATGACTTGGCCTGAGTTTCAATAGTTCTTATCTACATAAGAGAGCAGAAATAATGGATTTCAAGTTTGAAACTACATAAGAAATAATTAATTATTGGAAATCTTCGGCTTTTGGAGTGTTATATGCTTTGAAGTTCAAAATATAACAGTTCATATAAATGTTCCATTTCCTTTATTTGAGTTTTGAAATTTACTATAGCAAAATGAGTTGATTAATTCAAAATATAATAATGAGGCCTAGCCTATTTTATTTTCTTTTAGATAATCTCAAGGGTGCACAAGTTTACAAACAGATATATGCATTATGCATTAATGGTTACAGTTCCTAAAATTCTGCGTTCTTTTTGCTACATGCAGAAACCTTTTGAAAGACAGAAAAAAAGCCAGCAAAGTCGCAATTCTTCTCTTGTTTTGTAGCAAATCAATAATATGATCATATCTTCTCCATGTGCTGCAAAGTACCAACAGCCATGAACCCTGCATGCAGAATTGTTACTGGGTTATGACTTTCTGCTGCACTACCCATCTCATTCATTTCCATTTGAGTGGTGATATTTAGTAAGAATATGTAGCAGTAGTTGAGAGAATATATGGGTACAGACCTTACAAAGACATCCAACACTTGTAATGTCCCTGACTTCTGAATAGTCACCACTAAGCTAATTTAATTAATTAAATATTAAATTGTCCTAAAGTAATATTGTGGATGTTTATATTTAATTAATTAATTAATGTTAAAGTGACTTTATTAAATAAATGTGCTCAAATATTAAATAAAGTGACTTTACAATGTCAAAAACATTTAATTAGTGGTAAAAGAAATTAATCATCTTGAAAAATTACTATCGGGAGCAAATTGGGAAGAACAGCTTTCAAGAACCTTGAGGACGGAAACCCTTGAGCAGGTGGGTTGGACAAAAACCCAATTCATCTTTTGAGGTGGACTTAATCCAGAGTTCATATCGGGCGGTATTTTGCAAGGTTTCAGGTTGATAAATACACCAGAGTGTTCAGGTCTACAGACATATACATATATAATGCAAATGAAGTTTAAACATAGTAATGTTTGCATACACAGCGATGGTAATTTGGAGAGAATGAAAATATTCATTATAAATGCTCAGGTATCGGTTATGTTGAAAGGTCAATCGATATAGCAGTTTGGATAATTCTGAAAAATTAAACCTTCTTAATTCTCACCTATTCGGGCTATCTTTGGATACGCGGGTTAGTAATAAGAGTGTTGGGTCGGCGCTGGAAACCCGTTTCATTAATCCATTCATGAACCGGAAACCAATGACAAAGGCGCACGGGTAAAGAATAGAAATTGCGACTCAAGAATATGGGTGCCGCCTCGTGAAGATAGCCATCCAATCGCACTTAGGAGGACGGGGTGGTAATATTAATATTTGGATTGACCGTATCAACCAAGGGAATAGCAACAGCGCCAGCATTTACAAGGCCCGAGCCTTTAATAAATATTCGTAACTTCCAGGAGTTATAAGTGTTGGACGTAAAACTTGCGGGAAAGCTGAGGGTGGCGTGATAAGGGTGATATGTCTGCAGAAACAAACTGTTGGTAGCTGCAGCTTACAGGAGAAGCCAATTGTTGGCAAGTAGTAATATTTACATCTTGAATGGCCATAGGCCAAATTCAAGATGAAATTCACTGTGCCATTAATATGCTGTAACAGGTTTTAAATCTGAAACATTGTTTCAAACCATTTTCATGAGCATGTACCTGATCACATTGACTGAAGTTGAAGAAAGCAAATACCAGTGCTGAGCAGGTTAGCATTTTAATTTGAACTGTCTGAACATTCAAGTTTGAAAATATCATTACTGGATTGCAGTATTTTTCGTGTGTGTTCTGAGAATCAATTAATAAATCTTGAATCATTATACTACATTTAGATAGTATATTCGAACACACTCATAGAAACAAGTAAACTGAGACTAAACAGCAGTGCCATCAAATTGTTTGCCAAAATTCACACTTGTAAACATAATAAACTTGTGGAGTTTGGAAGAAATCAGAGTGGAGATCTTACAACACTTCAGTAAACCATAATGGTGATACAGCTCTGACGTATAGGTGTGTGTGTGCCACACACATGCGTGCATTAACACACATTTTACACAAAGGGAAATAAAAGAACTTGAATCGAAATATACATCCAAAATTTATCACCATACATATGTCTGATTTCCGATTCATCAACTGCAACTGCAACTCCATGACAAAAAATGTCTCTGGATCCAAACAATTAATGATGGCTGAAGCATCCTGAGCCCAGCACAAAATGGTCTATAAATGTCAAATATCATCTTTCTGGATTCAGTTTGGTTTCAGTTTCCCAGTGTAATTGCTCTGTGCGCATTTTCAAGCATGCATCACGAGCAACATGACTTCAGTTACTACCTCAAATCGCTCACCTTTAGGTAAGCCATAAATTGATTTGTGACTGCATATACAGCCAGTTGACTAGGTAAAGACCAAACATCATCCAAATATCTGGGGACTTGGGCAAAATACTATCCAGATCTACCAACTCTTTCAACTTGTTATCTGAAATCAAAGATAAGTTGTGATCAATGACTACTTCACCTGTATGTTCACCATGAAGAACTGCTCCCTTGTGTTTTGATCCATAAACTAAGTGAGATACTCTCAGAAAGCTCGTCACCAACATATAACTTGAATATTGCTTCTCACAAACACCTCCTTGGTTATGCTTTTATTGTGTTGTTACATACATCTACTTACATACATGAATTCTAGATGAGAAAACATCAGAAAAGCATGGAAACATGAAAATGACACAAGGAAATTGCAAGACAATGACTGTGACACAAAGTTTACCTTAAAGAAATCCTAAACAGGGAGAAAACTCCAGCAAAAGAGAGCTAATAGCCCCTTATCTCCACTGTAAATCTAGTCAAGTACATTCTAGTAAGTGTTTCCCATGCCCAACAAAGCACCAACATGAACATGGAATTTGTACAATCTACAATGTTGTCTACATTCACAAAACCCTACTCAACTATGACATACACTTGCAGATTAGAGTTCTATGAGGAAAACATCAACGTCAACCTTTGCAGCTTGTTCCAAATTGCTTAATATAGACTTCCATACATTCCTTGGACACCAAAACTCACAACCACTGTAGAGAAGTCAAACTTAACCATCAAAACCCTTCACATTCTAATCCACAGCTTCAACCAAAAGGCATTTACACATTCTTTGTACCTGAAGTAAATAAAGAAAGGTCTTCAATCATAAAAGGAGAGGTTGGCATGATGGAGGAGAACTGTGTAAAGCCCTCACTAGGTACACCACCTCATGATGATGGTTGAGGACTATCGGTTAAGGACCACATGAGGCCACAGAGGATAAGGTCCTGCTGTTGGGCCTAGGGGAGGATACTTGGGGCACCTCATCATGTCCTCCTCATTATGGTTGAGCCCACGTAGTCCTTGGGACTTGTTGTATTGATATATATAATCTTTCTTAGACTTAGAACTAAATGTATTTCATGGATTATGTCTGTCATATTCATCTAGCATGGTTGCAGGTTTCCATAACCAGACTTGCATCATCTCAATTTTAAGTAGGAATTATATCTTTAACTACAAGCTGCTATTGGTTTCATTTGGAATTGCAATTTCAGGGCAAAATATAAGGTGATCCCAAAAAGGGGACATTACATCCACCCAGGGGTGTTTGCATGTATGCTGTGGTAATGGTGCAATCACCTTGATCTGTGATGTGTTCACCAATGTATATAACACTTTCGCCACCTATGGAAAACGGCAAAAAAGGCAAAATTGGAAAACAATTAATTTGGAAACTTGCACATGTGTCCTCTGTCTTCCCTAGGATTCTCCGGATTGTCTAAGCTTGCATATGACCTGTATACAAGCTCTCTGACCACTGAACTGACGGAAAACTCATCTCCATGTGAAGACATCCTAAACCAGCTCTCCTTAACTGTATGTGGATGAACAAACAACCTTCTGACTGTAACTTGTATCTGCTTACAGATCATGTTAAGTTACTGGTTTGTCTTATGATCAATACATGATTTTATAGGATTGCAAGAGGAGAAAGATTAGTCTATAGAACAACAAGAAGTAGCTTGTAGCAAGTCAATAGCCTATGCATGCATGGCACACATAACCTTTCATTGCTTCGCTGGAAGAATAATCCAACACTCTTCTTTTGGATGGCAAAATCAATGACAATGTGGAGAAAGTGTTTAATCTTCTCATCTCTTTCTGAGACAGTGAGTAATTGTCTGCAGAAATTTTCTGATTTTGGATTTCAAAAAATTAACCTTTCTTGCTGCTAGTCTATTGTTGCTGGTGAGACTATTTGCAGGTTGTGTTTTCAGCCACGAGATATCAATGACTTACTAGAACTTGGAAAAACTGCTCTGCAATCTTTGTCTTCATATCAAATCTTTGAAGATCAGGAAATCAAACATTTTCATCACTCGCTGAAGGGGAGTATCCCACTTTCGATGTACATAGAATGCTCTCTTCTACAGTGACTTGCAGAATGATAATAAAAACATTAAAATCATGTGTAGCTTGTTCCTACTTGCCTTACTTGAGAAAAAGAAACAACCAGAATACTTGTTGATCCCATTTGTCACAAAGAAATTAAGAATTTATATTGGAAAATATGCAGTGTTCCACGGGGACGCGTCCCCCCCCAAAATCTAGCCACCCCCCCGACCCGGACGTTTCGGAGACTTGGGGACAGCTGAGAAACGTCCCCCCACCGCCGCCGAGACTTGGGAGACTCCGAGGAAACGGCGGGGACTCCTAGACGTCCCCGAAACGTCTTGGGGACTTCTAGCCGTCCCTCAAGCATCTCGGAGACGCCCAGAAGTCCCCACATTGGGATGTGCAAAAAAGCAATTTAAAAAAAAAATTCTTACTTTTCTAGGAATGTGAGCCTTGGGCCGAACCTTAAAGGTTTGTAGGACCCTTCTAAAAGCCTCTAAGCTAAACAAAACACTCTCATTCTTCATCTGTTTGCTCACATATGCCATTTGATGTTTTGCAACTCATTGTATCATCTTTATGATATGATATTATGATTTTTCATTTTTGCATTTTGTACTTATTTTGATATCAATGTATCATGCTACTCATTGTAATCATCTTTATAATATGATATTATGATGTGACATGTCATATTTTTGATATTCATATAATAGAAATCTCAAATTCGACAATTTTATTTGTCAAATTTTAATATTTTATTTACTTTTAGTCTTTTAGTAATATTATTCAAGTATTTAAAATGTTAGTATTTGCAATTTTACTAATTTTCCAAAGTTTAATTTGAAATGTTATTCTTAAACATCTTTTTATAACTAGTTATTCAAGTACCATATGTATATCAGCACCACCGCCCACCTGTCGCCGTCCCCCCGCCGTCCCCAAACTTAGACCCTCTGTCCCCCCGTCCTCGTCAGGAAACTCCGTGGAACACTGAAAATATGCTCAAATGCTGCCCAGTCAAATGTGAGATCTACCTCTATAGCCATTGAATGGCACATGAACTCTCTCCAATAGAAGGGTTTGACCTCTAATTTTAACATGTGAATATGCCATCTTTAGTGAATCAAACTAGATCTGGATAGAGAAATGTAAATCCAACTAATATAGTTAATTATCAGGTTTCTATATTGAAAGTTCAATTACAAAACAAATTATCCAATTTGGTTTCTACATAGAACAAATTGGTAAAAGAGGTCAGTTAGAGGAGACTGGTGATTGGTTGTCACTGCTCCCAAGTCTCTAAGAGGATGACTTTATGAAATGCTGTGATGACTATTACCTGAATGAAAAGATGCTTGCAGACATTTCCTATCCCATGACCTCAGGGATGGGTTATTCCACAAGGACTTATAAGTCAAGGTCATTCTCCAAAATACATTCTTCAGCAAGAACCTGGTTTCAACTTCATAGTTATTGATTATACCAATGAGGACAATTTGAATTAGTTCTTCTCCCTAGGCATTGATATTTTATTTGCTCATCTAAATCATTAATGGTCAGGTGCACATGTTGTCACTACTATCTCTTTAACTTATTTGACAATTATCTACCCCTTTTATGAGACATCTTGTTTTCTGCTGTCCTTAGCTATGTGTTTCTGTCCTACTGGCTACTTTGGTCATCCGTGGACATCAATAAAATTTTAAATCTTTATAAATATTAAACCAGAACTAGTATTGTAATTGTCCTTTAGTATTCCTTCCAAGTAGAACATTCATTCTAAAAGGAATATTATTTCTTATATGCCTAATCCCTTCCATATGGACCTATACAAATCATTATGTTTAGTCTAAGTTACTGCATTACACTTCTAGAGTCAAGCATTACCTAAAATAGTTGTGTATTGAATGGTGTCTCTATCTACAACATATAAACATCAAACCTAATGCATTTTTTGTAAGTCTACAACACTTCTCTGAAACAGTTCGAGTCATTTTAGGACTGTTTATCTTTTTATGTAGTTTCAGGCTCAGCTGAATGTGCAACTTAAATCATAACTGAAGTGTCACAAGACCTTTCCAGAGTGAGATAAGATAAAATTTTCAGAGTTTAGGATAAGATGTTATGGTAGCTGTAATGAAAAATAATAGAACCAAACAATTGTCCTGAATGAAAACTGCTTGCAAATACCCCTTCTTAAAATCTGTGATCGGGCTATGCTTGTTAAAGTTAAGATTGCTTTTTCCTGTAAAGATGTTCAGTAAATACATCTTGAGATGAGAGCTTATGTGTTAACCTTTTTTAGTTTTATACGGCAAGATTTCCTTTAAACAGTTGTTAAGCTGATGTTAGCTTTTTGACTTTATAAGGCAAACTTTCTCTAATACAGTTGTGAAGATGATGTGGCTGTCATGTTCTTTGAGGTATTAAAAGATGTATTTCTCGAACCAAAAAGGAGAAGGGCAAGTGAAACAGCCCATGAATTTAATGGTATGAGTGAAATAAGAATAGGTCTTGCTCAACTTCAAACTTTAACTTTAAGTTTAAGTGTGGGGACTCAGTTATGCAAGATGGCTAAAATGTTAACCTTTTTAGCTTTATATAACAGGACCTTCATTAATACAGTTGTTAAGCTGATGTAGGTATCATCTTTGAGGTATTATAAGCCGTATTTGTCCAACCAAAAATATATCACAAGAAAAACAAGGACAAATAAAACATCTTATACTTTATTATTATGAGAGAAATACAAAATTACAAATACACCTTGTTCAACTTGAGACTTTAAGTTAAGCCTGACGAGCAGTTGCAAGCTGGATCAGATGTTCATATTTTTAGCTTTATATGATAAGTCTATCTTTAATACAATTGCATAGCTATAATTTTCTTCAAGCTACTATAAGACACTTTCTCCAACCAAAATGAAAATATACCAAGAAAGAGCAGGACAAATGAAACAGCCCATAGGTTTGTTGGTATGAGAGAAAAAAGACTTCTTGCTCACCTTCAATCTTTTATGCCTGGTGACTCAGTTATGCAAAATAGACAAACCATATCCAAACAAGCAATGTGAAAGCAAGAGGTAAGGCATAAAGAATTATATTTATTGGAGACTAAAAACTAGCAATCACTGTCAATGAGTAATGAGCACACAGATAGGTGTTTGTAATGAGCATGATTCTTAATTAACTGCAATAACACTAAGAAATGTAAAAAAAATGTAGTCAAGGAAGCCATTTTAGACAGTGTATAGTGATAGTGGGTAGTTGATTGAATTGTCTAGTAATTTGAAGTTGATATTGCCTGTAGATGATCTTTCTCCTTCCTTCTGGGGAGACAAATGCATTATCTTGCATTCAGACATATCGCTGGTAGCTGAAGCTTGGGGATATACATAGTTTTAGTGTTTTATAGCTGCGGGAGGTATTTCCCTAAGCAAAATGATTCAAAGGCAAGTCAGCCTTTCTTTTTGTAAAACAAATATCATATTTTCTAGGTCGGCCCTAGAAGAGAGCTCTCCTAGCTTGCTATATAAAGGATAAGGTGTCTCCACATTTTAGCATCAATTCACTCCATTCCAATTCGAATTTCTTCAGCAGCAGGTTTGCCCTTCATGAGCAGCAGATTCGACTCAAGGAGAAGTGGTATTATTTTGTCTATTCAAGGAAATTGCACTATCTTCAAGTGCAGATTCATTCTATGAGATTCGGCCTTGCTATTTGAGTGCTATTTCTGCACTTATTATTCTGATTTATAAGAGAATATCTTGCTGGGTTTTTCTCCCTCGAGTAGGAGGGTTTTCCTAGGGTAAAATACTGTGATCATTGTTCTATGTGTCGTATTTACTTGCTTAATGTTCATGTCTGATCTAAAGAACAACATGGTATCAAAGCGGGTTTAGAAAAGATCTGATCAGATTTGGCTAAGCAGTATAAGACAGCTCATTATTCAAGATTAAATCCCCCCTGAGAAGAAATCATGGCCAAGCAAGAAGGTTTGGTGACTGCATTCGATTGAAGGATTTTGGCACTTTGAGTATACAGCTGATCATTTTTGGAAAGAATCGTGATTCTTCAAGAATCTGGGCACAGCAGTCGTTGTGGCATCCAAACTATGGCGCAGCATTTAAGATTGAATTGATTCGTTCTTTGTTAAAGAAAGAATCGCATGGGAGTCGCAGTTCTAAATTAAATTGATGACTTAATAGACAGCGGATTGATTGGTGAGTATTTTTCTTGTTGCTGTTCCTAAGACTCTCAGAGATATGGAGTTGAGGAAAATAGACGTGACATTCAAATGTGACAGGAATAAATGGTCGGGTTGGGCAATGACGAAAGTGTTGTAGAGACGAGCTAATTTAGCTACGTCCATCCCTAATCTTTGTGCGATTGAGTTTGATCTGAAATTATGAGGTCGGTTGAATGGGGTGGCTCAACGGGAATATGAGTTTATATCGGAGCATTGAGTAATTCATATCACACAAAATGCACCCAACTTCATGAGTTGTAAAGTTTGAAGATTCGTAATTAACGTAACATCGAAATTGACTAAGTTTGGTGTTTTTGCCTGGGACAAAAACCTCAGAAGATCGCAGCAGGGTAGGACGTAGCCCCTCCCTATAGTCGTGTTTATCATATTTTCTTGAGCATGGGTTTATCATCCAGCAATTGCCCGTTACCAGAGACGCCTTCGCCAGACGCTACATCCACGAGAGATATGCGGGCGCACAACATGAGCATCATCGCGTCAAGCAATCCAAGACTCTATGGCATCATAGGAAAGCATATTGAGGCAATTTGGTGGCGAACTGGATGTTCGGGCATCTTGACAGGCTGTAGCTAAGCATTCATCAATACAGGAGGGAAGACAATGGCGACGGTTGTCTGCATATTGTTGTTCGATCAATGGTCATCCAGATCGGAGTATTGTTGAGACTCATCATTGCTAGGTGCAGAATACACACAACAAGCTTTCCATGGTTATTCAATTGAGGGGCTCGACTCACTAAAGGAAACGATCAACAATGATTACTTAACATCGGCAGGAGTCTTATCTCACACTGGGCTCACAGCGATTGACGCCACTGAAAGGGCAGAAATCACATATCGATCGGGGTACATCATAGGGCGAAGATGATGATTGTTGTGGAAGAAGAATATGACTACAAATCAGGAAGCTTGGAAGGTGTATTTGTTTCTGGCATTTGTGCAAATGATCAGATAGAGCTGCCAGTTGGTTGCAATGATGATTATGATAAAATTGAGGATCATGAACCACGGTGTTCTATTCAATTAAATGTTTTTGGATCTGAATGCAACAGTTCTATAGAACCTAATGGTCTACCAGATGCATCTGTGTCTGAAGTAAATTCATCCCTTGAAGGCAGAAGTCAAAAGAGATAAAACAAGATATAAACAACAACGATGGATATTATAAAGAGCAACGAATTACATATTGAGTGCAATGATTAGCATTTTCAAGAGCAGAAATTGAGTGAAGACGAAAGAAAGATATATCAAAATCATCAAAGATAAGTTCTATTACTCCTTTAATTGTTCTATCTAATGACTATATGCTTCATTTGTATCAGGAGTAGTTTGATTTTATGAACTATTATTAATCTCTTAAAATGCAAGATGGATCGAGGAGCAAAAAGATTATTTGAAGATATATTGAAGACCTCATTATTTGAGGGGACGATTCTTGGAGATTAGTCAGTGAGGAGCAAGAGGCTCCAATGGATATAGATTCATCCCTCGATTACACTCCTGCCATTCAGAGGGAGTTAAATTCCAAGCACAAGTTGAGATCATGTCCAGGAAAAGGATTTAAGGAGGGGAGTTAACTTCCAGAGGATTTTTTTTGCAATCTCTGTATTGAGGCAGGATCAAGAGGGAGTTTTGTGTTCAACAAAATGGAGTCCTATATCTCAAGGAACTAGAGTGACTCGATGAGAAGAAGTGAAGGTGTCAACTAAGTGAGTTACAGTGTTGCAAGGCCAGGTGCTAAGTCTTTGGAAGGCCTCTTCAGCTACAGAGAACAAAATTGCACAAGGCAGTCAACCTTGTTTTGACATTGGTAGCACCGCAAACCTATTCAAAATAGGGTGATCTAGGATGAGGTCGAGAAGGACAGTCCTGGACTCTCGCAAGTCAGTAGTCAGAGGTGTGCGTTGGAAACCGTTCCTCTAAGGCAAGCATTGCAGGCAATCTTGGACGAGGAGGTCAGGAGGTTGATGCGGGTACTTGGAGCTCCAAAGGGAGTCACAGCATCATTAAGGTTGGTGTAATGTATATTTCTCTGAGACGGATAAATATGAGGTCAAAGCCCTTGTAGAGTATATTTCTCTAAGACGGAGAAATATGAGGTGAAAGCCCTTGTAGTGTATATTTCTCTGAGACGGAGAAATATGAGGTGAAAGCCCTTGTAGTGTATATTTCTCTGAGACTGAGAAATATGAGGTGAAAACCCTTGTACAAGATAACATCTCTGAGACTAAGTTGTGCTTTCCACAATTGGGTGTAGCCATTGTGGACGTCATGTTGAGAGACTCCATGACCAGGATATTTGAGAATACCTCCCTAGCTAAGAGGGAGTGTTAGTGTTTTATAGCTGTGGGAGGTATTTCCCTAAGCAAAATTATTCAAAGGCAAGTCGGCCTTTCTTTTTGTAAAACAAATATCATACTTTCTAGGTCAGTCCTAGAAGATTGCTCTCCTAGCTTGCTATATAAAGGATAAGGTGTCTCCACATTTTAGCATCAATTCACTCCATTCCAATTCGAATTTCTTCAGCAGCAGGGTTTTCCCTTCATGAGCAGCAGATTCTACTCAAGGATAAGTGGGGTATTATTTTGTGTGTTCAAGGAAATTGCACTATCTTCAAGTGCAAATTCATAGTATAAGATTCGGCCTTGCTAGAGCCTGATTTTGAGTGCTATTTCTGCACTTATTATTCTGATTTATAAGAGAATATCTTGCTGGGTTTTTCTCCCTTGAGTAGGAGGGTTTTCCCAAGGTAAAATACTATGTTCATTGTTCTATGTGTTGTATTTAATTGCTTAATGTTCATGTCTGATCTAAACAACAACACATAGGCCTGCTCAACGCAACCCCCATGAGATCGCATTGAATGTGAGACCCTGATGATCAATGTCTCCCATGCCAATTGATGCTCTTTCAAGTGTTAGACCTTGAGATTTATGGATTGTCAAAGCCTACATCACTTGATTGTGATTTTGCAGCAACTACCACGAGCAACTGGAACAATCAGAACAATAGAATATCTGCAATCTGCAACCTTCCAACTATTATACACTCACCATCAGTCCCTCATCATCATACTCTAACAATCAATGAGTTCAGAATTTTTTAGATTTTTACACCTTTCAAAGTTCCATATTTATAGCTATTGGGTGCTTCATCTTAATCCACATTTAGAACACTGGGCAATGGAATTTTTCAAAGTCACTCTTTCCCGCTTTATCAATAGATTAGAAAATGAAACTGTAAGAAATAACAAAAGTGATTAGGTGCCCAGTGTTTAAGCTATCTGCAACAAATAAGTCATTGCCATTGAGCCTTTTGCCAGTTCCCTATACAGTGGAATAGCACAAATGGGTGTGAGTATGTGGGAGTTCTTGACAGTCAACAATTTGTTGCCTGATTTCTAATTAAAAGTCTACCAGAACACGTGCCAATTTTTGCCCATTCTCTCAGGTTGGCAAGTAGCATCTAGTTCCAACTACTGTCTGTTTGACTCAAACCTGCAAGTTTTCTTTTACAACCAGAATATACTGCTTTTGGACACTGGCAGATTGAAATTCCTTTTGATAAATAAAGATATTAAAACACTAAATAAATCAAATAAGTAAAAATAAATAATCATTTAAAAAATCATAAAAAGAAAAAAGACAAATGAAAGAAAAGCAGAGTAAAAATAAAATAAAATGAAACGTGCAAGCCAAAAATAAGACACTTTTTTACTTAAGCCAAATGTAAAACAAGTACCTCGTGAATTTTATTAGGATACAGTGGAAATTTCTATTACATGCCGATGAACATCATGGACAAATCTGTATATGCTGCTACAGCACCCCACTTGCCATCCAAAATAAGTTATAATGAGACGTTTAGTTTGGTATTTAATACACCATTCTGGTTTAAAGGAATCGTAGTGGATCTTCAGGGACAGTTTTATGCAGTGGGAAAAAATCGATGGAAGATGTGAAGATGGTAAAGCAACACATGAATTGCTTGTGCTTTGTGTTCCCCGCATGCAAAACCTAGTCAACCAACAGCTGCCTTTACATTTGCATTTGGTTATAATTGCATGTCCTCTGTTAATTGACAGCAGTAAAAGTTACTAACCCTCATAAATTTGCTGTTTGGAAGTATAAGTTTGATTTACATGGGTTTGCAATAATGCATTATTGCTAATCAGCTAGACTTTGGCATTTACATTGGTCATTTGATTATTGTTTCAGTTTGAACATATTTGATCAATCATTCATTTCCTAGAGTTGTCCGATTGGGAACATTACACAAATACTTCTATTCACCCAAGATTAGGATTCTATATTAGAAAAATATGGAAAAGTCTTGTCTTCCTGCGTCATTCATTGATAATCTTGTGAAGTGCGTATGTTTCAAATATCCTTTTTCTAAAATTTCTGATAATTCCTGAGAATTTGTTTTAGTTTTTCCAAAAGTCTGTTTTGTTTTCAATCGCAAAATTTATATAGATAAATGTTAATTGAATTTTATTATTTTTATAAATTAAATATTAATAAAATACTTTAGAAAAAATTATTCAAATAGTATTTAATAAATCCATATACATAAACCAGGGATAAATTCCAAAAGTTGATCGCTACCTTCCTATTCCTGAGCCAACTTCTTTATTCCTACGTCCAGATTTTCTCTTCTTGTTTTGCAATTTCATTTTCCTTATCAACTTCCACGCAGCTGGTAAAGGATGCGATTTATGTTTTGTTTTGGAACTAATGAATGAAAATTGTATTTGGAGCGGTTGCCACGGCTCCTCCCCAAGATGTGTTTACCTCCTGAACACTCACACGCAGCCTTCACAATGCTTGGTTTGGTCTAGAGGTGGCGGCCAGAAAACTTAGGCCCCACAATTTGTTTCCTTCCTCAGCACAACTCCTACGTCCCCTTTCAAAAGGCGTGGCTACTTCAAATATCATAAATAATACTTTTAAAGAACTTCCAAACCTGCCACTGCCTTTTTGGATGGTACGGCCAATTTGGAATATTGATATGGTTGGCAACAAAATATTATTTCTGGAATTTTCTACACAAATTTGACTCCTGTATGAAGCCAACAATGGAAACCAAAAGGTTTCTCTGGTTCTTGGATAAACTGTGAGGGTTTTCATCCTCAAGGTAAAAATTAACCCAAAGCTCAAAGCTCTACAAACAAGGGACTCTGGAAAATAATAATGATAGAATCAATCATTTTTTAAATTTTTTCCAATAATTCTTTTTTAATCATTTTCCATCCAACCTAATTATTTTAATTAAATATTCACTTTTTCTCCAAACTCAAATAATTCAATATATTGTCTTTACTTTTCCAAGTTTCAACAACTTAAATATTTAACAATTTAATTATTTAATTATTTTCCCCACAACCAACAAAATAACAAAAAATATTAACAGGCCCAAATATGAATTCTGACCACACCAGCAATACCTTAAGTGAATAGGATATCAGTCTATATGAAGATTAGTGTCCTATAATGACAGACTTCTCTAAGAAATGTGGAGTGTTCCCAGAATGTCAAATTCATACATAGAAAATACCATTGTACTCGTCTTGGTTCCGAGAACTCTCTGTCACTATCAGAATACCCTTCCAATAAAGCTGGTGCTCTCCAAGAAAGTTGGAATTTCCACAAATGTTGGAATGGACCAGAAAAGGGACATTACATGTTCGTTGATCCATTTCATTTGGACATTGCCTACAAGCCCTACATTATGTTTGCCTTATGAGAACTGTCTATATTTAGATCTTTATATCTTTGGCATAAGAGTTTTCTCTAGTTTTGGATTTTGAGATTGGAGGATTTATAACTAATGGTGATTGTTTGTAGTTACATGTTTTCTGTAAATGCCATCATTTGTATATACTCATTAGTCCAAATGGGTTTCATTATGTGGGAGGTCTTGAGAGTCAACAGAAATTAGCCTAATTGAAATAGAAAGCTTGATTTCAAATAGACATTTATTTAGAAAAAGATGCTGCATTACCCTCTAGGAGCTCTTGCTCTGATTAACATTTTTTGATGTGAATACTCTATCCATTACCCAGCTTGTAAAGGCATTCACCGTTCAGAAATTATCAGGCACTGTAAGAAATTTCTAAGCAAAAGGCAAACAACAGCAACTCTGATAAACTCGGTTGAACCTCAAATGAATCTTATTGGCACTCAACGCAGTACCATCTAGATGTTCAGCATATTTTATACAATGTAGAACTTATAATAGGAAAAAAAAAAATTTATCATAGAAAACATCATGGGGAACAAGTCACCCGTATTAACAGTACAATTAGATTTTGGATTACTGATGTAAGAGTATCTCAAGAAATAAATCGTCTTTGCAATGATTTGGGGAATAACATATGTTTGCAGCATATTTTGGTTATATTTTGGATAGGTATGTTTGCATCGTTGGGCACACAGAGTAGAGATGGAGCAGGAAAATGATGGACCCATTTGAAAAAATTAACAAAATACTTTCCAAAACAGGTGAGAGCCTATGTATACCATAAGTTTAAAACTAGTTGGCAGATGAAGTGGATCCCAGTCAGTAGGGGTCATCCCATGCAGACTAGAGCAAATAATCTTAAAATTTGAGCAGAGTACTCTGCCATTACCTAAATAGAGGATGATTAAAGTTGTGCAGATGGAACCTGCTACAACATACCATGTTACAGAGAATAAAAGGAAAGACAGGGGATGCGTAAATTGAAGAGAGCTAACAGAATGAAAATTGTTGAGAACAACAGTGAGCATAAATTAAACCCCTTTTTTAATTCATATTGTCAACTCAGATCTAGAGGCTTAAATATATTTTGGAAGGCTGTAATTCATTTAAACATAAATGCACAAAGCTCACATCGTAGATCATAGGTACTGAATATATTAGATAGTAAAACATAAAAAAACAAATGACAGATCTTATTTAAATGATATAATTGCCCATGAAAGCTGGGAGACCTGCACTACTGCAGCTTTTTGGAGATGTGAGAACTGATCCAAACAATGGTTTGACATCCTCTGGACTGAAAAATAAAGAGAACAGATACACAACATGCGCAGGCAGGCATAAGAAAGACACTCAAAATCAAGTTCTCTGTCTGCAAGCCCTTTTATCCACAGAAGGAAGTCTGCTTTGGAAGAATGTATGCATAGCCATGGATTTATAGGAAAATTATTTCACTGTGGAAGAGACAAAAGCATTTAAATGGGAGTAAATGAACATGGGCACCAGACAGGAAGTAGAATTAATTGTTTCACCACCACAGGTCTAAATATATAAGCTGTTTGTGATTTTGATGTTAATTGCTAAGATTGATTCCATGGTTGATCAATCCAATTTGGAACTTTCAAGCCATTATTTTTTTACTGCGGCTGCAAGGAAGTTCACTCTTTCTCGGAAGGGAATGCCTATCGGCGTAAAATTGAGAACATTAATATCATATGACAGAAATCACAAAAGAAAAATTGAGAAAAAAATGCCAGATAGAGTTGTCTGCCTTCTATTTATTTCTATTTCAATACAGAAGCTGATATCATTAAAAATCAACGCACCTCTTGTTAAACCCATATTCGAGACTTGATCATTGCCTCCCTGCAGAAGTTCCCAATATTCTCAACTTTAGCTAAACTTAATAAGGCAATTCCACTGAGCAAAATTGATATGGATTAAACACCTAAGTATAGAATACTCACCTGTGAATACATAGCAAGCTGAAACTTTCTGGCCTGCTCCAATTGCAACATCTCTGCATCAACTGTGTAAACATGCTCCAGCACTTCTGGAGTGCTGACAAAGCGAACAAACCTAATGATGAAGTAACCCAAATTAATGAAGTCTCATTTTTCAGTAAATAGCTAAATAAGGTAGCTTTTTAATACTATGATCAAAATTATTAGAATATGCTAGTGTTTTGTCATTTCCTTGCTAAAGTTTGCTTTTTTGAACTTAATAAATATCAAACAAGTCACCTGCAATTGAAATGTCTTTATAAACACAATTATTAGTTTTGAAAGGAGAATGATCATGAAGGACTGGAGATAGCCTTAGTCAAGCATCCAGGTAGCTTGACTTTCAATTAAACAATTTTTTCAAAAAAGAGTTAAAAATAACAAAAGAGAGTTCACTATGCCCTCTTTCCTCCCCAAAGAAGTGCATCACAAAATTGAAAATTCTGCTAGGCTCCAAATTAAAACTCATGTTCTTAAGATCATATATAGGCATTAATTCCAAATTTCAAGTTCAAAATTCTTGCCCAAGCCACATTTTCTGGCCACACGACGACCTTATGAGATCCCTCATTTGAGAGTGTTGAAACTTTACACTTCATGAATATTGTTTATTTTTTGAACACCAAGCTTGGGAGCAAATGGAACCTTTGCTAATCTATGTACATCCTAGGACTATATATATATTGAAGACCATTCGCTGTTATGAAAACAATATAACAGGAGGTGGTTTTTCTCTGATTGAAGACCATTCACAGTTATGAAAACAATATAACAAGCATCCACTGCAAAAATCCAAAAAATGTTCGAAATTTTATATAAATGGGCTTTTAAAAGTCACTTTGGCAATAGTTTTCAACAAATGGATTTAATTTTGAAGACATTTTGTGAACTAAAACACAATTCACTTTGTCCTTCATCATGAACTAACTTTAGTTGTTTACAAGGTGGATACATTTTTTTTTTTAATTAAATTTAATTTGCAGTTTGGCAACTGAAGTGAGCATTCTTTATCCCACTCTTTTGCATGGACAGCAGGTCATAACAATTGACGTAGAAAGCAAATAATTTGCCATTTCAAAGAGCTTCAATGTAGCTATTTTGTCTGGGATTTCTACCCTGTGATTTTGGGGCATGCCCTTATATCAGAGGCTGTTTTATTGTAAATAGCATCCCTGTAAAACCTTTATTCAAGTCATTAACGGTAATAATTAATATGATGCCTAGCAAACATATTTAGATTTAAAGTATTGTATCAAGAGATTTTCAATCTTACTATTTCAGGGAAGTTTAGATTACCTCTCTAAAGTACCTTTGGTGAACCAGGAAGCAACTTTCTGATGATTATCAGAACAAGCTTCTAGTTTGATCAAATGCCCTTCACCTCGCACAGCCTGCTCTTGTGCCATCCTTAAATGTGTAAGAAAAGGCTTTAGAAGACCCGATGCAAGTTTCTCTGTTACACCTCCTGCTGAAGCAAATAGCTCGCATCTGACAATATCACGGTACAAAAGCAGTCATAATCCACAATTTCTTATTTAAAGCACCTGCATTCTACAGCTTATCGAACAATTTAAAATAAAGCTTCTCAATGTCCTCAGAATATAGCATTGACGTTACAGCCACATTAAGTTTGGCATTTTCAAGACTGTTCTGGATTTCACTTAGGAAAATTGAAAAGAAAGATCTTCTTTCTGGTTTTTTATTAAATTTAATGTAAAGCTTGGAGAAAAGTGTGAAACCTCAAACCATCCAAAGCTATTACTTCGAGGGTAGTAGAAATATAATCGCACTCCATCATGGATTGCCTACAATATTGTATATGGTGACAAGCCTAGCACGTTGCCATCTTCAGAGTGGCTTCTCTGCCTGCCCACTTGGCAGAAACGGGCGAGTTTTAATCAGAATTAACAACATAAAATCTACCCTCCATAAGGATGTTCCAGCTGAGCGAATTTTAACTTGCTGGTAATGTTTCACTCTTTGTGCACTTAAAGCCTACTTCACAACACAGTTTCTGCTTTGGGGATCCCATAAACTATTTAGGTTCCGTAGATGTGAATAAAAATCATATCGTCTTCTCTTTCATTTATTTTCTTCATTGCCTTAAAAGTTGCATGGATATTAACCAGAAAAACTTACATCGGTCATATCAATGTTGTCAGAATGCAGCGTTAGCATTCCATTTGAGCAGAAAGTAATCTGTCATTTCAAGATTTGGCTGAATTTCTAATCAGGAAAACTCGAGAACGATTTTTTCCCCCTTTTGTCTTAAAAATTATGGTAAAGCATTAGAGAAAAACGATAACGCCAGAGGCATCTGAAGCTCGTGCGCGAGTAAATAAATGCTGTCAGCTTGTCATCCTTGTGTCTTAAAAATTGCACAAATATTAACCGAAAACATTAACGCCCGCAATCTAATATTGTCAGTACATATAATCATGGAATTAACAGTAGTAGTACACTTCTGCCATTTCCAGATTTTGCTAGATTTCATTTAGTTACTCAAAAGCAAATAAATTTAATCGTTCTTCATTTACAAATAGATATTTACAGAAAAAATTAGCATTGGCCATACCGACATAGCCTCAACACAGTATTACTATTAACATTTCACATGCGTTAATCTTTTTCTGTTTCCTGGATTTAAGAGAGGAGAATTCAAAATAAAGACGTTATTTTGCCCTTTTTCTCAAAATTAAAATATACAAAGCTTACAAAAACATTAACCCGCATGAATAATAAGTGCGCTCTGAAGAAAAAAGAAAATATTCTTCATTTTACTTAACTTCATCGAAAATTTGCATAAATATTTACCTGGTACGCTTCGGCGAGAGCTGAAAAACAGCATAATCGAGCCGCGTGTCTGCCTTCATTGTTTCTACTCCGTAAGCAACCAACGCACAAAGCAGAAAAGTTCTGAAAGTATAAAAGAACCTTTTTCCAAGCTATTTTCACCTCAACTCTGGCCACATTTTCATCTTTTACGACATAAATCACAAAATCCTACAAAGCACAAGCACAACGGTAAATCTAAGCTCTTCAAACTCTCAAAACGCGGGATGAAATAAAAAGAGACGAAAGAAAACCAATCAGACGATAGTCTTTCCATGATATTTTCAACTCAAATCATTTACATTCCGAGATTTTCAAAACATAAGCCTGTAAAATCGATAACTTATATCTTTAAACCTTACAAACGCGCAGAAGAACCGATCAAGACCATATTGTCTCCAATAAAACTCTACGCTTGACCAAATTCTTTGAAAAAAAACAGGCTGATAATTACAGTGTTACACTGGAGCTCCTACTAGCAGATCGAACTGGAAGAGCCGAAAAAGGCCATGCACCATACTACATTTGAGCCTTGAAACCCTACTGCCCTGCCACACAGAAATTTCAATCTTCTTCATTGCGGAGTACAGCATTGTTTTCAGCAAAGGTGATTGTTTGAATGGATTTGAATTACCTATTAATTTGAGAAAACTATTTGTTGAGTGTTATGAGTAGTAGAGATAGTGGGGCAGCAAATGAGTAAAGGAGGAGTATCCGTTTTTTATGCTGTTAAGACGTGCTTAATCTATTGATGACGCAGTTTGAGGTATGTGTCCGGCCGATGACGTGTCACCAAGCTGACTACTCTGACGACGACAAGTGTTTTTTAAACATACGTTCCCCATGGAACAGGGAATAGGCTGTCACAAATTCCATCATGGCAACAAACCACAATAAAAGCTTGAAAGGTGCGAGGTGAACGGTACAAAATAAAGAGCCATATTTTTAGGTAAAAGGGCTTTTGGGTACTATGAATTAACTTCTTTGGCAGGGTGAAATTTGTATATTTGTATATTTTTTATTTAGTATTTAGTTTTCTGTTTATTTTGAGGGGAGTGTTTGGTACATATTGAATGTATTGATTGAGGGTATAATTTGGTGTAAAATTGGATCTATACATTAATATTGTCTACTTACCTCATTACACATATTTTTATGCATCTACTATTTATTCTTGTTCACATGTTCTTATAGATTTGTCCTACTTATTTGTTTATCTTAGTTATACATGCACTCAGTCACATGCACATTTTATGTACTAAGTTAGCCCCTTCTATGTCTTAAGGACTAGTTTGAAGTCATAAGGTTGTCCTCCTCCTACCCAAATTTAAATTTTTAAATCAAATATGACTAACTTCCCACATTTACTCTTCCTACCTAAGGTGTACTAAATAGAAGTTTGTCCCATATGTCATTATGTCCTTGTATTTAAAGGTGTTCATTATAATTATTTCATGAGTTAGGGGCTATATTTACATAGCATTCACATTGCAGCCAAATTGGTGCATTAAAAGGAGTCTAGCTATATATAACAATTTTAAAAGCATTTGCACATTTAAAGATGTCATTTTCAATCACTAGTCATTTTTTTGGGGTTAATCAAAGAGAACTTGACTCCTTTAATGAATCAACAACCATTAAGTTACCTATTAATGTTGTCAAGTCCCTAAATATTCAAGGAGAATGTAGCATACTATCATGCATTAAGTGAATTCAAGAACAAAAGTTTCTAGAGCACACGATATGGATTTGCAAGTGCACAACAAGTTCACAACCACAAATTAGTTTGCCAAACTTATTATTACATAGTTAATAGAAAGTTTTGATCCAAAGGTAATTACTAGTCCATCATCTATTATTCTTAAGATCAAGATTTATCAAATTCATATTTTCATTAGTCTTTATTCATTCATCAAGTGTCGAGTTAAGTACACATTGTATTTACATATCATATATTTCAATTACTAGCTTAATATCCAAATCTTTGTGTCATAATTAATTAGTCGAGGTTAATTGTTATTATATGCATGCATTTTATTGGATTAGCCTACATTGCTCTTTAGGAAAGTGTATTTTTGTATATATTTTGGTAAACTTAATCGATCATACACGTGTCTTTCATTTAGAGTGTCAAGACCAACACTAAGGTTTTCATATCTATACTTTATTGGTTTATATATTATTTCTAGATATTAATCCTCTTTTTGTACTCTTATGCTTCACTAATTTATCTTTCTCTTGGGGTTTGGTGAGTATATTTACATAGTTTATCTTACACCCACCATTAGATCAATGTTAGGTTTACATTTTATGCTTCTTTTCAAATATCATATACAATTTATTTTTTTATTTTTTATTTGAGATTTCTCTCTCACCACATATATTGTTTCATCATGGATATTATTTCACCTCTTCTTACCAAAGTCACTTCTTATGTCACCACACTCTATGATGACATGTCTTTTGTGACCTATTATAGTGACCTGGTTATTTCATCAACGTATGCATTTGATAACTTTTATTATACATCCATAAACCTCGAACTATGAGTCTCTGAGCTTGAACGTAGGCAATACCATCATTGATGTGCCCCCGAGACACCCTAGATCAGTCTTTAGGAGTCCATCATAATAAACTGAAAATCCATCAAGTGTTCATATTTCATTTTCAATAAGTCAAGTTAGTCGAACTATGTGGTCTCTGCATGTATAATGTAGGCAAGGCTAATCTTTGATCAACCCCCAAGGCTCCTAGGATAGTCTTTTAGGTTAGGTTCTTGGTTGAAATTCGAAAAACCTCTAAACATTCATAAAATTCGTAAAACACAAACAAAAAATTGAAAACGCATAAAACGCAACAACATTTGAAAATTAGAAAATCTAAAACACTCGGAAAACTTAGAAAATCCTAAATAGCCTCAAATAATTGAAAGCCAAAACATTCACATAAACACTCAAAAAGACCAAAAACAACCTCAAAACATTTTCAAAATATCAAAAACATTGACATATTCAAAAAAAACCCAAAACCATCCATCCCATTTTGCTTTCACCTACAATAAACCTTCACCCATAATAAATCAATCATCCCCTTCAACCTTTGGCAAAACAAATAGAAAGCAAGTATCGCAAGTCTTAAAGTGAAAAAATAGTGTCAAAATCTAAAGTCTAGATCATAGGTAAATGGGTCAGTGGAGTTTGTATCAACGACTTATCACACCTCATCCTAATCAAAAAATTTGATCAACATGTCCTAGGATGAATCCTTCCTACAATGGACATCGGCATCAAAAATCACCTTAGCTACATTAAACTAGCAAGAGATATAGATAACATTGACTGTTTGTCTTTGATTTTGTCTTATGATTTATCTTAATGACCCATTCTAAGGACCTCTTGATGATGTCTATTTGTATTAATGTGAATTTGCACCCCTAGTTCAAGTCCCCTTTTTTCCCTTTAACACCTTAGAAAATCAAAAGTGGAGGTTTAATTCCACTTAAGCTCGCTGCTTACATCCACTTGGTGTCTAGTTTGCGTGTTGGTGGGGGCATTTCTGTCGGGGATGCCCATGCGACGCGTAGACGTTTGTGCGATGTGCTTACATCCCTGGCAGATTCCTGCGGCTGAGATTGCAGAGGCGTTACATTTTTTATTGGAAATCGAAGAGTAATGCCCCTCTTTGATTGGTCGGCCCGAATATGGTCATTTTTTGCCTTTCCCTTCATATCTTTCATCCTTTCATCCATTATCGGGCTTTAGTAGAGGTTTTGGCAAGTTGGCAAAACTCTTTGAGCATTCATTCCAAGCTTTGTAGCAACAGCCTTCACTCCATTACAACAACTCAACACTCTATCACTCCAACAAGGCGAGTATAGGACATAAACCATGGCAACAGAGGCTTGAGTCCCTCTCGTTCACTCCTCCACAAGCCTTGAGCGTTTTGGATAGAGGTGGTAAAGCTCCTCCCTTCTCTCCTTTTGCTTTTGATTGGGTAAGCACTTACTATTTTGTAGTGTTTCTTGCATACGTAGCTTGTAGTTCTTTCCTTTATCATTTCTTTATATTATTCCAAACTTGGTTGTCCGTGGAGGTGGAAACACCAAGATGGGGGTCTGACTGAGGTAGGCCCTTATACAGCCCCAACAATTTCTCCCTTCCTTGTGTACAAGTGGAGAGTGCGTGGAGCAAGCTGGCAAGGAGAGCATTCTACGAAATCATCTTCGTCACCTTGGTGGTAATGCATTTCTTTTATTACATTCACATTTGCTTTTCTTTCCTCTTAATCTCATTCTCTTACTTTGAACATCTTTATACTAGGATAGTAGTCTTCCTTTGGAGCAAGAATCCTATCTTCTCGATTCTCTGGTCGTACGGACGCCAGTGCACCTGTGAGACGTCAGCGCGTCACGCTGTCGTCCTGGAACTGCGCTTTCGTCCTCAGATAGAGAGCTTCCTAAGACACGAATCTAACTCTAAAGGCTGACTCAACTAGTCTCCTTCCAACCTTCGGGATTGTAGAGTGGTCGAAGGGTTTATAATCCTCATCATTCTCATCCTCATCATCCTAACTTCCCTTTAAACTGAGGTGGGCTAGGGCAGCCTTTCTGCTCTTGGCCTTTCATGACCTAGGGCCTTGCAATGGGTGGTCCTCCTCTCTCACATTTTTGGTGAACCCAACGTGAACCAACGTTTATCCCTTTGTCGGTGTTCCGAACTTTTTCTCTTATATCCCTTGGTCATCATACCCTTGTGAGTTGTGAAAGTTTATGAGCTTCACGACCCAGTCTATGACCTCTGGACATATTGTTAGAAGAAGTTTGTGACACCTTCCGATGGAAAAGATGAAGGTCTCCTCTTTCACTACCGACCTTTTCTTTGGATCCACGGTTGGTCTATCCACACAGGAGCACATAGCACAAGATGAATCTAGATTTCTTGATGAAACTGATTGCATCCCTACTCCTCTTGTGTCACCAACCTCCTCATCTGTGGATGAGTATGAGTTCGTTTGTGTCCCTTCTGAGTATGTCATTAGTCTTGGTAAGGGGTTAGGTGCATTGGAAAATCACCTGGAAAGCAACCCGAAGTTGGCTAGGGCTACTAAGGTGATCAGTGAAATAAGGTACATGGTGGAAAAGGACCAGACAGGTGTAGAACTCTTAGCTAGTCTTGTCGGTTTGGTCGAAGCATGCGCCCCCTCGAGCTTTGGTCGCTTAATGTGAGGTGGCCTCTTCAAGGAACGCGAGAGGTAGCTAGAAATGTCAATGCCTCCTATATCCATGTATATGACTAACACAGTCCCCTCGATCAATATACCCTCTACCTCTGAAAGCTTAGACATTGTCAAAGTAAACAAGAACCCTTTGGGTTTCCACTTCACCCCTTCTGCCGCCTCCAATGGTGGAGGATTTGGCTGAATGATGGGTGGAGGCTTTGGCGGCAGGAACCTCGGAAGTGGAGGTGGCATTGGTGGAGGCGGTGCCAGTGGGAGTCATGGTGGTGGCTTCGGCTCTAGCGGTGGCTCCGACGGAAGTCACACTAGTGGTGGCTGCATCGGTAACAGCTCTAGCGATGGTCATGGTGGTAGCACCGGTGGCGGTGGCATTGGTGGTGGTCCCGACGGTGGCTCTAGTAGTGGTCCCAGCGACCCTTTGTCTTCTAACAACCCTATCTTGGATACTCTTCTTCAAAATATGGGGAAGATGCAGAATCAGTTGGCGAACCTATCCCAGGCCTCAACTCAACCTATCTTTCAACCTTTCTCCCGACACAGCTCGTTGTCAGTTGCTATTCTAAACACTCCATTCCCTCTAGGGATGGGGATCCCCAAATTTGAGAAATATAGTGGTAAAGGGGACCTGCAAACACACATATCCACCTTTAACACCCTATGCATAGATTTCTTCCATCATGATGCATTGATGGCTAAACTATTTCCCCAATCCCTCAAAGATACATCATTGGATTGGTACTGTTCTTTGCCCGATAATTCCATCTTCACATTCAATCAGCTTGTGAACCAGTTCTTACGACAATTCCAAGCCAACATTGGACCGAAGATGACCTTCTCAGACCTTGTTCGATGCAAACAAGGGGACAATGTTACAGACTTTATAGTGCGCTACCAAGCACTCTTCTCACAAATCTTGTATTTGTTTCTTGACTTTGATGTACAAAAGGTCTTCATAGGGAACTTACAAAGGACTTGGCAAGAGAAGTTTGTCCTTATGAAGTACCCTTCTTTTGCACATCTGTGTGCAACTCTACAAGAATACTAGCAGACGGTGGTTCAGTTCGGGGGTTCCTCCTCACGCTCTCATTCTGAGGGAAGGTTTATCTTGTTGAACTCGGGAAGAGGAAAATTCGTTGCGAATGTAGTAGCCGCTATGGATAACAACGGCCTTAGACGCGACCAAAAGTTTACAAAACTATCAGAATCTTACTCTTCCATCTTGCAGAAGTTGGTGAAGGATAAGATCCTTCCCTTACCTACCCCTAAACCAGTTAGGATACCATACCCTAGTTGGTATGAAGAGAACACATATTGTAAATACCATCAAGTTAATGGACACGATATCGAACGCTGCATGCACCTGCGTCATGAGATACAGGACCGCATCGAGGATGGTACTATCCGTCTTGATGGGAGTAAACACAAAACAAACAAATCAGTGGTGAAAGCTAATAGTGATTTGTAGATATACACGGATCCATTTCCATCACATTCTGCTAACATGATTATCGATCCCACTGATCCTACCTCTCACCCTGAGGCGTATGTTAACGTGGTTACTGTTACTCCCTCTACTCATCTTGCAACTGTCTTGTCGAATGTAACATTTACCTTGCAAGACATTCCGAAAAACAACAAACCTTCACCGTTATATATCCCCGCTTGCCTCAATGGTAACATTGTGACAGGGATCTTGGTTGACCCAGCGAGTAGAGCGAATGTCATCACGGAGGAGATGTTACTCTTGAATTCCCTACAAAGGGAAGAATATGAAGAAACCAAATCCATCATCCGTAAACATGATGGACTTTCTCTCAAACCTTATGGATCGATAACGTTGTTCGTCCTAGTTGGACCTAGGACTGTAGACACGGTCTTCGATGTCATCCTCGAGTCAGACCTATTTAGAGAGAAGGTAGGCATACCTTGGCTAGCTTCCATGAATTGGATCGCCTTTGTGGTACATAAGTGCCTTAAGTTCTCCCATGAGGGTGTCGTGCACATGGTGCATGATACTGGATATTAGCCTGTGGTATCCCATGGAGGATATTCGTTAGATCACTTTTGGCCCACTCTAGTCAGTCCACTCCCATAGAGGATGGACCTACTTTACATGAACTATGTGGAGTACAAGACTGGAGGCAAGGGACAACCAAAATTGACCCTTCCTGCAGTTGAGTAGCATGTTGCCTCCTCCTCCCGAAAGGGGAAAGAGAAGCTTGCTCCTTCTCAGGTTGACTCGTTCGCTCCTCTCTCTTGGGAAGAGTACTGGATGAACAAGCCTGGATTCTACCCATTGGGTTTGATGATGCCTCCTTGACGAAAGTCCAAGATCAGGATATCGGATCTCCCTAATGGGTCTCCAGGGCCCTGGTATTATTTATACGACAGAAAGAAAGGCTCGCAGAGAGAGTTCGCCCCTCGACCTATTCATGTTCCCTCGAACAGAAAAGGGCCCACCTCTAAGGTGGTAGAGGTAACTCCTCCTGCCATGTCCAAACTCATTCCTCTTACTTTCGTTCAGGAGACTGCCCTTCTGCTAGAGATAGTCGTGGAGGACACTCCCATGGTTGAGCAGGATCCTTTTGTTCCTTCACAAGTTTCGGCTTCTGGTGTGAAGAGTCGTAGAAACCATCTTGTGCGTGAGTGTAAGCGTCGGCGAAAGGCTCTCCTGGCTAAACAAACCTCCTTACAGAAGAAAGGGGGGGAGAAGACCGCACCTTCTGTAGTGTCTTCCTCTCTCCCTCCTTTTGTCCATGTTCAAACTTGTTATGAACTTCTTTCGACTCCCGTTGTGAGCGCACCTGCACCTAGAAGGGTGCAATTGTTTATTGCTCCTTTTGCGGAGCCGCCCTTGTTGACCTTTGTTCTGGATGTCCTACCTTTCCCAAAGCCCATGGACATGGTGAACACCTCAGTTGTGTCCACTGTGGTTCTTTCCTCTTCTCCCTCGATTCTCGCTTCATTTGTGGGGAGTTCGCCTCCAATGAAGAAGGTAGAACATGGTCCCTCCAGTAATGGAGGACGTAAGAAGAGCCCACCTTCTCTGAAAAGTGACCCCAAATTGACTTGTTTTGTCCTAGTCACAGAACCAGCTCCAGCCTCCCCCGAGTTCGTCACTGCCCCCGAGTTCCTCGGTGAGCTTAGCAGTGAACCTCGGGTGTAGACTCCTTCGTTTGCTGAGGTAAAACATGGCACTCCTGTCATGTGCATGTTTAACTCACTGGATGAAGTTTTGGCCCTGTCAACGATCTTTGCAAGGCCGTTGACCCTAGACCCACAAAAGTTGAGCAACAAAGACCTTACAGGTCCCTCTACCTTGGCCCTTGTTGTGGGAGGATCAGAAGCTCTTCCCCTTAATATTACACTATTGCAAGCTCGTCTACCTTCCTACGATGATCTAGAATGGGAAGTTGACAACCTCTTGGTTGACCAGTGTTAGGAGGAGACCTTCTTCTTAATCTTTAGATTAGATATGTGTGTGCGTCGTGACATGTGCTTCCTCCATGATCGTACTACATGTGCCTGGATGACCCTCATCACCCTTGTTGGCACTTGGATACAAGCGTGATGTGTGTGTTATAAATTTTCCTCTATATGTGTCATCATTCTTCCATGTTTGTGATTGACTTTCGGTAAATTGGGGACGATGCAAAGCGTTAGGAGCATTTAGGTCTCCTTCCATGTTGACCCAACTTTTTATTTTACTTTGTATTTCATGCTTTCTTCCCAATCTAGTTGGGGATTGATGATCATTTGCCTCTTACCACGGTTACCTACATATATATATATAAATAAAGGTAGATCTGACCCCGCATAACTAGATCCCCCTGTGACCTCCGTGTGTGATCTGTTTTCTTAACTTTTCACTTTATTTGTCTCTCTCCTTTGCTTGAGTTGTCCCTTTCATGTGTGACAACGCATCTTCTACCTCATTTGGTCTTTAGAAAATGTATTCGTGCCAAATTAATCTTTCCTCAAAGATCTTCCACACTTCTTTGTTGAAGTCGCATTCTTAGCTTGAAACCCTAACGGAATGTGTTTCCTCCATCAAGGGTTCGTAAAGAAAGGACATGGAATCCTCCTCTGAAGCGAGAACGGTCTTGGTCTTCCCCTAGTATGAGCACATCTCCTTCCTTTCGAATTCCTTGATGAAGTGAACATATTTCAAAAGGATTCTTTGATGATGAATCGATTATAGAAGAAAGACGTTAACTTTGGAACAGTGTGTCCCTTGAGTGGACCCCTCCTCTTCACGTTGGGTTCCCAAGGGACCCCTTCACAAAGTTTCAAATGATTTCTATGGCGTTTAGCTTGGGGGCAACCCAACTAGACCTGTTTCACATCTTGACGTCTAGTCTAGGGGCAGCCCGACTAGACCTGTTTCACATCTTCACATTTAGTCCAAAGGCAGCCCGCCTAGATCACCTTTACATCTTCAAATCTAGCTTGGGGGCAGCCTGACTAGACTTTACCTTTCAGACAATGCATCCCTTGAGTGGACCCTCCTTCCTTTTGAAGGGTTCCCAAGGGACCCCTTTGAAAGCCTTACAACTTAGCGATGGTCTGCGTGACTGTCTGTTCATTGGCCTGCGCGACCGCTTCCTGATGTATTCTATCTATGGGTAAACATGTTCTCTGACTTTACGAAGTCCCCTTTACTCGGTCTCCCTCATGTGAGAGTTCTTGGGGGATACCTTCCTTGCAAGTTTGTGGGTCTATAAGGCGCTTGCTCGGTTTCCCTCATGTGAGAGTTCTTGGGGGATACCTTCCTTGCAGGCCTACGGTTCTATAAGGCACTTTTCCTGGTTTCCTTCATGTGAGAGTTCTTGAAGGATACCACCCTTGCAGGACTATGAGCCTTTAAGGTACTTTCGTACTTCAACTTTGTAGTTCTACGAAACTATGAAGTCCTTTTTCCCGCACTTCCAGGTTCGCCAGACCGTGCTCTGCTTCCTCGTCGGTTCAGGTATACATCTCTTACTCTACTACTTCCTTTACTACTCTACTTTACCGAAGCACTCATCAGTACTCGTGCTCACTAAAGTGGGGGAAAAATGTATTAACATGAATTTGCACCCTAGTGCAAATCCCCTTTTTTCCCTTTGACACCGTAGAAAATCAAAAGCGGGGGTTTAGTTCCACTTAAGCCCGTTGCTTACACTCCACTTGGCACCTGGTTTGCGTGTCAATGGGGGCGTTTCTATCAGGGATTCTCGCACGACGTGCAAACGTCTGCGCGATGCACTTACATCCCTGGTAGATTCCTGCGGTTGAGACTGCAGAGGCGTTACATTTTCAATTGGAAGTTAAAGAGTAATGCCTTCTTCGGTTGGCCGACCCGAATATGGCCATTTTTTTCCTTCCCCTTCATATCTTTCATCCTTTCATCCATTATTGAGCTTCAGCAGAAGTTTTGGCAAGTTGGAAAAACTCTTTGAGCATTCATTCCAAGCTTTGTAGCAACATCCTTCACTCCATTGTAGCAACTCAACACTCTGTCACTCCAACAATGCAAGTACATGACATACACCGTGGAAACAGAGGCTTGAGTCCCTCTCGTTCACTCCTCCACAAGCCTTGAGTGCTTTGGATGGAGGTGGTAAAGCTCCTCCCTTCTCTCCTGTTTTTTTTGATTGGGTAAGCACTTACTATTTTCAACTGTTTCTTGCATACATAGCTTGTAGTTCTTTCCTTTATCATTTCTCTATATTATTCCAAACTTGGCTTTCCGTGGAGGTGGAAACACCAAGATGGGGGTCTGACTAAGGCAGGCCCCTATAAAACCCCAACAATTTATCACTTCCTTGTGTGCAGGTGGAGAGTGCGTGGAGCAAGCTGGCGAGGAGAGCATTCTACGAAATCGTCTTTGTCACCTTGGTGGTAATGCATTTCTTTTATTGCATTCATATTTGTTTTTCTTTCCACTTAATCTCTTTCTCTCACTTTGAACGTCTCTAGACTAGGATAGTAGTCTTCCTTTGGAGCAAGAATCATGTCTTCTCGGTTCTCTGGTTGTACGAACGCCAGCGCACTTGTGAGACGCCAATGCATCGCGCTGTTCTCCTGGAACTACACTTTTGTCCTCAGACAGAAAGCTGCCTGAGACATGAATCTGACTCTGAAGGCCGACTCAACTAGTCTCCTTCCAACCTTCGGGATTGTAGAGTGGTCGAAGGGTTTATAATCCTCATCATTCTCATCCTCGTCATCTTAACTTCCCTTTAAATTGAGGTGGGTTAGGGCAGCCTTTTCACTCTTGGCCTTTCGTGACTTGGGGCCTTGCAGTGGGTCGTCCCCCTCTCTCACACTATCAAAAAATGATTTAAAGAGAAAGGGATGTGACATCGATTATTATCTTTCATTTGTTGTGCTTGTGGGTATTCTTGTAAAATAATCTTGGCACATACTTGCTTAGTTGTGTGTAGGGAAGTTGTTTGGAGTATTATTGTGTATGTTTTGGTCTGAGATATTTTGAACTACTAAACTACATTCCAACGAGGTTTCTATATGTCAAGGTGTGAACAAGAACTATCTTATTTGTTTGTAGAGTCAAAGTCCATTACACTAGATATAACACCATCCTGGTTCTCAATACCATGATGCATCATGTCTATGTGTTATATCAAACATAAGAAATGATGAAAAATATTGATCCCAAGATATGAGAAAATCATCCATCTCATCAACATACCTAATAAAGTCTTGAAGACTCATGGACTTGTTGGACTTTTGAATCAATCTCAAATCAATGGTTAATCAATATCCATTTCATTCTTCCATCCATCTTATTCTTCTTTTTCTTCTATCTTTACTAACATTTCTATCTAAGCTTCAAATTTGTGTGATATATCAAAATATACATGAGGCTACCCATGGTCGATGAATATCTATACATCATGAAATATGTCTACATCAACATCTAAGCTTTCCAAGAATCATTTTTAATATTGTTTACTAGCAATCCCTCTTCCATTGGGGCACAATGGCGCATCTATATCATCTTCAACTCAAAAAATCTAAAAATTTGCAGCTCTTTGATTCAAAAGCAACCTGAAATCTCAAGCATCTCAAGCATAAGTCTGATTTTCACCTATCGTGAGCTTGATCGAAACACTTTATTCTTCGATCGATCTCTTGAGGGGGCAACCAACCATCTTTCAATCATATCAATATAAAATCATCTAACAAATTTTTTTCCTGGCCTTGCTAGAAAATTTTGATCAATTTATCAAATCGACTATTATCAAATCAAATCTTGCGGTGGCGCTCCCCTTGGGCACCCAGACCAACCACCTTGTTGAAGCCATAGGGGCTTACCAAGTCCTTAATTTTGCCCGACAGTTGAAGTTCAAAAATTTTTGGATTGAAGGGGATTCTAATAATATTATCCAATGTTTACAAGGTTCTCAAAAGCCATCCTGGACTATAGAGAATTGGATTTATTTATCTAAGGAAATCATTAGTTCCTTTGAGAATCACTTTGTCACCCATGTCTATAGAGAAATCAATATGGTGCTGGATTTCTTTGCAAATATGGGGGTTAAGGCTAAAAATAAAATGACGTGGCAGTTGAGTGATGGCTTAGAGACTGACGTCGTGACCTTAATTATGTATGATCCCACCCATGGGAAGGTTAAATTCCCCCTTTCAAATAGTGATTAAGGTGAAGGCGTGTTTTTCCAAGCAGTCTCAAAACTGTTGTATCATCATTTTTATTCAAGGGATGAAGTACCACGAAATTAATTGCCTCATTAATCTTTGGTATTTCGCATGCTTTCTGGGCATTTTGGTGTTCAGGTGTAGAGGCATTTTGGAGTCTTCGAAGAAAGGTTGTATTGCAGAGAGAATGGGTGGTGATCGTTACAGGTTGGAACCGATGGAATGCAAAGAGCTAAAGACCAATGATAAATTGTGGCAGGTGTCGGAGAAAGGTGGCATTATGAGCTATATGGATAAGCTCCATGGTAGAGATCAGGAGGTTATCAAGTTTTTTGCGAAGGGGTGGAACAATGGTAGGATTAAAATCTTCGAGAGGAAAGTGACTATTGATGAACAACTAATATCTGATGTCACTGGCATGCCAATGGACAAACTTAAGTTCTACAGGGACAGGAAGCTCTTCGACCAAGCGGTTAAGAATTTTCCTCAGACTAACAAGGAAAGGGAGGATTTGGTAAGAGCTACCAAGAGCAACTATGATGCTACCAATCTTAAGTTGTTGTGGAGAGAGGTCTTGAGGGTGATAATGGAATATATCACTTTGGACGGGAAATACACCAGGGTTTTTGGGTATCACTTTGTGCTCCTGAACCATTTCAGGCACCAAGTCAGGGTATCCCTTCCTTTCTATCTCTCAACTTCTTTAAATTTGAATCTTCAGAACCATGTGTCTAACCCGGTGAGGTACCCCATTATCCATGAGGGTTTACTTGTTCTCATTTATGAGCACTTTAAATCTATGTCGGCCATCTCCCATCAAACCCCTTCTCCACACTCTGTTTCTTATAAGGAGGAGTTGGGTGATAGCTACATGGATAAAGATGAATGGGATACCGAAATGGAGGGGGAGGAAGAGCACCCTGTGAGGGCTAAGAAGAAGGGTAAAACCAGAAGCAAGCCTAAAGCTTGTACTCTTCCTAAACCTAGTGCGATGACCTCGATTGGAAGGGCTAAAGTCATTTTCTCGGGGTCTGATGTTACTAAAATGAAACCAAAAGGGACACCCAGTATTTCTCCTCAGGGGAAGGGTAAAAGAAAGATTGAGGAGGACCCCTCCTATCATACTAACCAAGAGGAGTCCCAACATACCAATTCGTCTAAGAATTCCAGCTACCCACTTGGTTCCCCAATGACCTAAAGGAAGATGATCACTACTTCAAAGTTGAACGTGAGTACCCTACTAATATCCTTGCAATTGCCCGCAATGGATCTGTGGATTTTTCTTGTCTGTTTAGGTGGGCCTTCTTTGAGATAAAGGAGATATAGCTAAATCAAAGGGATTTTAATAGTAGACTGGAGAAGGTGGAGATTGTTGATAGTACAAAGAAGGATAAAGATAAAGCTAAGGACCCGTGGACAGAAGATGAAAAGAAGTACATGGTTGAATGCCTAAAGAAAACTGTGGAGGATTTGGGGCATTTCAAGAACAACCATGATGATAAGTTTTTTGATATGGAGGGAAGGCTTAAGAATGTTAGAGAGTCAATTCAAAAGGTTCTGGAAATGAGCCATAAAATCCTTAAGTCCACTGCTAGTACCATGAATATGATGGTAGAGAATCTGGAAAGGGTTAATAAGGTAAAATCTATTGTGGATGTGGAGGAAGACAAAGAACAAAGCTAGGCTGAAGGCTTTGGGACGAGTAAACGTACCAAAGCCAACTTGAAAAGGAAGTTGGACAAGACCCCTATGGATATTCAAGAAATGAAGAAAGTAGCCATCAACATGGATAATCTAGAAAAAGAAGTTGCAGATATCTTGAGGAATCTAGCCTAGCGACTGGTTTTCTATCGATCTTTTGCCAGTTTTTTGGCTGTGTTGTCTCTGTGCTGGTCTTTGTTTTCTCTTTGTTGGCAAATTTTCATCTTTTGTTGAACTTTTATATGCTTTATCTTAACTTTATCTATTGTTAAAGGGTTTTGTGGCCCCTTCAAAACCTACTTTTACCTTAATCAAAAACTATTATTGGGATATACCTTTCCCTACCAATCCTTGTGTTATTCAACACTATCCTTGCATTGTTGTGAATCCTCAACAATGTTATCAATCAATCAATCAGATCAATCAACTTTAGCTTGGCTATCAACATCTCAAAGATATCATCGATATTCGTTTTTGCATCATCATCAACATCAATCTTTGAACCAATGTAACAAGTACCTCACTTCAAAAAGGGGTAAAATGTAGACACTTAAAAATGTCCTAAATGGTATCACACACTCGAATCAAATATACTAACATCATTTCATCCTAAAACCCATCCTCTTTTCGCTTAATTGATTAAATTAGCCTAGCTATTTAATTAATTGCATCATTTTCATCTATTAATCTAATTCACCTAATTAGGTTAATTCACCCCCTCTCGTGCTAACCTTTCGTCCTATTAAATTAGATAAATCAAAATATTTAATTTTAACACCTTAAATCCTCTCATTTAAATCAAATAATCTTAATTATTTAATTAAATGTCATTTTGACCCCTTTTCATTAAATAAGTTAATTATTTAATGAATATCATAAATTCTCCTAGTTTTCATAATTGAACTTTATTTAATTATCAAATTACTAATTAAATCTCATCCCCCCACTTGCAAGGGAATATTCTAAGAGAACATTCCTCCTTTGCACATTCCTCCAAAAAGGGAATATTCTTTGCACAATTGAATTTGGTTTTAATTAACTAAATGCTAATTTTCCTCCAAAAGGGAATATTCTCATAGAATAGTCTTTCCCTTTGCACTCATTTGAAAAAGGGCATATTGCTTTTGGTAACAAAATCTCAACAAGACTTCTTGTGCATGTTTTGAAAGTGTGTTTGTTTGGATGAATGTAAGCCCTTGATTAAATATCATCTTGAATCCTCAACCCTTAATGGGAATCCATGATCCATGCCTTCATTGTCCTTCCATTTTGACCGTTGATTAATCCTTTTGATCTTGACCATTAATATCATTTTTCCTATTCTATAAATAGAGCTTGCCTCTATTGAATAGGGATCCACCTTTTCAGAGCAAACTTATGTTGTTGAAACTCATCCATCCACTTTTTCAGAGCAAAATTATGTTGTTCAAACTCATCCATCCATCTTTTTAATAGCAAACTTATGTTGTTGAAAATCACTCTCATCTTGCATCCATATTTAGCTTTTTTTTAGTTTAATATCTTGATCATTGTTAGCTTAGCTTCCATTAATGACTTCCATGGTAACTTAGGTGCATCCATTTAGCATATTTGATAATTGTGGTTTTAATCTTTTGAGCTTAAACTTCATTTAGAATAGCTTTTCGTACACCCATATCAATCATCTTAGCATATACCATGTTAGAATAGCTTTCATCATGTTAATTTAGCCTTTAAATCATGTTTTCATACACATCTCTCATTGGTTTTGTCGATTCTCTTTAATAGAATCAATCGAAACAAGCTCATTATTCAAGGGATTGGGAAAGGTTCATCATTCCACATCAATGTGACACCACTCCCCCAATAGGATGAGTTTCAATGGTTTAGAATAGGTGTTTATGAAGCTTTCGTATTTTAATATGTTAGTTTTAATTAATTCTTAGTTTAGTTTGCATTCAATAATCTTATTGGACTGATGTTTAGTGGTTTGAATACGCTTTGATTCCTCATGGATCAAGTGTATTCAGCCCATACTAAGCCATCGGTCACAAGTTCTAAGGAGTAATTTTTCTCTACAGGGACCCTAAAAGAAGCTTCATCCTCCAAGGAAGAGGAAGAGCTTGAGGGTGAGGTGGGAGGGGTAGGAACATGGGTTGCTAATTCATTGATAGGTGGGGTATATTTGATAGAGAGTCTTGTAGGGAACTCTTCAAAATTTAGGCTAGATCAGGGAGGACTAAACCTTTTAGATCATGTATGTGTGTTTTGATAACTCCTTCTTACTACATATCCAAAGGTAGATGGCTATGTCATGAAGCTCATAAAGAGCATCACAACATGCTATTAGCTACATGTCCTAACACGAGAGAATATTTTTTTCAAAACAAAGACAATGAGAACAAAAAGTTCACGTCGGGTTCACCAAATTGTAATGGAGGGGATCTTCTAATCCTGAGTCTCTAGGACAGGGAAGAGTCTATAGGGAGCAGATAGCCCTAGGTTACCTCAATAACAAGCTCAAGTGAAAGGGTGATAATTTAAGGAGAGACTAAACTATGTTTTTGGATTCTTATGATAGAGAACTTTGGAATTCCAGTGAATAGACCTTAGAGGTCTTGGGAGATAGACTGACAGTCTCTCAACCATAGGATAAGAGTGTGGATTAAGGATGATAAAACAACGCATTAGTGTCTTGCATAGACCAAAAGCAGAGTCTATTACCAGAGACACTTAGTGAAAGGAAATATGCATCCACCCAAGATAATTTCCACATAGCCCAAATAGAGAAATCTATGCAAAGAAGTATTTAGAATCCATATGCAAAAGAATAGACAACATACAATCAAAGATGACACAAGATATACCTTGGGAAAACCCTTAAGAGGGAAAAACCCAACCTCCAAAAGCATCCATCACTCATGTATTAATCAATAATAAATATTACAATACATCTTCAGAGTCCTCCATGAACACCTTTGAATCATCAAGCCCTCTACAATGCAATCCATGTGGACAAGAATGTAACCACACATCCCATGCCATGCTTCAACCCTCACAAATTCTAACAAGATCTAACCTATCAAACTGCCAACCATCCAACCTTAGACAACTACCCACGTGTTTTCTTTTATAGAAACAAGCTCCTACAAAACCACCAAGTGGTATTACATAAAACAATGTGTCTAATACCATGAGCTTACAAAACCATTAACTCCTCATTTAACATTAGTACTAAGTTTTCCCAATATTAAATAGTAATCCCATGTGAAACCCCATATTAAATATCTAACGCCTTTGAATCATCAAGCCCTCTACAATGCAATCCATGTGGACAAGAATGTAACCACACATCCCATGCCATGCTTCAACCCTCACAAATTCTAACAAGATCTAACCTATCAAACTTCCAACCATCCAACCTTAGACAACTACCCACGTGTTTTCTTTTATAGAAACAAGCTCCTACAAAACCACCAAGTGGTATTACATAAAACAATGTGTCTAATACCATGAGCTTACAAAACCATTAACTCCTCATTTAACATTAGTACTAAGTTTTCCCAATATTAAATAGTATTCCCATGTGAAACCCCATATTAAATATCTAACCCAAAGTTACATACAACACATAAGGTGGCCCCAAGAATGATAGATCCATGTGATGCACGCACCCCTAGATCTCCTAGGTGCACCACATAATAAATAAATAAATATTACATTATAACATTATGCAAGGTGGAAAACACACCTTTTCCTAACATTCTCCCACTTGTACACATTGCATAAGGGGTAAGCAAGTAAACTCAAATATGAACAAGGGAACAATCCCTCTATCCATATATACCATCAAGGAATCAAAGTGATCCATGTGCTCCATCAAGATACTTGCAACAAGAATCAAGATGACCAGCATCTCAAGCATGAATTCTCTCATCCTTCATCATGCTAACACTCAAATATAAGAAACCATCCAGAGAGATGTCACACTATCTATCACAAAGAAGCATAAGTCTTGCCTCCAATTGATATTCCAATACACAAATACTCAATCCAAAGGTAACAAGTATGTATCAGTAGATGTCAAGATACACTAACCATAACTGAAAATAGCACCCAAAAAAATTCTAACACATCCAACCATCCATACCTCAAAGGTATACAAATCATAACAAGTGAACCTCATGCGATCAACATATACAACCCATAATATGGACAAGATCTCATTGCAACCAAAAAACCTTCAACACTAAAAATAAAGGTGTCCCTCTCTTAACAGAACCGTTGGCTCTGATACCAAATGAAAGGAAATATGCATCCACCCAAGATAATTTCCACATAACCCAAATAGAAAAATCTATGCAAAAAAGTATTCAGAACCCATATCCAAGAGAATAAAGAACATACCATCAAAGATGACACAAGATATACCTTGGGAAAACCCTCAAGAGGGAAAAACTAGCCTCCAAAATAATCTATCACCCATATATTATCCAACAATAAACATTATGATACATCTTCAAAGTCCTCCATGAAAACCTTTGAATCATCAAGCCCTCTACAATGCAATCCATGTGAACAAGCATGTAACCACACATCCCATGCCATGCTTCAACCATCACAAATTCTAACAAGAGCTAACCTGTCAAACTACCAACCATCCAATCTTAGACAACTACCCATGTGTTTGCTTTTATAGAAACAAGCTCCCACAAAACTACCAAGTGGTATTACATTAAACCATGTGTCTAATACCGTGAGCTTACAAAACCATTAACCCCTCATTTAATATTGGTAATAAGTTTTCCCAATATTAAATATTATTTCCATGTGAAACCCCACATTAAATATTTAACCCAAAGTTACATACAATAGATAAAGTGGCCCAAAGAATGCTAGACCCATGTGATGCATGCACCCCTAGATCTCCTAGGTGCACCATATAATAAATAAATAAATATTGCATTAAAACATTATGCAAGGTGGACAACACACCTTTTCCTAACACTTAGGACTTGCTAACGGCTTGAATGCTAAATTCTAACACTTTTACTAAGTCTAACTTATGGTAGGTCTAGCCTCTCGCAAACTCGTCAACAGGACAAGAAGAGGAAGGGGTGCAATCGCCATATTTTGTAGATATTGAGGATGATACTGTGGGATAGTTGTCCTCCTTTATTGATAAAATAGTTGAGCCAGGTTCATTTGATGTCTTATAAAGGGAATGTACTTAGTGCTGAGGACAATGTAAATATGGAAATCCACAATCTACCTTTTTCTAGTAACATAGGGGATAAAGAATCTGATTAGAGGAGTGGAATTAGAAAAATTGAATATAGAAATTTCTGAATTAAAAGGTCAATTATAAGGAAATGAAGAAAAAATTAGTCAACAATAGGAATAAATTGAGGTACATATTGCAATTATAGGAAAAAGAGATCAACAAATTCTAAATTTGAAAATGCAAATTGAACAAACAGATAAAATTATTGAACAATTACAATTTCAAATTTAGTAGAAAAATGATGAAGACAAAAATTATGTGTCTTGTATAGCTGAAAAAGATGGACAAATTAAAAGTTTGACAAACAATTTCATGCAAATGTTTTCTACCTTTGATGAAGAAAAGAACAAACAAAAAATTGAACTTAATGCTTCTATAAGTAGAATTGTTGAGTTAGAGCAAGATTTGTAGGAAAGTTACACCAAACCTATAATGGAATCTAACGAAACACAGACCGAACCAATTGTAATAGAATGGTTCTAGGTACACATACCTCCATTACTCATGAAATGGATGGAGAGGCGCTACTTTCTGAAGGAGATGGCTAAAGACAATGTTAGGTTGAAGAAGGAGTTGGTTCTTTTAAAGGAATCATTTGATAGGGTATATAGAGCTAAACAAGATGCTTGCCAGATAGGTGAATTATTGTTGGCTTGTAGAAGACCACCCAGGTTATATGCAATGTTTCTCAATGAATAAATCTTGAGATGGAAATTATTTAAAATCTACAATAATCAGCAACACGACCCTGATGACAAGGAATTTGTCAAAATATTTGTAGAATCAACTCCAGACCAGTGAGATTTGTTATGTGAATTTTTTGTTCATAATTTGCTTGTAGAAAGATATACAAATTTTTATGTCAACTTCTTTGTTGGGGAAGTGCAATTGAGATCATTTTTCTCCACCATGCACAATCAAATCCACTGACAGGAATAGTCAAAGGAATATTTATAGGCTGAGAAGACTATTGGGCTACAAATGAGACATCCCCACAGGAAGCCTTTTGCTTTCAAAGCAGAGTTCCTGGGTATTAAGCTTAAAGAGGTTATACAAACTAAATACAACAATAATCTTCGTTTGTGTTTTGACCATTTTCAAGATCAAGGGAAAAAAATGATAGGGAGGGCATGGCATGCATGTGAAGAAAGATACACCCCTCTACCTACGTATCTTAAGAAAAGAGAGGTAATTTCACCTCTTAACATCAAATGGGCCTATAGAAGAGTTGTAGCTCTAGCTGATATCCTAAAGCAATTAAAAATTGATTGGATTGGCATGAGGTATAGAACCCGTCTGCTTCTTAATCCACCTCTTGCATTACATTTCAACACGGATAAGAGTAAAGAAAATTTTGAATGATAGAAGGAAAGGGTTACACTTCACTAGGGTTTTTTGAGGGAACCTGAGGATTTTGATAGAGAAGTAGACAATGTATATGATCTCAATGCAAAATATGAAGAATATAGTGGAAACAGGGGAAATACAGGACAGGGGCCACAACAAAGAGCAGGAAGACCTGCTCAAGCTTAAGAAGGGGAGGAAATGATGAGGTAAAAATAACCTCATCAATATAAGTGACTAAATACCCTTTCTCATGTTTTCTAGCCACCCTTACCTTGCCAATTAATTGTCTTTAGGATTAATAAATGCTTTCTTTTTGTGAAAAGTTGTATAACTTTATTTTCTGAAATTACTTGAAATAAGCTAACTTGCGCTAACTTAATGGTTTTGTTTCTGAATTAATGTACAGGTTTTCATGCATAATCAACCATCATGCATAGCTAGAAGGATTCAACACAGACTTCCATATGGTTGAAGATTCAACGCAGACTTCCATGTGGTTGAAGACAAGAGCCAAAAGTATAGGCTCCAGAATTCTAGGATGCATGATGGATCAAGTTTTTGTAGCTGTTTTGTTGTTTTTTGTTGAATACTTTATGGCCCACTCCAAGCCTCTTTAATGTTTTATGTTATGGACTCAAAGTCCGTTAGTTTGTTAAGTTCAGTTAAAAGACTTTTTCAGTGGTACTTTCTACCAACTGAATTATAGTAATATACACAGAGAAATATCGTTATGCTGTTGTAATGAATTTCTAGACTATATTTTTGAATTACACTTCCAATATGAATAAATCAAATTTTGCCTTCCTCATTCTGAGTTGTTAAGTATTGTGAATGGAATCATTTTGAATGGAGTAATCTTGGAGTTATCAAGTTTATGTGACCTGAGCTAGACGTAGAAGCACCCGAGAGCTGGCCACTCGAGGGACTGTAGAAGTAAATAGATATGTATTTTTACTTTCAAATTATGTTGCTTCTATTTTGTAAATGATAAAGTGAAGTAAAGTTTATTTCATGTGTTTAGCTCCATTAAAGTTAATCCTGCAGGTTGTAGTGAGTCTGTAAAATTTAATTTGGCTAACTAGAGTTTTAGTGCACCTACCTTCACTGTTAGTTTCAAGTTGTTTTATGCTAAACGTTAAGTTTGTTATCCATTGCTATTCAAATGTTTCATAGTTTCCTTACATTTTTTTCCTCTTTCAACAATTTACACACTTATTAGTTTAATCATCTCAATGCTTTCTAGTTTAGTTGTTATGTTTTTTAGACTAATAATCTCCTGCTTTAGTTTAGTTATTTTAAGCTTTCTAGTTTAATGGCCTTCTAGTTAAGTTTTATTTTAGTTGTCCCTGTAGACATGGAAAATGTACAGTTTCGTTTTGGCACGCTTGATCCCGATCACTAACGTCATTCCCTCCAGAATCACACTCTCAACATTTCATCGTAATTCTATCCCTTAATCTAATAAATCACTATTTATCTGATTAAGTCTGTCACCTCCTTTTGATTAAATTAATCAATTTAATTTAATTAACCTTGCATTTCGGTTTAATTAAATAAATCATTTTATTTGATTAAATTATCTAAAGTCCTCCCATTAAATTAAATAAATTAAACCTTATTTGATTTAATCTAACATATTCCTCTTTGGTTAAATAAATCAAATCATTTATTTAATAATATTTTCGTCTCAATTCTTGACTTAAATCAATTCATAAACTTAAGTCTAAATTGTCACATCATCTAATTCTTCATTAAATTAATCAAAACCATGATTAAATTAATCCCTCTCCTTAAAATCCTCTAGAGAATGCAAGTTGCATAATAAATCAATTACTTTGATTTATTTAATTCATCTATTTTCCCTCACATTGCATCAAAAGGGAATATTCCCTTATTTGAATTCAAAAAGGCCAAGTGGACTTGGTCCTTCCAACAAGGCATTTAAGACCTCTTACATGTCCTTGACCTTGAGCCAAGTGACATTAACTTCATTTCTCTTCCCTCTTCAACAAGTCATCTCACAACTTTCAAATTCAAATTTATGCATTTATTGGCACTTTGGCCAAAATGTGCACAACCACTAACCACTCACATCATGACATGTGGCACTCAACCATTGGGTTGAAATATAGTCCCACATTGCTCAAATCTCACTTTCTCTTCCAAAATGAAAGTTATAAATTGGAGGCTTCTCTCCTCATTTCTCATCCACAATCATATGCAAAGTTACTCTTTTCATATTGAGAGCCAATTTTGCCCATTTCACCTAACCATCTATCATCTTTCAAGATTTGCAACAAGGTTATGCTCAAATCTCTTTGGAGATTTGACCATTTCTCAATCACACACCATTGCTGCTTAGGAATTGGGAAAGGGCCAATTGCAACACTTCATTGGCACCAATTCCCCCATGGGATCATCATGCTATTAGCTTAATTAGGATTGAATCCCTTTCATTTAAATATTTTGTTCTTCATTTCCTAATTTTAGTTTAAATAGATGGATTTTATGGAGAATCTCTCATACTTGTTTGCATGTATTTGATCTAACAACCTAATGTGTTTTGTTGCTCTTGTGCATTTGCAGGTTTAGGGGTTCACAGTCCCAACTACTTAGAAAATTTGAGAGAGATAGTTGAGGAGTTTCCTATTGCATACAACCTTGAACACTACTCGGTTGATATTTGATGCACTTTTCAAACTAAAAAGATAGGACCTAATGACAACCTATCAAAATGCATTTAGTGGATCCTATATTCTTGAAAATGGTGAAGGGAAATACGAAACTAAATAATAAACATATTTATTTATTTAGCCATGTGAGGTGGAAATGGGATAATTAAATTATAAAATTATTTAATTATATATGTGAGATGGAAAATTATTTAATTAAGTGGGTTACATTAGGTGAGTTAGATTAACTAAATAATTTTATAATTTAATCAATTTCAAACAAAGTTTTACTAGGATAAAGGTCTCTACAATTTCCTTGTAACTATCATGATTGATATTCTTAAAGGGTCCATAATTTTGTATTTGAAGTCTTCTACTCTTCAAGCCTTGCGATACTTCACTTGATGGAAAGGGAAGATCCTAAATTGGGATTGGTGAGAAGATAAAATTATCTTTCTAGAGACAAGGATTTTGGATTAGGTTTTGTAGAGGGGCTTGTAATATCCTAAGTGATCCAATGATTGCAGAAGGGGTTCAAATATTTTGTGAAGAATGGTAGAGGCACCCAATCATTGTTTTTATCACATGGGATGAAAATATTCTTCAAATTTGTTGAATCTTGTGTGTGTAAAATAATATTTTGTAATTCTCTCCCTTACATGATGGAAGGGGTAAATTCTAAATGGGGATTGATTGAGATCTCTTTGAGAAGGAACATAGTAGTAGCTTCCTATGATATGCAAATGTTAGAAAGAGAGCATTACCTTCCTACCATAACTAAATAAGAGGATTTGGGATTGAGGCTATATACAGAGTCATATAATATTATAAGGGCGATTCACTATAGATGAGATGAGAGCTAATATAAAATTCTTACAAATTTAGCCTAATCTTCCTATCTTATAGAGGGAGAAAATACTTCTTTGAAAATACTTGAATAATAATATTATTCAATGATACTCAGTTCTCTCCTTAAAAATGAGAGAATGGGAGTTTATATATAGGTAAAAGGATGAAGCTCTAGGAGGGGAAAATATGCTAAATATAAGTATGAAAGTAAGAAAGAAAGCAAGGATGAAAGTGGGAATGAAACTAAAAGAAACTAGAGAAAAAATAATATCAAACCAAATATTTTTTTTCCAAAAAGTAGAAAATTTATTATGAGAAAAACACATCAAAGTTACCTATGTCATGGTAGAGGTCACCCCTCTTACTAGTGTTAGTTACCTAGGTGACCATAAAACTTAATATGGGTCACCTAGTAAACCTTAAGGTCTCCCTCACACCCCTATAGCTCAAGGTTGGCATCAATGTTTCAAAAGTGGAGGGGAAGAATAGTTGAGGAAGGGTACAAGAACACTATGGAGACTTCCATCAAGGAAAAATAAGGTTGTGATAAGAAATGAGCATACCATGTGGATTATATGTTGGACCACCAAATTATCATTGAATGTTTATTTAGACCCATCCAAAATTGGGTACTTAAATATTTTCCCCTTTTGGTAAAAAAGTATTCATAAAAGGTAGGTGTTATTTCCTAAAATAAGCTTATGAGACCTACACTTAAATTTTTTTTTCTTTTTGCTACATTTATACCTAAAAAATGAATAAATCAATCATATTATATACAATAACTAAGATAAAAAAATAAAAAAATAACAAGAGAGCTTACTATATATTTAAGGTTTGGTGTTTACCTATGTCAACTCGTTATGATCTATAGAAAATCATGAGAAAAATGAGATTCAAAAGTAAAATATAACCTATAAAGTTAAAAAAGATTAAAAAAGGTAATTTTTACTTACCACGGTAAAGAGAGAAGAGGAAAAGAGGGGAAAAAGAGGGATCATGACCAAATAATGACAAAATCACATAATCGAATATGTAACAAAGAGCTAGAGGCAGGGAGATCAAACTTATGGAATGGGCTTAGCCTCACATGGTCAATTGGGTGAAAGAAATAAGAAAAAACAACTCTTTTCCTTATATTTTTTATTCTTTTGATTTCTCTTAAAAATGTCTATTAAATTTAGTTTTGCTTAACTTTTAGGCTTGCAATATTTTCACTTTTGTTTTATCATTTTTGTTGAATTTTTTATACTTTGGGATACTTGAGGAGGTGTTAGGAGAACCTTAGGAAAATTATTCCACTTAGATATTAGAAGAATGTATGAGAGTATGTTATTCTAAATGATATCTAGGATATCCTCTTAAGTATATCACTTCTTGATTCCTTTACTTCACTTAGCATAGATTTAACTTGATTAATATTATAACACTTGGCTTTGATTGCACATATGCTGCTGAGGGATTTAGAGATTTTTTTAGGAGTTCTTCCTTATATGTATTGGTCATGACATGATATGAGATATAGAGGCACTTCTAGTGGATTCAAAGGTTCCGTCACTAGCTAGCCGACATATAGGTGTTCTCATTCCTACCTACCATGTCAATCAAGACATAGTGCCACATAGGAGTAAAATTATGATACTAAGTACTAAGGTTGATTTTTTATAGGATATGGCTAGAACAAATTAGGATAGTGGTAATTATTTCACTAGTTATCACACCAATCCACTCTCAAGGATAGACTTAGAGGACTCCATTAGTTAGCCACAACAAGTAGCAGGAGGAGAAAACAAAGCAAGAGTCCTAGGGTTTCTATGGATTAGAGTCACCATTGAGGATTTTATGATGCCCATTAGGTAATTTATTTCTCACCTTTTCCCTCATATAGGGAGATTTTCTATTTGATTCACTTTACTTATGAATCTCCTCAATGGAGCTTATGTACTCAATGTTTTTATATTCTTATGTACTTGATGTAACTTCCATTCTCGAGACTTGATATTTGACCTATATGTAGCTATGTTGATGTATTAAATTTTCTATCTCTTGTGCATATAGTTATCTTATAATCCAATTTTGTATTTTATGTATGTACATACTATGATGGATACCTTGTTATACTTGTGCTTTTCGACCATTTTAAACTTTTTTTAATGTATGTATATAGTATGCAATATGAATGGATATATGTAGATGGTGCAATGGACATGACCTAGTGAGTTCACATATTTTATTTTTGTGAACTCCTATTACTATAAAATTTATTTATATTATATGTAGATGGTACTAACAATGTGGTTGCTCTTTGTGAGGTTTTTGACTTAAGGGGATTGAAAATTAACTTAACATTGGATGACTTAATAAACTTCCAATATATATTTAGGGAATCAAGTGGGAATGAGGAAATGATGATTTTCTTAGAGATGAAGATGCACATAAGGATAAATATTTATCCTTTTCTATATTTACCACTTATAGTAGTATTCAACATAGAAAAGCAACAAATTTTATCGTCGCCTTATAAACATCAAAAGAGATGACTAATAGGCTATACTTGGGGTAAAAGATTAACTCCTTAGAAAGGATGGACCTACAAAGAAATATACTCTTGATTTTACTTAGTTCATGTGTGTGTGTGCTTTTATTATTTGAACCCTTCTTTGAGTGCCACTCGTGTAACTTCAATCCATTTTGGGCTCCACTAGTAAGTTCAAATATTATGAGAAAATTTTCATTTTTGACACTATTCCCATAATTGAAGCCCATGAAGCTAGTAAGAAGTAAGGGCTCATCACTGAGGATTATACTAGGTACATATGTTATATTTTTTATTTGTATAATTATGTTTTTGACCCCCTTAACCTAGCCTTGTGCTATTAGAAAGAAGCAAGTACACACCATAGAAGGCTAGGTAAGGAAAGTAAGGGACTAATTGTAACAAAAAAAACTAACTCCTAAGACATCTCCATTATTGAGTAGAGATGTAAATAACTACCTATTAGCTTCTATTGGGTACTTTAGTCTTGAAAACTTGCTTTGTTTAGACTTGACTAGATGACAACTAAGACTAAGATTAGCTAAAGGTATGGGTTTAGTTCTTTATTTGATTTTTTTGGAATAAAGGGAATAATGGTTATAATGATGTTGGAAATATATGACCTAGTAAAGGAAAAATATACTAAGCAATCTAAAACCCATACTAATATGAAAAAAAAGAGAAAACCACAAAAAAGTGGAAAGGTGGAGTGAAAATATAATTCATATTTTATTCTTTTATAATATTTGATTTTTTAATTTTTTATTTAATTTTAAGGTTTAATGTTTTTCTGATATAATAATTTTTAAGATGGAAAGTGTTGATAGTTTCACCAAACTCATCACCCTCCATTGTGCACAAGAGGTTAGCATCATTTTGACATATTTCTTAACTATATACATACCTTTCCACTCTACATGAAATTTTATTTTATTCTTTGGACTTATTTTCCTAAGTACAAATTATTCCACCTTAAATAGACCTAATGAGTCTTCTTCATCAACCATGCTTGTTCTTACTTGTGAATGTTGGGGTATTATGAGATGAGAGAGACCATGAAAATCTTGTTGATAAGACAAGGTATAGTGTAAGGTTTCTTCAAATAATTTTTTTTTCCCAATAGGTAAAAATTTCCTTGCATATAGATACAAAATTGATCTCTACCTTAGAGTTATTATAGAAATTGAAAAAGTTCAAACACGCTATGTGGAGCTACTCTAACTCTCTTGGTGGGATAAAAATTATAAAAGTAGTTTTGTTGGGTTCTAGCTATAAATCAATGGAATAGTCAACATAATTTTCAAATAACTATGAGTTGGTTAGGTTTTCCATCCTAATGGTTATGCACACATTCTTTTCTTTTTGAAACTCCCCTGATCTCACTTCATCCTTGCCAATAAGTATTTTAATTATCTCAATTTAGACTTGGGGTGGTTTCTATTGGTCATTAGAGTACACTAAGGTGGTGGGAAAATATGGCTTAGTTGGGTCATGTATTATGAAGGCCCTTAAAGGAGCCTCAATATTGTTTGTTAATTCATTATTAACTAAGAAAGTGCACATAAGATTGATAGAATCTTCAAGAAATTATTCTATTGGTTGGGTTTGTGGGACATATGATCCACTCTTCATCATAAGATTATAAGAATCGCATGGAAGTGTTAAGGGAGTGTATGATTTATGGTTTTATATTAGAGGATTATAAGAGTTATTTAGGGGAGGTAAGGATGTATATAATTCATTTAAAGATGTATCATTTGGTTGTACTAGCAAGGAATTCCCTTTTGATTCTTAAAATTTATCTTTAGTATCTACAAATATATCAATTTATAGAATTACATTGATTGTGTATACTTATCAAAAAATATATTGAAAGGGTTGATTATTCTATAAAAGATTCATTATCTTAGAAATGGTTATAATTGAGATGATTGAAAATTTCTTTAAATTTTCCTTTTTCATAAGGTCTAATCTCTCAATCTTTGATGAGTTCGTTATATTTTGTAACTATTGTGGATGCCTAGTTCAATGTTTGATCCATATTCAAATACTTTGAAGGGTTAGCTCAAATACGGTCATATTATTGAAGACAAGAAAATAAAAAAAGGATGAAAAACATAAATATTTTAAAACAATAATGAAACCTTTTACCTTTTTTTTACCTTGCTCCTTTGATTGAGTAGAAATTGAGCACGCCCAATAGCTCCACTTGATGTTCTCTTTGTGATGTGTTGATGGTAGAATGCAGTTGCTTAGTAAGCCAAGAACATGATTTTGGAATTAGGATGGTAGATCAAGAAAACGGTGGAATAATGATAGCATATAAATATATGATCAATTGGGATGAGAGATCTCCAATTTTTAGATTTTCCAAGAGGGAAATAAAGGGATAAAATGCATTGGTTAATGTAGGGCTATGATTTGAGGAAGATGGAGACATGGATTGAAGTCTTAGAATTTTAATAAGTGTCACAAGAAGGATGAAGATGTTATATAAGGTGTAAGAGATAGGTGTGCTCACACATGTGTGAGCACTATATGTGTAAGAGATAAGGTGGATACTTTATAACATAAATATGAGGTAGGATAGCTACACATTTGTGAGGGGCATGCTCACACATGTGTGAGAAAGAAGTTGGGTAGGTAGGAATGCTCACACATGTGGGATCATGAAGGAGGTATGGACACTTGCCAAGTGATGGTAAGTGTAAATTTTGATCCATGTAGATGAATTTAATGGCAAGGATTAAATGGAAAAGGATTAAAGGTGATGTAGATTTAAATATTAGGGGAAATGGTAATAAATATTAATTAGTCTAAATCAATTAACTAATTATGCACTAATTAATTGATTTAGTTGTAATATTTGGGGGATAAGGTTAAACTTAATTAAATAATCATAAATTTATTTAATTAAGGGTGAGGGATAAAGGTAAAGGATGAATTACTCAATTAAATAAAAAATGATTATTTATTTAATTAATGGCTTAAACAAGGTAAAGTAGAGTTTCATCAAGTATGGTCAAATTTATATTTATAAACTTTTTAGCACCTATTTCATGATATATTAGTATTCCAAGTTTCTTTTTGAGTCTATCATCTTTGACCATGCTAAAGGGTTCTAGATCTCCCTTAGCAACATAATTTTTGCCATGTTGTAAATAAACTTCTTGAAATAATGTGGAAGTAACTAATCTTATTTTGTGTATATAGGGCCTTCCTAGTAGTAGGTTATACCCTATTTCCTTGTCAATTACATAGGTCATGTACACCATATTAGGCCCCAAAGAAATTAGGAGCATAATCTTCCCAATTATTACTACTTCAAGGTTATCATAACCCTGTAAGGTATCCTTGCATGTTATAATATTAGTGTTCCCATATCTCATTATTTCTAGGAGATAATGAAGCTATTTTCACTGCACCTACATGATTGTCAAGCATTCATTTTATGCATGTATCATAGATCCATAATTATAGGTATAAAGCATGAATGCCTTCTCTAGTCAATGTGGCATCTATTGACATCTATTTTAGGTCAAAGAAGAACCCAAGGTCACATAAATCTATATTTTGTGGATTCATGTTGAGACCCACCTAATTTATTTGTTCCTTTTGAGATAGGGTTACATGGTTAATAAACTTGATCCCTATTGCTTCCCACATAACTACTCTATGGGAGGGAGAGTTCCTTATAAGGTTGATGAAATATATTTTTACAAATGTCTTTCTAAGGTCCTAAACTAAGTAATATGGACTAATCAACATTGGTATAAATTATGTGTCCCTTGTTCCTGGTTTGTGGGACTATAATCTTGTCCTATTTTTTATTTTTATTTTGGACCAATTCAATTAGGTCAAGAATTTTCATTTCAAATTTGATGCCTAATTTTCCAAGAATATTTGATTCTAAAGAAGGGGTTATGTCAAGAATTTAATTTTGGTCGATTAAAAATACTCTTATTGATATGGTGGAAGAGGATCTTGATAGGTCTTTAGGTTTTAATTTTGAGGGGATATAGGTACTTGTTGATTATGGTTGGGGTTTTCTAGAGGAAGAAGGAATATGTCCATGAATAAACATCTTAGAAATTTTAGGATATTTATGATGATTTTTTGGTAGTATCTACATAATTCAGTCCATGCCCCGTTCTCTTACGAATTGTACAATAATTTTTTAGGTCATACTCCTAGAATTTCTAATAAAGGTAATATTTATTATTACTGTATGGTTTGTTGTTTATAACTATGTCCCCTTCTCTTATGAATTGTACAATACTTGTTTAGGTCATACTCCTAGAATTTCTAATAAAGTTCATATTTATTATTATTGTATGATTTGTTGTTTATTTTTCCTCTTGGTGATGTATAATTATTGCTACCACCATGTTTATTTTAGTTGTGATTAGTGTTGTTCTTAGGTGGTGGTTTTTCTAACTATGTCGATAGTTTCATTACAATTCATTATTAAAGATATTATGCATAGATATATTATTGTTGATATTTTATGTCACTAACCTTCTATTAGTATCATAATCCTTTCTTCTACTACTAATAGTGACTTGGTTTATTATTAAAGTGATTTCAAGAGCCTTTTTGTAAGATTTGTAAGGGATTTTATCAACCTCTTCATGAATGCCCTTATTTATGGCATGCAAAAATATATTACATAGTTCTTTTTATCCATGTTTGGTACACTAGTTTAATAATAGAGGAATTACCTTCATTGTGTGGTAGTGTGCCCTTGAATCATTAGTTTATACTTTAGTACTTAATAATTCTCAAGATATTATTTTAACTAATTTTTTCATGTCGAAGCTAGAGAGATATCACCAATGAGTTGTTCAAAGGAATGCACTAATGCTAATGGGAGTTGATAGTACCAATCCATAGTAATACCTTTAATTTTTTTGGGAAAATTTATGCTGCTAGCCTAACCAAAGGAAGGAGCACTCACATACTGATGGTGTAAGATTTAATATGTAAATTGAGATCTCCTAATCCCTTTAATTTCATAATTTTGGGGACAAGGCATGCCAACATGACATTAGAAATGTTGAGGCATAAAGGCTTATTAAGATATTTGAGGTATGGTCCTAAAAAAGGGTTGATCATGGGGAAAGTTACCATCTTAAATATAAACTATATAGTTGTATCTTGTTGAATTTGTTGTGTTTGAAGAGGAATAAAAGGTTTTTGGTACCCTAAAAGAGTTTGGTAGATAGGCATTGTGTTTATGTTTTGGAAATTGAATGGGAATGTATCAATTTGATTTTGTATATAGGTATCCCACCTAGCTCATTGAATCTTGCCATGTTTCTCAATGATGTCAATTTAGGAGTGAAAGTTTCAATTCTTGTGTGTTGGGCATAAAATTTGAAATAGGGAGGTAGTTGATCTCCCCTTTTTTTTTGTTCCATAGTCCCAATCATGAAAGAGTTGATCTATGAGGTTAGAACCTCAAATACCTTGTGTGAGCATGATCATAACCTAAGCTAAACCTACCAAATCTGTAACTCCCTGCCATAGGCTCCTAGAGGACAACACACTAACAACACGTAAAAATGGCACATTTTTTTTGAAGTATAAACGTATTAAAGATTACATATGAACTCGTATTCTAACCTAAGTCCGCTAAGGTCCGTGACTATGCTACTAAAATCCCATAAACCATATTGACAAGAATTAAAATTCATAGCATTAAACCATACCAACTAACAATATGAGTTATCCATATCATGTCACTAATAATGTATTATAAAAGTCATCTAGTTAACTAACATATGCAATAGTCATCATCATATCATCCATTACAAAAGAGAGTCTAGCATTGAATTTGCAAGAGAATATAACAAGAATGGTAAACATATCTAAATTTACATAAAGTTAAATAATACCATCTCAAACCGCATTCAGGTATCATGACACACTAAGAAATTCTTAAAGATAAGATATCCTAAGAAGTGATTTATCAAGATACCTAAACCCTAAGAAGTCACTCCTCAAGATATCAAATATCAAGTACTTCTCAATTCCAATGATTCCCTCAAGGTTCACTGGCAATATTACTCATCAGAATTAAAACATATATCTCTAAATCCTAATGTCAAAAGTAACATCATTAATCATAACAAGTCATCCATAGCTACCATTCAAATCAATTTCATTAGCTTTATCAATTACAATAGAAAGTTCCACAATAAGTTACACTATTACATCTTTACATCATGAATAGCAATATCTCCTTGAACACATGTGAGGAGAGTACATTAGAAGTATAATACATGATACAAGTGATTAATGATACAATACAAATACATGAAATGTAATCCACAAGAACTAGGAAAGATGCAAAAGTCTTCAAATCCAGGATTAGTTGCCACAAACACGAACAAGAGAGGAAACCCAATGGAGTACAATGCACATTCCACCCAATCATGTGGAACCCTAAGGTCCACCCCTATGCTAGGAGATAACAAAGGATCCCACCATCACAATGACAATAAAGTGGCAATCCATTGACAAAATAAGACTATAAGGGATTCCAACTAGTAAAGGACAACATAACACAACACAATAGTAACACTGCTTCCAAAGGCACTCACAAACATAAAACAAAAATACAAGTCAAGGGGATGCAAGGTTGTAGCAGGGGAGAGTGTCATCAGATGGTCCTAGCATGGGTTGTCCTTACAATATTTCTCTAGACACCGACCCCCATCTATGGTTGTCCTGACAGTCTTACATTCGACGCTGGCCTCATAGGGTGACACATGCGGGACCAATTATCCTTTCATGGGGACAAGGAAATTGGTCATGCAGACCAAGCCTTCTCCACCCATCCTTAGCCTGAATGAGCACTACAGGCATGGGTGAGGCATCCAATTATCTTAGTTTAAGTGAAATTCTACCCAACCCCCTAGTTAATTAATTAGGTTATCACTTGATTAGAAAACTCCCACATGGGTTGTCCTACATGCCACTTTGTGTGTTGACCCCCATTGAGAGCCACTCCCCCTTCTACAACTAGGAAACCAATAAAATCAAAGGCAAGGCCAACTTGCACAATCACAAAAAACCTCACTAACATAACAACGATGCGAGGCATAAATCTTCATGCACACAAGTTCCAACCTTATTGGTGAATACACTGTGCAAGGCTAGAGAATCACGTGCACTCATTCAATACATAAACGATCATCTCAAAAAGAACAATCATAGAATCATCAAGTAGGAAACCTCCCCCTACCCTCTGGAAGTCAACTTAACGACTTGCACAGCTGGTTCCCACAACTAAATCGTAACCAAGATAATTCTATTATTATAAAGATCCACTCAAAACTTCATACAAGGAACCAAACTCATACTAACTATAGAACACATTGATTCCACAATCACTTTGGTTCATAATTCTATTTGACATGGTAGAGTTATAATTTAACTCTAAAGTCATAATTAAAGAGCTAAGTCTACCCTTTCAAGTTTCAACTCATTATACAATTCAGCTCAACAATAATATGAACCCCTTATTAATTTTAAAGTATTCCCATCAATTCCCAATTATGTGTTAAAAAATTTCTTCATTTTAAATATCCTATTTACAAAACTCATGTAATCCATTAATTATCACAACCAATAAGATTCTCTTGCAACAACCAAATACACATACATGTGTACATATATTTATACATAAGTATTAATATATATATATATATTTATATATACTCATATTTATATATATATATATATATATATATATATATATATATGTATGTATATGTATAACATAAAATTAGAATTCAGATTTCTAAACAAAGATTATACTATGCTTCATTTACAAGAACACCTATTTGAATAAAAAATGTATATATATATTATATACTTGAATAAACTTACAATAAGGTAATTTACATACTGTTGTTCTCATCAAAACTTATGAAAGTAACCATAAAATAAGAATACGAGTCTATATGTATATATATCATATCGATTATCTATAAAACTAGAGTTTGGTGGCACGCATTAGGGAAACACCAGACTTGTAAAAAGAAGCCAATAAAACTAAGAAATTTAAATACCATGCAACATATAAAACATACAATAAGTGTGCCCATATGATGTCATTAACATCGACTTAGGGCTTACTGCAAAATGCATTCGATGGATTGATTCCAAATCGAGTTGTATAATACAGTTGATGCCATGAATCTAGGCCACACTCCCAAGGAATGGATTATTATCTGATACTTTCAGGAAAATACAATTCAAGTATATTCGACTGCATAATTATTATGACATACCTACGCCTATAGGTAAATGGAGACAAAATCCAAAGGGTGAAGGAATCAAAACCACAAAAGCGGTAGTGATAGGATTGTTAACATAATGCCAAAGAAGGTGTCGATTCAAAGAATGAAATTATACAAAAGGTGCAAACTTAGTTTAGTGGAGGGTTTTTTTGAAAATTTCAAGCAAATGCAATCTTTAGGTAAAATTATGGGCAATGTAAACCAAAACACAATGAATTGGCTGTGTGAATGAAAACAACATGACATTTCCAGAGAGATCATATATAAATAATTTGGGAGGCTCACAAAGAATGCAATGGTTGTTGGCATATACGAAATGGGTTAATCTAAAACTTCAGGGAATCAACAATTAGTAATTTATATAATACACATAATTTTTTTACAAAGATATCCTCAGAAGATCTTTCAGAAATCATATTTTTACAATTATTTCAATATCAAAACATATAGAGGCATAATCAAGAAGTAGTGGAACCTGGATAAAACTGTTCAGCCGATTGAAGATTGAAGTGAAGCTTGCTACTTCCGAATTGCAAATTCAAAGCCCTTCAGAATTTCCTCTACACTGTAAAGCCCCCAATTCCCGAGCTTCAAAACCCCCAAGAAAAGATTTCAAGAAGCATAAAATATTCATGACAGAGAAAACAAATTAGTTTTTCAGAATAACAAAAAGCCCCCTTTTTTTAGCAATCAATTAATTTATTAACCACACTCCTCCGTCAGTTGCTGCATGGAACTCTTTTAATTTTATTTCTCCTCCATATTTTCTACCACTTCTCCCAAATAGTTATTTATAAATAATCTTATTTATGTGCACATAAAAATCAACTTAATATATTTTATTTATCAATTTAATCTTTCATTTAAATTTTATTTGTCTAATATCACAATTTAATATATATTTATTTAAATATTTCATTTTAAACCATAAATTTCAATTTATCAAAATGAAATAAATAATTTAATAATATTTTATTTAATTGATACTTCAATTATATATATGCACTTTTATTTAATAATTCCAAAGCCTTTTAAAATCCAATGATCTCTATTTTAACAAAATGATCAAACAGAGACACAATCATGTACATCACTCAAATGAATGTACTGTCACACAATACCTGATCACAAAGTGAAACAGAAAGCAGAACGACAACAACAATGAAAAGACGACCTAGACTGACCACACAACAAGAAATGGTAAATGGAAAATCATCCTTGTCAAGGATGATGGCTCAACGTGGGGAACCCGATTCTGTCTTCGAATCAACAAAGTCCATTGGGATTAAGGCACACTCAAACCTGACAATTCAGGTGGAGTCGATGCTTGGTACCTGCAACCTACAACGAACCACATGGTCAAATGTGTATGTAGACAAACAAGTAAACACACTGTGAGAGGAAAATCACAATCGTAGGGCACTCACAAGCGAGTGATATGACTTTGTTCCCCTTCACCAATACATCAACACATAATAAAAAACTATCAAATCATGTTGAGAACATACATATAACAACCACATAATACTCATATCAATGATAACTCACAAAAACAATTAAACTAATCCACTAAGCATGGTATAAGCATAAAACATCAGATATAAACATGCCATCATAACTGTGCATCAAAGTGTCATAATATCCAAACATCGACAAGCAAGTATCATAATGTAAAAATACAATCCAAGTAACTGCTAGAAGCGGAAAGTAAACTGAGGGGCACTACATCCTCCCCCCTAGAACTAGGCTTACTCCTGGAAGCCTGCAAACAAATATGGGTATATCCTGCAAATCTTCCCACCTAACTTCACCCCAGTCCTCACCTCCTGATACCAACTATATGTAGGAAGTGCGGTATGGATCTGATTCCTCAAGTCCACTCTAAGAGTCACTATCGAAAGCTCGTGTCTCCACAGAATAAGAGCATCCGCCACCACATTCTCCTTTCCCTGGATATACTTTACCTCAAACTCATACTCACACAGGAACTCCATCCACCATCTCTACCTTGAATTGAAATTAAGCTACGTGAAAATATACTGTAAACTACGGTGCTCACTGTGTAGCTCAAATCGATGACCCAAAAGAAAGTGTTTCCATCTCATCAAAGCATGAACCATAATGGCTAACTCCAGATCATGTGTGGGATAGTTCATCTTGTGATCCTTGAGTTTTCAAGACTCGTAGGAAATGACATGACCATCCTGCATCAACACTGCTCCTAAATCCTCCAAGGATGCATCTATACAAACCACAAAATCCCCAGTAGGATCAAGAAATGCTAAAATAGGTGCACTGGTCAACCTCTCCTTAAGAGTTTGAAAATTTTCTTGGCACTGCTCTGACCAAATAAACTTCTTCTTTTTCCTCTGAAGAGAAGTGATGGGGTGGGCTATCCTCGAAAAACCCTGTACAAATCGCCAGTAATAACCCACCAAACCCATGAAACTGCAAACCTCTACAACATTAGTGGGTGCAGGCTAATCAATAATAGCTTGGATCTTTGAAGGATCCACAAAAATGCCCTCACCAGAGATAACGTGATGATGCAGGAGAATCCATGGCCTAGTGGTAATCCTGTTTCAATCTATTTTGCTTAATTTTGGAGTGGAAATTTTGGAGTGATGGTATTTCATATTTTTGGCTTGGATTACATGTTGAGGATGGATAAATATTTATCTTCAAATAAATTAATTTTTCAATTAATCTCTTGTACAACTTTGACAAATTGCATTGTGGGTGAAAAAGAAAAATAAAACAATTCTAAAACATTTAATTATTAAATATTTGAAAAACATTATGGGGGTGTTGGGATTGAGATGTGGAGTTTTAAAATACTCTGTGCATGATTCCTGAATAATAGGGGTTGTGGAAGTGGGCACCCAGACTTGCTTTTATTCATCTACTTGTTTTAGGAGTCAAAAAAAGGAAGAATTTAAAACTACTTTTCCTATCTTTGGTGGGCTACTGGGAATGGACATTTATTTTGTTTTAATTTTTTTTTGAGATTCTAAATATGCAGCTACAAAAAATGGCATACTTGGTTGAGGAAGGTAAAATTAAGCATATGAAATAAATTCCTTCACAGGGAGGTGGAGGCATCATTGGAGGTTATTTAACAATTTTAAATTCATTATTCTTCTAGATTTTTGGGGGAAAAGAGAGGTAGGCATGGCTTCTCTTGGGAAGAGGAGAAAATGAAATTTTGTTGCAGATTTTTGGAGGTGTTGCAGCAGAAAATGGATTATGATATCCATGATTGAATATTAGCAAATTTGGTTGTGGAAGAAGTTAGATTGAAGGGTCAATTTCATAGTGCAGGAAGGTGATTTGAAGAAGAGGAGCCTGTAGCTTTTCTTTGATGTTGTTTGTTGTTATTATAGAAGATTCAAGTATGTTTTTGTAATGATTTTATTTAGCCTATATGGTTGCACAAACTCATGTAATTATATTTTGTTGAAGTTGTGAAACTGTGTTGCAAGTTAAATAAAGAAGATTAATTACGTTGTTGCAATTTTTTTTCTCATGTTTGATGTTGCATAAGATTTTGTTGTGAGTTTTTGAATGAGGGTTGGATGCCCCTACATAAGTGGTACTAGAGCGGGAGTTCCTGAGTGTGTAGGCAGAAGTGCCGATGTGAGGCAGTTTGCACCAGGACTTGTGATATGGGAAGACGAATGTTCTCTTGAATGAGGAAAACAAAAATAAAGAAGCATAAGGGAAGGATGGAGAAAAAAAGAAGAGAAATGGTCACTACATATCATGAATTTAATGGTAATTTTAAATTTTTTTATGTTATTTGAAAATGTTTTGTTTGCAGGATTTAGCAAGGACAAGGAAAATGGTGAAAAGAAGAAGGATATTGCAGCAAAAAAAGAGGTATAATTTAATTATATTAGCGAAAGTTTACATGCAAAAGAGGTAGATGAATTTGTGGATGATTTTGTAGCAATTTAGAGAATGGATTTTGATAGTCCTAGATTTGACAAAGGGAATGACGAAGAAGAAGATAGTTTCCTGTTGAAAGAGGAGATAAGAAAAATAGAAAAATTATTTCAAGGAGAAATTATAGAAGAAGATGATGAAAAGAAAGAGGTTGCAGCTGATACATGCGTCTTTGAAGGAGAAAAATTTGCAGCAGTGAGCAAGGGGAAGAAAATAGAGGTAATTGTTGATTTGTCGAATTTTGTCCATGTTGCTAATAAAGCCAATTTTTGTGAGGATGAAATGGTAAAAGGAAGTGAAGAAAGAGAGACGTTAAGGTGCAGCAATAACATGTTACAAGCTAAAATACAACAAGGTATGATGAATTTTGTTGAAATAGAAGAAGAAGAGGGTGAAGGAGAAATAGGTGAGAAAGATGTGTAGATAGAATTAATTGATTTTCATGAATTCGTTAATGCTGATTTGTGTGCAGGTGTTGAGAATGATAAAGTGGGATGGAAAGATGAACCATGGTATAACAAGGCAAATTTCATGAGGGGAAGAAAGAGAGGAAAGATGAAGGAAGGAAGAGATAGGAAGTTTCAAAGTAGGGTCAAGAAGAAACATGTGGATAAGGAAGAAATATGGATGAAGAACAAGCACACAATCTATAAATTTTTATGAGTTCAACTCATGAAACATTTCAAATTACCTTGGGTGCTTGATGCAGGAGCATCCATGGTCTAGTGGTAATCCCGTTTCAATCTATTTTGCTTAATTTTGGAGTGGCAATTTTGGAGTGATGGTATTTCATATTTTTGGCTTGGATTACATGTTGAGGATGGATAAATATTTATCTTCAAATAAATTAATTTGTCAATTAATCTCTTGTACAACTTTGACAAACTGCATTGTGGGTGAAAAAACAAAATAAAGCAATTTTAAAACATTTAATTATTAAATATTTGAAAAAAATTATGGGGGAATTGGGATTGAGATGTGGAGTTTTAAAACACTCTATGCATGATTCCTAAATAATAGGGGCTGTGGAAGTGGGAACCCAGACTTGCTTTTATTCATCTGCTTTTTTTAGGAGTCAAAAAAGGAAGAATTTAAAACTGTTTTTCTATCTTTGATGGGTTGTTGGGAATGGACATTTATTTTGTTTTAATTGTTTTTTGAGATTCTAAATATGCAGCTACAAAAAATAGCATACTTGGTTGAGGAAGGTAAAATTAAGCATATGAAATAAATTCGTTGACAGGGAGGTGGAGGCATCATTGGAGGTTATTCAACAATTTTAAATTCATTATTCTTCCAGATTTGTGGGGGAAAAGAGAGGTAGGCATGGCTTCTCTTGGGAAGAGGAGAAAATGAAATTTTGTTACAAATTTTTGGAGGTTGCATCAGAAAATGGATTATGATATCCATGATTGAATATTAGCAAATTGGTTGTGGAAGAAGGCAAATTGAAGGGTCAACTTCGTAGTGCAGGAAGGTGATTTGAAGAAGAGGAGCCTGTAGCTTTTCTTTGATGTTGTTTTCTGTTATTATAGAAGATTCAAGTATGTTTTGTAATGATTTTATTTAGCCTATATGGCTGCACAAACTCATGTAATTAGATTTTGTTGAAGTTGTGAAATTGTGTTGCAAGTTAAATAAAGAAGATTAATTATGTTGTTACAATTTTTTTCCTCATGTTTGATGTTGCATAAGATTTTTTTGTGAGTTTTTGAATAAGGGTTGGATGCCCCTACATCAGAACCACATCTGTACAAACCACAAAATCCCCAGTACGATCAAGAAATGCTAAAATAGGTGCACTAGTCAACCTCTCCTTAAGAATCTTAAAAGTTTCCTAGCACTGCTCTGACCAAATAAACTTCTTCCTTTTCCTCTGAAGAGAAGTGATGGGGTGGGATATCCTCAAAAAACCTTATAAAAATTGCCAGTAATAACCCACGAAACCCATGAAACTATGAACCTCTGCAACATTAGTGGGTGCAAGCCAATCAATAATAGCTTGGATCTTTGAAGGATCCACAAAAATGACTTCACCAAAATAAACATGACCCAAATACTTCACCTCTGTCTAGAAGAACTCACATTTTTCCACATTTTCATACAACTGGTTCTCCCTCAAACATTGTAGCACCTGACACAAATGCTCCTCATGCTCCTCTACAGTCCTTGAATAGATCAAAATTTCATCCATAAATACCAAAAAAAACCTATCTAGGTAAGTACGAAACACACCATTCATCAAACTCATGAAAACAGACGGTGCATTCGTTAACCCGAATGACACAACTCTGAACTCATAGTGTCTGTAATGAGTACAAAATGTGGTCTTATGGATGTTTTCCTCGAAGATGTGTAACTGATGATAACCTGACTTAAGATCAATCTTTGAGAATACCCTAGCACCCTTGATCTAGTCAAAGAGATTGTCAATCCTTAGCAATGGATACATGTTCCTCACCATCACCTTATTCAACTGTCAATAATCAATGCACAATCAAAGGGATCCATCCTTCTTCTTCACAAAAATCGCTGGTGCTCCCCAAGGAGAGACACTAGGATGAATAAACCCCTTCACCAACAACTCCTCAAGCTGCAACCAAAGCTCCTTTAGCTCCTGAGTGGTTATCCGGTATGGGGCTTGTGAGATAGGTTGAACTCTAGGTACAAGATCAATCTTAAAATCGATGTCTCGCTTAGGTGGCATCCTTAGAATCTTGTTAGGAAAGACATCAACATACTACCTTAGAATAAGGTGACTATCAAGAGATACCTCTTGGTTCTACCCTAACTCTAAATCATTAACAGACACCACAAACAACTGACATCCCTAACACATACACCTCAATTATATAACAAAGATCATGTGCAAGAAAATAGGCCTTTGAACACCAAGTACCTCAACCTCACTGCCAGAATCATCTACACACTACACTGACTTATGAGACATTCTATGACTGCTCTATGAGTCTCTAACGAATCCATGCCCAATACAATATTGTAAGGCCCAAGGAGTATAATACGAAGGTCTACTATGGTGCGAAGAGATCCAATTCTCAAACCACAACTATGAACGAGAGACTCAGCTGTGACCTTAGCACCAAAAGCTAATTCGACCTACCACCTATCGTCCTGCTTCATTGCCACTAGTCCACATCGCGCTACTATGGAAGGAGAAATAAAGGAATTTGAAGCACCTGAATCAAAGATAATAGAGACTCTACTGCCTTGTAACACACTTGAAGTCTCAACCACTGTACCTTGATGCTTGGCCTGGCAATTATCAATCGTTGCAAATACTTTGTGTGATCTTCCTGCATCTCCTACTATCGCCTCTGAAACCACCGGTCTCTGAATAAATCCAGATGTGCACTTCTGAGGACACTGTCTAGCAATGTGACCTTGCTGACCATAAGAGAAGCACCTTGTACCTCTACCACCTGGAGGTGCACTAGAATGCTGAAAATTGCCTCTGCCAGCTGTAGACTATGAAATCTGAGCCAACTGATCACGACGGTAATGCTGTACACTCTGCCAACTCTAATTTTTTCTAGATTGAAATCTATCACCCTATCGAGACTGGGAGTTCTTATGTTTTGACTGTGAGTGTTGCTGCTACTGCTGACCACCCTTAGTGGGTGCATAGTGACTCCTAGAAGGACCTGCTAACTGAGTCTGGCCACCTCGAGAACTGAAACCTACTAGAGGTGCACTACCAATCTGCACACCTGTATGACCACCTAAAGCCATGGCTAAATTCTCCTTTACTATCCAAGCCTTCTCTATAGCTACCTCCATGGTTTTTGGTTCAAACACACGAACAAATGTGCCCTTATGAGGACACTGTATAGCAATGTGACCCTGCTGACCATAAGAGAAGCACCCTGTACCTCTACTGAAACCTCTACCATGTGGAGGTACACTAGACTGTTGAAAACTAACTTTGCCAGCTGTAGACTATGAACTCTGAGCCGACTGATTAGGATGATAATGCTGGGCTCTCTGCCAACTCCAATTTTTTCTAGACTGAAATCTATCACCCTATCGAGACTGAGAGTTCTTATGTTTTGATTATGAGTGCTGCTGCTATTGCTGACCACCCTTAGTGAGTGCATGGCGACTCCTAGAAGGACCTATTGACTAAGTCTGGCCACCTCAAGAACTGAAACCCGCTGGAGGTGCACTACCAATCTGCACACTTGTATGACCACCTAAAGCCATGGCCAAATTCTCCTCTACTATTCGAGCCTTCTCTATAGATACCTCCATGGTTTTTGGCTCAAACAAATGAACACCCCTACTAATACAGGCATTCAATCCCCTGATAAAGTGTTGTACTAACATACCTTCATCATCACCTATGCCAACATACTACTTAAGCTCATAAAATATCTGCTCATATTACTCAACTACATCGTCATTTGCCTCAGCTCATGGAACTCATCTATATGACGCTGCCGCCAATGATCAGACAAGAACTGAGCTCTAAATCTCTTTAAGAAAATCTCCCATGAGACTGAATCTATATCCAAATAGAGCTTCTACTCCTCCAAATTTCACCACATGGAAGCAAAACCTCAGAGGTGCATGATAGCACACCTAGCCTTAGTGTTGATACCATATGTATGCATAGTGAAACACCTATTCAAATCAATTAACCATGTCTAAGCCTCCAAACCACTACCAGTCCCATGAAAAGTAGGAGGACAAGATCTCAAAAGACCCCTCATGTGTCCAAATAAAATTACCTCCTACTCTACGGTAACCTCTTTTCTCTTGGGAGACCTCTCCCTCTCTCTAACCACCAATTGTTCACCCTCCTGTCTTAGACCAAGATGAGAAAGAACCTCCTCAAGTAAGTGACACAACTGTGCACCCTCCAATCTTGGCTGATATAGATTTTGATCTCCACCTCCCTGATTATTTTGGGAACTCTGTTGTTCCTCACGATCAGACTCATGGGAACTCTAAGGAGGAGAGTCCTGGCGATTAGCCCCACGACCAACACCACAACCTCTACCGCGTCCCCAACCTTGACCCCAACCTCTAGGCATGATCCTACACAGACACCACCAAGGACAAGTTCAGGGTGTTAGACAAGGTCAACAAGGGAAAACGTAAACTTCAAAATTCTACACTACTAAGACAACCTAATGGGCTCTTGTATATACCCAAAGTACCCAGTGTAAAAATTTGGGCTCTAATACCATGCGTAACACCTCACCACAGGATCCTAGAGGGAAACACACTAACGACACATAAAAATGGTACCATTTTTTTTGAAGTATAAACATATTAAAGATTACATATGAACAATAAGTCGTATTCTAACCTAAGTCCTCTAAGGTTCATGAATATGCTACTAGAATCCCATAAACCATATTGACAAGAATTAAAATTCATAGCATTAAACCATACCAAATAACAATATGAGTTATCCATATCATGTCACTAATAATGTATTATAAAATTCATCTAGTTAACTAACATATGCAATAGTCATCATCATATGATCCATTACAAAAGAGAGTCTAACATTGAATTTGCAAGAGATTATAACAATAATGGTAAACATATCTAAATTTACATAAAGTTAAATAATACCACCTCAAACCGCATTCAAATATCATGACACACTAAGAAATTCCTAAAGATAAGATATCCTAAGAAGTGACTTCTCAAGATACCTAAACCCTAAGAAGTCACTCCTCAAGATATCAAATCTTGAGTACTTCTCAATTCCAATGATGCCCTCAAGGTTCACTGATAACATTACTCATTATAATTAAAACATATATCTCTAAATCCTAATGTCAGAAGTAACATCATTAATCATAACAAGTCATCCATAGCTACCATTCAAATCAATTTCATTAGCTTTATCAATTACAATAGAAAGTTCCACAATAAGTTACAATGTTATATCTTTACATCATGAATAGAAGTATCTCCTTGAACACATGTGAGGAGAGTACATTAGAAGTATAATACATGATACAAGGGATTAATGATACAATACAAATACATAAAATTCAATCCACAAGAACAAAGACATGTGCAAAAGTCTTCAAATCCAAGAGTAGTCACCACGAACACGAACAAGAAAGGAAACCCAATGGAGTACAATGCACATTCCACCCGGCTATGTGGAACCCTAAGGTCCACCCCCCGTGCTAGGAGATAGAAAAGGATCCCACCATCATAATGACAATAAAGTGACAATTCACTGACAAAACAAGACTATAAGGGATTCCAACCAGTAAAGGACAACATAACACAACACAATAGTAACACTGCTTCCAAAGGGACTCACAAACATAAAACGGAAATACAAGTCAAGGCGATGCAAGGTTGTAGTAGGGGAGAGTGTCATCGCATGGTCCTAGGATGGATTGTCTTGACAGTCTTTCTCTAGACGCCATCCCCCATCTATGGTTGTCCTAACAGTCTCACATTCGATGTCGGCCCCATAGGGTGACACATGCATGACCAATTATCCTTTCATGGGGAAAAGGAAATTGGTCATGACGACCAGGCCTTCTCCGCCCATCCTTAGCCTGAATAAGGGCTACAGGCATGGGTGAGGCATCCAATTATCTTAGTTTAAGTGAAATTCTACCCAACACCCTAGTTAATTAATTAGGTTATCACTTGATTAGAAAACTCCCACATGGGTTGTCCTACACGCCACTTTGTGCGCTGACCCCCATTGAGAGCCACTCCCCCTTCTACAACTAGGAAACCAATAAAATCAAAAGCAAGGCCAACTTGCACAATCACAAAAAACCTCACTAACATAACAATGAGGCAAGGCATAGCTCTTCCTGCACATAAGTTCCAACCACATTGGTGAATACATTGTGCAAGGGTAGTGAAACATGTGCACTCATTCAATACATAAACAACCATCTCAAAAAGAACAATTGGTTGTCGCCCATAAAATTATATAAAAGTCACGACAAATCCTAACCCGGGAATTGGACATTCCAGCAGGTGACTAACATCTTCTCATGGTTGTTCATTTATTTCTCAAACCAAGGAACATATACTTGAAATGGAGTGACACTGTATGTGCACTAAGAGCTGATTTTAGCCATAACCTATTAGAAATAAATGCTGGAAAGGAATTCTAACTTTGAAGCAGGAACGTGAAACAAAGTCTTACTAACTTAAGCGTTACTTAACTAAAGCAAGAATCGTAATAACCATTACTGGGAAACAAACCATGAACTAGCCTTATGCTGCAGGAACAGACACATAGATGGATTCGTTATGCTGCATGAACAGTTTAAGACTGAGTTTGCATTAAAACTTATTGGAATGAAATTCTAACAGATAAACAAAAGGAAGTAAACAACTAACTATAGATACTTACTAAGTGGGCCCCCTTAGCAAGCATCAACCAATTTAAACAAGAGTTGAACTCAAAACGTCATTGGATTTTTATTCATGAACTCAAAATCACATACATGGTTGTTCTGCTTGTAAGAAAACTTTAACACAAAGCTCTGCTTTTCATTATAACAATAACCTTAATACACTCTGTTCCATCTCTACTCTCTAGTCTAATTCTCTTCTCTATCATCTCGTTCACTCACGCAGGAGGAACATTTATTTAAAGAGAAACAACTAACTAACTAACTAACAGAGAAAGATGTGGATATAAATGCCGCTTGAGACTAAGGAACAGATTTCATAAATGCAAGTCTATCTGCTCAACAGATTCAAAGGAAATCTAGAGCTCCACTCTTCCTAGATTGATGATCCATTTGGTTTCTTCCCAATGACCCGGACAAAGAATCCTCACTTGAAACGACTCCTTCGATGGTGTGCTGGAAACGGCTTTTTCCGCAAGGCCATGTTTTGTTGTGCATTGACTCATTCATACCAACTTTAACAACCTATAGAACACATGGCAATAGAGGAAAAAGAAGGCATGCACTCATAATAGCACGATACTCCTCATTAATCACACGCATCAGATTCATCTTACTTATCCAAAAACTACATATATCGGATCAGTCAATTGGGAGGTCAAAACAAGGTAATGATCATAGACATACTAAGATATTTAGGCTACAAGAATATAGGAATGCTTTCCATAGAATACTACCCATTAACATGAAAAGTTTATAACCACAGAGTTTAAAACATCCATAAAAGAGAGCAAGGGCTTTTAAAACTTATAACATGATATCCAAATTATAAACATATTCTGGGCTCATCATTTGCCCCCTACTTTAGCTAATGCTAGTCCTCCAGCATTAATCTTCCTAGTTGTGTCCCTGAAATCTGTAGGAGTCACATGGCCCTGTAGTGCAGTCCCAAACCTGTAGTAGAAACCCCTGCAATTCTGCCATCTTTCATATCTGCGAGCTTCTGTGTCTTCATTGATATCCGTGGCCTGATAAGGATACAATGGCCACATCAAAGCAGGAGGTCTAAATGTCAGTGGCAACCACAATTCAAATCTTTCCTGAAGACCTAACTGCATATATCTTTCTGATCTCCTGACGAGTACTCTTAAATTCAAGGGACTATGGGGCTCAGACTTTCTTAAACCAACTATTAGCTTTTCCCATCTTGTTTTACTTCTGGAAGTTGAAAGCTTCCAGAACGAATATGGTTGGCTTTTAAACTTGTCATAAACCTGTTTCCTAAGATCAAATATCCTTATCCTTGCTGCAGGATCATAAAATCCATATGCAACAGAAAACTAGGCCCTCATAAATGTTTGGGGGTCTGAGCTTTCTGATCTAAGGGGAATAGGTTCTTTCCGCTCAGCTTCCTCATAGTCCTCAAATTGTTTCCCATAATTAATTTCATTTTCCGCCCAGGACATAAGTGATCTTAAATGTATGTCACCTATAAAAAGAAGTGGATTCCATTCAGTTTCACAAGGGATTAATAAACCATGTAAATAAAATTCACACATAGAATTCCTTAGCCAGTTAGGTGCTATTTGATAAGCATCATAGAATTCTTTAGCAGAATTAGGAACAAGGTCAAGGTTTTTAGAAATCCTCATTAACTGGAACCACAGAAATTGCTCTTTGAGGCACATTGCATATACTCTGGGTGGTGGCCTACATTCCATGATTTGCCCTGCCACCTTCATCATTTCATTCATCTTTTCCTTCACCTCCTAGATTTTCTATTTCTGATTTTCAATCTCTTTCTTTAACTTCTTCTTTTCTTCCTCCCACAGACTCTGCTACATTTGAGTTTTAGCCAGATGGTGGAAACTCAAGGTCTGAAGTGTCACAGGTCTCCAAGTTATCTGAAAGTATTCTAAGTATTCGATTAGCAATGTTCTTTTATACACAACCAATGCCTGGCATGTTTCTGAGGGCAATGGAATTGCATTGGATGTCTTAGGCTGCTCAAATCACTCTTGTTCTTGCTGCAGGACAAACTCATGTTGTTAGTCAGGAGGGAACTGTGTTTCCTCAAAAATTCTTTCAACTGTATCAACCAAGTCATCAAGACTCGGCATTCTCCCTTCATTATTACAAACTTGTTGTTCTTCCCCAACTACTTTTGTTTCATCTTGTATATCATTAGGAATTTCTGAGGGGCTGAGTAGAAAATTCTCAGATATACTCTGAGAATTTTCATGAATGAGTTCCTCAGATTCCTCTGAAATGACTATTATTTCAGGCCGGGCATAAGAGGTTGGGGTAGTTTGACTTCATTTTCTTGTTGAATTTCTCCTAGGTAATGTAGTTGATGAAGGAGGTTTATTTGTAGCTTTTCTCTTCCCAGCTTGCTTGGGGGTTTGAAAATCAGTAGGAGAGGATGATGAAACTGTGGTGACATCAGGTGTTGCTGCAGGAAAAATCCAGGTAGCTCATTTTTGCTTCTTCATTTGAGGGTTTTCTTCTGGGGTATGCCCAGCGCTAGATGGTTCGCCTGTCTTTGTTTTCCCTTTTTCATTCCTTATAGAAGACCTGGTTTTAACTTGGGTAGAGGGCTAAGTTCTAGCAGCTGGAAGACTAGGTGCTACAGGAGAAATAGGGGATTCTTGCTTAGCTTCTTTACTCGAAGACTCTATTGTCTTTCTCTTTTTCTTGGGTTGTGCAGGCATTGTTCTAGGAGGTTTAGGAGGCTGCAGTCCTTTTTGGGCAACAAATTCTTGCCAGGAAAGAGGTGATACGTCCCTCAGGGAATGCTCAATCAGTAGTTTAATAAGGGCATGATGGGAGATGAAATTGTCTTTTCCTTTTTGAGTTTCACAGGCACTACGCTCCAAAAGATTTAACAAGAAATTCGGGACGTTGATAGCTAACCCGTGCCTTATATGACTTAACAATTTAAAATGGTAGGAATGCAAATAAGAAAAGCGTCCTTCACAAGTTAAATACCTGATTATAAAGGAGACATATTCCGAATATGGATAAGGCAGTGACACCCTTTTGCACCCTTGCTTTGAAACCTCCAAGGGTCCATCAATTGGCAATGTGAATTCTGCCCTGGCACAGATGACATCCCTTCCTAAAAGAAAGTTTTCTCCAGCTGCAAGAAGCCCTATTATCTTAGCAATCCGTTCCTCAGTGACTACTACTACTAAACCCCATACTGTAGCCTCTCCCTCAGAAAGAGTTCTTAAAAATTCACCAGCAGCTTCCTTATCAAAGGAATCGATACTCAAAAAGTAATTCAACCATCCGCACATACTAAATTCCTAAACTATTTGAGGGTCTTGTGTTAAGGCTTCATGAGCCGTTGGTTCATGTCATACTAGCTGACCACCCATATTCACAACCATTTCTGCTAAAACCCTGAATCTCAACCTCTTCTGAATATTTAAAAAACACTTTTCTCTGCTCTGCTTCTTTCTTTCGGCTTCTTTACCCTTTTACTTTACCAAAAATGATATAAAAGACAATTGCATGCAATGATTTTTAGGAACTACTTAATTAAGCAGTTAACTTGCTGATCTAGGAAAAGCATGCATTCATTTGGCGGCATGTATGATAAAAATTGTCTTTACTAGATGTGGCAATAGCAGAAGGAAAGAATTTGAAACAAATAATCTCCGCCCCCTACTTAAGATTTGACATGTGTCCACACATGTGTGAAAGGATAGGTGAGGAATTGGCAGTAATGACTGATAGACATATTGTAATAAATGAATAAATAAAATGAATGAATGATGTGACAAATAAAAAGAATATCGCGTACCTTGTAATTAATGCCCGCGGATGTTGGGAGATATCATAGCACAACTGAAAATGACTGCTTGAAAAAAACCCATAAATGAAGGTGGTACGACAGATGGATAACGTGGATGGGTGACATAGAAAAGAAAAATGGAATGAGTGAATGATGGTGATGGATGGTGATGGAGAAAGTGGCTTTCGTAAAAAAGAAAACCTTTATTATGGACGTACAACATACTTCAAAGAGATGTTGCACGAGGAAGACCGAAGCCTTTTGCTGCATGAAGGTCAGTGGCTACAAGGGAAACAAACTGTTTTATAAATTTTTCTTTTGATGCAGGCTTATGGTATAACCGAAGATGGTGTCCATTAACCAACAGTTTGAATTGAACAGGATCGATTGTTGCCAACTGAACCGAACCATTATCAAATACATTTTCAATTTCATACAGACCAAGCCATCTTGTTGTAAGCTTACCTTGATTCTCTGTATACCTGGAGTCATAAAGTAGGGCCCAATCACCAACGGAGAAATGCTTTGTGTAGATATTGTGGTCATACCATTTCTTCCTTTGCTACTGTATTGCTTTTGTATGCTGTAGGGCAGCCTTCCGCATTTCATCTAATGCATTCAACTGGAGGAGGCGTTCCTTTTGAGCTTCAGAAAGATCAATGTGTAATTGAAGAGCAGTCCTCAAAGTATTATGTTCAAACTCAATTGGCAACATGGAAATTTTTCCATAAAGTAACTCAAAAGGGGTAAACCCTGTAATTATTTTCCATGTTGTTCTATAAGCCTAGACTGCTTCTGGAAGACGACTGCTCCAGTCTTTCTTGTGTAACTGGACTATTTTTGTAAGGATGGCCTCCAGTTCTCTATTGGTTACCTCTGCCTGACCATTGGGTTGTGGGTGATAAGGGCTTGATTTTCTGTGTCTGATCTTATAGTCATTCATTAATGCAGTGATCAGGTTTGAAGTGAATTGAGCTTCCTGATCAGTAACAAGTTCTCTCGGGACTCCAAATCTAGTAAAAATTTGTTCATGAAGGAACTCAACTACCTTGTTGTCACGTGCATGTGTCATTGCCTTCACTTCCACCCATTTTGTCACATAATCAGTGCAAACTAATATGTAGGATTTTCCATTGGATGGAGGATCAATTGGCCTAACAAAATCCATTCCCCACTTATCAAAGGGAGTAACCACCACTTGTGGATACAAGGGCATTTCATCAGACTTCGTTGGTCTCCCCATTCTTTGACATCTGTCACATTTCCTTGTGTAGGCCACAACATCGTTGTGTAGTGTGGGCCAATAGTACCCTGTATTAAGCACTTTCATTGATGTTCTTTTAGATGAAAAGTGCCCACCACATGGCTCATCATGACAAGCATGTAGAATGTCATATGTCTCATCTTCTCTGACACACCTTCGCATGACTTGGTCAGGCCCTGTATAAAACAAGCATTTTGCAATCCATGAAAAGATAAAAAATTTCTTAATCAACAGCCTCCTGTCCTTTAGTGAGAAGTGAGCTGGTATTTTGCTGGCTGCTAAGTAATTTGCAATATCTGCATACCATGGAGTTCTAGTAGCAATAGAAAACAGATTTTCATCAAGAAAACTATCATCAATTATTTCAGATGTGGCAGGTGTAGCTATTTGAAGTCTTGACAAGAAATCAGCCACCACATTTGTCTTGCCTGGTTTGTTGATAACTGTGATATCAAATTCTTGCAACAATAGTAGCCACCTTGCTAATCTACTAGATATGACAGGTTTATTCATAAGGTATCTTATTGCTGCATGGTCTGTATGAACAAATATTTGCTAACCAGTGACATAATGCTGAAACTTGTTCAGAGCATACACAATTGCTAGCAATTCTTTTTCTGTAATAGTATAGTTTAATTCTGGTCCTTGAAGATTTTTGCTGATGAAATAGATGACATGCTCTATGGAATTCTCCTTCTATCCTAACACTGCCCCTATGGCATAATCAGAAGCATCAGTGTGTATATAAAAGGGCAAACTCCACTTCGGTCCTTGAAGAACAGGTGCTTTAGTAAGTAAGTTCTTAAGCTGTAGGAAAGATTTGTCACAGGCCTCAGTCCAATGAAATTCAAAATCCTTAGTCAGCAAGGCATACAATGGACTGGCTATTTTGCTGAAATCTTTGATGAACCTTCTATAATATCCAGCATGTCGTAAGAAGCTTCTAACATCCTTTTGTTTCAAAGGTGGTGGCAAGGTTAGAATAACTTCTATTTTTGCAGGATCAACCTGAATTCTAGCTGGAGAGATATGATGGCCTAAAACAATTCCCTCTTGCATCATCATAAAACACTTCTCACTATTTAAAGACAAATTATGCTCCTTACATCTTTTATAAACTTTTCCCAAATTTGATAATGCTTCTTCATAAGTTACTCCATAAGTGGTGAAGTCATCCATGTAGATCTCCATAGAATCATGAGAAATGTTAGCAAAAATACTAATCACCGCCCTTTGAAATGTTACAGGGGCGTTACATAGGCCAAAAGGTAGGACAGAGTAAGCAAAAATCCCCCATGGACAAGTAAAGGTTGTTTTATCCTGATCCCCAAGGGCAATTTTAATTTGATTATACCCACTATATCCATCTAAAAATGAAAAATACTTTTTACCAGACAATGAGTCTAATACTTGATTAATAAATGGCAGTAGAAAGTGATCCTTTTTAGTTGCAGTATTCAGCTCCCTGTAATCTACACAAACTCGCCACTTCCCACCTTTTTTATGAACAATCACCAATGGAGATACCCATTGACTGTCTGAAATAGGGTAGATGAAACCAGCATCAAGTAATTTTTGGAGCTCATTTTTAACTATTTCCCTTAGTGCTGGGTTTATCCTTCTTTGAGGCTGCCTAATAGGTGAACAATCTCCTTGATGTAGATCCTATGAGTACAAAGTTGAGGATCTATTCCCTTCATATCCCCATAGTCCCATGCAAAAGCATTGTGTTGATCTTGCAACATTGTGACCAGGGAAGTTTGTTGAGCTTTAGGTAGTTGATTGTTGATATTCAGATAATGGCCTAGAGACAACTCAATTTGTTTGATGAGATCATTCATGGAATCAACTGGAAAAGGTGGTGTCTGTATTTCTTGTGGGAGAAAATGTTGATAAACTGCAGGGATTTTAAATGGTAGGCTCTCAGGACTCAGTTACTGTAGGAAAGATTGCTGAGGACAATTATTGGGTTTAGATGGGTTACTCATATCAGAATTTGACTGCAAAATTTGGAAAAGCATGTCATCTTCATTCTGAAGTTTGGAAAATGGATTATTTTGTAGCATCATTAACTAGGCCAATGAGTTGACATCTTATGTTTCTTCTCCTAAGTTTGGCCAAATTGGTTTAGACAAGTCTGGCTGAGGCTGGGTAGGCAGGTATAAAGCCAATTTCTTTGTTGACTGACCATCAGAGATTGTCATGTCTCCAGAATGACATCCTATAAAGGCATCATCTGTGGCTAACCATGGTCTACCTAGGATGATAGGATATCCCCCCAAAGTTGTCTTAGTGAACAATATGGTAAAATCAGCGGGGTATTTCCATGATTCCAGATTGATAATTATATCTTCCACCAGGCCGTCAGGTGTTACAATGGAACTGTTAGCAAGCTGCAAGATGGTGGGTGTAGACCTAATGGTTAGGATATTCAAATACTCCATAGTATGCTTGGTCATTACATTAATGGCTGCACCTAGGTCAATCAAAACATTCTTTACCATCTAACCATTAATATTGACTTGTACCATAGGACTTCCAGGGTTAGCATATTTTGGCATGACTACCTTCCCTAACATAATATCTGCCAATTTTTCAAGAACATGGATAGTTTGGGGATCCTTTTTCTTTCTTCCAAGTTTCTTCAAAAAATCCTCCTTAATGGCTTTTCCATAAATTGGGACATCTTTTATGGCTTGAAAGAGGGGAATTTGGATATGTACATTCTTTAGCTGATCCAAAATATCAAAGGTAGGCTCTTCCATGGATATGGGTGTAGTGTCTTGCAATCTCTAAGGAAAATGTGGTTTTACTGGATACCACAGGACAGACTCCTTAAAGGTATTTTCTGATATAGGTATCTGTTCTGCAAGACCGGTTAGTTTTTCAGCAGAGGGAGGATCTTGTATTTCAGTAATTACTGGTGGCTGTGGAGTAGGTAGGGTGGTTCCAGACCTGAGATGGATATCATTAATATTCAGGGCATAGGTTGGATACTGATTAGCTTCTGCAAAATACATAGGTTGTTGTTGTTGCTGCTTATTATTAGGATTTGGTAATGGTTGAGTAGGCATAGGGGTTGGTTTTGGAGGGCCAGTATTTGTAGGAGATGCAGCAGGAGGTGGCATAAGAGCCGGAGGCTGCTGTTGCTGTAGCTGCAAGAATCTAGGGGATTGGTTCTGCCATTGTTGAGAGCTTCTCCACTGAGGATTCTGCTGCCAGTTACCTTGAGGTGGAGCCCATTGTCCTTGTGAGTGCTGCCAACCTCCTTGAGGAGATTGCCATTATGAATTTGGATAGCTAGGCCATTGTGGCTGAGAGGTATTCCATGATGGTGATGGGCCATATGTAGGTTTCCATTGGTTACTATAATTAGAGTAAGGATTACCAAAAGTTAGAGGGTCTTGAGGCACACCTTGTCTTTGAGCCCATGGATGCCTTTGTGCAACGTAGAATACTTGGTCATCATCACCTTCTACTGCCTTAAAGTCAGTAGGTAACTGCTTAGCCTCCATATTAGCCACCATCTTACATCTGCAGTCACGCTTCTTTTGTCGACAATGTGGACAGAACTCGGCCAAGATTGCTTCAGCTTCCTCGTGTTTCTTTTGAGCTTGCATTGTATCCAGCTGTGTAGCCATATTATTTATGATATCATGCTTGAAATTAGACAGCAAATTTGAAATCTCCATCCGTGAAACTCCATTATTATAAGATTTTCCCATTGTGGCCTGATGACCTCTTCCCTTCTTGACACTTGCTCGAGAGTAATTGCAGCATATGCCCTTAATATCATCCCAAGGCACTTGGGTTATATCTCCACCTCCCATTAGATCTAGAGCATGAATATATGAATCATTGATTCCCCTCAGAAAAAGTAATTTCTGAGATTCTTTATTGAGAGTATGGTCCGAATTCTTCTTCAAGGAAAACAAAAACCTTGAGACATAGTCTTCCAAGCTTTCATCCTCCTTCTGCTGAATTCGAAATATATCATCACCCTTATTACCACTCTTGCAATATTCCTTATATTTCTCAAGAAACTTAGTTTGTATGAGTGCCCAACTATCAACAACATTCCTCCCCAAACTCATGAACCATCTTAAAGCACCCTCCTTCAAAGTAGCAGGAAACAACTTCAGCTTATGAGCATCTATGGTATAATCATAACTTCGACAGAGGATGTTGAACTCAAACAAGAAAGTGTCTGGGTCCTCAGTAACTAGTCCATAGAACCTGGGAAGTAATGAAGAAGGAATATTTTTGAGGTTATCATTATCTTGTTGGGCAATAATAGGGAATTCAAAAGCAGGAGGTCGATTAGGTAGATTTTGTGCCATATCTGCTTGATGAAGTATCAGAGCAAATGGATTTTCCTAGGGTTCTTCGTCAGCAAGGTCAAAGGGAAATTTAGCAAGTGGGTCTTCAGCAAATGGATTGATATCTTGGTTTCCTTCTTCCTCAAATAGATTGTAAGTTGGTTCAAAATCATTATCAGTGAAGGAAGGGTTTGGTAAGAATATCCCTAGAGCGTCTCTTCTTCTATGCATGTAACAGACTCAACTAAAAATTAAAGGTTTTGAAAATTCCAGAGTAAATACACTAAGCTACTGCTAACAGTGACTATGATAGGTTCTTAGCTTGACACCATCCCCGACAACGACACCAAAAATGGTTGTCGCCCACAAAAGGATATAAAAGTCACGACAAATCCTAACCTGGGAATTGGACATTCCAACAGGTGACTAACATCTTCTCATGGTCGTTCATTTATTTGTCAAACCAGGGAACATATACTTGAAATGGAGTAGCACTGTATGTGCACTAAGAACCGATTTTAGCCACAACCTATTAGAAATAAATGTTGGAAAAGAATTCTAACTCTGATGCAGGAACGTGAAACAAAGTCTTACTAACTTAAGCATTACTTAACTAAAGTAGGAATTGTAATAACCATTACTGGGAAACAAACCATGAACTGGCCTTATGCTGTAGGAACAGACACAGGGATGGATTCCTTATGCTGCAGGAATAGTTTAAGATTGAGTTTGCATTAAAACTTACTGGAATGAAATTCTAATAGATAAACAACAGGAAGTAAATAGTCAACTACAGATACTTACTAAGTGGGCCCCCTTAGCAAGCATCAACCAATTTAAACAAGAGCTGAACTCAAAACGTCATTGGCTTTTTATTCATGAACTCGAAATCACATACATGACTGTTTTGCTTGTAAGAAAACTTTAACACAAAGCTCTGCTTTTCATTATAACAGTAACCTTAATACACTTTGTTCTATCTCTACTGTCTAGTCGAATTCTCTTATCATCTCGTTCACTCATGCAGGAGGAACATTTATTTAAAGAGAAACAACTAACTAGCTAACTAACATAGAAAGATGCGGATATAAATGCCGCTTGAGATTGAGGAACATATTTCATAAATGCAAGTCTATCTACTCAACAGATTCAGAGGAAATCTAGAACTCCACTCTTCCTAGATTGATGATCCATTTGGTTTCTTCCCAATGACCCGGACAAAGAATCCTCACTTGAAACGACTCCTTTGATGGTGTGCTGGAAATGAATTTTTTCGCAAGACTGTGTTTTGCTGTGCATTGACTCGTTCATACCAACTTTAACAACCTGTAGAACACATGGCAATAGAGGCAAACGAAGGCATGCACTCATAATAGCACGATACTCCTCATTAATCACACGCATCAGATTCATCTTACTTATCCAAAAACTACATATATTGTATCAGTCAATTGGGAGGTCAAAACAAGGTAATGATCATAGACATACTAAGATATTTAGGCTGCAAGAATATAGGAATGCTTGCCATAGAATACTACCCATTAACATGAAAAGTTTATAACCACAGAGTTTAAAACATCCATAAAAGAGAGCAAGCGCTTTTAAAACTTATAACATGATATCCAAATTATAAACATATACTGGGCTCATCAACAATCATAGAATCATCAAGTAAGAAACCTCCCCCTAGCCTTTGGAAGTCAACTTAGTGACTTGCAAAACTGGTTCCCACAACTAAACCATAACCAGGATAATTCTATTATTTTAAAGATCCACTCAAAACATCATACAAGGAACCATACTCATACTAACTATAGAACACATTGATTCCACAATCACTTTGGTTCATAATTCTATTTGACATGGTAGATTTATAATTTAACTCTAAATTCATAATTAAAGAGCTAAGTTTACCCTTTCAAGTTTCAACTCATTATACAATTTAACTCAACAATAATATGAACCCCTTATTAATTTTAAAGTATTCCCATCAATTCCCAATTATGTGTAAAACAATTTCTTCATTTTAAATATCCTATTTACAAAACTCATGTAATCTATTAATCATCACAACCAATAAGATTCTTTTGCAACAACCAAATACACATACGTGTGTACATATATTTATACATAAGTATGAATATATATATGTATAACATAAAAGTAGAATTTTGATTTCTAAACATAGATTATACTATGCTTCATTTACGAGAACACCTATTCAAATATATTATATATATATATTATACTTGAATAAACTTACAATAACGTAATTTACATATTGTTGTTCTCATTGAAACTTTTGAAAGTAACCATAAAATAAGAATACGAGTCGATATGTATATATCATATCGATTATCTATAAAACCAGAGTTCGGTGGTGTGCATCTGGGAAACACAAGACTTGTAAAAATCAACCAATAAAACTGAGAAATTTGAATACCATGCAACATATATAAAATACAATAAGTGTTCCCATGTGTTGTCATTAACAACGACTCAAGGCTCACTGCAAAATGCATTCGATGGATTGATTCCAAATCGAACTGTATAATACAGTCGATGCCATGAATCCAGGCCGCGCTCCCAAGGAATAGATTATTATCTAATACTTTCAGGCAAACGAAATTCAAGTATATTTGACTATATAATTATTACGACATACCTACGCCTGTAGTAAATGGAAATGAAATCCAAAGGGTGAAGGAATCGAAACCACAAAAGCGAAAATGATAGGATTGTTAACAGAATGCCAAAGAAGGTGTTGATTGAAAGAATGCAATTATACAGAAGGTGCAAACTTAGTTTAGTGGAGAGTTTTTTTGAAACTTTCAAGAAAATGCAATCTTCAAGTAAAATTATGGGAAATGTAAACCAAAACACAACGAATTGGCTATGTGAATGGAAACAACATGAAATTTCCAGAGAGATCACATACAAATAATTTGGGAGGCTCACAAAAAATGCAATGGTTGCTGGCATATACAAAATGGGTTAATCTAAAACTTTAGGGAATCAACAACTAGTAATTTACATAATACACACAATTTTTTTACAGAGATATCCTCAGAAGATCTTTCAGAAATCATCTTTTTATAATTATTTCAATATCAAAACATACAAAGGCATAATCAAGAAGCAGTGGAACCTGGATAAAATAATTCAGCTGATTGAAGATTGATGCGAAGCTTGCTACTTCTAAATTGCAACTTCAAAGCCCTTCAAAATTTCCACTACACTGTAAAGCCCCCAATTCCTGAGCTGGAAAACCCCCAAGAAAAGCTATCAAGAAGCAAAAAATATTCATGGTAGAGAAAACAAATTAGTTTTTCAGAATAACAAAAAGCCCCTTTTCTTTAGCAATCAATTAATTTATTAACCACACTCCTCTGTCAGTTGCTGCATGCAACTCTTTTAATTTAATTATTTTATTTAATTTCTCCTCCATATTTTCTACCACTTCTCCCAAATAGTTATTTATAAACAATCTTATTTATGTGCACATAAAAATCAACTTAATATATTTTATTTATCAATTTAATCTTTCATTTAAATTTTATTTGTCTAATATCACAATTTAATAAATATTTATTTAAATATTTCATTTTAAACCATAAATTTCAATTTATTAAAATCAAATAAATACTTTAATAATATTTTATTTAATTAATACTTCAATTATATATATACACTTTTATTTAACTATTCCAAAGCCTTTTAAAATCCAATGATCTCTATTTTAATGAAATAATCAAACAAAGGCACAATCATGTACATCACTCAAATGAACTTACTGTCACACAATACCTGGCCGTAAAGCGAAAAAAGAAAGAAAAACGACAAGAACAATGACAAGATGACCAAGACTGACCACACAATAGGAAATGATAAACATACACTCATCCTTGTTAAGGATGATGGCTCAACGTGGGGAACTTGATGCTATCTCCGAATCAACAAAATCCATTGGGATTAAGGCACGCTCAAACCTGGAAATTCAGGTAGAGTCAATGCCTGGTACCTACAACCTGCAGCAAACCACATGGTTAAACATTTATATAGACAAACAAGCAAACACACCGTGAAGGGAAAATCACAACGTCACAGGGCACTTGCAGGTGAGTGATAAGACCCTATTCCCCTTCACCAATACATCAACACACAATAAACAACTATCAAATCATGATGAGAATATACATCTAACAACCACATAATACTCATATCAGTGATAACTCGCATAAACAATTAAACTAATCCACTAAGCATGGTATAAGCATAAAACATCAGATATAAACATGTCATCATAATTGTGCATCAAAGTGTCATAATATCCATGTAATGCCCCGCCACGCAACCCTAGAGGAAGTTTCAATTCACAAAAAAAGCGTACTAATTTTTTTTTTATTTAAAGTGAATTAAACATACATGTTCATCTATAATTGATAACATCCCCTAAGGCTACGTAACTGAGATTACTTAAACCCAATTAACATACATCATTTAAAATTCATTGCATTTAATTACTCATGTAATAAGAATTAATTCAACATACATAAACAACATAAGATAAGAAGATAAACATCCATAACATAAATTCATAACTTGAACATCTGGTTACATCACTCATTCCCAGAATGAGGCAATATTACAAAAGTGTTACAATAACATAATTCCACCTCGTACATACAAGAGGGGTAAAATAACATTGCAATTGGAAAAAAAACAATGCTAGAAAGTTAACAAGAACCACGAGCTGTCCAACTAGATGTCTTGCCATCAAGTGCAGAAGATAACGGGAGAACCAACGGTTTATGGTGCATGTTCCACCCAACCAAGTGGTACCCGAAGGCCCACCCCCCATACTAGGAGATAGTAACCACATAACATGGACAAAGATCTACTACCTCTAACCAAAGGAAAACTCATACTGACACATATTGACTCAACCAAACATCCAACGAACTAAACAAGTACAACTCAAGTACAAATTTCACATCATTGACATAGGTCACATTGCTTCCAAACATAAAATAGATCAAATATGTTCAAAGAACCATACACATAAAACAATTAACAACTGTTGTCCTAGACATAGTGTCATCACATAGTTAGTCATGAGATCTCCTCTGGGCATTCTTCATAGGCTCCGGATTTCCTGGTGACCTCAACCAAACCCCAACCCTCATGCTCACTCATGCGGAATCAAATACCTCTCGTAAGGACAATATAGATGACCATGCCATCTCAGGCCTTCCCACTCATCCCAAGTCTAAACGAGCCCTTGTGTCTATGAGTGAGGATAAATTATCTTGATTAGTGTGAAATGCATCCTACTCATCTAAGTACATTAATTTAGTTATCACTTGATTAAATCACTTCTAAAGGTTACCTGGTTTACCTCTTTGGGCTTCGACGCCTAACATAAGCCACTCTTCTACTTGACAACACACACACAAACTAATCACCGAGGGAATCACAAGTGCATACAACCTAGGTAACATAACCACTCCAACTCAAGGAGGAAACAAATAATATAACTCACTCCAAACATCTTGGAGGCAACAAGCACATAATCCACTCCTTTCACAGGAGGCACAAAACAACCCCGTTCATGGTAACCGGGTAAATTACTGAAAAGACACCATGCACTACCCAAGGGAAAAACAACTGGTTGACATAAAGAATCGACAACCCTCATCCTCTAAAATCCTCTGGAAGACTTACAATTTTGGACTAACACTTAATCCCATATCCCAAAACACAATTTGATGAAATAGCTCCAAAAGCATTCAAGTCATTAATCAAATCTAATATTTGGATTTCTTAAATCCATCCTCAATCAATAGGTAACATTGACAAAATCAAAGACACAATAACTAGGTTAACTCAAATAGTCATATAACCCTATTTCCTCTAAAACAATTACACTCACTTTCCTTTATGAAATACAGAGAAAATAAAACAATTAAGGCAATCACGAGGAAATTAATATTTTTGGATATCTTAAATCCATATCTCTTTCATATTCCAATCGCAATGATTTAATTGCTCAAACATAAACAAATAAATAAAAATAATTAATTGCCTCATCAATATAAACAATTCCTTAATTTACTTTTAAAAACAACATAAATCCATGCATGTAAACCCTTTCAATTTTCTAACCAAATCCTATATCTCTTTCAATTTTCTATTTAAAACATGTAATATCTTCAATTTAAAATATATTTTTCCATATCTATTTGACCATGCGTTCAAATCTTATCTTTTTAAAAGTTCCATGCAAAACTAAATCACATGCACCTAAATAAAACAACATATATATTGAAAATACTCATGTGATATATACATTAAATATATATATCAATATATTTAACTATATATATTCATATATAAAAATATCTACTATCATTTACAAAATATCCTTTCGATGTATTCAAAGTAAATAAAACTCTACTAATAATATTCCATAAAATATATATACAAATATACATATATACATTATATATATTTCACCTCTTATATATATAAATGTCTATATATATATATATATATTTAATACTGATCTTATTTAACATTTAATTTTGAATTTCTTCGGAAGCGGCGGAATTGATCGGAGGTTACAGGAAATACAATAAAAAAAAGAACATTTTTAAATGTTTGGGGAGGGGTCAGTTGTAGCCGAACTCCCCTCCCTTCTCTCCATGGCGCGACCTATAGGGGGTTGCGCTGCTATATGAGACAACGCTCCCTCCACTAAGTGGAGGGTGCTGCCTCATAAGGTAGCCGCAACTTCCCTATGCGGGGTGGTGGGGTGTGCAATGCACCCCCACCCAAGCTACTCCCCCCAATACATACAGCGAATACAAATATTCGCTTTCAACATTCTTTTAAAAAAAAAAAGAATTCCACATACCATTAACACAGAAAAAACGTCGGCCATACGGCGGCGAGAATGAAATTAAAATCAGTATTTAAAAACAATAATTTGCATATATATATAACATCGGATTTCACATAATAGACAAATTGGGGAAATTTTGTAAAAACGTTCACCTACAGGTGAAATTATGCAATTTTCCCGAGACAATCCAAAATTCACAGAGGTTTAAAAACTAATTCTTTTAATCCATTTTTTAGAATTTCTAAACAACACAAGGATGAGAAAACTAAAAGGAATCTAATTTAAAACCAGAAATCAAATCCTACAGAAGTTTTTACAATTTCCCTGAAGGAATTTCAAAGGGATAACCAAAGCTTCAAAATTTAATTAATTAATTAATTTCCTCAAATAACAAACTCTTTTCCTAAATGGTTTTAAACAAGCAATTATTTAATCACTACCATTTTTAAATAAACAAACCAAGAACAAATAAACACAGAAGAAAACCTGAGTCAAGAAGCTTTAGGAAATGGAAATTTGATGCAGAGCCTCCTCCAAAGCTTCCACAACTTCTCTTCAAAGTACAGTAATTCCTATCCAGAAGACAATCCAAAAACCCAACCAAACTTCAACAGAATTTTCCAAATCAATTCTACAGCCAAAAATTTCTTCAACCAACCCTCTGTGTAATTTTTTCCAAAAATATCCTCACACCTGAAGAAGCTTTTCTTCCTCTCCAAAATTCTCTCCGTGAATGAATTTGCAACAAACTCTTCTAATTAATTAAACTTTCACATGTTGGCATAGTTGAAAATATCTTCAACAACCAAATCTAATTTTGCATGCAATATATAAATTTAAAATATTATATTACTCCAATATTTTGAAAACTAACTTTCCTTTTAAAATTCAATTTTAATTCCAAATTCTAATTTAATTCCCACTTAATTGAAATAAAATTCCAAAATTAATTTTAATTATTTTCTCTCTTTTAATTTTCTCAATCACACATTTAATTAATTAATTAAATTATTTAATAACTAAATTCAACCCTTTGGATTAAATTTAATTTAATCAATTAAATAAATTTAATTTAATTAATTAATTTAAATATAAACTTTTATCCACATTGCATAATTTAAATTAAATAACCATCAACATGATTTAATGCAATCATTCTAAATAATTATTTCCAAATCAAGAATCCCTTTAGAATTAAATAACATTAAAGCAAGGCAATCAATGACTCAACACACATGACTGACGACACACTATGGCTAGGGTGTAGACTTGACACAAGTTACCTAGCTACTATCTCTCGTTCAACTTAACCGTTGGATCGACATGCTCAAACTTGTGAAACCAGGTGGAGTCGATGTCATGTACCTGCAAACCTAAAAACATAGTAACCAACCTCATAAAATATAACATAAAGTACACACTGTGAAGAGGAAGTCACAGAATCATAGGGCGCTCACAAGCAAGTGATGCGATCTCGTCCCCTTCACCAATACACTCATCATAATTGACATTTACATCTTACTCAATAATCTCATATAAAATCACATTTTATATCTACTAACATCATTACACCATTAAAGCATGTAAACTAATGCATTAGATAAACCAAATCACATCACATAAACTAGGTCGTCGCTCTATAAATAGCGATCAAATATACACACAAGATAAAGTATTTGAAAAGCCAGAAACATAAATCAACGCAAAACAAAGACACACTGTCCAATCCATAAAGAAAAACGGAGGGGTGTTACATTCTCCCACCAAAGGGTTAGGCTTACTCCTGGAAGCCTGCAAAAACCCTTAGTGCAAACTTCATACCATCATACACAGCCAAGGGTCCCAAACTGAACCACTCCATACCTCAACATAAAAAACAATAGCAACCCGTGCCATATACACTCAACCAAATACACTGTCAATCCAAACAAGACAACATCGTGAAGCATCCATCAACCAAGTCTCCAAAACCACATAACCATGGATTAACATACATAATACACATATGTACCAATACACAACACCACAAACCATGACAAGACTACACTAGGGTCCAAATGGACACCGGAAAGTGGCATTACCAATCCATGATAGAAGAATCCATGAACCAAGAACAACTAACCATCTCAAATAAATCTAACATCATAATAGTGGCTTGATGGTGTTAGGTCATACATAGAGTGAGACCATCCAAACAAGACCACAATGACCTGTCTCTTGTTGTATAAGGTGATCAGCCTCAAAGAGATAGTCATCACACATAGGTGAGTAGTGGCTCCTAGCTGCATAACAACCTCACATACCCCCATCCTCAATGTTTCCTGCATCTACTTCCTCGTACACACTCACCAAGTTCACCTCATACAACCTTGGAGAGGAATCACAATACGACAGATAGCCGACATTGAAAACAACAAAGATAACTAGCTTAGCCACCAAGTTCATAAAGATCAAATTCCAAATTCTAATTTAATTCCCACTTAATGCCCTGCCACACAACCCTAGAGGAAGTTTCAATTCACAAAAAAAAGCGTACTAATTTTTTATATTTAAAGTGAATTAAACATACATGTTAATCTGCAATTAATAACATCCCCTAAGGCTACGTAACCGAGATTACTTAAACCCAATTAACATACATCATTTAAAATTCATTGCATTTAATTACTCATGTAATAAGAATTAATTCAACATACATAAACAACATAAGATAAGAAGATAAACATCCATAACATAAATTCATAACTTGAACATCTGGTTACATCACTCATTCCCAGAATGAGGCAATATTACAAAAGTGTTACAATAACATAATTTCACTTCGTACATACAAGAGGGGTAAAATAACTTATTACAATTAGAAAAACAACAATGCTAGAAATTTAACAAGAACCACAAGCTGTCCAACTAGATGTCTCGCCATCAAGTACAAAAGATAACGGGGGACCCAACGGTTTATGGTGCATGTTCCACCCAACCAAGTGGTACCCAAAGGCCCACCCCTCATGCTAGGAGATAGTAACCATGTAACATGGACAAAGATCTACTACCTCTAACTAGAGGAAAACTCATACTGACACATACTGACTCAACCAAACATCTAATGAACTAAACAAGTACAACTCAAGTAAAACTTTCACATCATTGACATAGGTCACATTGTTTCCAGACCTAAAATAGATCAAATATGTTAAGAGAACCATACACATAAAACAATTAACAACTGTTGTCCTAGAGAGAGTGTCATCACATAGCTAGTCACGAGATCTCCTCTGGGCATTCTTCATAAGCTCTAGATTTCCTGGTGACCTCAACCGAACCCCGGCCCTCATGCTCACTCATGCAGAATCAAATACCTCTCATAAGGACAAGATAGATGACCATGCCATCTCAGGCCTTCCCACTCATCCCAAGTCTAAACGAGCCCTTGTGTCTATGAGTGAGGATAAATTATCTTGATTAGTGTGAAATGCATCCTACTCATTTAAGTACATTAGTTTAGTTATCACTTGATTAAATCACTTCTGAAGGTTACCCGGTTTACCTCTTTGGGCTCCAACGCCTAACATAAGCCACTCTTCTACTTGACAACACACACACAAACTAACCACCAAGGGAATCACAAGTGCATACAACCTAGGTACCATAACCACTCCAACTCAAGGAGGAAACAAATAATAGAACTCAATCCAAACATCTTAGAGGCAACAAGCACATAATCCACTCCTTTCACAGGAGGCACAAAACAATCTCGTTCATGGTAACCAGGTAAATTACTAAAAAGACACCATGCACTACCCAAGGGAAAAACAACTGGTTGACATAAAGAATTGACAACCCTTATCCTCTAAAATCCTCTGGAAGACTTACAATTTTGGACTAACACTTAATCCCATATCCCAAAACACAATTTGATGAAATAGCTCCAAAAGCATTCAAGTCATTAATCAAATCTAATATTTGGATTTCTTAAATCCATCCTCAATCAATAGGTAACATTGACAAAATCAAAGACACAATAACTGGGTTAACTCAAATAGTCATATAACCCTATTTCCTCTAAAACAATTACACTCACTTTCCTTTACGAAATACAGAAAAAATAAAAAAATAAAGGCAATCACGAGGAAATTACTATTTTTGGATATCTTAAATCCATATCTCTTTCATATTCCAATCACAATGATTTAATTGCTCAAACATAAACAAATAAATAAAAATAATTAATTGCCTCATCAATATAAACAATTCCTTAATTTACTTTTAAAAACAACATAAATCCATGCATGTAAACCCTTTCAATTTTCTAACCAAATCCTATATCTCTTTCAATTTTCTATTTAAAACATGTAATATCTTCAATTTAAAATATCTTTTTCCATATCTATTTGACCATGCATTCAAATCTTATCTTTTTAAAAGTTCCATGCAAAACTAAATCACATGCACCTAAATAAAACAACATATATATTGAAAATACTCATGTGATATATACATTAAATATATATATCAATATATTTAACTATATATATTCATATATAAAAATATCTACTATCATTTACAAAATATCCTTTCGATGTATTCAAAGTAAATAAAACTCTACTAATAATATTCCATAAAATATATATACAAATATACATATATACATTATATATATTTCACCTCTTATATATATAAATTTATATATATATATATATATATATATATTTAATATTGATCTTATTAAATATTTAATTCTGAATTTCTTCGGAAGCAGTGGAATTGACCGCAGGTTACAGGAAATACAATAAAAAAAAGAACATTTTTAAATGTTTGGGGAGGGGTCGGTTGTAGCCGAACCCCCCTCCCTTCTCTCCATGGCGCGGCCTACAGGGGGTTGTGCTGCCATTTGAGACAGCGCTCCCTCCACTAAGTGGAGGGCGCTGCCTCATAAGGCAACCACAACTTCCCTATGAGGAGCGGTGGGGTGTGCAATGCACCCCCACCCAAGCTACTACCCCCAATACATACAACGAATAAAAATATTCGCTTTCAACATTCTTTTAAAAAAAAAATGAATTCCTATATCTACTAACATCATTACACCATTAAAGCATGTAAACTAAAGCATCAGATAAACCAAATCACATCACATAAACTAGGTCATCGCTCTATAAATAGCGATCAAATACACACACAAGATAAAGTATTTGAAAATCCAGAAACATAAATCAACGCGAAATAAAGACACACTGTCCAATCCAGAAAGCAAAACGAAGGGGTGTTACAATCCAAACATAAACAAGAAAGTATCATAATGTCCAAATACAATCCAAGTAACTGCTAGAAGCGAAAATAAAATTGAGGGGCACTACAAAATCCATACTAAATAAACCAAGATTTAGCTAGTTAAGTCAAATTCCCAATGAAATACTTGAAAACATCAAATAAAGAAGCCATTAAACATAAACAAACAAGAAATACTTAAAGGAAACTAATCTAATGACTCAAAAATCATCCCATTGGGGGATTGGTGCTGCATTGATGTGGACATTGTCAACTCTTTCCCAACCCCTTAGTTGAAACAAGCTTTTAAACGTATTTCATTGATGAAGAGTTGATGAAAATGGATGAAATGTAAGCTAAAATGGATGCAAGATAAGCTAAAATGGATACAATGCTAACCTTATAAATCATAAAATACTAATAGAGATGGATCTAAACTTCAGTATAGTCTAGTTGCTCTAAATGAAAGTGGATCCATTTATCTTAGAAATGAGAAGTATTTATAGGAGAAATGGTTGAATCAATGGACAGGATTGATTTGATCAATCAATGGATGAGAAGTAATGAGAGCTGAAGGAATGGATCAAGGATTCTCATCAAGGGATGAGAATGCAAGTTGACAAGGATCAAGGATTTAATCAATGTCTCTCATTGATTCAAAGAAGCACACTTCCTTAAAATTAGGAAGTTGTTAGGAAGTTTGTTACAAGAATATTCCATTTTGAAGGAGTTCAAATGGAGGAATATTCTAGGGGAATATTCCCTTGCAAGTGGGAGGGTGAGAGAAATTACTTAATTGTGCAAGATGGAGGAAATTGAGGATTTTAATTAGATATTTAACTTATTTAATTAAAGGGGGATAATGAAATTTAATTAACTAATTATAATTATTTAATCAAATGAGAAGGATTAAGGGGTTTAATTTAAATAATTCGCATTATCCAATTAAACAAGATGAAAATTAGTGTGAAAGGGGGTGAATTAACCTAATAAAATTTATTATCAGATTAATAGATGAAAATGATAAATTTAATTAAACAATGAAGATTATTTAATTAAACGATCGAAAAGAAGTGTTTCGGGATGAAATGGCATTAGTAATCAAATTCAGATGTGCAATATCGGTTAGGACAATTTTAAGTGTCTACAACTTGGTATTTATTTCACTTGAATAGAGTTGTGTTGGTTCCTTTGTACTCCCAGCTTTGAGTCTTGATCCATTGGACTAAGGTGGTTATAAGCACTTTAGGAGTAGCTTCTACTATGTTTTATGCTTCTTTATCAAGAGGAAAGTTTTGTTTGATGTGTAGGGGTTGAGTAACCCCATTTATTTTTCTTCAAGTAATATTTTAGGCATGCCTTGTTTCTTATAGTTTTTTCATCTTTAAAGGTTGTATGAAGGACTTCTTAAGCTCCTTTAGTTTCTTTTGTATTTTTCCAGGTAGCTAACCCTATTGTTGATTTGTGTGATTGTATTCATATATTTTTTTATGAGATATCCTTTTTGGTGGATTTTTTATCATTTCTCTTTCTATTAGTTTCCCTTTTTCTTCCTCATCATATGAGGAAACAATTTCTATCTTCTATTTAAACTCAAGATTTTCTTGAGTAGGTTATTTATATGATTGTTCCTTTGTGGATGGATAAGTTGGGGTTTTAGATTCTTCCTATCTAATTGGAGAATGCTAATTTTATTGTCTTATAACTTGAGGAGTCACTATAGGTTTTCTCTAGAAGTTCCCCCAATTTTCAATATTTCTCTTTGCTCTCAAAGGTTTGTTGAGATATTGTCCACTTTTTATCAATTTTTTGGTTCTTCTATATTCAAAATTTACAAATCAACTTGATGATACCATGATATTTTAAAGGACCCATTCCTTTTTGATATATTTCCATCATTATTTTTCAATAATAATATAAATATAGGGGTAAATTGACTCTTAGGAATGGATTTTCAAATCCATGACATAGGTGGGTCAACATTCTAAATGCTAGACCCATGAATACATTGAATTTTACTTCACGGGTAAAATATTCTATTATCTAGGGCACAACATAATTTGAGGGCATAAGGATTGTATCCTTGATGATTCCCTTTTTCTCACCCTTTTTACTAGTCACTAAGGAAGGTCTTCCCTTTCTTTCATAAAATTAGCTAGCTTTTCTTAGGAAGTCAATTATTTTTCACCATGAAGATCAATTCCCTTAGAAAAAAAGAAAAAAATTGAGTAATGGTTTGAGACTGATCTTAAATTTTCTTCTAGATATTGTGGTGGAAATTTTGGAGTAATTTTGGACAAACTCCTCTACGAGCTCTAGATGGTATTCCTTAATCTTTTACATAAATTCCAACCACCCTGTTGCTCAAAAAATATCTGTTGACGCTTTATCTTGCACTAGCTTTGCCTTCATTTTTACACCCATCTCCTTTTCTTGCAATAATATATTGAAAAAGGGGGATATTCTACATAGTTTTGTGAATTTTGAATACAAACAACTATGGCAGGGGAAGCTTGATAGGGATTTAGTTTGAGCAAAGAATGAGAAAAGTGAATGGTTCTATTAAGTATTATAATGATGATTCACGTGGGTTGTTATTGTACCATATTTATCGTATATGAGTCAGGAAAAGGTGACACAAACTTACTAATGAATGATTATTATGAATGAGAAAAATAATGTTTAATCAATTAATTATATAATAATCATTACATTCCTAATTAGTAATTATAGTACATACCTTTCACTCCTTTGTGATAAATTGACATTTGCGTGTTGAAGATTTGATACTTTGACAATAATTTCTTTTACTACTCATCATTAATGCAAAGATATTTTATTTATAGGTAATTACTAAATTTTTTAAGTTTTTTATCTAAATTCCAATTGGAGGATCTATCATGTGCTACAACTTTGATTTTTTATTATCAACTTTGAAATTATCATAATATTATGAAAATACAAATAGTTTTTTAGAGCATATCATAATTGGAGAATGCTAATTTTATTGGCTTAGACCTTGAGGAGACACTATAGGGTTTCTATAGAAGTTCCCCCAATTTTCAAAATTTCTCTTTTCCCTCAAAGGTTTGTAGAAACACTGTCCACCTTTTTATCAAATTTTTGGTTCTTCTATATTCAAAATTTACAAATTAACATGTTGATACCATGATATTTTAAAGGACCCATTCCTTTTTTATATCTTTCCATCATTTTTCCAATAATAATATAAATATAGGGGTAAATTGACTCTTAGGAATGTATTTTCAAATCCATGGCATAGGTGGGTCAACATTCTAAATTCTAGACCCATGACTACATTGAATTTTACTTCACAGGCAAAATATTTCATTATCTAGGGTACAACATACTTCGAGGGCATAAGGATTGTAACCTTGATGATGCCCTTATTCTCACCCTTTTTACTAGTCACTAAGGAAGGTCTTCCCTTTCCTTCATAAAATTAGCTAGCTTTTCTTGATAAGTTAATTATCTTTTAGCATGAAGATCAATTCCCTTACAAAAATGAAAAAAATTGAGTAACGAGTTTGAGACTAACCTTAAAAATTTATTCTAGATATTGTGGTGGAAAATTGGAGTAATTTTGGACAAACTCTTCTATGAGCTCTAGATGGTATTCCTTAATCTTTTGCATAAATTCCAACCACCCTGTTGCTCAAAAAATATCTGTTGACGCTTTATCTTGCAGTAGCTTTCATAAATAATCTGGCTTTGCCTTTATTTTTACACCCATCTCCTTTTCTTGTGATAATATATTGAGAAAGGGGGATATTCTACATAGTTTTGTGAATTTTGAATACAAACAACTATGGAAGGGGAAGCTTATAGGTATTTAGTTTGAGTAGAGAATGAGACAAGTGAATGGTTCTATTAAGTATTATAATGATGATTCATGTGGGTTTTTATTGTACCATCTTTCCCGTATACGATTTAGGAAAAGGTGACACAAACTTACTAATGAATGATTATTATGAATGGGGAAAATAATGTTTAATTAATTAATTATATAATAATCATTACATTCCTAATTAATAATTATAGTACATACCTTTCACTTCTTTGTGATAAATCGGCATTTGTGTGCTAAGGATTTGATACTTTGACAATAATTTCTTTTATTACTCATCATTAATGTAAAGATATTTTATTTATAGGTAATTGCTAGAAATTTGAATTTTCTTATCTAGATTCCAATTGGAGGTTCTATCTTGTGCTACAACTTTGATTTTTTATTATCAACTTTGAAATTATCATAATATTATAAAAAATACAAATGTTTTTTTAGAGCATATTTAAAAGTGTTCTTGTGGAGGAACATGAATGTTCTTCTGGAGCATTGTTGGAGGGATGATTCTAGAGAAAAAATAAAGAATATTTTGGAGCATCATTGAAAGGATACTTCAAGAGGAAATACAAACAAACTTCTAGAGCATTTTTGAAAGGATGTTTTCAGAGGAAACAAAAACATCTTTTTAGAGCATCATTGAAAGAATGCTGACTGAGAAAACACAAACAATAAATTCTAAAGAATCATTGAAAGGATGCTTCTAGAGGAAAAGCTAAACTCCTTCCAAAGAATTTTTGAAAGGATGCTTCTAGAGGAAACACAAATATTATTTCAAAGCATTTTTAAAGGATGCTTCTAATAGAAACATAAACAATCTTCTAGAGCATCATTGAAAAGACTATTCTAGAGGAAACATGAATATTCTTCCAAAACATTACTAAAATAATTTTAGAGGCAACACAAATATTATTTTGGATTATCATTTAAAGGATTCTTTCAAAGTAAACAAAAAAATTCTTCTAGAGTATCATTGAAAGGATGATTTTGAAGGAAACACAAACATACTTTTGGAGCATCATTGAAAGGATGCTTTTGGGAAAACATGAACATCCTTCAGGATCATTGTTGAATGGATATTGCCAAAGGAAACATGAACAATATTCTATAGCATCATTGAACCAAAGGAAACACAAACAACCTTCTAAAGCATTGCTAAAAGGATGCTTCTAGAGGAAACACAAACATTATTCTAGAGTATCATTGAAAGGTAACTTCTAGAGGAAACATGAACACCCTTCTACAATATTGTTGAAAGGATTCTTCTAGAGGAAACACACAAATTATTTTGGAGCATCTTTGAAGGGAAGCTTTTGGAGGAAACATGAACTACATAATCATGAACTATAGAAAAAATATTACACACATATATATAATGTTTTTTTTGAGTTAAAAAGTACTTACCTATGATTTTTTGGAAAAGGGAAGACTCCCTTTACAAAACAAAGAAAAAATTATCCTTTGATCATTTAAATGAACTCCTCTCTGAGGCATATACATAGTATATGACCATTAACTAGAAGTATTTGAGTATCACCATCAATTGGATTTATAAAAATGGATCCATTATCAAATACTTCATCCACTTTGTAAGGTCCTAACCAACATGTTTGAAAATTTCCTTTAAGATCTTTGTACTTGGAATCAAACAAAAATATACAGTCTTAATTATAAAATTTATTTTCCTTGATATGATGATCATGTCATGATTTCCTTTTCTATTCCATCAATTTTATTTATTGTATAGATTATAATTATAATTTATCTAATTCATTTAGTTTTAGTATGCATTCAACTTGAAATCTGTTAAGATTTAAACCTACACCCATAATTGTCCTTAGTGATGAAAGCTCAAATTCAATCGATAGGATAGATTTCTTCTAAAAACTAATTTATATGGTAAAAAACCTATAGTTGATTTCTATGTAGTGTTATATTCCCAAAAAACTTCATAAATTTTCCTAGTCTAATATTTCCTATTGGTTGTTCAACTATTATTATCAAAATGTTTTCTAGCTCTCAATTAGTCACTTCCACCTAACCATTTTCTTGAGGATGGTATGTTGTTTATTTTTTATGACTTAGTTGAAAATGTTTAGTGAAAGTGAAAATAAACTTTAACATGAATTTGGGTCCATAACCTGTCACAATAAATTTGGGTGCTCCAAATTTGAGGAACCTTTTGTTATAGAGAAAATTTACTACTTATTTTTCCATGGCTACTTTGAATACTTGAAATTCTACCTGCTTTGTAATATAATTTGTAATCACAAGTATGTACTGATTCCCTTGAGATGGTGGATCAATGAGCCTTATAAAGTCTAGTCCTCAATTTTCAAAAGGTTCCAAGACCACCTAAGGCTAGAGATTTATTTTATTGGATGTTGTTGGTCTTCCCATTTGTTGAAACTCATCACCTTATAAAAAATATATTTTAACATATTTTTACATTGAGGGCTAGTAATATCTAGTACCTAGGATCTTGTGGGAAGTTATTTCTATAGAATAATGTCCTCTAGAGGGATCACCGTGTTACACTCTCATAATGCTACAAGTTTCACCAATTTTGACACACTTGTGTAAAATTTGATCAAGTACACACTTAAATAGAAAACCATTAAGACAGTTTTTTTTTCTTTCCCTCATCAATCTCCTTTATTTTATTAAAAATTATGGCGAGAAAGTTACTATGGCCAAAAAACTAGCTAAATTAGCAAACCAAGGGGTATGCACAAATATAGAAAATAATTTCTCATCTAAAAACTCATTTTTCACTGGTTCATCTCCTTCCTTCTCATGTTGTATCCTAGATATAGAAAATCAACTACGACGTTAAATTTTCTAGGTTTAACTATGATAGTTATGTTGAATTCTTGGATAAGTAACAACCATATAGTTAATCATCCACTCACAATAGGTATAACTTAATGGTTTGTGTATATTGCTACCTTATAATCTATAATATAATATTGGAATTCATTGAGGGACTGATCTAATAGTCTCCTCTTTGTAGTAGTGTAGTTTCTTTCAATAGGAGTCAAATTTTTGTTGATGAAATAAATTTCATACTTCCCTCCATCTTCATCTTCTTGTCTAAGGATTGAACTAGTGGAAAAACTTGAGACATCTATTGAAATATAAAAATGAAATGCCTATTTGGCTCTATGTAACATTGGGGTAGTTGTCAAATTTTACTTAATGGTTTCAAATGATATTTATCATTCTAGAGTCCAAGAGAACTCAACATTTTTCTGAAGTAAAGAAAACATAGGTTTTATCATTTTTTTAAGTTTTTTATGAACCTACAATAGTAACCAACATGCTCAAGGAAACTATGCACATCAGTTTGTATTTGGGGCTTCTAACCTTTGTACTACCTCAACCTTTCTAGGGTCTACCTTAATACCTTATGTAGAGATGTGATGTCTCAACAAAATTCCTTGTTGGAACATACTAATACATTTTTCATGGTTGATGGATAATTGATGCGACTTCTACACAATCATTCACTAGATCAACAAAGATAGCCAATACTCTTTTCTAAACGTAGGAGAATTACATAGTTCAAAGAGAAGAAATTGATAATAAAAATTTCCCCGTAGGAATATAAACGTGGTCTTCTCTTGATTCTCTAGGGATGCTTGAATCTAGTCATACCCACTAATCCTATTCAAGAATGAGAAATATGTCTCTCTAGCTATGTTATCTACGAATTGATCAATAAATGATAGAGGAAATAGTCTTTGTAGGTAAATGAATCCCACTTGTAGAAGCTTTTTAATCTCTATCTTGAATATTTCCTCAAGTGTAAGATTAAGTCTTCATTATGGTTGAAAAATTGGTTTGAATGGCTTAGTATAAAAGTGATGCGTATAAATATTCAGATGAATTCATCTCATTTCTTTATAATCCCAAGTGAATTCTTTAGACCGGTTTATGAGAACATTGAATAATTGAAGTTCTTGCTGTTTTGTAAGATGACAATTGTTGATGTTTAGAGTTTTTCTTGGTAATACCATGATTTTTTTGGTCTTATATGACTAGAGGTGACTATGCAAGTTTCACTCATTAGACTATTAAGAGAGAAATAGTGAGGTAGCATCATGTGGAAGAAAGTGGTGATATCTTTGAAGAATCTCTCACTTATTTGGATTATATATGCTAGAGGATAATTAAATTATGAGAGGAGGTTTTCCTTTTTATTTTGGGCAAGCTATGATGTTTGTTTGGGCACAACTCTAAAAACATATAATTTATGTTCATGTATTCTTCATCATTTATATTTGATTAATTGTTGAGGTCAAAATAATCTTCTACTTCATCATTGTGTTGTTTGATTACACCTATTACTAATTGTGCCAAGTTTTTTATTTACTGGTACCAATTGGTTCATCTGCCCAAATTTGATCAAACTTATTTATATAAAGATAATTATTTTCTATTCAAACCATTAGAAATGGCCATTCCTCCTAATGTACAATCTATTAGGGAAACAACTGTGGCTAACTAGGGTCTTCTTAGTATTAATAGATAACCATTTATTTTGACTTTGTGACTATATAGCTTTAAAATACATAGGGTATTCCCAAGTTTCCACTATGAATGGGAAGCTTTATAACAATACTTTTGAAATTGATATGGATTTATCTACCATATTTAGAACAATGCTTATAAGTTAGATATTTTTTAATGACAACCTTTCCATCACATTGAGTATCATAACATTTATAACAAATCCCAAATCTACAAGACCATTAGGAATTTAAATTCCATCAATTGATATTATAATTATAGGACTACTAGGATCACTGTACTTTGGTGAAATAAATTTTACCAAAAGGAGGTTAGATAGATATCCATCAATTTGGATAATATCAATCTACTTCTTCTTTCTCCCTAATGTATTTATGCATAGATATTTAACAATTTGGTTGACCTCGGGTATTTCTTTAATTACCTAAAGCAATGAAACTTCAATATTCAACCACTTGATTGCTTGCAAAAGGTGGGTCTCATTCAGAGTGACTTGTTTTGGAGGATATTTTAGGTTGAACTTTTTAATCCTATCCAAAAAAGGAGATTGCTTGAAGGCATGTTCATTGTTTGTTTTAGAGAGTCCTTTTAGAAGCAATTTGGAAGAGGGATTTATAACATTTTGGTGGGGTTTTTCAAAATATTTTTAAAAGGTCTTTCTAGAGGATATTTGGAGAATGTCCTCGCATGAGAAGATTTTTTCTAAGAGGATCTTTCAAATTAGCTTTAAAATACCATTGTAGAGTATTGTCAAGAGAAACTCTAGAAGACAATTTTGGTGTAGTTTTGAAGTCATTCTCATTGATGGGTCTTTTATGAGGCTTTATAGTTGGCTACTTATCATTTCATTCCACATAATTATATTTATAGTCTAAAAGTATTTATTCTTCATTTGTTATTCAACTATAGTTGGTTGATGTAAGGTTTTCCCTAACCTAAGTTGCACAACTTCCTAATGTGTTGTGTTAATTTTGGATACATTCTCCTATTTAGTCAAATAAATTAGTGTGTTTTTTCTTATTTTGGGGTTAGTGATTGGTTGGGATAGTAGTGAGGGTTGAGTAACTTTGTCGAGTTTCTATTGAATTTGATGAGGTGGTAAAACATGTTGTTAATTTGGCATGTGAAGAGGACCTTGGTAAAAATGTTCATGGAAGGGATTCCATTGTGGGATGGAGTTCAAAGGGAACCATGATTGTTGTGTGGGTTGATCCACTGTAGATTTGATCATTGTTGATTCATCCACTTTGAGGGTACCCAAGAGTATGGTCTCTAATTTTACAGACCTTGATATTGAGGCCAAGGTGTGTTCCATTGATTATTATTCCAAGAAAGTTGAGGGTACCAAGAGGAATTTGAGGTTTGACCAAAGGATAAATTATTTCAAAGTTGTTTTCCTATGCAATTAATCACTTCCTCTATTGAAGATTTTCTTAGAATTTTTAATTTCTTGGAGTAGGTCATATTGGTCAATTTTATGGTTTTTATCATAGAGTTGAAAAATATCTATTTTATCCAAATGACACAATTCATTTTTATTCCCGCATCTAAAAAAATGGAAAATTCCCTTGAGTTTCTATTCTTAACATGTATCTCGTTGAGAGTGGTATTTAGTTGAACAAGGATAATAATTTTCAATTTTACAATTTCCTCTCTTAGTTGTCCTATCTCATTTGTTTCTCTCATCATATTGGAATTTTTTATTCCTCCTATAGTTCAAGGGTAATTTCTACAAAGTGTAAAAACATCATCAAGATACAATTTGGCTATTAAATCAAGGGATTGTTTAGAGTCCTCTTCGAGTCCTTTTAAAACATAGTTTTAACCACTTCAATAGGCATGACATTTTCACAATCGCATCGCTTTAGGATAAAAATAAATCTATCTAGGTAGTCTTCTAAATTATTTTCTTCTTTCTACTTAAGGTGGAATGATTCTTCCCTCTTATCACTAACCCAATAATAATCTTGATATTTTCCTAGAAATATTGTTTATATTTTTGGATAGGAGATAATTTATCTAGAGGACGCTCCCATGAACCATAACATGGATAAATCCTTCAAGGTAGAAGGGAACACATTTTTCTTTTGGTTATCATTTTTATAGTTATAAGTTTGGCAATAAACTCAAATAGAAATTGACCTAGGTATTGTGATGATAAATCATGGAAGGTAGGTGGATTAGTAAGAGAGATAGTTTTCATGGGATCATATTCATTTGTATTCAATTTTATTGGATAGGAAAACATTATTTATATCCTCATTGTCTCTCCTACATTATTCACTTCTCCATTATTATTACTCATAATGTTGACTAGATTGATTTTTGGTGTTCGATCTCAAAGTTTTGATTTGAATTCTTAGGAGGATCCTAAATTTTTAGTGGTTGTTGGTAGATTTATGAAACTAAGATTTATTCTTCTTTTTGTTTGTTGTTATCATTTTATAATGTTTGTGGTTGGAGGGTTTTGGAAAAAATCTCCCATGAGGTACTCTATTTTTTACCATGTAGCATTAAGATGACTTTGTTTTCTTTTGTTTTTTAGAAGGCCATCTATTTGAATTCCTAATATCACCTAGTGTAAAGAACATACAAGATCCTTGGTAATGATGCCAAAATGTGACGAGGTGTTGTCAAGTCTTGCACTTTAGTCAATTAATTTTTCGTATCAACTAGGGTGGCGTCTGAGGTTGTTTACAAAAGGAATTTGTGTCCTATTCTAGTGTTAAATTTTAAACCAAAAAAAACATTTTGATTGAAAAGAATTTAAACTAGAACAATATTTTAAAATTACAATCTACAAAAACATTGCTGATGTAATCTACAATTTTAATCTACATAAATTGTTTAAATTTTATTGTAATGAAAAAATTTCTTTGACTATTGTTTGTTAGAGATGAAACCTTTTTGAGTTTCTTATATTATTTTTCTTATCTTTGTATAGAATGTAAGACTTAAAAAAGATAGAGAAGTAATATAAACTTCTTTATCTACATAAATGTAATATTTTCACATTACAATTGATACCAAATTTTCTATCTATGAAATAGAGGATTTTCACATCAAAAACTTATGTAGAAGAATATAACACATACCATAAATAAAAATACATAGACTGAAATTGTAGGTTATAAATAATACAAAATCAATTACTCAAACATAAATATAATGCATAACCAAGCTACTTATCTCTACCGTACATTTTGCTTCCTCAGTAAAGTGGATAGCTCACCAAAGTGTAGAATTATTCAACTCATAGTCCAATATTTACAACATTGCAACAATGCCTTCAAAAATAGGAAATGACAAAAAATACATCTGAACAAAGTGATTCTATATTAATTCATACATTGTGTCATCATAACCATCATAATTCTCAAACTCAACATTAAGAAAGATATTTATACTACAACCTAATTCGTAAAATATAACATCATGGGAAACATTCACCAATGTTGTTGAAAGTTTGTTACATAAATTCATAAATGAAGTCTCAATTGTTTTATTAAAAATAGTTTATCATTGAGGAAATCATCATTGAATAGGAGTTTTCCTCCTTTATTGTCTTTCATAGGATTAGTATGTTGGACTCAAGGGAACACTGAGAGGGAGGGGGTGAATCAGTGCTCAACAATTTCTAAACTCCATCTATCTAAAACTTGAAACCATTTCATCATTGAATTAAAGAAAAGATGTATACATTCAAAGTAAACACCATAACACACAAATTTTTGCATGGAAACCCTGTTAGGGGAAAAACCAAGGTGGAGGTTAATCCATAATTTGAGTACTCAAATATAATTGTTTACAAAAGGAATGCACTTGCATTTAGGCACAGTGCATAGAGCTCGCTGCTCAAGAGAAATTCTTACTACCTTACAAAATTCAGATTAAAACCATCTGAAGGGTGAACTGAGATAGTAGCATCTACTTATGCCAGGTGACAGTTTCGGTGAAGCTCATAGATCTGATTTTGGATATGCTTTTTGACTTTGCACTTCGCTCTGCTCTGTTATGCTCTTTTCTTCTCTTTGCATCACTTATGATCAAATTCGCACTACTGCACTGCTGAATCTCACTATTCACACTTCTACACACACACACACACCCTTTTATTCATATTCTAAATGATAAAACCAATATCTTATATATATATATATACACGCAATCAAGGATTTATTCATCCATCAATTGACTTTATAAAATATTAAGTTACTTTCATCTTGTCAAACAAATCCACCACTAAATATTTATGCACATACTCCAAAGTTAGTTAAAACAAAGAGAGGACCCAAATAAATCTTAATTGAGTATGAAGACTTTTAATTAATTACATCTTATGCATCCATAATTTCTATCCTTTCCAGGTCGACCTTCTAGCTCAGATAAACAACAAATTAGTGCACTGGATCTTCTAGATCACGCACCAGTGAGTGCACATCAAAACCAAGATACTGAAAACATCAACAAACCTTCCTCAGAGATCCAGAACCCAAAATATCTGTCCGGTAAGGTGTTTAGATCAAATTTTATGGTTTTAACCGGGTGCCCTGTTCTTTACTCTGTTCAGCCGGTAGGAACCAAAATTAGACTACACATTCAGATGCAAGACTTAAGTTGCATGAATTGGGTTGCCATCAATGACAACACTTACAATCCATATGCCAACAATCTCCCCAGCCATATGCCAACAATTTCCCCAGCCATATGCCAACAATCTCCCTAGCCATATGCCAACATAGTAGTCACATGACAATTATCTTTGACTTTATGTAGGAAAGGAGACACCTTCCTCTAGAACTCTTAATGTAGTAACTTCAACTTGTACAAATTTTGGAGTTATTGTGAAAGTTTTGGAGCTTTTTGAGTAGTATCCTTTTGGAGCTTTTAGAGACGTGACATTCCAGAGCTTCTAGAGAGTTCTTTCTTGATCATTACTTATTGTCTTGTTTAAAAAACATGTCTTCCTACATAATCGTTATCATTTAAAAAACTTTATAAATATAGAAGGAATAACAAGCATTCATATATTAATATCAATCAATATTGCAACTAATTTACTATATGATCATATTAATTTTAGCATGATAGAGGTTATGGATGGTCAAGACAGGGCAATTTTTGTCTAATAACGAGGTAAATATTTTATACCTCACCACTTCTTAGACTCAATATTAGAATCTCCCTTTTTCTTTTTCTCTTTCTCCTTACATTCTCTTCATATATGACAAGGTTTGTTGCAATTCCAAGATTTTTCCTTGGATTTACTAGGAGATTCAAATTTACCATAAGATTAAGATCTAAGCTTATCTTGTTTATTTTTTCTTTCCTTTTTATTTTTTTTCTACCATGAACAACTAGGGACTCATTGGATGATTTTAATTTTTTCTATGCATCCCTTAAAAATAAATGATACTAATACCTTATCTAGTTTAATTTTGGAGGTAGTATTCTCAATGATCATCATCAAGTGTTCCCATGAATTTGGAAAATAACACAATAAATTCATTCAATGATCCTTCTCCTCCATCTACACTTCAATCGAGTGCAATTGGATAATAACCATGTTAAATATATTTAGGTATTTGGCTATGCAACTACCACCATCCATTATAAACGTATACAACTTATTTCTTATAAATATTTTGTTAACTATAGATTTAATTTGATTAAAATGTTCCAACTTATTCTAAAGAAGTTTAGTGGTGGTTTCATCATGAACATTCAACAAAACTGAATCAAATGAACTAAGTCTAATAGACCCTTTTCTTTTCTATCTAGTACATCCCAAAATTCTTGTTTTATTGCAATAGGATTTGTACTAGATATTGCAACCAATAGATCTCTGTCTATGAGCACATCTTCTATTTTGAGCTTCCACAACTCAAAATTTGTGCTGGAAAACTTCTCCATTTCTATTCTAGATGTTATTTCCATCTCTTATTAGAATAAGATCAAATACATCTACTCAAGCTCCCATTTAAATAGATATTAATACAAAAACCCTCTACCCAACACCTAGAAATTAAGATGATTATGCTTTGACACCAAATGAAAGGAAGCAAGGTATGTGAAAATTCTTCATAAACTAACATTAGAGTAGAGTATTATGAAAATTTTAGATATTTATAATTTAAAAAAAGAGAAACACATAAAATATATAAAAAATATACCACAATACAAGGGTTTTGTTGGCAAACAAGGATAGACAACTAAGAGGGGGGAGGGGGGCAGGGGAGCAGGGGTGAATCAGTTATCACATAATTTAAACTATATTTAATCTCAGATCTGATAATTAACAGTGAAAGCAAGAATCAACAACACATCAGAAACACACATGACATCAAGATTTTTGCATGGAAACCCTGTTGGGGAAAAACCACAGTGGAGGTTAATCCACAATTTATACCCTCTTAAAAGTATAAGAGGAATGAATAATGGGAATGCACATGCATTTAGGCACACTGTCTAGAGCTCACTACTCAAAGGGAAGGTTCACTACCTTACATACAAATTTCAGATTAAATCCATCTGACGAGATTGAATTGAGAAATTAGCTTCTTCAAAAGCCTAATGACAGTTTTGGTTAGGCACGAAAATACTTCTTCACACTCCGCTCAAACTCCTTCATACTCGCTCTTCAATCAAATGATCTGATCTTTATTCACACATATCTTGCAAGTCTCGAACACACTGATCAATGCAGACATACCACAAAGATAGAGCATGATCTAGAAACATCAACGAACATTGTAGGAGCATATGCAACAACTGAAATCACCAGAATTTCATTCTCTTCTGCAAAACCACTAGTTACAGTAACAAAATAACTGTAGGATCACATAAACTCACAACTTGCTCAATTCTTGATGCACACCTCTAAAAATTCCAAAGGATAGACTAGATAGGCTCAACAAAAAACCCTTTAATGCATGACTTCTGAATACCAACTTACAAAGCTTTCCACCACTCCGATCTTTACAGCTTCACAGACTATCTACAACATATTTATTATAATTTTCTCAATATCTTCGATATATATAGCTTTTAAGACATTAATGCTAATGGTTTTGACATCAATGACAACCACATATCAGAAACACAACCACAACATCCAAAAATCTCCTGCTTTGGCATTGATGGCAACACATGATGTGAAAAATACCATCAACACAACTAGCTCTTCTCCAATAGTCTCCTCCTTGGATATTGCACTCTTCTCCTCTTTCCTTCAAATGAATCTTCTCACCCTTTCTTCCTCAAGGTTTTTCACATTATTATTCTCCCCCTTTGACATCAATTGCAAAGGTACACAAGCTCTAAACCACATATCTAAATCATCTAACTACTCCCCCTGAGTAGCAGCCACCATATCATCAATCTAAAACAAGATATGACTGTGAGTACACAGATTGATGCAAAGAATTGCATCTTAGTTCAGATTAGGAGGGGAAATCACCCCTAACTTCCCTCTGAGATACTCAAAAGTATCCTTAGGTAATGGCTTGATAAATATGTTTGCAATCTATTCCTTAGTAGGCACATACTCCAGTCTGGCTTCTTTATCACTCACTTTGTCTCTCAAAAAGTGATATTTGATAGATATATATTTTATCTTTGAATGCAACACCAGATTCTTAGAAATGCTTATGTCACTTGAGTTATCATAAAATATAGCAATAGGCTCATCATACTCAATTCTGATATCTCTTAGCATCTGCTTCATCCATATTACTTGAGTACAATTGTTTGTAACAACAGTATATTCTACCTCAACAATAGATAAGGAAATAGAATTCTACTTTTTACTTAGCCAAGACACCAACTTCTTCCCCAAGAAGAATGCACCACCACTAGTACTTTTCCTATCATCCACATCTCTTGCCCAATCTGCATTAGTGAAGGCACTCAAAGTAAGATCATCATCTTTAGGATACCATAAGCCAAAGTTAACTGTTCCTTTCAAGTATCTAAAAATTCTCTTTACAACAGTTACATGTGATTCCTTCAGATCAACTTGATATCTAGTAACCATACATACAACGTTCATGATGTCAGGTCTGGTTTGAGTCAAATAAAGTAATCCATCGATCATTGACCTGCACCTTGTTTGATTAGCCTTAGGAGAATAATCATTATGTGTTAACTTACATCCGGTTACCATGGGTGTACCAACAGGCTTTGATCCTCCATGCCAAACTTTTTCAGTAACTCTTTCACATACTTGGACTGAGATATAAATATTCCATTATCTAACTGAGTAATTTGCAATCCTAAAAATAATTTCAGCTCTCCAATCATTGACATCGCAAACTCACTTTTCATTTGGTTAGCAAAATTCATACATAAGTCATTATCTCCTTCAAAAATGATGTCATCAACAAATACTTCAATTATCAACTCTTTATCCTAATCCATCTTGAAATACAAATTATTGTCTGCAATACCTTTATTGAATCCAATCTTCAACAAGTATTTATCTAGTCTAGCATACCAAGCTCTAGGGGCTTACTTAAGTCCATACAGTGCTTTCTTCAATCAACAAGCCATATCTCCTTTGTCAGTCAGTTGAAATCCGTCCAGTTGCTCAATATACATTTCTTCTAATTCACCATTTAGAAATACTGACTGTACATCCATTTGATAGACTTTGTAGTTCTTGAAATTAGCATAAGCAAGAAATAATCTTACAACTTCAATTCTAGCAACAGGGGCAAAGGTTTCTTTAAAATCAATACCTTCCATTTGTGAGTACCCTTTACATACCAGTCTTGCTTTATTCCTGATCACTTCACCTTGTTCATTCACATTATTTCGAAAGACCCATTTGGTTCCAATCACATTCTTATCCTAAGGTCTAGGAACAAGAATCCATGTATCATTTTTCTCTATTTGCATCAGTTCTTCCTTCATTGCTTTCATCCAATATTCATCTTTACATGCTTCATTGACATTGTTAGGCTCCATCTTGGAAATCAAGCAATACTCTTTTGCAATTCTTCTTCTAGTCTGCACACCTTTGTTCTTGTCTCCTATAATTTTATTTTCAGAATGATTTAACTTTACATACCTTGGAACTTTGGGATTTTCTCGAGCCTCTGGTTCTTCTATTCTTTATTCTGCACTTCCAATAGCTTCACCTTCTAGGATTTCTTGATTCACCAGAACAATTTGAACTTGAATCTGTGTTTAATAATTCTTTCCTTTGTTAGTACTATCATGTTGGTCATCTGAATCATATCCATAGTATCTGGATGATCTGTCAGTATCCTCATCAACTCTAACATTTTCACTTTCAATCATTTTCTTCAATCTTCTATTATAGCATCGGTATGCCTTGCTCTTAGTAGAGTAACCCAAAAATATTCCTTCATCACTCCTAGCATCAAAATTGCCTATATCTTCATCTCTTTTGATATAACATCTACTTTCAAAGATTTTGAAATATTTAATAGTAGACTTATAACCAAACCACAACTCAAAAGGAATCTTACCAGAATTACCATTAACATTTACCCGATTGATAGTATACACAACAATGCTTACAACTTCTCTCCAATAGATATGAGGTACATTACCTTCCAACATTATAGTTCTGGAAGCATCTAGAATTGTTCCGTTCTTTCTCTCAACAACTCCGTTTTGTTGAGGAGTCTGGGGAGCAGATAACTGTCTTTTGATTCCATGCTCTTCACAAAATGAATTGAATTCCCGGGAAGTGAATTCACCACCTCTATCTGATCTCAAGAATTTAATATTCAACCCTATCTCATTCTCTACCATAGATTTGAAACTTTTGAACTTCTCTAATGCCTCATATTTTTCTCTCGAGAAAGCAACCCATATCATCTTAGAATAATCATCAATAAGCAACATAAAGTACCTTTCTCCTTGTAGACTTTTGATTCTGGAGGGACCACATAGATCAGTATGCACCAACTCCAGTACTCCATTAGAATGATGTTGTTTGCTCTGGAAAGAAATTTTAGTTTGCTTTCCCATCTGACATTCCTTGCATATAGTGTTAGTAGGCTTCACTAACTTAGGAAGATCTCTGACTGCTTGTGTGGAGCTTACTTTGACAATGTTATCAAAATTCACATGACATACTATGCCATAACCAACTTACATCAATTTGATCAATTAAAAAACTTTCACTAGCAACACTTAAGTAAAAAATGTTACCTCTTGTCTTTGTACCTGAAGCAATTACATTTCCAGAACTTCCCAAAATCCTGCATTTTCCATCTTTGAACTGAAGATTGTATCCCTTGTCGACCATCTATCCAACACTCAACAAATTATGCTTCAATCATTCAACATAAAGGACACCATTAGTATTGTATTTACCACCAAGAGAAATAGTGCCTCTACAACAAATCACACCAACATTGTTATCTCCAAATCTTACAACACCACTGTCATAATTCTCCAAGCTTATGAACTTGCTTTTGTCACCAGTCATATGATGTGAGCATCCACTGTCAATCGCCCACTCATCCTTTTCATCAATTCTGGCTGCAAGAGCTTTCTCAATATTGTTATTACTAGCAGATTCAGTTGACACCAGACCATTTTCCTTGATAGAAATGAATACCCATCCTTCTTCATTTCCAGTTTCTTTATTAGATTTATCATTAGTAACATCTTCTTCAACATAATAACATTTCTTTTGAAATCTAGACTTGTCAAGTTTGTACTTAGAAACTCTTTCAGGACATCTTGATGCAAAATGACCTATTTTACTACAAGAGAAACATTTAATAGGCAAATTTCCTTTATACTTACCTTGTCCTTTGGCTTTTCTTTTCACAATCAATGCTTCCAGCTCTTCTAAATCTCTTTCTTCATCTTCAATCTGTTCAATTTCATCTTCATACTTGAATGTATTCCTTGAACTTTCTCCCGGATCATATCTCTGTTGGATTTTTCTAGATACAGTAGCTTTGAATGTAGATTTTGTTTTAGGAGTAGATTCACCAAATTCACTCAACTCAAAGGCAGTAAACTTACCAATCAACATGTCTCTTTTCACATTTGTTACTGTCCCGAGTTATTCAATAGCATGAGATTTTGTTTTGTAAGAAGCAGACACAAATTTGAGCACTTTAGCCACAATCTCATCTTCTTCCAAAGTTCCACGGCACATCTAATACCCATCACTAGTTCATTTACCTTTTGCATGAAAGAAAAAATGTTTTCATCTTCACTCATCTTCATGTTTTCCCACTTGCATTTCAGACTTTGTAGCTTAGCAACTTTCATACAATGTTTCCAACTTCTTCCAGATCTCATGTGCTATTTTCAGATCTATCACATTTGTCATCTCTAAATCTGTCAAAGCACTCAGTAATGCTTCTATAGCCCTAATATTAATTTCAACTTCTTTGAACTCATCGGGAGTAGAGGGACCATTATGAGGAATAGTGTATGTGTTCTTTGTAATCTTCTAGAAAGGTTCACCAATGCACTTAAAATGACACTCCATTCTGACTTTCCACAGAGAGTAATTTGTACCATCGAATCTAGGACTATCCTTCTTCTATGATGCGATCTCGGATCACCTCAAGCTGTTAAAATTCTTCAGAGGAACCTGCTCTGATACTAATTGTTGGCAAACAAGGATAAACATCTGAGAGGGGGGGTGAATTAGTTGTCACAAAATTTAAACTTTATTTAACCTTATCAATCTTTAATCTCAGATTTGATAATTAACAGTGAAAGCAAGAATAAACAACACATCATAAACACACATAACACCAAGATTTTTGTGTGGAAACCCTGCTAGGGGAAAAACCACAGTGGAGGTTAATCCACAATTTATACCTTGTTAAAAGTATAAGAGAAATGAATAATGGGAATTCACATGCATTCAGGAACACTGCCTAAAGCTCATTGGTCAAAAGGAAGGCTCACTGACTTACATAAAACTTTCAGATTAAATCCATCTGAAGAGATTGAATTGAGAAATCAGCTTCTTCAAAAGCTTGATGACAGTTTTGGTTAGGCACAAAAATAATTCTTCACACTTCGCTCAAACTCCTTCATTCTCTGCTCTGCAATCGAATGATCTGATCTTTATTCACACATATCTTGCACACTACTCACACACACTCTTCTCAAATGAAGAAAACAATCTCTCTTTTATATCCGCTTCATGAAATTACATCAACAACTTTGTTGGCCAAAAATAAAGAATAGATGAATACAAACTGCTGGCCAAAATCTTGAGAAAATCTCAATGCACACCAACCTAAGTCAGTCACAATATAATGAAGACCTAAAACAACATCCTCAAACATGCAAAGCATTTAAAAATTAATCCACAAGGATCCACAACACGATACAACCACCATGTCGACCAAGAACATAAAAACCCGAACACACAAAGGAAAAATCTTTGATCATGAACACACCAATCAATGCAAACGTACCACAAAGATAGAGCATGATCTAGAAACATCAATGAATGTTGTAGGAGCATACACAACAACTAAAATCACCAGAATTTCATTCTCTACTTCCAGAACCACAAGCTACAGTAACAAAATAACTATAGGATCACAAAAACTCACAACTAGCTCAATTCTTGATGCGCACCTCTGAAACTTCTAGAGGATAGACTAGATAGGCTCAGAAGCAAACCCTTTAATGTGCAATTTCTGAATACCAACTTACAGAACCTTCCACCACTTTGATCTTCACAACTTCACAGATTGTTTGCAACATACTTATTATAATTTTCTGAATATCTTCGACATATATAGCCTTTAGGACATTAATACTAATGGTGTTGACATCAATGAATACCACATATCAGCAACACAACCACAACATCCAATAGGTTTATGTGGGAAAAATCCTTTCAAGAGAAAAACCATACATTTCAAAAGCATAACCACTTGTATTATTCAACAACAACCTTGGTTATAATACAATCAAGGATATGCATCTTATAGGAGTATCACTAACATACAATTATAGAATGATTTAGACATCTTAATAATATCTAAAAAATTAACCATACAAACTACATCTCCAAAGCACCAATAAATAGGCAAGGTTCTAAATAGAAACCTTAAATGGTTTGAAAAAACTATTAACAATGCCAATGTAGTTCAAAACAAAAAACCAAATTCTAATGCACTCATTGGTTAAAGATCATCTCAGATTTTTAACACATTCATTACACTTATTACATTGTCATAATTTGTCACTTTTAACCACCCAAACCTAGGTGTCCAAGTTTTTACTTATTCAACCCATTTAAAGATGCTCCATAACAAGTGTCTAAGCTTTTCACAATGTTGGATAAGATTCCAATGTAACATCCCTCTCACATGCTCTTACACATCATAAGAATCTATCATATGTAAATTACCACATGATGAGATTACACACACCATAGGATACTGATACATATCCAAAAATTCCACCTCAATGTGAGACACCTACCTCCTCATGTGAGGAAAAATACACTAAAGATGAATTCCATGTCACCTCTAAATGGGATGCCAACTTTCCCACATGAAGACAAAAGACATAAAATATGAATAATGAATGCATACAAAAGTATTAAAATTGAACATTAGGAATGTAAGATTGAGACACCTTTTTCCAACAAAGAAGTGCCTCCTCCAATTGAAAGAGGATTAAAATTCTCTACCCTTATCCTTTATGCAAAAAAAATGATCTATTACCTAAGATAAAATTGAATGAGAAAAAATACCATGCAAAACATTGCTTAGCATGACTAATATTAGACTTAAATCATGTGCTCCATCAACCCAACATGGTGGGCATCATTGAGGGATTTTTGATCAATCTACAACATACCAAAAAATCCAATTTATCTGCTCAAAATTGTAAAGAATGTCACCCTTTGTTAAATTAGATATTTAACATTGAGCTTGGATACCTTTGAAAAATTAGATGATCAATAACAAGCAATGGATTCAAATTGATATTTTTTCTTTGCCAAGTGTTAAATCATATGTAAAAATAGTAGTTTGATAGGAAGCACGCTTATTTTTTGATACTATTTTTTTAATTAGTGTGAAACATATTCCCATATTTTAATTTCAAGAACGAAAGGTTGGATAAGAAGCTTATCAACTATAAATCTCTTTTTGATTGGAGTTATTTAATTAAAACCCGAATAAAAAAGTACACTCAAATCATAGTTAATTGTAATGCATATTTCCTAGGCCAAATAAACTTTAATTTATAATTTTATAATTATTTATTTATTGATAATGAATAAGGCCTTTATTACTTTTTAAGAACTAAAATGATAATAATACACTATTCACAAAAAAGGTCGGTAGTAAAAAGGCAGACCCTCAGAGTCTATGCAAGACCAAATCCAAAATAAAATATGAAAATAGTTTAAATGGTGCCAAGATCAAACATCAATAAACATAAAAAGCCACTAAGTGGTGAGAGAAACACTAGTAGGAGGGTGATCACAATCATCTAGTTTAATCCAAACATTAATGGGGATGGAACTATGATCAACATGCTCCTAACTAGTGAGAGCAACCTCCTCCTCCTAGTCTTCATTTACAAGCTATTGAGCATAAATAAGATAAATAGCTAGCTCTAGGTGAAGAAACTTGCTAGAATTTGACCAACCAAGAGCACCAAGCCTATGAGAGGAGGTAGAAGGTGGTCAAGAAGGCTAAGACTAGTCATAGAATTTATGATTATTGGAACATTGAGGTTGAGTGCCATAACACTAAGATCCTTGATCTCTTTTAGTAGGTTGACTATGACCATGCCTATGCTCACAAGGTGAGAAAGATATAGGAGCTAAAACTCTAGATATTGTGCAAGGGGAATTGCCCCAATTATCTAAGAGCTCTTGCAAATGTGCAACTTCAAGTGAAACCGTGTGAAATTACACTTGGATCTGCATTAGGATTTTTTTATTTTGAAATGATATTGTAGGATACCATTTCTAATATTTACACTAGGGATTGAAGGACCTAGCCCCAATTTTGTGAAAGATATGGGGAGGGATGACATCAATAATAGTCCATAAGGTCTCTTGATCCTAATTAGATAGCTAGAATTTCAACTTGGCCTTAGATTAGGTAGAGAATTCTTGGTAGCTCTATCAAGGAGATCTAGCAGGATTTAAAATCATAAACCTAAGGGGCTTTAGCAAGAGGACGATCTTGACTAGATAAAATTAGAGGTCAGCAAATGGATTGTTGATTGATTGATAGGTCATATAGAAGTCATTGCTAGGCCAAAGAATATAGGGTTTGATGGAATTCTAGGCATTCCAGATGTTGTTGGTTATAATTGTTCCTTGTATCTAGATAGAATCCCTTATGGTGAGGAGAATATAGAATCCAAGTCCTTTCCAAGCTGGCCACCCAATAGGCACTCTTGATAAGATACAATGCTTAGTGAGAAATTTTTAGGAATCATTCCTTTTCAGAGCCTTGATTGTCCATGCGGAATATAGAGCAATTCTTTGACCATATGTTGCGAGTGGTCCCAAACCACTAGCATCACGAGGGAGAAAACATAATTCCCAAGCAACATGTGATGAAATTCTTTATTCCTATCAACAAAGAAGTAAAACAAATTCCATGAAAAATTCTCATACCCAACAAGAGGAGTAATAAACATGAGTAGTGGCCAAAATTTTAAAGCACACTTAGAATTTGTTAGTGAAAGAAAGAGGCTTAGTGATCCAATAGCTCAATTTTTTTTAAAAAATGGCAATGATAGCTTGCCACAAGATAACAAGTGAGGCCTGCAAACTAAAGGGGATCTAAAAAATTAAAAAAATACCTACAATCAATCAATTTAAAACCAAAATATTTTAGCCAACCATGTTTACGAAGAAAGGATTGCCTATGGTATTGATTTTTTTGCATTGAATACTTGAACTAGAGGCTTGGTAGAATATATCAAGGCAAAGAAGAATATACCTGAGATTATTCTCATCCTTAAGAAGAGTGAGAAATGAATCATCAATAAAATGACCATTGACCAATTGATTAAATGAATCAGACAAGGTACTACCCATAACATTATACCTTCTATCCAAAACCACATGTTCTCTCCCCTTTCATTTTCACAAATTAAAGGTAAAATTAATATTCTCTCACCTTATTTTTCTTATATATCATTTAGATATGTAAATTTTTTAAACTGTTTCTAGACTTGTTTGCATATTCTTAAACCACATCCAATTCAATAGCCAAAAATGTGTTTTGACCAATAGAAACAAAATAACTACTTACCACTTTTTGATAAGAATGTTGAAAAATAAAATATTTAAATAAAAATGGTATTGAACAATGAACAATCTATTAGCCAGTCCCATGTAAACTACTAAATCTCTGTTTATTAAAAACATTCATTCATTACTACATGCATAATCTTTTGTCATTTATTGGTCATGTCAGACTACAATCTTCATCAACCTTATTCCCTATGCATCCTTAAACAATGCATGGTTAAATTATCTTAGTCCAGGCTGGCAATGAGCATAACAAAGGCAGATGGGATTTTGTGCAAATAAATTTCATGCACAACTTTATCAGTTGCAGAAGTTTCCCTCATGTACACATTTATTTCCTCTATATTTACATTGCCTTCTAAATGGTACTGGCAATAACAAATACCCTTCCATTTAAGGACACTGCCACATATTCTTGTTACTCATGCTGCAACAACATTAAAACCTCTCAAGGTCGCACCAGTTTGAAGGTCAGGAGCATATTTATGTACTGATCTGCCACTGCTGGGCCTGTGAAGTGAGCCCACTTTCCTTTTTAATGCCAGAGTCCGTATTTTAAGTTGGGTATGGAAGCCCAACGGTTAGCATTTAGTTTCCCTCCAAGCCTTTTTCATATTCCTTTCGAAGGCTTATCTATTATAGATAATGCAATAATTATGTATTGCTTATCACACAGTTGCTGTAGATGTATGTAAATAACAGAGATAATAAAAGAGATTTTTCCTGTTTCAAAGTGGATGTAGTCAAATTGATGAATCACTATGTGTTTTTCATATTTATGAATTCTCTTCTTTCTGAATTTATGTTCTGTAATCTCATTTTAACATTTTTCTGCTCTGAAAAAATTAGCAACTGGTTTTAAAATCTCCTCTGTATTAATTTGGAAAAGGAATTTCAAACTTGCTCAGTCATTTTCTCAACAGAATTGGTCATGAAAATATATGCAAATTAGATGGGCGTCCACCACCTGCATCAGAAAGTGACTTCTGTGTATTTTCTGAAGATCTTGCATTCAATAACACTGTTCTTTGTGAGTTATTTTGCCAGTCATTCAATTTTAGCAATAAATCAAAGAAGACTTTGACACTTTCCTCTTTGAGCAATTTTAAGTTGAACTACAATATATATAATTAGATAGTTTTTTAAGTAATAATTTTTTATTTATTTTGAGTTTATTTATATATATTTTTATTATTATTAATAAAGTTCAAATGTTAATAAATTTTTCAAACGTATTTAATTAATAGATATAATTTAAAATTCTTGTTGAATTTCAATGATATTGTAAGGGAATAAATTGCACATAAATATTTAAGCTAATTAGACTAATAAAATAATTAATTCATTAATTAGTCTAGATTTAAAGAGCCAAGACAAAAAAATGATACTATAGTAATTAAATTAATGGCATAGTTAAATGAATAAAATAAATGTATTTAGCTTTGTATCTCCTGAAGTCAAAAATTGATTTATCATTATGTTAATTTTTTTAAAGTTTTGATTAGATGATTGTCTTTGATATATAAAATGATTGTGCTATATTTAAGTTCAGATTCATGCTTATAGAGGTGATTTAGCATGTAAAAGTAAATTTGGACATGTGAAAGTAAATTAATAGGGAAAAACTACTATTATAGATTCAACTAGACTCATTGTACCGTGTCTAGAGTGGGGTGGTGTCTACAAACACCACTTTGAAACTTGAGAAATTTGGGTAATGTTCTCCTTAGTCAAGCCCATAGACAAACCTAAACTCAATGACAATGAACAAATATTGAATATAATAGATAAGCATGTAGTATGCTTATGATGATGATGCAATAGATGATATAATTATGATGCTTTTTGATTCTGGATACTGACGCTCTCATGTAAATGCTCTTCCAATGATAGTCCAAGATGACTTATAAACGAATGAAGGAATATCCTTAAATACACCACCCTAATATATAATTTGAAAAAAGTTGTTCTTTAATAAGCTTATAATGACTTGTAGGGTAGGGTAGAATTTAAATATAGACATCTTAAATAATGGCTAGTGATATAGGCAAGAGTTGACCAAATTTAAATTTAAAATTTTATGGGTCAATTCTATGTGGTGTGGGAACAAAACCACATGCTATAGGATTGACCTAGGACATAGAGGTACAATTACTAAGATAGGGAATATGTGTGCGGAAATGGTTACAAGGATAGGTATAATAAGTAACTAATAATGGTGAATATACAAGAGTACATGTAAATAAGAATGTGATGAAATAGAATGCATGGAAACATATATAAATGGAGATGGGTAAAGGATTGGGGAATGAACCTAACTTTACATAAGAATGAACCATATGTCAATAGCCCAAAACTAAATAGAAATTTTGACATGGGTATGCAAATTTCACCATTACACTCTCATATCTTATTATTTTCTATTTAATTAATATCTATTTTTCTATCAAAGTTTATCAAATTTTAAAACAATTTTTTATTTAATTGTTGTTCATGACAACTACTCATGTAGAATATGTTTAACTTATATATTTTGTGCACATGCTTTATCTCATCACCATCCTTGTCAAAATATAGGAGTTTTCTACACACTCTGTTGCACATGCTTTATCTGAGCGGAAGGTCTGCTGTAGTACAACTATTGTAGGTGGTTTGTGGCCTAGTTGTTTCAAGTAGTCTTTAGGGCTTGTTGTGTTGTGGGTTGTTTCTTGGCTCAAGGCCTTTGTTGTTTCTGTGTCTTGGACTTAGGACTATTGTTTATCCTAAGTGTTTTGTTGCTCCTGGTTTTGGTGCTAGGAAGGGTTATTAGCCTGTTTTTGACTTAGGACTGTTGTTGGTTCTAAGTGTTCTATCACTATTGGTTTTTGGTGACTAGGTGTTGTTTGTGTTTCTGTCGTGTTACTGCAGTGTTTCCGCTGGTGTTGTTTGTGTTTCTGTCGTGTTACTGCGGTGTTTCCGCTGGTGTTGTTTCTCTGTTTCATTGGAAAAGTTTGATACTTTGTTGTTTGGAAGTGTCCTTTTCTTAGCTTTGTAAAAGGTTCTTGGTCCTTTCAAAACCTTTCTTACCTTATAGAAAATAATAGGTGTGTGAGTCAACAATGGTAGGCATGCTTACAATTTATTTTGATTAGATTAAAAAAAACTAATATTATTTACATGAAAATAATAGGTGTAATGGTGGGGAAACAAGTGGTCTACCCTCTTCATGAGGAAGGAGTTCCCTCTAAGTAGTAATCATGTTCATATGTTGTGCAATGATGGTGGCATGAGTATTGGTTATAGTTCATGGGGTGTTAAATTCTCAACGGAGTTAATCAAGGTTTTGTTGAACAATTTCAAAGGGAAAGTCAAGATGGGAAATCTCTCACTCAAGGATTTTGTTTAGGTGAAATACATCAAGTGTTCACAATTATTTGTTGTATATTTTGAGTTTGTTCTTCCTCAATGACTTTAAGAGTTAGTAAGTTTGTTCTTAAATTCTTCAAGGTAGTCTCCATCCAATCCTCTGCAACTCCTAGACACATAGGTGTGGTATGTTGAGTGTCATCAAGTGAGAAAAATGTGACTAGAAACATCTTTGAATTCTTAGTATGAATGTTTTCCCTTCATTGTTGGTTTTATTTCTTGTTTGAGCAATGTGAAAGGTCACTTATTTCAAGGTTGGTCACCTCATTTAAAAAGTTACAACAATTACAGATTATATTCCAATTCATGATTCAATTTTCATCATTTTAGTTTGAGTTGATCTTCAAAATAGTGTTTAACTAAGTTGAAGAGCTTTATTAGCTAAAATAAAAAAAGGTCTTACAAGTTGTTTGTTTCTTTCTAGTTTTTAGATGAATTTTTATTTTCTAAATACTAAAATCATAACATTTGCGAGTAACTTAAAATTGACCTAATGTTGAATCTAAATGATAGAGAATTGGAAATTTTGTAGGAATTCTAAACATGAAGATTTTATTAGTTGTTGTTCACCAATGGTAGAAAACAAAAGAAATTATTTTTCTAAAATCAATCACCAAAAGACCCCTCTAAGATATTTTTCTAGACTGTAAGTAAATAATGATCCATAATTAGCAAAGATAATTAATTTTTCTCTCTATTAGGTCCACTCAAAAAAGAAATGGTCTATATTTTTTGAACTAGAATTAGTGCAATGAAAAAGATTCATGCATGCAAAAATGATGAGAATAAGATTCATTAACATTTCCATTAATAGAATCACTAGGGTGATTATAAAATTGTCAAGGTTGTTACACATTTGACAATGATTTAAAAGGGGAAATTTTGTCAATTCATAATAAAAAAGGTTTTTCAAAAGCAACAAGACACAAACACCTGGTAAATTATCAATAAGCATAAATAAAAGGCTAAGGTGGTCTTATAGGTTGACATAGTATTTCCATAATTTAGATTAACTAAAAGAAGGTTTTATTCATGCAAAATGGGTTGCATACTAGGCCATCATACCATAATCAAACCTATTATGTGTGCCTACCCATTCATAGAAACTTACATATTTTCCTCTTGAGAAAATTAAAATACACAAATGAGTAGGTGCCACTTCTCAAAATAGGTGTGTGGCCTGCCTCAAAACTCACTTGAAGTCCCACCTTTGGACTTGGAAAAATTAAAGAAAATAGCATGTGTATTATAAATCCATAAAAAGTATAATGTATAATGAAAATACAAATACGACTACTCATTGCTAGTGTAAGGTTTGAAATAACAAAATTAATATAAATGTAAGACCTACAAAACAAATGCAAAAATATGACTTAATCACATCTCAAAAAGAAATCAAATTAAATTTTCAAAAAATAAAGAGGATGTACCTTTGAAGCGGGGAAGAAAAAATACACCTATCACCTTGATGGGGTCACTTGCATAACAAACTATGCAATACGAATGGCTGATTCTAGTATATAACAATGGCTAGTTATAGTGTATAACTTAGAAATTAAGGTTATTTTTAGAGTAATTTGTTTTCACATGATTTAATATTTTTAAGCTCTAGATTGACCATGATGGATTTAGGTGAAATTATAGTAATCAAAGAGCTGCAATGTGAGGATCAAGATCATGGTAGTGTCTTAGGCCAAGTGGACCCACATATATGTATTTCAAGAATTTTTTTTTACACCTTAGCTTTTATTTTCATTAGATCTATAAGTTTCAGGCCATCAAATTTAGCATTATTAGAGTCAAAAGGTACACATCTAAGTCAATAGGTAGGATCTTCCTTTTCTATTTTCCTCAATTTTTAATTTTTTGTGGTTGATAGATGGGATTGCCATTTGGCACATGTTCACTAGTTTTGACAAAAATAAAAATCTCTTTGGTGATCATAGAATCACCATGGTAGTTTTGAAATTACTTAGGTGAACCTAGGATTATTACTTGTCAAAAAAGGTGATTTTGAAAAAAGATTTTAAATTTTCTTGTTTGAGTCAATTTTTTTTTAAAATTTGTCATTTTTGCATGTTTTTGATGGACTTAACCTTTTTTTAATATATTTTTTAAATTTTTGGGAAGATATTTTATAGTAATAATATATTTGATGGAGTGATAATGAGGAGAAGTCGTAACTAATTGGTGTTTTGGATGAGATCTCAAATACAGATTGTGAGATACTATGTCAAGATGGATTAGATAGAATGGTACACATTTTTCTCATGTACCCCTCTCTTAGGATCTAATTTAACATACTAAAATACTAGGGTGCATACTGAAACACCTTCCAATTTCCTTTAGTATTAGGTGAGTGGGTAATCACATTATATGACATATATTAGATTATAAATTTTCCCATTGAAGGGTACTTTCTTGTCCTATATAATTGGACTTATGAGGTATAGGGAGTAGCATGGGCCACACACATGGGGGAAAAGGAACCTTGGGGGAGAAGCAAGGTTCATCTATCCGTGGTATTAAATTTAGACATTCTACCTTTGAAAATGGCTATTATTGGTGTTATTGCCTCCAAACTATTTGGAGACAAGAAGGAACACTTCCTTATGTGGGGCTAGGCTCCTATTTTTTAAGAGGCGAAGAAGGATAGGGTTCTCACTTGGGGTGTAAAAATTCCAGTGCATATTTATCATGATCTCTATATGATCTCTAGGTTTAGAAACCTAGTCATTTCATCACACTATTATTATGGGCTCGATCTTTGAGTATATTAGGCTTATCAAAGGCTTAAGCTAATTTTCGATTAAGAGGATTCTAGAGTAGTATAATGTGGTAGTGTGGGTCACTTAATGTTTCTATATGTGGATATTGGTGAGCTTAATTACATTAATATGATCATAGGTCCATATGTAGGGATGGTTGTATACTGGCTAAAGGATTATGTTATACACACTTATTATAAAGGAGAAAATATCCTAATAGACAAGAGGAAGGGAGGAGAGATACACCCTACTGGTGAAGTTATTTAGCAATTTGGATATATTTTTCATATAAAATTAACCCTATCCATTGCACACTATTTATCCACTAATATTTTATGACCATTTAGTAGGGGATAACTCATTATTACCATCTTAATTCAGGTTTCCCATTTTGAGGATAATACATAGAGGAGATAAAGTAGGGTTATATGCACTAGGGTAGAGGCAATAATTGCACTACTAGGGCCATTAGTTGGATATTATAATATGTGAAGAGGAGAGTATATAAGAGGATGATGATGAGAATGATCTTGATGTCAAGGAAGAAGATGAGTTACAATGGGGAGAGGAGATTAAAGTAGGATTATGGTTATGATATTGATGTTGAAGAGGAGGAGGATGGGGCACAAGAGAAAGAGGGAGAGACACTATAATATATCACATTAAAGTGTAGATGGGTTCCCATTAGTAGATTGAGCTTTTCAAATAGTGGATGGAGGATAAGAGGAGAGTCATCAATCCCTCTTGATAACTAGGCAATCCTCACGAGTGCTTTAATTTATTTATTTTTAATACTTTTTTAATATTTTATTTTAAATAATTTATAATTTTTTATTATCAATTATTTACTTTCTAACACTCTTTCTCTTGCTTGCACTTAGTGACAAATACTATAGATGGATGGATGGTGTTAGGTCCTAAAAAATAAGTCTAAATTCTTAGATCTCTTCTCCACCTTCAAGGTTAGGGGTTTGTCATGAAAAGAGGTAAAGATAGGTTCATATATATTTATAAAGGTTAAATGATAACTACAAGAGTTGGTAAACTCTCCTACTATGTAGGCTTAGCTTTTATGTAGGAGGGTTTTCCTACAAAATTATATTGAACGACTTACAATGCAATCATTAAATCTCAAAAGATAAGAGAAGATATTATGACAACTAACAACCTTTTAGAAATATTCCCTCCTAGGACCTAAGTAACCTTAACATGCAAATAGGACCTATTAGTGAGCTAGATAGGTAAAAAAACTATTTACACCAACAACTACATTGCTCATCCCTGGGTGAATTTGTGTCCACACAAGATGTCTAAGTGTGAACACCATATGTATATTAGATTTTGGATTAGAACAATCAAGAAAACTAATGTCATTTGTAATGCAAAGTTGTTCCAATTGATTAAGTTCATAAATAATATTCAAATCATCAAGTTTCTTTAGCATGCATTAACTTATGGTATGCCTTTTCTTACCTCAAGAATCAAAGTGTTTTTTTAATAATTTAGAGACATAATTAGAACTAAAAAAATAAATGTAAATTAGAAGAGATAAAATGAATCCCACCCAAAAAACATAACTTCTTTAGGTGTCAAGAAGTCCAGGTGTAAGAGAGGGGGATCAACCAGGTTCAAGGCCCCAGGTCATGGAGAGCCAAGAGTGGAAGGCTGCCCTAACTTACCTCACTCTAAAGGAATTTTTAAAATGAGGGATGAGAATGATGAGGACTATAAGGTTCTTCAATCACTTTATAGACCTGAAATTTAGAATGGGGCTAGGTGAGCTGGTTTTCGGGTTCAACACTGCACATTAGGTAGCTCTCTACCCAAAGATGGAAGCACGGTTCTGGGATGACAACATGACACACTGGCGTCTCTTAGGTTCACTGGCGTCCGTATGACTAGAGGACTAGAAACATAGTAAGAATCACGAGAAAATGAACTGACGACCTAGCTAGTATTTTTAAGGGAACAAAATAGAACTATAAAATAAGAGAGATACAAATGAGTGTGATAAAGAAAATATATTAAAGCTAAGGTGACAAAGATAATCTCACAAAAGAGCCTATACCCTAGCTAGCTCCAAATACACGTCCACCTACACATAGGAAGAGGGGAAAATTGTTGAGGGCTATATAGGGGTATACCTTAGTCAGACCCCTGTTTTGGTGTTTCCACCTCCACAGACAACCAAGATAGCAACGATAAAGAAATATATGATAAAGGTGAAAAGAAAGTAGAAAACACAATAAACACTACAAAATAATGAAGTGATACTCAACCAAATCATAAAGGAGAGGAGTGAAAAGGTTACCACCTCCACCAAGAGATCACTAGCCAATGATGGAGAAAGAGAGCTTGAACAATCACCACAACCTTAACTATGGTGAAGGGAGGTGTTGCAAAACCTCAAGCCCCTACTGAAATGGCTTGTTCCACACTTGCTCTATGGAGTTGATGGAGTGTTGTTGCTACTACTATGAAGTGCCAAAGTGCTGCTTGAAGTGATGGAAGTGAAGTGAATTATTAGAGATTTCCAAAAGAGATGCTAAAGAGATGAGTTGCATGAAGAATGAAAGTTTTTGAAGGTGAGGTGAGGAGAATAAGGCATTTTCGGGTCGGTTGGTCGAAGAGGGATGTTACAATTCGTTCCCAATAGGAAGTGTAACGCCTCTGCCACCTTCAAACATGGGAATCCATCGGGGACGTAAGCACATCGTACAAATGTATGTGCGTCGCATGATCATCCTGGATAGTTATTCTTCTATTGATGAAAAAGATGAATTCCAAGTGGAATGAAGGAAACTTGCTGATGTGGAATTTTTCCTTCAGATTTTGTTTTCTAAGGTAAGGAAGTGTAAAAAAGGAATTTGCGTAAGGGGTGAAAATTTGTGCCTATACATTTTTCCCCCACTTTAGCGAGCATGAATATTGATGAGTGCTTTAGTAAAGTAGATCGAAAAGGTAGTAGGGTTACAAATGTATACCTAAACCGTTGAGGAAGCAAACTGTGATCTCGTGAACTCGAAAGCACATGCTGGAACAAAAGAATCCACAGTCCCGTAGAACCATGAATTTGTAGAATTAAAGCATCTTACATGCCTATGGACCTATAAGGAGGCGACCCCAAGATCTCTCACATGAAGTAAGCACCTCACAGGCCGGTAGACTTGCAAGAATGGTTCTCCAAGATCTCTCACAAGAAGGAAAGCAAGAAAAGTTCCTTATAGACCCGTAGACTTGCAAGGAAGGTATCCTCCAAGATCTCTCACATGAAGGGTACCCAATAAAGTACCTTAGAGATCTGTAGACCTGTAAGGAAGGTGTCCTGCAAGATCTTTGACATGAAGGAAACTGAGAAAAGCTTCCTACAGACCCATTGAATTGCAGGGGAGCGATCCCAAAGATCTCTCGCATGGAGGAAGATAAAAGGAAGCACCCTATAGGCCTACAGACCTACAGGGAGTTATCCCACAATATATCTCACATGGAGGAAACCAAAGGAAGGGGACTCCATAGAGTCAATAAGTGGCTTCACAGACGCACCTGCAAAGTGACATGTTTACCCACAGATAGAACATGTCAAAAAGCAACCACACATGCAAGTAAGCGGACAGTCACACAGATTGTCAACAAGTTGGAAAAAATTCGAAGGGGTCCCTCATGAACCCGACATGAGAAGGAGGTCCACTCAAGGGACACACTATTTGAAAGCACAGGAAGGAGGTTCTTTCTCAAATCAATTTGTCATCAAGGAATCCTTTCGAAAGATGTTCACTTCATCAAGGAATTTGAAAGGAAGAAAAATTCCCCCTTGCAAGGGGAAGGTCAAAGTGGTTCCCACCTTGGAGGAAGGTTCTCAAGTTCTTTCTTTATGAACACATGATGAAGGAAACATGTTCCATTAAGGTCCTAGCCGTGAATACTATTTTGAAATGAAATGCTCATGGGGAATTTTGAGAAAAGATTCATTGGCAACAAATGCATTTTTTGAAAATCAAAGCATTATAGAGATGTCATTGTCACACATGATGTTGGATATTGCTGATATGAGGTTGTCATTGATGTCAACACTATTGTCATTAATGTCTTTAAGGTTGTATATGTTGAGGATATTGAGAAAATTGTAATAAAATAAGTTGAAGGTTGTCAGTGATGCAGGGAAGTTCAGTATGATGGCTAGCTCAGTATATTGATGATAAGAAGTTGTGGATTAAAGGGTTTGTTTTCGAGTATATCTAGTTTATCCACGTGAAGTTTCAAAGGTTCGCATGAAGATTTGATTAATTTATGAGTATCTGTGTTTTGACAATTGTTCTGTTGCTTTAGTTGGTGAACCTGAAAGAAGATGATGTGATTCTAGTAATTTGAGCTATTGTGAAAGCTTCTGTGGTGATTCATGATGCTTGTGGATGTTTCTAGATCATGCTCTATCTGTGTTGTTGGTTCACATTGATTGTTGTGCTCGCGATTGATGATTTTCTTTTGTGAGTTCATGTTTTTCATGATCACGACCGATAGGGTGATTGTAGTGTGTTGTGGATCTTCGAGGCATAATTGGTTAAGGTGTTTCATGTTTGAGACATGTTATTTTGGGTCCTTACTATGTTTTGGCCAACATTATTTGGTTCACATTGATAAATTGTTTATTGATTTGGGCCGACATTTTGTACACATTTCATATTTTGTTGGGTCGACATGTAGTTTATGTTATCCTTAGTGATGGATATATATGAACGATTGTTTATACCATTTGAGGTAGAGGAGTGTGTGATGTGTGAGTGCTGCATGCAAATAATGTTCTAATCTTTCGAAGGCAGACGTAAAGTGTGAAGAAGAGTGAGCAGAAGAAAGTGTTTATGTGCTTAATTAGAACTGTAATCAGGAATTAGAAGATGCTATTTTATTAGTTCAAGATCTTTTAGATGTAATTCAAATGTGATTGTAAGATAATGAGTCTTCCTTTGGGAAGTGGGCCTTTTTGTATTTGAGCAGTGAGCTCTAGGCAGTTTGCCTAAATGCATGTGCATTCCCCATTTGTAATACTTTTAACAGAGTATAAACTTGAGGACTAACCTCCACCATGGTTTTTCCCCTAATAGGGTTTCCACACAAAAATCTTGGTGTTATGTGTGTTTTTGATGTGCTGATGGTTTATGCTTTCATGTTTATTTATCAGATCTGAGAGTAAGTTTAATAAGTATAATTTATGTGACAATTGATTCACCCGCCCTCTCAGTTGTCTACCCTTGTGTTGCCAACAATTGGTATTAGAGCAGGTTCCTTTGGAGAAGCTTGATCACTTGAGGTGATCCGAGATGGTGACATATAAGAAGGATAGTCCAAGATTTGATGGAACAAATTATTCTCCATGGAAGACTCGAATAAAGTGTCATCTAAGATGCATTGGTGAACCTTATTGGACAATTAAAAACAATAGATATATCATTCCACATAATGGTCCTTCTACTATAGGTGAGATTAAGGAAGCCGAGTACAATATCAAGGGTAAGGAAGCATTGTTGAGTGATATGACTGATTTCGAGATGAAAAATGTAATGGAGCTGAAGACTGCTTATGAGATCTGGAAAAAGTTGGAAACCCTGTATGAAGGTGATACCCATGTGAAGATTGCTAAGCTGTAGAGCCTGAAAGGGAAATATGAAAACATCACTTCTTTTATGCAGAGAGTGAATGAATTTGTGTGTAGAATTAGATATGCTGGTGGAATATTGGAAGAATCAAAGATTGTTGCTAAAGTGCTTAGATCCTTTCCTACAGCATACAAACACAAAGTTGTTGTTATTGAGGAGATCCAGACTGTGACAAATGTAACTAGAGACATGTTGATTGGTAAGCTTGCTACTTTTGAGTTAAGTGAGTTTGTTGAATCTCTTCCTAAGACAAAATCTGCATTCAAAGCTACTATCTCCAGAAAAGATAAGCAGATATATGATCCGGGAGAAAGTTCTTCTAGAAAAATGTCCAAGTATGAGCAGGAAATGAGAGAGATTAAAGAAGAGAGAAAACTAGATGAGCTTGAAGCACTTATTGTCAAGAGGGTAGCCAAAGGAGAAGGTAAGTATAAAGGGAAATTGCCTCTTAAATGTTTTTCTTGCAATAAGATAGGTCATTTTACCTCAAGGTGTCCGGAAAGAGTTCCTAAGCCAAGACCTAACAAGCCTAGATTCTAAATAAAGTGTTATTATGCTACTGATGAAGGTGTGACAAATGATGAATCTGATAAAGGGAATGCAAGTGAGGATGAATGGGTATTTATTTCTATCAAGGAAAATAATCCAGTACCTACTGAATCTACTAGTTGCATGAATATGGAGAAAGCTCTAGCTGCTAGAGTTGAAGAAAAAGATGAATGGGTGATTGACAATGGATTCTCTCATCATATGACAAGTGATAAAAATAAATTTGTGAGATTGGAAAAGTATGATGGTGGTGTTGTAAGATTTGGTGATGAAAAATTTGGTGTAATCCATGGTAGAGGATCCATTTCTTTTGATGGTAAGCATAATATTGATGATGTTCTATATGTGGAAGGTTTGAAGCATAATCTCTTAAGTGTTGGACAGTTGGTTGACAAGGGATATAATATTCAATTCAAGGATGGAAAGTGTAAAATATTGGGGAGTTCTAGAAATGTGATTGCATCTGGTACAAGAATAAAAGGTAATATCTTTCACCTAAGTACTTCTAGTTAAAGTTGGCTGATTGCTCAAGTTGATGAAAGTTGGTTGTGGCATAGGAGATTGTGTCATGTAAACTTTGACAATATTATCAAGATCAGTTATACTCAAGCAGTGAGAGATCTTCCTAAGTTGATAAAACCTACTAATACTATATGCAAGGAATTTCAGTTACTGAAGCAAACTAGAGTTTCATTCCGAAGCAAACAATATTGTTCAAATGAAGTATTGGATCTTGTGCATAGTGACTTGTGTGGTCCTTCTAGAATCATAAGTTTACAAGGAGATGTGTATTTCATGTTACTTATTAATGATTATTCTAGATTGATGTGGGTTACTTTCTTAAGGGGAAAATATAAAGCTCTAGAGAAATTGAATATTTTTAAGGCTATGTTTTGAGACAAAGATAGGTCTGAAGATTAAATGTCTGGGATCAGATAGAGGTGGTGAATTCACTTCCAATGAGTTTAATTATTTTTGTGAGGAGCATGGGATAAAGAGACAATTATATGCCCTATGGAGCCTTCAAAAAAATGGAGTTGTGGAAAGGAAGAACAAGACAATTCAAGTAGCTGCTAGGACTATGATGGTGGAAGGAAATGTTCCTCACATCTATTGGAGAGAAGCTGTGAGTATTGTCATTTACACTCTCAACCAGGTACATGTCAAAGGTGATACCGGTAAGACTCCTTATGAGCTATGGTTTGGTCATAAGCCTACTGTTAGATACTTCAAAATATTTTGGAGTAAATTCTATATCAAAAGAGATGAAGATATGCAAAAGTTTGATGCTAGAAGTGATAAAGGAATCTTTCTTGGTTATTCTACTAAAAGTAAAGCCTACCGATGCTACAATAAGAGATTGAGGAAAGTAATTGAAAGCGCTAATGTCAAGGTTGATGAAGACACATTTAGACCATCCATAAACAGTGAATATGATTTAGATGATCAAAATGACAGTTTAGATAAAGGAAATAAAGTTAAGACTCTAATTCAAGTTGAAATCATTCCGGTGAATCAGGAAAATCAAGAGGAAGAAACTAGTGAAGGTGTAGAAGTAAGATCACAAAAGCCTAAAGTTCAAGAGCCTGAGAATCCAAGGCATGTAAGACTAAATCATTCAGAAGATCAGATTATAGGTGATAAGAACAAAGGTGTTCAAACTAGGAGAAGAATCGCAGAAGAATACTGCTTGATCTCAAAGACTGAGCCTAATAGTGTCAATGAAGCATGAAAAGATGAACATTGGGTGGAAGCAATGGAAGAAGAACTACTACAAATTGAGAAGAATGATACATGTATTCTTGTTCCTAGACCTAAGAAAAAAATATAATTGGAACTAAATGGGTCTTTCGAAACAAATTGAATGAGAAAGGCGAAGTTATTAGAAATAAAGCAAGACTGGTGTGTAAAGGATATTCTCAGATGGAAGGAATTGAATTTGAAGAAAATTTTTCTCCTGTTGCTAGGATTGAAGCTATGAGATTATTTATGGCTTATGCTTCTTACAAAATCCTCAAGGTTTATCAAATGGATGTCAAGTCAACATTTCTAAATGATGAATTGGATGAAGAAGTGTATATTGAGCAACCTGATAGATTTCGATTGAATGATCAGGGAGATATGGTTTGTCGATTGAATAAATCATTGTATGGACTTAAGAAACCCCCAAGAGCATGGTTTTTCTGATTGGACAAATATTTGTTGAGGCTTGGATTTAATAAAGGTACTGCTGATAGTAATTTGTATTTCAAGATTGATCATGATAAAGATTTGATTATTGAAGTCTTTGTTGATGATATCATTTTTCGAGGAGATGATAGTTTTTGCATGAAGTTTTATGATGAGATGTAGAGTGAGTTTGAGATGTCTATGATTGGAGAAATGAAATTATTTTTGGGACTGTAAATTACTCAGCTAGATAAAGGGATCTTTATATCTTAGTCCAAGTATGTGAAAGAATTGCTAGATAAGTTTGGTATGGAAGATTCAGAGCCAGTTGGTACACCTATGGTGACTAGATGTAAGTTGAAACAAGATGAGGATTCTCCTAAAACAAATCAGACTAGATACAAATCCATGATTGATGGATTGCTCTATTTGACTCAAACTAGACCTAGTATCATGAATGTCATATGCATTATTGCAAGATTCCAAGCTGATCCTAAGGAATCTCATGTGACAGTTGTGAAGAGGATTTTCAGATACTTGAAGGTAACAATTAATTTTGGCCTATGGTATCCTAAAGAAGATGACCTTACTTTGAGTGATTTTACTGATGCTGATTGGGCAGGAGATTTGGATGATAAAAAAATTACTAGTGGTGGTGCACTTTTCTTGGGAAAAAAGTTGATTTCATGGTTAAGTAAGAAGCAAAAAGCCATTTCCTTATCTACTGCAGAGGCATAATACATTGCTGCTGCTAAAAATTATACTCAAGTATTGTGGCTGAAGCAAATGTTGAAAGATATCAGAGTTGTGTATGATGAACCTATTGCTATATTCTGTGATAATTCAAGTGCAATTAACATTTCTAAGAATCAAGTGCTACATTCAAAAACCAAGCATATATCTATCAAGTTTCACTTTTTAAGAGAGAAGGTGGGTGAAAAGGAAGTCAAATTGGAGTATGTGGCTACTAAGGAACAAATTACAGATATCTTTACCAAGTCCTTGCCTAAGGATAATTTTGAGTATCTTAGAGGTAAGCTAGGGATGATTACCCATCCTAATCAAAATTAAGATGCATTGACTTGCATCAGTCTGTGCATTTCATAGTCATATCTTGTGATCTAGATTGATGTTGTGGTGGCTGCTACTCAGGGGGAGTAGTCAGATGTTTAGAAAATGTGGATCATAGCTTGTGTGGAGAAATATAATGTACCTTTGTCATTGATGTCAAAGGGGGAGAAGAGTCTTGTGAAAAACTGTGAAAGAGTTAAGGAGAAAAGATTCAAAATCTAAGGGGGAGAAAGTACTAAGAGAAAGAATCGTTGATGGTGTTTTTCACATCATGTGTTTCCATCAATTACAAAGGGGGGGATTCTTGGATATTTCTGATATGAGGTTTTTATTGATGTCAACATTATTGGCATTAATGTCTTTAAGGTTGTATATGTCAAGGATATTAAGAAAATTGTAGTAAAATAAGTTGAAGGTTATCAGTGATGTAGTGAAGTTTAGTATGATGGATAGCTCAGTATATTGATGATAAGAAGTTACATATTAAAGGGTTTGTTTTCAAGTATATCTAGTTTATCCACATGAAGTTTCAGAGTTTTGCATGAAGATTAGATTAAGTTATGAGTATCTATGTTTTGACAGTTGTTCTGTTGCTTTAGTTGGTGTTCCCGAAAGAAGATGATGCGATTCTAGTAATTTGAGTTGTTGTGGATGCTTCTATTGTGATTCATGATGCTTGTGGATGCTTCTAGATCGTTCTCTATCTATGTTGTTGGTTCACATTAATTGTTGTGCTCGCAATTGGTGATTTTCTTCTGTGAGTTCATGTTTTTCATGATCATGGCTGACAGGGTGATTGTAGCACGTTGTGTATCTTCGAGGCATAATTGTTTAAGGTGTTTCATGTTCGAGACATGTTGTTTTGGGTCCTTACTATGTTTTGGCTGACATTATTTGGTTCAAATTGATAAATTGTTTATTGATTTGGGCCGACAGTTTGTACGCATTTCATATTTTGTTGGGCCGACATGTAGTTGATGTTATCCTTAGTTGTAGATATATATGAATGATTGTTTATACCATTTGAGGCAGATGAGTGTGCGATGTGCGAGTGTTGCATGTGAATAATGTTCTAATCTTTCGAAGGCATAAGTAAAGTGTGAAGAAGAGTGAGTAGAAGAAAGTGATTATGTGCTTAACCAGAATTGTAATTAGGCATTAGAAGATGTTATTTTATTAGTTCAAGATATTTCAAATGTAATCCAAATGTGACTGTAAGATAGCGAGTCTTCCTTTGGGCAGTGAGCCTTTTTGTATTTGAGCAGTGAGCTCTAGGCAGTGTGCCTAAATGCATGTGCATTCCCCATTTGTAATAATTTTAACAGAGTATATACTTGTGGACTAACTTCCATTGTGGTTTTCCCCTAACGGGGTTTCCACACAAAAATTTCGGTGTTATGTGTGTTTTTGATGTGGTGATGGTTTATGCTTTCATGTTTATTTATCAAATTTGAGAGTAAGTTTAATAAGTATAATTTATGTGACAACTAATTCACCCCCTCTCAGTTGTCTGCCCTTGTGTTTCCAACACATGAGAGGGAAAAATCAAGTAAAGAAGAGAAAAAGGAATGAAAAAGAGCGAGAAAGAGAGACAAACACAAACAAAGGGTATTGGGGTGATCTGATATTTCGAGGTCAGAAATTATCATATATATATATATATAAGTATAGTGATAGTATATAAATGAACTCTCATCAATCCCCTACTATATCAGACCATGTGAAGAATGCATGAGAAGAAAAAGTAAAAATAAAAAAATTGGGTCAACATGGAAGGGAATCCTAAATGCTTGGGACACTTTGCATCATCCCCAATTTTCCAAAAGTCAAGTCACAAATATGGAAAAATGATGAAACATATAGAAGAATGTTTACGACACAAAAATAACTCCTATATCCAAGCACCAACAAGGGTTACCAAGGTCATCCATGAAAACATAGCACGATCACGGGGGAACACATCACAACACACACACATATCTAATCTAAAGATAAAGAAGGGGCCTCCCCCTAACTCTAATCGGCCAAGAGGTTGTCTGCTTCCGACTCTAGATCATTGTAGGGGGAAGGAGGATGAGCCTGCATTGGTGGAATGTTAAGGGGAGGAGATTTCAACCCTCTCATAATAAGGGCTAAGGAATATGGCCTCCCAAGGTCCCCTTCACTAAGCTCTTATGGAGCTAGGGTGAGCGACTTTGTGAAGATCGCTGACAAGGCTATAACTTCATCCAGAGAGTTAAATATGAACTTTACTAGAGTGTCATGTTTTACCTCAATGGATGGGGAAGACTGTGCCCAAGATCCACCGCTAGGCTCACTGAATGATTCAGGAGCGATGATGAACTTAGGGTAAGCTGGGCTTGCTCTATTACTAGAACAAAATGAGCCAATGAAGGACCACCTTTCGAAGAAGGTGGGATCCTCTTATTCCCTCCATTTTTGGAGGGGCCATCCTCTACCTTCAGCTTCATTGGGGGATGTAAATTCCCCACAGATGAAGTGAGAGGCACAGGGGAAGAAGAGGAGGAGAAAGACATAACAGATACCAACGAAGTGTTTAGAATATTCACGGGCTTTGGAAATTATGGGATGTCTAGAAGGGACATCAACAAGGGTGGCTTTGCTGAAGGAGGGATAAACACCTGCAGCTTTTTGGGGTCAGGCACACTCATAGTGGGAGTCAGAGGTGAGACTAAACTAGGTTGAATGGAAGTAGGAGAAAGGAGAGGGGAAGACACAACAAGAGGCCTTGAAACAGGGGTGCCCATCTCCTCGTCCTTCTTTTGCAAAGTGGCCTGATCAACCATGAGAGCCTTTCACCGATGCTTATGCTCATGAGCAAGGTGGTTACTTTGAATCTTTGAGCTAGAGGTTGGAGGTTTTGAAGGAAAAAAAGGATCCTGCTTAGCCATGGGAGTGTCAACTACAACCATTTCTGACGGAGGAACAAACTCCTAAATGGGAGCAGGAGGTACAATTTGAGAAGTAGCAAGGGGAGTCAGCTCAAGTGCTTCAACAATAGGCCTCTTCTCGTTTATTTATTTGGGAGAAAAAGTGGTGGGAGGCCATAGAGGTTGAGACATAGAGGACTCCCCATGGGGACCCTTCCTCCTACCATAGCGAACGAGCCTAGGCTCCATGGGTCAGAGAAGAAGCTCAAATGCAGGACGCTTAGGCTCTCGCCAAGTGAGCACCATAGGGTTCTCACACATACACAGGGAAAAACCTGATGACACTATAGTAGGGTGAGAGGAATCGCCAGAATGAACAATGGAAGAGGAAGAAGGAGGGTCTCATGATCGCTTGTCTTCTTATCTTGTACGTGCCTTGGTGTCATTGTCAGCTTTTAAACATGTCCTATGTGAAACAACATAAGGTGATGGAGGGTATCTCATTTTTGGCCTTAGGTGCCATTTATTATAATTTTGATATGTTTGATACAAGAGGTCCTTCCTAGGTGGGAGAGGACCAATGGGTTCAAGCCAAAAGTAATTTAAGGAGTAACTGCCATGCGCAACTGATGACCTATAGCAAGTGTCATGTATCACATGTACAAAACCCTCATGAATGAATTTAAAAAAATTATGCACAACCAAGGGAAATACATGCATAGCTAACAGCCAGGGGATACCTAACTTCACTTTGAGGAGTTTAGACCTTAGGATAATGTTGAACAAAAGATTCACGGATTTAGGTCCAACGAGAATCGATAGGACAATACTACCTAGAGGAGGTACAAAAAGCCTGTCATGTGTGCAGATGGTGCTCACAGATGCATCATACCCATCTTTATGCAAAAAGTTGATTAGCATGATCTCCTCAGTTATGATACTCACTTGAGACATCAGACAACAAAAACACTTGCTACACTATTTCCGTTGATTCACAGAGGAATGTAAAGAGGAGGTGGTTCTCTGTTAAAGCCCATTGAAAAATCCTGCGAGGTGACCAACCATGTTCAAGGCCCCAGGTCATGGAGAGCCAAGAGCAAAAGGCTGTCCTATATTACCTCACTCTAAAGGAATGTTTCAAATGAGGGAAAAGAATGATGAGGACTATAAGTTCCTTCAATCACTCTGCAAAACCAAAATTCAGAATGGGGCTAGGAAAACCAATTTTTGGGTTCAACACTATGCCTCAAGTAACTCGCTGGCATCTCTCAGGTGCGTTGTAATCTGTATGACTAGAAAAATAGAAACACAGTAAGAACCACCAGAAAACAACCTGATGACCTAGCTAGTGATTTCTAAGGGAAAAAAAATAGAACTATAAAATAAGAGAGATACAAATGAGTGTGATAAAGCAAATATATTAAAGCTAAGGTGACAAAGATAATCTCACAAAAGAGCCTGTATGCCAGCTAGCTCCAAATGCATGTCCACCTACACACAAGAAGAGGGAAAAATTGTTGGCGGCTGTATAGGGATCTGCCTCAGTTAGACCCCCGTTTCAGTGTTACCACCTCCATAGACAACCAAGATAACAATGATAAAGAAATATATGATAAAGGAGAAAAGAAAGTAGAGAACACAATAAACACTACAAAATAGTGAAGTGCTACTCAACCAAATTGTAAAGGAGAGGAGTGAAAATGTTACCACCTCCACCAAGAGCTCACTAGCCAATGATGGATAAAGAGAGCTTGAAAAATCACCACAACCTCAATTGTGGAGAAGGGAGGTGTTGCAAAACCTCAAGCCCCTACTGCAATGGCTTGTTCCACACTTGCTCTATGGAGTTGACGGAGTGTTGTTACTGCTGCTATAAAGTGCCAAAGTGCTACTTTAAGTGATGGAAGTGAAGTGAATGCTTAGAGATTGGCAAAATAGATTCCAAAGAGATGAGTTGCATGGCGAATGAATGTTTTTAAAGGTGAGGTGAGGAGAATAAGGCATTTTTGGGTCAGTTGGTCAAAGAGGGATGTTACAATTCGTTCCCAATAGGAAGTGTAATGCCTTTTCCAACTTTAGATGCGAGAATTTGCTAGGGACGTAAGCGAACTGTACAAATGTCTGTGTGTTGCACGAACATTTACATGCCACGTGGGTGTCCCCTACAATTATTCTTCTACAAACGCAAAAGACAAATACCAAGTCGAATGAAGGCAGCTTGCTGATGTGTAATTTTTCCTTCACATTTGGTTTTCTAAGGTGAGGAAGTGTAAAAGGGGAATTTGTATAAGGGGTGCAAATTCATGCCTATACACCAAGTTACCAACCAAAATGTTTAAAACTAAATAAATGACATTAAGGATTGAACCTAGAAAACTCACATGGATGGATGAAAATAGATCCTCGATACCTTTGCATCACCCCCAGAATCATAGAAATCAGATAAAATGGTAAAAATTAGAACTTTGAAATTGAGGATCAAAATTTAACTAGGAATAAAATTCACTAGTTGTAAAATTTAAAGAAATGACCAATACCATTAGAAAGTGATCTAAACCATCTTTCCAGTGACTATTCATTGTTAAAAAACTAATACCATATTCTAAAGTTATGCCAAAAACTAAAAAATATATCATTTAGGGAAGAAAGAGCAAGGTAGGTGGTTTTTGGGTGACCTAGTGGTGGCATTGCTTGGGCTAGGAAGCAAATGGGTCACTAGTTTGCAATGACAAGACAAAGGACCAATGGTGATAGGGTTGGTGGTATAGGAGAAAAAAGGTGATGGTGGTATGTTTCAAGTGGCACCACCTAGGCATAGCCTAGAAGAGCTACTCAATCATAGCCCTTAGTCATTGATATGATTGGGGTTCAAAGTTTTTTTAAATATTGCATGCCCTATTGATGCCTAGATGACATCATTGACTATAGAAAAAATGATTACACTCCTAATTTGATTTGTCTAGGGTACAAATACACCAATAAAATAATTTCCATTATAGAAAAACTTCATTGGATGATTGCATAGAATGCCAAAAAGTGACATAGGAAGATTTGATATAGAATACAAAGCATATAGTGTATTCCACCATATAGTACTTGTAGACACCTAGAATTGTCTAAGTGCATCACACATTTGTAATTCACTATTTTACACTCATTATCTCCTAATTCATCAATTTTAATTAAATAATTTTCAATTATTTGATTAAATTCATTATTTTCCTCTATTAATTGAATAATTTATCATTTATCATCAATTTCCCTCTTTTCATATTTGATTAAATAATTTTGAATTATTTAATTAAATTCAAATTTCTATTTCCCCACCTTGATTAAATAATTTTTAACTATTTAATTAATACTGATTTTCCTTCTCACACATGATTAAATAATTTTTAATTATTTAATTAAATCTTAATTTCTTCTCACCTCACAACTAAATAATTTCTTAATTATTTAATTATTAATTTTATTCCAACTTGCACATGGCATATTCCATTTTCAAAAAGGGAATATTCTTTTTTCAAAATATCTTCCCTCCAAAATATCTCAAATTAATTTCCTTGAAATGAGGAAATAGTTTTAGTTAATTGAAGCTCTCATTAATCCTCCACCATTGATCTCTAGATCTAATCTCATCCATTGATCTTCATCCTCTGATGTCCACCATTGATCGAATATCTTGGAATTCTATAAAACAAGCCATCCTCTTCATAAAAATCATTCAAAATTCGCATAGAAATTCATATTCTTTTGAGAGCATTTTTTAGCATTTGAGTATCATAATTATGAGTCAAGATCATTGGTCAATATTTTTCAACATGGGTTATGCACAATTTGAGCAATCCATATCCTAAATTGGCATAATTCTCTAATGGAGTACTAGGTTTGCTTTGTTTTCTTTGAATAGTTTATCTTAATTTTGATTTTTAATCTTGATTTGTGTTTATTCATTGATTCAATTGAGTTTAACTTCATTGAGTATGAGTTTACTTGATCTTTCCTTTGTGGGTTTTTGACATTTCCTCATCCTAATTGTTTAATTGCATCTTCTAACCAACACCCATTATTCCCTTACGATATTTGGCATGCTCGATGGGACCCATGTCTCGGATTTGATGTCTTTTGTAGTTTTTGATGATTTATAGGTTACAAAGATGCATTTGAATGAATGAATGAAAGATTTTAATGACGTCCACGAGACTAAATAGTCTATGGGACCGAAACAAACAACTTAATTTGTCTTCAAGCTCTTTTCCAAATCGGACCTCCTGCTATTGATTTTGACTAGAAGGCTGGCCGTCTAATTGATCTTATCCTCCTCAAATAACTGCTGCATATTGTCCACCCCCAAACTATTTGTGAACTGATTGTGGATATCTTCATAAGCTGTGCATTCCATGACAAAGTGCCATTCCGTTTCCACCGCCCCCCTATTACAGATTTGTGGGAATTGTGTCGAATATTGTCCCACAAATTTCCTGGCGATGACTGAAGAATATGAACTTTCGACCTATGATCATCATGAATTAAATTACGATCATATCGCTTTAGGACGTTTACCTATATCGGTTGTTGAAGATTTAACAATTCAAACAATTCTGAGCTCAACATATTAATTTAGTATGTCTGAAGAAACTACGGACAAATTGGATTATTCAATCACTTCTACGATTATTCAGATTGAGTTCCGATCAAAGAATATCTGATAAATAAAATACTTTTTTGACAAGTCAGGAATTATAAATCCTATTGACATTTCATGAATAATATCACATGTATGATTGATCAGAATCTATTATTGAACTATAGATTAATGAATCAGTGCCCATATCAAATGAAATATTTCAAGTACAAATCCAGTATAGTATATAGGTAAATGGGGTCACTTTTTATTGAATGAATGGGAGGAAATAATATTGAAACTTATTTTGCACATAATGAATCGACTTGAATCGATATATGATATTCTTTTGGCTCCTCTAACACTAAGTCTTATATTAGGAGGTATGGGAGTAGTATTATTTACTAATCTAATTTATTCCGCTCTTTCATTGGGGCTAGTTCTTATTTGTATATCCCTTTTCTATATTATATTGAACACGGATTTTGTAGCTGTTGCACAAATCCTGATCTACATAGGAGATGTTAATATTTTGATTCTATTTGCCGTGATGTTGATTAATAATCCGAAATATCCCAGTTATGCCCCTCCCTGGACCGTCAGAGATAGCATCACTTCAATAGTTTGTATGATTCTTTTTTGTTCATTAATTACTATTATCTTGAACATATCATGGTTCGGAATATCTCTGACTCAAAAATCAGATCAAATGTTAGAATGAGATTTAACAAACAATATTCAAGGTATTGGGGCTCATTTATCCACTGATTTTTTTCTTCCATTCAAACTTATTTCTATAATTCTTCTAGTTGCTCTTATAGGAGCTTTTACTATAGCTCGTCGAGAAGAAACAGTTTGAAAATGAAAGCTCTCGTGTGTATTAGTAGCATAAATGTGCTATTTTATCTTCATAGATCATGAAAGAATCCTTTTGTTCTTCCGATAATGGAAAAGGAGAAACTTATTAGAACTTTTGTTTGTATCTGAAGAGGTTAAGGTATGAGGAGTTCCTCTATTATGCTCGAACATGCACTTATTTTAGGTGCTTATTTATTCTCTATCGGTATTTACGGACTAGTAACAAGTCAAAACATGGTTAAAGCACTTATGTGTCTTGAACTAATACTCAATGCGGCAAATTTAAACCTAGTAACATTTTCAGATTATTTTGATAGTAGGCAAGTAAAGGGGGATATCTTCTCGATCTTTGTTATAGCTATTTCTGATTTGAAGTAGATCGACACTTTTGATGTTCGCACAATGATGCTTCTAATGAGAATTAGCGTGTTTGATGTGCACATCGATTCTTCTGATTTCTTTTGACACTTATGCTAATTGACAATTCTGCATTTTCTATAATTTTAGGTACAATGACACTTTTGTTCTAACTCAATGCGTTTGACACATTTTGGCACATCTGATCAATTACAACTATGCTTCTAAAGTAAAATGTCACTTTTTATTTTATTTACATCAACGCTTTAAACTATTAGAGTAGTGTATCTAATTTTTGTCTTTTGGATTTTATCTTACCCTAATTCCTAACATTTTAAATGATATTTTCTAGCAACTAACACACTTGTGTAGCTTGTGGAAAATGTTGGGAGAAGACAAGAAACAAACAAACTACTAACGAGTCTTTTTGTAGGATTTATTTTAAACAAATTACAGATTTTGATTTGAGTTTTAAAATAAACAATACAAATTACACATTTTGATTTGGGTACTTAAAAAATAAATAATAGAAATTACACATTTCAATTTGGGTTTTAAAAATGAACAATACAAATCACATATTTCAATTTGGGTTTCGAAAAAGAACTTGTTTTTCATATTTGGTAGGCTAGTGGCGTGTATGTTCTCTCCTTATGCTATGTGTGATATTAGAGATCAAAAACACCATTAGTTTGCAATCTGTTTGTTTACTCGAGGAGTGATTGTCTACATATTCTCTTCCCTTGTGACCCTTAAGAAAGATCTTGGGAATAAAAAACAAAATCATTTTCATTTAATTTAGTAGGAGGCCTTCTTAGAGATTTCATCACCTCAAGTGCAACCTCAACCATCTTTTCAGGAGGGGTATATAAAAGGGGAGAACCAAATTTGTACCCCAAGGGGTGACCAACATCCTATAAGCCAAGCCTCAAGACTCTTGGTCCATCGAGACTTGTATAGGTGAGGATGAGAGGGGAGACCCTACTTGAATCGAGCATCCTCAGACGGGTCCACTGTTCATTGATCCCCCACTATAAACCTTGTTTATTAGTAGCCTTTAAGACCATCAAATATTACCTTGGGATAATGCAATGTACAATTTCATGCATGAAGTAACTCATCATGCATTTCCCCTTATTGAGGTGATCAATATTCATTGATTAGGACCTTGTCCTTTCAAGGTGAGAGGTGTGAAGGTTGTACATGAACTTTGTATGCTCTAGTCACCCACTGATTGCGGAGGTATTTTATTTGATAGATGGGATTATCCTAAGTTGATGCACCTTTTTATTACTAGCCAGGTTATATATTCTGGCATGTATTAATTATTCATTACCGTTGACACCAAATAGCATTCTCTTTTTGAAGAAGGATTGAAAATTTATCCTAAGAACCTTAGAGTTGGTCTTGTATACTATTCTCTATTGTATTTTATCTCTTTTCAAATCAAACAAACTAAAATCAGTCATTAAAATAGTCAAATAGTTTCAAAACCCTCTACAAATTTAGGTTTAACTTATAAAATCCCACCTCTATTTCACAGTGACACTTTTGCATAGACACTTCGCTTTTGATTGCATCTCAATGTGTTTGATTAAGCATATCGATGTGTTTGATCTTTGCATCTCAATGCTTCTAAGAAACTCAATGCTTTTGATCAAAAACCTGCTCTCTATCAGTTCAAAACCCTAAAATCTACACATTAATGTGTTTGATTGTCATACAGTATCACTTTTGAAAATCCCTGACACTTTTGCAAAATCTAGTCAATTTATTAGGGGTAGTGACACACTTTTGATAGTTTAAAACAATGATTTTGATTGTCAATTAAATCTTCTAGAAGACCTAAAGTTCTAGATTCCAAATTTCAATAGTCATACACTATAGGATCAAAGACTTGTATCAAACAGACTTGTAGTGATCATCAATTATTCATAAAAAAAAAACAAAGGATTTTCATGCTCATCTCACATCATCCTTTTGGACCTTGGGCTTCTTGAAACACATCCTTTTAGTTTGGACCAAACATCAACCTTATCAACAACAAAAAAAATGACCCAATCAATAAAAACTAGCATTAGACATAAGTATTCTTAGATCTCATATCACATCTTCTAGTTTAGCCTTTTGTTTAGAAAACAATCATTCCTAAGTAAATTGTTAAATTAGCATAAAATCCTTGTGAGCTGGCTTTCTTAGTAGTTTTTGTGTACTCCTAAGTTTGTAAAATCATTATTGTCTTCCTCTTGCTTAGACTCATTAGTTTAGTACAAGCAATGATTATCCTCAACACCAATTAAAATGAGATCTAGTCAACTTTTTTCTTTTAGAGGTTTTTCATATCCTCCATCCATTCAATAAACATCAACATCAAACTTAGGTTCAAATTTATTTAGAGTTTCTTTTTTCAAGTCCATTTTGAATCATAATATTCATCCAAATCACATCACCCAAATTGACATCTTACAAGGTCATCAAAAATGTTTATGCCTATAATAAGATCCCAACATAAAAGAAACATGGAATCCAACCCCAATAGTTCTAGTGGTCCCACACCCATCTGTACTACTGAAACAACCCATGGAATGCCTGGTGTTGAGTTTAACGCTAGAGAGTATAAAATCCCCCAACAAAAACAACAAGATCAAACTATCACTATAAAGGATATCACAAATGAACATGAAGGATTGATATAATTCACCAATGAACAACTCCTAGAGAATTAGATGCAATTTTTTGGATTCAATTGTGTATGTTTATTTGGATTGACGTTTTGAATCATACTTAGTGATTCATCATAGGAAGAGGAGAATGCAACTATATTTTTCTTTGGCTAGAGAACTTGATGCCTTATTAGTTGTAGACCCTAACTTGTACTTTCTAAAAATTGCACAAGGTGGTGCTAAAATACCTCCAAACTATGATGTTACCACACTTAGGGAACACACCATTACAAACTCTATAGCATCTAGTATACCTCTACAAGAGAACATGCCTATGGTGCATACCATCATTGAACAAATACCACCACCTCCCATACAAAGCACATCAAGTCAACCTATGATCCCTCCATTTGACACAAATTCTTTTCCTTTTTCTAAAAAATATATGAATCCACTATACCACAACCAACTTGTGGGTAACTGAACAAATCCAAATTTCCCAAACATGAACATCCTACCATTCTCAACACATAGGTACAAACCAAACCTCCCAAATACCAACATGATTAACTATAAAAAATATCCATTCACAACACCAACCCCTCCACCTCATGTACATCTCAACATCACAAATGATATGCATACATTTAACATACCAAACCCCACTAACAACCCCAATATCTCAAATTTTATTCCCAACTCAACAAAACCCTCAACAACATGTACCTCAAACTCCCCACCAACAAAAACCTCAACAAAATGTACCTCAAACTCCCCAAAAATACATTTCACAACATCAAATCACCCAACAAAACAATACATCCACCATCAACACCAAAATCATCAACAACAATAATACATCCATCATCAACAATAAAATCCTCAACAAAAACAATACATCAGCCATCAACACCAAAATCCACAACACCAAAATCCACAACATTAAGTCACACAACATCAAATCCCACCACAACACCAATAAAATCCATATGACCCTATCCAAACACAATAACATGGTCCTCAACATCAAATCAACCCATACTAAGGCCCAACATACAACATGTATGGTACCTTCACAATATCCCATCAAACCATAATCCATTATATAACTCTTCATCCATACCTTAATATAACACATACACTCCACCAAAAAAAACTTATAATGAGTTGACATCACAAATCCAAAGCTTAACTCAAAAAATCAATGACATATAATTAAGACACACAGAGAAATCATACGCTCTTGAAGACCTATGTCCTTATCTGTTCAATAGGAACATACCATTGACACCTTTTCCTTAAAATTTTGAGATGCCAAAGTTAAATAAATACAAAGGATGTAATGACCCACATGAGCATATAAGGGAATTATGTGTATCTTGCTTAGAAGTTTCATATAACGATACATATCTAATGCAACTCTTTCCACAAAGCTTTTGTGGACAAGCGATCGAGTGGATCTCTCACTTACCCTCAGGTATCAAGACATTCCAAGAACTTATATACAAATTTGTAGCTCACTTCTCCTATAATACGGAACATGAGGTGACTTTGACTGGTTTGTACATCACTAAACAAAACCAAGGGGAAACATTCACATCCTTTTTACAAAGATGGAGACATAAAGCTAGTAAGTGTAAGTGGCCCATTCTAGAAAAAACTTGTGGACACTTTTGTTCAAAATATTAACACAAAAATCAGTTTTCACCTATGCATACAATGTGCCAACACATTTGAAGAACTCATAGAAAAAGGTTTTACAATCAAAAGGGCTCTAATTACAAAAGGGTTAGTCAAAATCTATAAAGACAACAAGGACCAACCTTCAAGATCAAATGAAAAACTAAGCCTATGGGATAAAAACAAGAATGTTAAAAATGATGATGTTGTAAACACAAAATTTATTCAAAATCCATGACCCCAACCAAATATACAACAAAATGTTCAAAATAAAAATCCTCCATGAGAACAACCACCAAGACCTAACAACACAACTTGACTCAAATAAATTCCCTTAGGGGAACCCATTGAAACAATCTTAAACAATTAATTCAATCCAATCTCATTAAGCTTTCTAAGCTTCAAAAATACGATGCACCACAATTCAAACCAACATGGTATAATGGCGACTATTGCTAATACCATAGAATGAAGGGACATAAGACATCAAATTGTATGAGGGTTAAAAATATAATTCAAGATCTTATCAACCAAGGTGACGTAAATATTGATCGACTCCTTGGAACATCTAGAGATAACAATCTAGGGATATACAAGGATCCAATCCCCAATCACGGAAAGGTAAATGACAACAACAAGATAAGAGAGTATAAAAAATTAAATTATTCCCACAATAATTTCTAAGGACACACTCTATGTGAAAATAATAATAAAAAATCATCACCATTCAAGGTAGAAAACCTGAGTGTGGAGTCAACACACGATGAGGGAAGGTTACTATTGAAGGATCACCTCTATAGTCCAAAGGATTAACTAAGGTGCACTTGAATGATTATAGTATAATTGATCACCTCAAAAATACTACTATATAAATTTCTATCTTGGATCTTCTAAGAATCTCACCCGCACATAAGGAATTCTTAGATAAAGCTCTCCTATAATCATCCATACCCATTGATATATAAAAAATAATTCTAAGCCATGGTAGGGCACATGTCATCCAATCATCGCCTCATCTTTATCGAAAAAGATCTTCCAAATCATATCTATCATAACAATTCCCTACATATTGAAGTATTTATCCAAAAACATAAAATTAAAAGAGTTTTGATAGATGGTGATGTGAGCTTAAACATTTGCACTCTAAAACTTGTACAAAAATTGGGATACTTTGAAGAAGTCATTGCCAGACAAAAGGGCATCACTATCAGGGCCCATGATGATAATGAAAAAGAATCAAAAGTTACAATAAGATTTCCTATTCAAATTGGTCACATGATCATTGAAGCTACATGTCAAGTATTGGACCTTGATCTACCTTACAACATCCTCATAGGATGCCTATGGATACATTGCATGTAGGCCATCCCATCTACTTACCATAAATACATAAAATTTTTGTATAATGAGATGGAGGTTACCATTTATGGTGACCTAGAACCATTCCATTATTATAAAAATTTGGAAGAGAAATACCACAAGTTACTCCAAGTTCTCAACAATGATGAAACTCCACATTTCACTACCTATATTTATACATCTACAATTGCCTCATCATCCACATCTCATCAACCCATACCTGAAATCAAGGTCTAGGTATGAACAATGGTTGTGTTGACTACAAACTTAAAGGGTCCTTCTATGTGGGACAACTTCCATATTATCCAAAAATGTATGGAAAACTGTAACATATTGACAAAAACTCTACCATCATCAAGTTTTAACCCACAATATTTTCCAAGTAGGGTGAACTCAATAAAGAGGTTGTAGATGAAGAAGACTTTTATAAATGGCTATATCAAGACTAACAAGAAGAAGATCCTCTTCATATTTATAAAAAAAATGAGGGATTCTAAATGAGGAAAAATATGGGATTTATAGGTTATGACAGTTTTTGTCTACATCAACGAGGTATAAGAGAACCTATTTTTTTAGAAAAGTGATGGAAAAATAAGGGTCTTAGGTATGGTTCACAAGACAATGTCACCCTAACATTAAAGGTATCTTTAGTAAGTTATAATTTCTCCTATGGTTAATACACCTATAAGAGAGGGGGACCAACCATTGCAAGGCCCCAGATCACGAAAGGATGAGAGTTGTATGGCTGCCCTAACTTACCTCAATTTGCAAGGGTGTTAGGATAGACAAGATGAGAATGATGATGACTATAAGGTCCTTCGATCACTTTGCAAACCTGAGAGTTGAAAGGAGACTAGGTGAGTCAATTTTTAGGGTTAACTCTATGTCTCGGGTAGCTCTTTGTCAAAGGACAAAAGTGCGGTTCTGGGATGACAACGTGACGTGCTAGCATCTCTCAGGTGCATTGGCGTCTGTATGACCAGAAAACCACAAAGATAAGGTCTAACCTCTAAAAGATGGACTAACAACCTAGTTTAAGGACTTCTAAAGGTATAAAATAAGACAATGAAATACCAAACGTAAAGACGAATGTGATAAAGAAAATAGATTACCGCAAGGGTGATGAAGATGATCTCACACAACAATCCTTTCAGCAAATTGCTCCAAGATCTCTCCACCTACACACAAAAAAGAGGGAAAATATTGGGGGGTTGTTTAGGGGTCTACCTCAATCAGACCCTCATTTTGGTGTTCTAACCTCCACGAACAACCAAGTTTGCAACGATGTGGAAATAAAGTGATAAAGGAAGAATACAAGAAAAGTACACCAAAAACACTACAAAATAGTACATGCTTACTCAACCAAAAAATAGAGAAGATGAGAGGAGCTTACCACCTTCGTCCAAAGTGCTCAAGGCTAGTGGAAGAGAAATATGAGAGGAACTCAAGCCTTTGCTGCAATGGATTCATCCTGTGCTTGCTCTATTGAAGTGATGGAGTGATAGGTTGCTGCTATGAAGTGTGAAATGTTGCTACAAAGCTTGGAGTGAATGCTCAAAGTGTGGAGAGATGGTGTAAACTTGTGAAGAAGATGGCCAAGAGATCTTCTAAAATTTAGAATGAGAATTGAGAATATGAAGAATGGAAGAAAATGACCATATTTGGGTCAGCCAGCCAAAGAAAGGCGTTACACTTCAACCTCCAATAGGAAGTGTAACATTTCTATAGGATCCATCCGCATGAATCTACTAGGGATTTAAGCACACCACGTGGGCGTACCCAATAGAAATGCCTCCATCGACACACAAAATGGGTGTCAAGTGTAATGTGAACAATGGGCTTATGTGGAATTAAGCCTTTCAGTTTGGTTTTCTAAAGTGTAAAGGGGTGAAGGTGGAATTTGCATTAGGGGTGCAAACTTTCTCCTATACATTTTTCCCCCACTTTAGTGAGCATGAATACTGGTGAGTGCTTTGGTAAAGTAGATCAAAGAAGTAGTAAGTTTAGAGATGTATACCTATACTGGCAAGGAATTAGCATATCACAGTTTGGTGAATGTGAAAGTGCAGGAAAGGTCTTCATAGTTGCGTAAAACTATAAACCTAAAGAGAGAAAGTGCCTCACAAGCCTATAGACCTGCAAGGGATGTATCCTCCAAGAAATCTCACATGAAGCAAACCAGAAAAGTGCCTTATAGACCTGCAAGGGAGGTATCCTCCAAGAACTCTCACATGAGGAAGATCGAGTAGAGGGGACTCTGTAGAGTCAAGGACGGTGACATGTTTACCTATAGATAAAACACGTCAGGAAGAGGTCGCGTAGGCTAGTGAACGGACAATCACATAGACCATCACCAATTTGGAATAATTTCAAAGGGGTCCCTCAGGAACACTTCAAAAGGAAGAGGGGTCCACTCAAAGGATGCGTTGTTTGAAAAGTAGAGTCTAGTTGGGCTGCCCCCAAGCTAGACGTAAGGATGTGAAGTAGGTCTAGTTGGGCTGCCCCCAGACTAGACGTAAAGATGCAAAGACCGGTCTAGTCAAGCTACCCCCAAGATAGATGTCATAGAGTTCATTAGAAATAGAAACTTTCAAAGGGGTCCCTCGAGAACCCGATGTGAAGAAAGGGGGTCCACTCAAGGGACACACTATTCAAAAGCCAACACCTTCTTTCTCTAATCGATTCATCGTTAAGGAATCCTTTTGAAATATGTTCACTTCATTAAGAAATTTGAAAGGAAGGATATTCCCCCACATGAGGGGAAGATCAAAGGTGTTCCTGCTTTGGAGAAAGGTTTCCAAGTCCTTTCTTTATGAACCCATGATGAAGGAAACATGTTCCGCTAGGGTTTCAAGTTGAGAATGCAATTCTAATAAAGAAGTGTGTGAAGGGCCTTTGAGAAAAGATTTTTTGGCAACAAATGCATTTTCTAAAGACCGTGTAATGTAGAAGTAGCGTTGTCACACATGAAAGGGAAAAATCAAGAAAAGAAGAGAGAAAGATAAAGAGAAAGAAAAAGGAAAGAGAACACACACACCCATATAATCTAAAGATCAAGAAGAGGGTCTCCCACTAACATTGGTCAACCAAAAGGTTGTGATCTTCCCACTCTAGATCATCGTAGGGGGAATGATGAAAAGCCTATAATTGTGTAATGTTAAGGGGAGGAGCTTCCGATTCTATCGCAACAAGGGCTATGACAGAGGGGCCTGTGAGGTCTCCATCGCTCAACTCTTGTGGGTCTAAGGTCAAAAGCCTTACGAAGATCGCTGACAAGGTCAAAAATTCATCCATCGAGTTAAACATACACTTGAAGAGAGTGCCATGTTTCACCTCAGTGGATGGGGGAGTTTGCACCCGAGGTTCATCGCTAGGCTCACCGAGGGATTCGAGAGTAGTGACAAACTCGGGAGAGGCTGGGACTAGTTCCATCACTAGGATAGAGAAAGTCAACATGAGACCACCTTTTGGGGAAGGTGGGATTCTCTTACGTCCTCCGTTGTTGGAGGGACCATTCTCTCCCTTTTCCTTCATCGGAGGAGGAAAAATCCCCATGGGCGAAGTGAGACAAAATAAAGGGAGAGGAGGAAGGAACTGCAATAGATATAACTGAAGTGTTAATCATATCTATAGGCTTAGGAAAAGGTGAGACATCTAGAATGGATGTCAACAAAGGTGGCTCCATGGAAGGAGCGATGAAAACCTACACCTTTCCAGGTGCATGTGTGCCTACAATGGAAGTCCTAAGAGATGCAAGGCTAGTTTGGACAGAAGGGAAGAGAGAGAAGGAAATGGTAGGAGGTCCTGATACATGAGCGGTCATCTCCTCTTCTTTATTTTGTAAGGTAGCTTGCTCGGCTAGGAGAGCCTTTTTTCGGTGCTTGCGATCACACGCAAGGTGGTTTCTATGACTCTTCAAACCAGAAGACAAGGTTTGTGAAGGGACGAGGGGCTCCTTCTTAGCCATGGGAGTGTCCTCCATAGCTATTTCCAATAGAGTGACAAAATCCTAGATGGGAGCAAGAGGAGCAGGTTCAAAGACGGTAGGAGGAATCGACTCTAGTGCCTCGATAGTGGGCCTCTTTTTTCTCATTGTTTTAGGAGCAGGAATGGTAGGAGGTCACAAAGGTCGGGACATAGAGGACTCTCCATAGGGGGATTTTTGTCCACCATACCGAAAGAGCCTAGGCTCTGTAGGCAAGACAAGAAGCTCAAACGTAGGATGCTTGGCCTTTCACCAGGCGAGCACCATGGGATACTCCAACAAGCGTGAGAAAAAAGAAGATGGTACCACAATAGGGCAAGATAAAGCATTGCTAAGCAGTGGAATAGGAAGAAGGAGGATATCAGGACTACTTCTCTTCTTCCCTTCTATGTTCCTTGGTGGCATCGCTATCAACTTTCATACAAGCCCTATGTAAAATAGCATAAGGGGAAGGAGGGTACCTTACTTTTGACCTAGAATGCCCCCTCTTATAATTTTGATATGTGTGATACAAGAGGTCCTTCATAGGTAGGAGAGGACCAATAGGTGCAAGCCAAAAGTAATCTAAGGTATAGTTGCCACGTGCAACCGGTGGTCTATAATTGGTGTCATGGAAAACATGTACCGAACCTCCATGAACAAATTTCAGACACTTGTGCACAACCGAGGGAATTGTATTCATAGCTACCAACCATGGGATACCTAGCTTCACTCTAAAGAGTTCAAACCCTAGGATGATGCCAAACTTAAGGTTCACAGATTTAGGTCCAATGAAGACCTATAGGACAACACTCCCTATAAGAGGTATGAAAAGTTCATCGTGTGTGTGGATAGTACTTTCAGGCGCATCATACCCATCCTTATGCATGAAGTTGATTAACATGATCTCCTCATTTATGATATTCACTTGAGATGTCAAATCAACGAGAACACCTACTATGGTATTCCCATTTATCATCATAGGAATGTAAAGAGGAGATGGTTCCCTATTGAAGCCCATCGATAGGTCCCATGAAGTGAAGGTTATGCTAGTACCACTGCTCACCATCTCCGTAGAGGGAATAGGTTGATTTAAGAAAGAGGCCATCACACACACTAAATAGTAATTCTATAGAGCCTCCTAAGGTTTGCGAGATAATGCAATGACCCAATTAAGGTTTCATTGCACAACACTGTTGAAACCTTCCAACTACTCCTACTAGGGGTCATTGGTTGGGTTGCAAGGTGAAATCCTTACAACACTCACACCTACAACACTCCTAGGATATGGGGAAAGGGACTTTCAATATGACAAAAAGGAACCAAAAAAGTTCATGCCAGGTTTACCAAAAATGCAAGAGAGGGGGACCAACCACTGCAAGGCCCGAGGTCATGAAAGGTTGAGAGTAGTATGGATGCCCTAACTTACCTCAGTTTGCAAGGGTGTTAGGATAGATGGGATGAGAATGATGAGGACTATAAGGTCCTTTGATAACTCTACAAACCTGAGAGTTGAAAGGAGACTAGGCGAGCCAGTTTTCAGGGTCAACTCTATGTCTCGGGTAGCTCTCTGTCAGAGGACAAAAGCACGGTTCTGGGATGACAACGTGACACACTAGCATCTCTTAGGTGCACTGGTGTCCGTATGGTCAGAAAACCACAGAGACAAGATCTAACCTCTAAAAGATAGACTAACAACCTAGTTTAAGGACTTCTAAAGGTATAAAATAAGACAATGAAATACCAAACATAAAGATGAACGTGATAAAGAAAATTTATTACCTCAAGGGTGATGAAGATAATCTCACACAACAATCCTTTCACCACCTTGCTCCAAGATCTCTCCACCTACACACATAAAAAAGGGAAAATGTTGGGGGGTTGTCCGTTTTAGTGTTCCCACCTCCACAAACAACCAATTTTGCAATGATGTGGAAATAAAGTGATAAAAGAAGAATACAAGCAAAATACATCAAAAAAACTACAAAACAATACGTGCTTACTCAACCAAACAATAGAGAAGATGAGAGGAGCTTACCACCTCCGTCCAAAGTGCTCAAGGCTAGTGGAGGAGAAATATGAGAGGAACTCAAGCCTCTGCTACAATGGATTCATCTTGCACTTGCTCTATCAAAGTGATGGAGTGATAGGTTGTTGCTATGAAGTGTGAAATGTTGCTACAAAGCTTGGAGTGAATGCTCAAAGTGTGGAGAGATGGTGTAAACTTGTGAAGAAGATGGCCAAGAGATCTTCTAAACTTTAAAACAAATGAATGAATTGAGAATATGAAGGAAGAATGGAAGAAAACGACCATATTTGGGTTGGCTAGTTGAAGAAAGGTGTTACACTTCGACCTCCAATAGGGAGTATAATGTTTATGTAGACTCCAGCCATAGGAATCTACCAGGGATGTAAGCACATTGCACAGATGTATGTGTGCCTTGCGGGTGTCCCCAACAGAAATGCCTCCACCAATAGACAAAATGGGCACCAAGTGTAATGTGAACAATGGGCTTATGTGGAATTAAGCCTTCGAGTTTGGTTTTCCAAAGTGTAAAGTGGTGAAAGGGGAATTTGCATTAGGGGTGCAAATTTTCTTCTATACAAAACCTAATGAAAATTCTATCGATGAATCTCCTATGTATATTACAGATCTATTCAAAAAAATCATCCATCTTTACCATCAAAACCCTATCATTCACCCCTAATCAAGACAAGGGCATCCAACTCGTTTACCCTCAACTTATCAATTGGGACCAACAACAAGCTCTGATTCTAGATTTGTTTGAAAATGATGAAACTATTACAGAGCTCATGGGACTAAGAGATGATATACCTTTAGGAGATCACAAATTAGGGTTTGACATAGAACTAGATAAAAAGTATACTATGGTGGGAGACCCGAATCCTTCAGTCGCAAAATTAAAAATAGACCCCCTTGTGAAAACCACAATGTGGTGGTTTTAGATCAAGAAAAAGAAAAAATAAATGACGTATCCAATAAAGAAAAAATATCTGAGGCACCCAAGGACGAAGGATATGATTTCCCTGGTATCACTAAATATCAAGAAATAATAGAAGCACTTGTAGAGGAAGCATAACCAATGAATGTTGGGACACTCGACAATCCTCAAATTCCATGTAACTTATCTTTAGACTTTGAAGAACAACAAAATTTTGTATCATTCTTGGGGGAAAAAAAGATATAATTTTCTCGGTTTAATGCATATATGCTTGGGTTGGACACATTTCTAGTAGTTCATCTAATGGTCTAATCTTGAAGTAAAACCAATAAAAAATAAGCTAAGAAAGATGCATCCTCAAATAGCACTACTTGTCAAGGTGGAACTACAAAAGTTTTTAGATGTTGCCTTAATTTTATCTATTGACTATCCTAAGTGGTTTTCAAATCTAGTACCAATTTCAAAACCCACTGGGGGCATAAGGATATGCACAAAATTTAGAGACCTCAATAAAGAATTTTCTACTTGGATGACTTCTCCTTACCTAACATTAAAATTATAGTGGATATCACGGTTGGATATGAGATGTTGTCTCTTATGGATGAATTTTTTGGGTACAACCAAATCAAAATAGCATAAGAAGATCAAAACAAGAAAAAATTCACATGCCCATGGGGTCCCTATTCTTCAAATATTATATCGTTCGATCTTAAGAATATAGGAGTGACCTATCAAAGGGTTATGAAAAAATTTTCCATGACATGTTCCACACAATCATGAAAGATTATGTGGACAATATCTTAGCTAAATCTGTAACAAGATAAAGTCAACAAGTGAAGTGCTAGAAATTTTTTTTTACAAGTTGGAAACAAGTAAAGTAAGGCTCAATCCCAAAAAGTGTATCTTTGGAGTCACTTTTGTAAAACTAGTAAGATACATAGTATCTTGAAGAAGAGTCGAAGTGGACCTTGCCAAATTCAAAGTAATCATTGAGATGCCTCCACTAAAAACTCTTAAGCAACTTCATGGTCTACAAGGAAAATTATAGTCAATCCAAAGGTTCATAGCTCAACTAGCAGATAAATTCCACACATTCACACATCTTCTTCACACAGACGCAACATTTAGATGGGATGAAAAGTGTCAAAAATAATTTTAGTGTTTTGAGGATTATCTTGCATTGCAACCTATATTAATGCCACCAATTATAGACAAACCATTGATTTCATACATCTTAGTGACTACAACACTAGGAGCTCTTCTGGCACAACATGATGGTTTAAGAAAAGAAAGAGTGATCTATTATATCACTTGAACTCTAATTGGCTATGAGATTAAATACATACATATTGAGAGAGCTTGCTTAGCAGTAGCTTTTTCTTCCCAAAAACTATGACATTATATGCTCAATCATCAAATCAAGCTCATTTCAAAGGTGGATCCACTCAAGTACCTACTATCTAAGGAAAAACTCATAAGATGAATGGCTAAATGGGTTATGATTCTCAGTGAGTTCAACATAGATTATATTAATAAAAAATAAATAAAAAGATAGATAATTGTAGATCAACTAGTAGAAGCACTGATATATGATGAAAATCCTCTTATATCAGATTTCCTAGATGAGGCAATATTCACTGTTACGTAAACACGTTAGTGGAAACTATACTTTGGTGGTTCTCACATGAAACATGGCTCGAGGGCAAGAATTATCTTTATCACCCCTCAAGGTGATTTCATACCTAAGTTATACAAGCTAGATTTTCTATGTAAAAATAATATAGTTGAAGATGAAGCTCTAGTAACAGGGTTGAGAATGGCTATCCAGTGGCAGATCAAAGAATTACAGGTTTTTGCTGATTCACAACTAGTGGTAAAACAAGTCAATGATTATTATCAGATGAAAGATGATAATTTAATGTTGTACAAAAGGATGATAGATAGCTTCAAGGAATACTTCACTAATATTACCTTTGAGAAAATCCTTAGGATCAATAATAGAGTAGCAGATGCTATCGCTACAATAATTTCTCTATTGGATATGCCACATAACAGTCATAAATAAAAATTCCTGGTCGAGCAACTATTGATACCCGTGTTTGAAGTCCTCAAACTAGAATTTGTGTGAAAATCTGTTGGTCCCAATTTCCCTTGGTACCATGACATCTTTTTCTATCTCCAAAATGGTATCATACCACTCGACCTCACTACCAACCTCAAGAAAAAATTCATTTGATGTTCATCCCGCTTTATCATTATTAGTGATACCCTATACAGAAAGAGTCTTGATGGCACCCTGCTTAGGCGCCTTAACTTGAAAGAAGATACAACGACTTTACAAGAGGTACACAAAGGAATTCGTGGGTCTCATTCAAGTGGCCCTACTCTTGCTACAAAGTTGTTGAGAATGAGATACTATTGGCCAACTATAGAACAAGAAGAAAAATAGCTTTTCAATATTTTTATGTAGTGCCAATAACATGGTGATCTCATCCATGCTCCAACATAGGAATTATGACCCATAACTACATCATGGCCTTTCTCACAATGGGGGTGACCTCATAGGAATTTTTTCTCCCACATCCTCCAATGGCCATAAGTTTATCATTACCACCACTGAGTATTTTATGAAGTGGATTGCAGTCAGTCCTTTAACATACATTATCAACAAACAAATTTATAATTTTTTTAAAACTATTTAATTTGTTGATATGGTGTCCCTCAAACCATTATCACCAATAAGATGACACCTTTCAAGAACTAGAATGCTAGGGAAATATGTACTCAATTCCATATCCAACATTGTTTCTCTACACCCTATTATCCTCAAGGAAATGGCCAAGCCAAAGCATCAAACAAAACTATCCTAAAAATCTTGAAAAAGATTGTTAATGACGTAGGCCATGATTGGCACCTACAACTTAATACTTCCTTATGGCCTTACCGAACTAGTATCATAATGCTTATTGGTGCCACACCATACTCCTTGGTTTATGGTACCAATTCTATCCTACCTATTAAGGTTGAGCTTCCATCATTAAGGGCCATGTTAAAACACTTGATTGATGATGAAGAATATCGAGTGTCTAGGATGAATGAGCTAGAATTATTGGATGAAATATGTATACAAGCACTTAACATATTCAAGATTATTAGAATTATCTTTGATGAAGTTACAAAAAGAAGATCAAGGGTCAAAAATTCCAAGTGGGAGATTTAGTCCTTAAGGACAATCAAAAGAATCGGATGGATCTAGATAACAAAAGAAAGTTTGAATCTAACTAGTTAGGACCATTTGTTGTTACCACAAGCTATGGACCAGGAGCTTATCAACTCACAACACTTGATGGTGACCCCTTGTAAAAACCTATAAATAACAACCACCTCAAGAAGTTCTATGCTTAACCCATTAGGGGTATCTTAGTAAAAAAAATAAAAAATAAAAAATCCAAAAAATCTAAAAAGATATAAAATAGTAAAGAAAAAATCATCCTCTAGCAAAAACCACTTCGGTGGAACTTTGGACAAGTACCTTGGTGAAAACCTAGCAGAAAAGCACCATGTGTAAATAATCACCATCCTTTATCTATCAAAATTATTTTCTTTCTCACTCAATAAAATCCACTCCATCCATCAATTTATCATATCTTCCTCAACACCCCTAGCAAGGATTGGTATTCGATTGATATCTATCACTACCCATATTACCTAGCATCGTTTAAGGTCATCTCATTTAGTCCATAATAAAGTGATCTCACATTTAAGTAGGGACATCTTCTCAAACCTAGTTGTTGGATTGGATCCTTGCTCATCACCTAAGCAATAAAATTCAAAAACATTCAAATAACAAAAAAATCAAAAACATTTAAATATCCTCAAAAGAACAAAAAAATTAAATATCCTCAAAAATTCAAAAACATTCAAATAACACAAAAATCCAAAAATATTTAAATATCCTCAAAAGAAAAAGAAAAACATTCAAATAACATAAAATCCAAAAACATTTAAATATCCTCAAAAGAACAAAAAAATTCAAATCCCCTCAAAATCAAAAAACATTAAAATAGTGCAAAAATCCAAAAATGTTTAAATGTCCTAAAAAGTCTAAAAACATTCAAATAATACCAAAATCCAAAAACATTTAAATATCCTCAAAAATAAAAAAATATTCAAATAACACAAAAATCTAAAAATATTTAAATATCCTCAAAAGAACAAAAAAATTCAAATAACGCAAAATCCAAAAACATTCAAATATCCTAAAAATCCGAAAATAAACTCAAAAATATTAAAAGAACAAAAACAACCTCAAATATTCCAAAATAGCTCCAAACATTCAAAAAATTTAAAAACTAAATCATTATAACTCGCCCACCCACAATAAACTTTCCACCCATAATAAACCTATCGTCACACTCATCTTTGACGAAGTAAGCAAAAGAAAATATGACAATCATCAAAACACAAATGTTCATGAAAAATTGCAAGCATCGATCATTGTCAAAACACACCAACTACCTGCATGTCAAAAAACTAAAGCATTTAGTTTAACATCCTACATTGTTGCCTTAACGGATATATCATTCCTACAATAGGCACCAATTACAGATCAACAAACAACAATCTTTATGGCAAGAGATATAATGGAATTGATATATTTTTGTTAGTCAGTCTTTTCTTTTGATTTATCTTTTTTTCTTATTCCATCACTCACTCAATGCCACCTTGATATTCAATATCTTGGTGTGTTTAGGAGTATGTAATGGGGTATAGTCATTGATTTTCATCTTTTGTGTTTGTGAGATGTTCTTTTAATATGACCATGGAAAATACTTGCCTTGTGTGTGTAGGGATATTTTCAAACAATACAACAACCTTTACATATCTGGTTCTTTATAGATTTTGTGCATTCTCCTAGCTTTCTTTGAGGATTCATTCTCTCACATGATCAAACAAGGTTTTTGTATCATGTCAAGAATGAACAAGGATACTCTTGGTTTTTTGCAGATTCAATGTCCATGCAAGATACAACACCACCCTGGTTCTTCATACCTTGGTGCATAGTTTCTACTTGTTATATTAAAATAAGGACTGCTCTACATTCTTTAGTATGACCTAAATAAAAAGATAAATCATTTATCCATCTCATTCCATATCCATTCAAACAATCAAATCTATCCAATAATCATAGTTTCTTGATATTTGATCAATATCTTTCATTCACTGTATCCTATTATGTCTATCCATCTAATCATCTAATTTCTTCTATCCTACTCATCATACTAAAATTTCTATTGAAGTATCATGACATACACAAAAATATCCATCGCATCCTACATTCATAAACTGTCAGTAACATCATCCATCATGTATAGTCAATATATATCCCATCAAAAATATGAAAAAATAACCATTCATACATCATATCATACATGTTGCATCTGCATATCATTAGTATCATCATAACATTACCATCACATATCTATAAGAGTAACATCATTTCATCCATACCATCATACATCATCATATCAAATAACCATCAAAAGAATACATCAAATCATATAAGCATCATATAGAAATCACAATAGGGTGTTGCCACAATAATGGGTTACACTTTTTGGGACATCCTATTTTTTGCCGAAATCACATATTTTTAAAAAACATAATGATTTAAGCCTTGAAATGTTCCATTTAAAGGATTTTAATTGAAGAGGGTTTGATCAAATCCCCTTGGATAGAATCCCGCTAGTTTTAAACCATACCTATAATGTTGTCTCATCTACACCTATCAAAATGTTGATAAAAAACCACTTTTGATTTACTTTTTGGGGGATCAAATGAATTCATTTAAAATTTATGTCTTTTAAGTATGTAGTCCTTATTATAAGCTTCCTAAAAATTATAATTTTAAGTATATTTAATTTTATTATTATATTTATTTTTTATTTCTTATGAATATAGGTTTTCCACTAAAAATCAAGCTCTTTGTTCTGCACATGTGGAAAAATAGTAGATTACCAAAAAAAATTTAAAAAATATCTATGCTCTTGTTTTTTAGGTCCTTGATCCAACAATTTTTTTTGAATTTTGATACATACAAAAAAAAGTTATGTATTATACAGTAAACCTATGTCTAAATTGTAATTGGTTGGACTTAAAAACTTAATTAAGAAAAAATATTCAATAAAACACAATAATACCAAATGAATGAGATAGATATCATAGTTAGAAATCTAAATTAAAAAAAAAGAATTTTATCCTTCATAGAAAAAAGGTTGTGTTTTACAATAAACATTACTCTTTAAAAGTGTTGTTTACTATTAAAAACTAGTTATCGAAGGGGATGAAAAAAAAAATGCAATTTTATTCGAAAATTAAAAAATATATATTTAGAATCTATAGATAAAATGTCACAAATCACTAGTTTGCATCATCTTCAAATTCCTCATGGTTTAGTAGCTATAGGTGTCCAAAAGTGCAGATTTAGTTAAAAAAGTTCAGTTCAATGTCAAGTTTGGGCAAAAAGTGTAGCCCACTAGTGTGTGATCACCCAACATTATATGCATTCATAATCATCCATAACATCACATTAAATCATAATCATAGTGGCATCAAAAGCAATCTCATATATCATCAAATGTATGCCATAATACAAGTCTATACAAAGAGTGTGTATATAAAGGGCTATCAAGAGCCAAATAACACATATATACATCATCAAAAGAATTTATACATTGTATCTATACATAAAAATTAGATGCATAATCACATGGAGCTCCCCCTTTCCTCCTAACCAAGAGGAGGAGGCACTTGTTGTGCCAGAAGCTACTGGGCCTCAGGTACTTATTGTTGAGCTATATGACCACTTGACCCCTGTGGTTGTTGAGACAATTGTAGATGTGATGGATGACCCATAGAACCTCCATCTAACCTACCACTCTAATATCCAAGAGTGACACAAAGTCAAACATCATCAGGACTTACCCCTTGGGGCATCTTTTCATCACCCCTCACTACTCTCCCTGTCTTGTAGGTACTACTGTAGGTATCCCCACCTTCGATTTCCATCCATCCTATGCCATAGGGATATTTTCCTCCGCCCTCTCTTGTTGATGGAAAGCTCTACCTATCTTAGCCTCCCTCCTTCTCCAAGCTCCCACCGCTTTTCCATTAGGATGTGTAAACCTAAGTGGTCTTTGTGAGATCCACCAGGTATCATAATTGGTAGTAATCCTTGGGTCATCCACCCCATCTTCCCATAACCACTATACTAATGCTAGCTACAAAACATATGTAACTATCATTTGAGGGACCAAGATGGGCCCCTAATCTACTATCTCCCAATGTGTCTGGGTAAATAGTGCATGCTAATCATCTATGGGACATCCTAAGTCTCCCCAAACTATTGTTGAACCCTGTTCGGAAGATATCTCTCCATTATGTAAGCGGTCCTCCCAATCAACCATCGGGTCTGCCTATAGAAAGGAAGGTGGATGTCATCATCATCTCATACCTCACACCAAAGCCATGGTTGCCACCTAAACTCGTCAACATCATCTATAATATGACACCAATAATCCAAATCTCCTAGTCTCTATTGTGTCAAAAAGGTATTGTATTTATACACAAAGGGCTCACCCATTAACTAGATAACCTCTCCAATAGGTCAGGTCATGACAGTATGCTCCCATTCCTATATGTGGAGCAATATAGTCCTTGTTGACAAACTAGTAGCCTGCTGATATACAGCTTGGTGCATATCAAGATAGAGATGTGCCAATATGCATGGACCCCATGCATAAACCTTGGTGTCCTTGATCATCCTCTCGAGTACTCAATCCCATCCGATTGAGAAACCCCTGGAACATCTAATAGGCATAATACTCCCACAAATGAGACTAGCTCCCACAATGATTATATCCTCCACAACGTCGATGTATTGTCTCAGATCAATATGCCCATTATATATCTCTAGCTGATCATCCATGAAAACCCTCTCCAAAGCCTCCACACTTGCATCCAAATCATAACAAACCCTAGCTCCATGAATGGGAACCCTTAAGATGTGCCATACATCCTCCAGGGTGACTCACCTCTCTTGTAGGGAGTTTGAAGGTTTTAGTCTCTGAGGGCCACCGCTTCATGATTGTTGTCATAAAATCTCTATGCACTCGAATCCCATACATATATGCAATGTGATACAATCCAATGGAACTAATAAACTTGACATCCATCTCGGTCAAATATGCCATCCAATCAAGCACTTTGGGTTGTTTCTCCCGCGAAAAGATGGGATCGAGTACTCCTTACAAGAATAACAACCACAACATCATTTACTATTTTAAAAAAAAAAACCCAAGTTTGCAAATTCCTAAGTTAAAAGTAAACTTTTTTGCAAAAGCGCCAATTTATAATAGTCACAAGTGAGCCTTTTTTCAAAAGTTTCACATTACCAATATCAAAAGAAATCCTATTTTCAATAGAATCACTTGGAAACAGTAAAAACGAGCCTAAATCCTAAAGTGACTCGCTTATGCAAAAGCGTCATGCTAAAATTAAATGTATCACATTAATGTTCAATTGCATCTCGTCAGGTTTCATAAGTGTTGATCCTAGATCAACAAATTTGATGTTCAATCACACCACGTTAGGTTTCATAAGTGTTGATCTTATATCAACATATTTGTCTTACTCTAAAATGGTAAAATAGCCAATACACCCATGATCTAGACCCACATGCTTTGTTATTCTCCTAGTTATGCACGTGTTCTGATAAAAAAAACTTTTGATGTTGTTGGGAAGTGCACATGAAAATTTTACACATTCTACCACCTTTGCATGAACTTTCCACCACCTTTTTATTAGTAATTCTATTTGAGTGATATACAATTGAACGTTCAAAAGGAAGCAAGTTTGTGAAAAAATCAATTTTTTGAGGAGTTTGATGTAATAAGAAAAAAAGACCACATAATTAGGTAGTCTTTCTATTCAAATCTCTGTCTTTTAGGTATGACAAGTCTTTAAACATGTTCTTTACATTTTCCTTAATTCTATTATGTTTCTTTATCATCCCTTATCATACATGCTTAATACAATGCTTTAATTTTGTTATCATGCATATTCCATGTTTATCATTACAACCTTAGCCCCTCTTGGCACATTTTAAACTACACAATTCTTTACACTTTCCAATTACATTTTCTTGGAAGTTTCAAATGATTTAAAAAAAAATCAACTTTGTGAAAATATTGGAATCATTGTGGTCTATGAGACCACATCTCTTTGATGCATTTTGTTAAACAATTGACCTATCCCATGTATGCTTCCACATTTTGTATACACATTTACAAGAGTAGTTATAACTATGTAATATAATACATCATTTCTAAATCCTTTTTAATGGATGTGCATCCCCTTTCTAAAGCTTCCATTTTGGTATAGGCATGGGGGATGTTGGAAAATGCTTTGGAATTTGGTTTTACACCTAGAAATTGCATTTTCTTGAATTTTTTTAATCCTTTCCAACAAATCCATTTTGTGCATATCCTACAATCATTGTAGTCCATGAGGACGTATCTCATTGAGGCATTTTTTCGAACAGTTCATGTGCCTTATTTATGCATCCACATTTTGCATGTGTCTACTAAGGCAATTGCAACCATAACACTCATGAAAATCCCCCCTTTTTATGTTTTGATAGATGTCATACCTCATTCCAAGGTCCCCTTGTTGCTATGGCTAAAATCCTAAAACACGTGCTTTCAAACAAACTATGGATGCATGGAAAAAATATATCAAAGCATAATAGTAAGCAAAAGTATAGACAAGGTAGTGAGCTATTTGAAAAAATGCATCAAAGAAATGTGGTCTCATGGTGATGTCCATCACCATGAGACCAAATTTCTTTGAGGGATATTTTCAAGAAGTTCATTGCCTTGTCTATGCTGTTTGATAAAATTCTTTGATAGACATGTATGGAAAATGTCCACCATGAGACCATATTTCTTTGAGACATTTTTTCAAACAGCTCATTGCCTTGTCTATGCTACCACATTTTCCATGAAACATGTCTACAAAAGAATTTTATCAAACAACATAGACAAGGCAATGAGTTGTTTGAAAAAATTCCTCAAAGAAATGTAGACATCACCATGTGACCATATTTCTTTGAGACATTTTTTCAAACAACTCACTACCTTGTCTATGCTATAGCTTACTATTATGCTTTGATAGATTTTTTCCAAGCATCCATAGCATAGAAAAGACAATAATTTTTTTGAAAAAATGCCTCAATAAAATGTGGTCTCATGGAATGCCATGACAAGACAATGCAATTAGTAGCTTCTCCTAGCTATTAGTTATGCAATGTGAAGTAATTTCACAACTGTTATGTTGAATTTCTAAAACACTATATTGTAATTGAAATTTTGCCATCTATCAACATCTAGTTATTAGTTATGCAATGTGAAGTAACTCTTTGAGTTTGAAAGATGTGCAATGCAATGTAATCAATGATATGAATATAAAATACAAAAATCTATTAAGTACAATTCATTAGTTAAACTCTTTAATTTATTACCTAAGTGAAGCTTCAAACTCCACCTCCATTGGGAGGTGTTGTCGTGAAATATCCAAGATTAACCTATTCAATTTCCAAAATCAGATATTAGAATATCATTCATATAACAATGCTATTCACATGTAATATTTATAATTGTTTACTAGTTACATACCTTGGAAGTACATGTTGTAGTGTAATACAGAGATGGAGAAGAATTGAAAACTAAATGAGTGCTATGTCGTTGAAATTTCATTACAATCATTCAACTAAATTAGTTAATATTGTATTTCAAAAATGAAATTTAATAAATTAAATTCAATGAACTTTCTAAAATTTACTTGAGTATCAAGGTTGAAAGCCTCATTCAGGAGGGAATCTATAATCACCAACTGTTGAGTTGCAGATGTAGCCTGTGCACCTACGTCTTGACTATCTATGGGTTCATAACCATAGGGTGACCTAAAAGCCTAACAAATATGGGGTGGAACCCTACTCCTCAAAGTCTCCCCTTTCTCATGTTGTGCTCCAGGACTAGCATGCTCTGGCTCAAGGAACTAATGGATTGTAGTGTCTCAACCCTAGCACTCTCCTTCACAACGAAAGGGATAGCCATGTGCTCATAGACTGGTCTAGAAAGTGCTTGTATTGTTGGCCGCTTTGGGTCAAGACATGCCCCTAGTCTATCTTGTGCTGACCCCACACCTCTACCTTGGGAGTCCCACATATCAAAATAGTTTGGCACTTTATTGAGGAAAAACTTGCAGTAGAGTTTCCTCAAAAAATATTGCGGGGCCTCATTATTGTTGCATGGAGGATGGTCAAAAATCATCCACCACCTTTGCCAAAAATGGCTCTTTATCCCTTGGTGGTTGTACCAATGGACAAGGAACCTCTTGCTTGCAGGATGTAGAGGTTGATTTTTTAATGGGTTTGTGAAAAGGGAACACAAGTCAAATTTCGTAATTTCTCATTTTTGACTTGTTTGTAAGATAAATTATCCGCATAGAATTTTCTAAACTCTCTCCTCTTATCTGACCAAGTAGATATTTTATTGCTAATTGAATCTACATTAGATAACATAGTTTCAAGAGATTGAGATAGTGCGGTTCTATACGAGGTTTAACTTGCAAGATCTTTCAACCTTGCAATTATGTCCTCAATTTGTTTTTTGTTATTTTTAATCTTCCCCATTAAATTTTCTTGTGTTCTAGGGGCATATTGAGGAATTACTAGAGGTGTTTTTTGTTTGGGTTGTTCTTCATCATGTATTTGGTGTTGAGGTGATTGAGGATTTTGAGGAGAAGGAGGATGATTATCAATACCTATAAATTAATGAAATTTAGATCAAAAAATCACTTAAATCTACCTATTTAGTAACAAATTCTCACAAAAAACAAATAAATATTACTCCTTTGACCTCCCCGATGTTGTGGTGGCATTTTGATGAAGAATCAGTGATGATTTGGTGAAGAATTTTCCCTCCAATAACATGAGTGCACTCTCAAGGTTTGCAAGAAAACGCAAAAATCACAAATGACAAATGCCGCTTTTTTTGTTATAATGAGCTATAATGCACTCACGTTATAGTGTGAGCGCGTTATGGATTTTTTAAAAAACTTAAGAATTTTGGCCACTTTTTGGCCCCCATCTTTTTGCACCCACCCTATACTTGGATTTTAAATATTTGAAGTAAACCATCTACAAACATCCATTGAAGCTGATGGAACCCCAAATTTTTTTTTGGTTCTATCATGAAAATTGTGAAAAGTCTGGTTTGGTCCTTTGTGCTTAATTGTAAAGTCAATATTCCCATTATTGTGGCAGGGTTTTATATTTGTAGAACTTTTAAATCTTGGCGTAAAAACCCTTTGTTGTTGTAATTTTACATTGACCTGTTTTCTCGGTCCCCAATCACTTGAGTTGTCACCTATGCCATCATAGGCATTGTTTTATTGGCCCCTTGTATTAAGTTGATGGTTGTCTCATGTCTTTCCTGGTATTAACGATCAAAGGATTAATATAAAGAAAATTTTAAAATCCTTAGCCTTCGTTATGGGTCATTATCTTGTTTACCTAGTCATGCCCCCTTTTTATGAATAAATTTTATGGCATGTGCAAATTATGTTTCGTATGAGCCGTCTGATCAAAGAAATGAATCCTGACCATTCCCTGTATGGTCGTCTGGTTTTATCATTCCTTATTCTTTCCATACGGGCTTGCGGGCTTCAACCATGTGGACAATATAATGGTGGACCCGATCTCATTTGGCAAGGATGACTGGTGTATTTCAAAGAGGATTGACAGCTAAAGGATTGATCACGTGGCCATATCTATGCTGCTCCCTGCGAGCCTGTCTTGTGTTATTTTATATTATTTTAATGGCATGGGCTAGTGGGCAATGTGACACTTGTCTGTTCGTGATGACCGATTGGCTTCGATGATGGAGTTTTGTTTTGAAGGGATTGTTTTCAACGATCGATGACTGGTGACATGGCTAAATCTTAGCCATTCCCTACCATCCCATGTGGGCCCCGACTGTGTCCTGTATCTTTCAACAGGCAAGTGAGCGTTTTCCATGTGGACTTTCTAAATAGGCTTGACTAGTTTCTAATAAAGATGGAATGCTTCCAAATTTGGCTGAAGGGATATTATTTATAGATTGCGCTATTTTTGGCTCTGGTTTTTTAAAGCGCATGCTTGAAATATCGGCCGTCAATTCTGTTAGCCTTTGGTATGTGTGGACTAGCTGGTAATAAAGCATGGCAGTATATGAACCGATATGCTGAGATCGGATCTGGATCAATCCCCATGTTTTTGACATAGAGAAACACAAGTGAAATATTTCCCACGGGTGAGCGGGTTTTTCTAGCAAGATAGTTTTAAATGCTAAGTACTGAGTAGATGTTTATCTACTCAGTGATTTTTTGTTCTAAAAGGGGCATTAAAGCACAAATAAAACTCAATTATGAATGGTTGCATGGTATTCTATCCATTGATGCATTTTAAATCATGATCAACGGTTAGGATTAAAGTGATCAAGGTAGAATGTTGTCAGCATGCACACATAAGATTTCTTTGGAGAATTAATGGTTGGCACACTTTCATGGATCATTATAAGGAGGACTAATTTTCCATACTCTTCATTCAGAAGTTGCATTAAGTTTGAGTCAAAAAACAAAATTGGTTGGAGTTTTTTGAGAAGATGAATAAGTCTGAGGAGTCTGTTAGGCCAGTCCAGAGGTCTAGGACTAAGCTTTCTCAAGTATGAGAAGAGTACTCAGGAGGATGAAGATGATATGATGGGAGATCCTAATACACCAAAGGATAGAAGAGGACGCATAAAGTTTATGAAGTATGGTGTTAGGAGTAGTTACCGCCTAAGGAACTGAATAGTTTTAGAAGAATTAGTCAAGTTCAAAGGAAAGGAGTTGGTGGGATATGAAAAGAAGACAAAGAAAAGGTGCAAGTATCACAAGGATTATCTAGGGAGGCTCAGTTATTCCAGTGATCTCTCTGATAGCCCTTTAGACAATGAGGGTGACACTAAATCAGAGGGTGATTATTATCCCCTCTCATTGGTACCGTCTGATGATTCTGATGAGGTGGTGGTGATGGTTCCTCCAGTTCCACCACAAGCAAGGTGTGGGCTAGTATCCTCTGAGGCTAATGAACTAGAGTGATGACTATGCCCCATTTTTGTTTTTGATGACACCATAGCCCCTTTATCAGGATTTTCCTATTCAGTGTTCATGTGATTTCTTGTTTCTAGTGCTGATGCAATTTTTTTTTGGGTTGGTGTATAGGAGAGGTGTCGAACTTCCTAGCACTAGGATATATGCATGTTTTTGCTAGGGCTGCTAGTGGAGAATCTTCTTTGATTAGCTGGAGTGAGGAGCTGGCGTGTCTACATGCAGGTCATGTGAATGTTGGTATTTTCCCCTTCCATGATGGTATGTAACTGACTTGGGATGCCTCAAAATTTGGTGCAAATAATCTCAAAATGAAATGAAATGTAAATGTAGTTGAGCTTGATGCTTGTCGCTCCCTTGTTCTATAAAAGGGATTTCTGGGCTCATTACAAGGGTCAGACTTTTGAGTTTCAATAGGGTTTTGGGTGAATTCTTATCTTAGAAAAAGGCATCTTAAATATGATATGGGTAAATAGGCTATAAAATAGTCCTGGGGAATGATGTCCTATATGTAACAGTCTTAAACTAGTTTTATATAACTACTGATGTAGAAATGAATCTTTGTCTGGAAGCAAATACTCTCTTATGTATATTTCTTACAAATTATGAATGAAAATGCTAATGATGTTGTCATTTGTCTTCAAATGGTTACGTTTGAATGTTATATCCTATTCTCAGCTTGAGCTCAAGGAGTTGATTAAAATCCTTGAAGAGGGTATAAACTTCACATGAAATTGCTTGGGATTGCTAAGTAGTGAATGCTTCTTTGGGACATTTTTGAGTTTTCATAACTTGAAAAGCATAATGAGGGTAGTTCATCTACTTCTAGGACTTATTAGTTTGTATAGATTATCACATATTTGAATCCATTGCTCCAATTATTTAGGCACTGGCCATTTTATCACTGGAATCTAGCAAGAAAATTGAGAACATAACACACCTAGCCTTGAACTTGAAATAATAACTACACTCTTTAAAAACCCCTATTAAATGAATTGTGAGTGGAATGGAAATACTCTGATTCATAGCAAATGAATAGATATTCACTTGAGAGATTTGCCACATCTTCAGTGGTGTGGGTTTATTTGCAATCAACTATGAATCTATTTGTTATTAATTTTATATATCTCATATTGATGTAATTTGGGATTACCCTCCCTGGTTTAATAGAGCCAAAAGTGAAGGATTAAGGATTATAAAATACTAGGCTCATTGTGTTGGCCACTAACCTTACAATTTATCCATCATAAGAAGTGACAACTCTTTAGAGAATTGTTGGGTTCAGTTGGAAAAATCACCAACAAAAGCGTTGATTTATAATGTAAATATGGACACAATCAATAAAAAAGATGTGTATTAACCAAATAGCCATATAGGCATACATCAATATATGTCGATATAAGTATAACATATATAGAAAATAGCCATATAGGCTTACAAGAATTCCATATAGGCATACAATGTCAAGTATATGAAATACAAAATATATGTCCACAAATGTAATATAGGAATACAGCAAAGGACCCCAATAAAAAGTCATTCCCCTCTAGGTGAAGAAAATAGATCACGGGCCTTTGATTTTTAAAGGGATGGAGATGCGTATGAGAGTGGTCTACTTCAAACTCAAGGGTTGATCCTCCTATTTAGCTCTTCATGGAGTTTTAGTAGTTACAATAAAAACTATAGACATTAATATATAGAAATACATTATAAAAAATGAAATATTTAACAAAATAATCACTTGCTACAGGTCCAAATGATCTCTCTCCTCATTCACAATAGAAACATGCTTAGGTTGTAGCGTTCTAAAGTCCTGTATAAACCATCCATATGGAAATTAAACTACAAATCAATAATCATTTGATTTTTCAATAATAAACAACTATAACAACGAATGTAATTTGAAATTTACTAATCTGCTTCACACCCTTGTTAAAGGAATCAAGATGTCTATTGCAAAAGAAAAACCATGCTCCATTGCCCTATCAACATCAGGAGGTGTCTCTACTTGTATCATCTAAAAATAAAACAAGAATATTCAATTACGAAAACTAGAATAGTGATGCAAGTTATGGCTTATAATGTATAAGATAGTCAACAAAATTTTGAGTACCTATTGAACTATATATTGCTTACTATTATTCATTGATATATTTTTTCCAAGCATCCATATCTTGTTCGAAAGAAATTATTTTAGGCTTTTAGCCATAGTAGCAAGGTAGTGAACTATTTGAACAAATGCCTCAAAGAAATGTGGTCTCATGGTGATGGAATGTCATGAGAAGAAATCTATCAAAGCATAATAGTAAAGAATATCATAGACAAGGTAGTGAGCTATTTGATAAAATGCTTTGGTAGACATGTAAGAAAAATGTGGTAGCATAGACAAGGCAGTGAATTTTTTGGAAAAATGCCTCAAAGAAATGTGGTCTCATGTTGATGGAATGCCATGATAAGCAATCTATCAAAGCATAATATTAAGAAATAGCATAGACAAGGCAGTGAACTGTTTGAAAAAATGCCTCAAAGAAATGTGGTCTCATGGTGATGGAAGGCCATGACATCACCATGAGACAATATTTCTTTGAGGTATTTTTTCAAATAGTTCACTGCCTTGTCTATGCTATTGCTTACTATTATGATTTGATATATTTTTTCCAAGCATCCATATTTTGTTCGAAAGCACTTGTTTTAGGCTTTTAGCCATAACAACAAGGTAGTGAACTGTTAGAAAAATGCCTCAAAGAAATGTGGTCTCATGGTGATGGAATATCATGAAAAAATTGTATATAGATGTATAGATATAATTTTTGTGAATATCTGAAAGTACAATGAAAATGTAAGCTATTAAGTAAAGAATAAAGGATACATAATTCGTCTTATATATGTATGGTGCTTTGTTGTATGTGCAATTGTAAGTATAAAATTACTAACACATTTTACAGTAAATGTATGCTACTATGTTGTATTTTACAGTGAAAGGATAGTAATTGAAACACAGGAAAGACTAATTTACATACATGGGTATTTAGATATATGCCCAAAAAAAGCATTGTTTTTAGATATATATATATATATATATATATGTATGTGTATGTTGATATATGTATGTATGTTTGTATTTATGGTATGTATTTATATGTATGTATATGCATATTTATGTGTATATATGATGTACACAATACACATATATGTATGTATGTATGTATGCTTGAATATATATACAATAAAAATGCAAATAGACATATAATGAAAATGCAAGATGATGTGTACACTTTTCTAAATATCTGAATATAAAGGAGCCCTCTATGAATTAACAAAGATATATATAAAGGAGGCTTCTATGAATTAACTGAGATATATCTAAAGGAGGCTTCTATGAGTTAACTGATAAATATATACCCAATTTGATAAATATAAAGGACACTTCTATGAATTAACCGATAAATATATGCCCAGTTTCATGAATATTGATGAGGCTTATAAGAAATAACTAGAAACAGTAAATAAACACACTTTTTTAATTTGTAAATGGGGCTTGTAAGGAATAATCTATGAAGAAAAAAGACCCTTATTTACTTATAACATATACGTAAACACTTCATTCATATAAATGTTAAACACACACTTCAATAAAGTAAACTTCAAAGACTCTACCAACCTGAAAATATGTGGATATTTGAGGAATGTATAGAGGATGCTTGTTGATGCTCTGTAATATGCAAATGATATCAACAAAGGAGAATAATAGAGACTGACATTGGCTGATTTCCCTCTTATTTAGTCATTCAAATCTGACAATTGAATACATTGAATTTTTTTTTTGTGTTTCAAATTTGAATTTGTTTGGGGATGATCTGATCATTTGAATTTGTAGTTGTCATTTATGTAAGTTTTTTATGGTGAATTGGTGCTTTTGCAACATTTTATTAGATTAATTAATATTTTTAAGTGGGTCAAATGCAATTTTTTTTGGGGGGTAAAGTGAGCAAGGAGTGAACAGTTATTGGAGCATGGGTGGTAACTAGGCCCCTTCCCCTAGTAGTCCAACTATATTACGATTATATTAATTAAAATGTCTATAGTCATCATGTGAATGTATTAAGCCTCTACTCTCAAAACTAAAGTGGACTACCCAAAAGTAACTTACAATTCTATATTTATTAAAGGATGCATCCATAGATTTTCATAGGTTCCTATATTCCAAAATATGAATGTACCTTATATTCCTTGTTATTGCATATTGTGTCTTTTATACTTGATAACTTTAATAAAGTTTTTATAAAAAAGTATTTTTCCTTATCCACATAACTAGTTTGATTTTCTCAAAATATTTATTATTTAAATAGATTTAAAACACCTTGTATCTCAACCTATTTTTCTAGGAAAAAAGTAGATTATGTTGAAATGATTAAGGGATGAATATAATGTCATAATTATACATCCTTCATGTTGCTATAGACCAGTTTCACAAGCTTTGGGCCTATAAAAAATAATCTACCTCTTTGGCGCACCACTTACAACATTTCCTTCCTACATTATTAGCCTCTTTCCATTAACGTGTGAAAATACTCACATTATCTCTATGCCTGGCATTAGGCACAAGTAGGGAGGATGCAAAGAAATATTGTGGAGTTTGGCATTATGTCCACCCATTGAGTTTTCTTGAAAGTTTCTGAAGCCATTTCAACAAATCTATTTTGTGCATAACCTGCAACTATCTTAGTCCAAGGGACCACATTTCTTCATATCCACCCTCTCAGATGAAATTCCTCCATCCTTTCTTCTCTTTTTCTTCCATCTCCTTATGTTTTGTAGGTTATTTCATGTCCAAACCCACCACACCTACAATCGCTTATTTCCACACCCTCTTTCTCACGTTTATTCTTCAATATATTTTGGAGGCGTGGGGGTTTAAGGTGGCTCAAGTGCATTTTCTTCAATGCGACCTTTAGAAGAAGGGATTATGTAGCTTCATAATGGCATGGGTACCCTTCCTTTTGAACCAAACCTCTATACACTACTCTTATTTAATGTAGGTTGTTTCCTATGTGCTAGGTTCTATGTCTAGTTTTCATTCATTTTGTTTTTACTTTTATATTATTTCTTTGATCACACACATCCGCAATATGGTCTTCTATAGGGATGTGACAGACTAAGGCTCAAGGCTAAACATTCAATTCTTTAAATTGTATCAAACTTTAATCATCGTAATCAATACTTGATGCATGGACAACTTGAGTTGGTCTAGTCTCTCAATTCTCACATGACTTAGGTTTCTAAATTATTTGGTAGGTAGGAGGTTTCTTCCATAGCGTGTCAAATTATGATATTGCTATCAGGATTCAACCGTGTAGTTTTCAAGTCAAACTCATTGACCCATGATTCATGAGCAGTGGTTCACAAGAACCCATCTCTCATGATAATGAATGGTCCACTTAGCACTCATTGCATCTAGGTGATGCTCACATAGGTGAAGCATTGGTCCGTCCCGGGAGGTCACCCATCCCAGTACTGCTCCAGCTCAAGCACACTTAACCACGGAGTTTCCCCCAAGGTTAAGCCCACTTAGCTTGCTACCCCATTTGCAAAACCTTCAGCAAGTGTTGTGCCTTATGAACCATTCATTATAGAGCCCCTTTAGCTCATCAATTATAGAGCCCCTTTAGCTCATCAATTATAGAGCCCCTTTAGCTCATCAATTGATGAGCTAAAGGGGCTCTATAATGAATGGTTCATAAGGCACAACACTTGCTGAAGGTTTTGCAAATGGGGTAGCAAGCTAAGTGGGCTTAACCTTGGGGGAAACTCCGTGGTTAAGCGCGCTTGAGCTGGAGCAGTACTGTGATGGGTGACCTCTCGGGACGGACCAATGCTTCACCTCTGTGAGCATCACCTAGATGCAATGAGTGCTAAGTGGACCATTCATTATCATGAGAGATGGGTTCTTGTGAACCACTAATCATGAATCATGGGTCAATGAGTTTGACTCGAAAACTACACGGTTGAATCCTAATAGCAATATCATAATTATTTGGTAGTTTTAAACTTCACTTATGGAATATTTTGATGCTTATTATGGACTAGACTTTAATAAACATTCATTTTCCCAAGTTCTCAAGTCCAAAATATTTATGATTTTATGTTTAGGATATCTAGTGGACATTGGATCTTGTCCTATCTCGGTAGTTCAAGTTCAAGTTCATGGTTGAACTTTCAAATCCACTCAACTCAAGATGTGGCTATCTTACTCGATCTAGGTATTTGTATATGTGATTATTTGGGATTGCATTGTTAAACAATATATTAAATTGTTGCATGTGCTCATTATTGACATAAGTGTGGAGCCAACTAAATTTTATTTAGTTCTAATATATTTTAAATACCATTAAGCATTAAGATCTTATGCATCAACTTTTGATGATCCTTGGTGTATTGGTTGAGCTATTATTAGGCACTAGTGTTCATCCATTATCTCCCTATGCCTAGTTGATCATTATGAAGTTTTAACTTTTGAATCTACTGGGTACAAGATATCACTAGCTTATTGGTTCAAAGTATTTTCATATGTGATCACATGAGTTCTCATCATAAAATAGTAATTTATTAAACTACAATATGTGAACATGCGAATGGGCCATAGTTGTACAATGACGCCAAATAATACATTTGTTGTTACATTTCATAGAAAAGATGACACAGTTTTAAGATTATGTATAAATGAGGAGATCTAACATTATATGAACCAAAGCAATCGTTGAGAAGGCATTAGAGTAATAAGATAACAATCCATAACAAGAAACAACAAAAGTAGTAGCTAATAAGATAATAGATAAGTATTTTTCAAATCACTTTTAAATCTTCAAAGTAGAGATGATCTAATTTCATAGATATTTTTCTCTCATCTATTTACAAGCTAATTAAGTTTTTATAAAGACACTCAATCTCATGATCCTAAATATTCTCAACTATTAATTTTGTTCTTTGAATAATTTTCTAAGTATTTTTCAAAGATTTTGAGTTTCATTCAATCCTATATGACATGATCACAAATAATAGACTTCATTGACATCTCTATCTTTAATAGAACTTAAAACCAACACTTAAAATTTCATAAATAAAACAACTTACCATTACATCATCTATCCATACACTTTCTTTTAAAATATTTGATACAATCATTTTATGAAAAATATTTAAATCTAAACATTGAAATAGTCGATCACAACGTCCATTAGATTGCCCACTAAAAAATTCCATATATTTGAAAAACTGTATACATATTTTTGACATTAGATAAGTATGTGATAGTTGGAAGGGGAGGATATGTATGAGTTAGCTTGAATGGAGCATAGAAGACAGCTAGAATTAGCCGTTGAGAAACGGAATACAGTGGCATGGCCTACTCTATAAATACGATGAGAAGAAAAAACTAATAAAAGCTAGAGAAAAACTGCTTTAAAACAAAGTGAACAACAAAAAAATACTTTAAAAATAAATTCCTCATACATGGAGAAATTATCTGCTTTATTTCCAACACTTGATTGGAGCGTAGAAGAAAACTAGAATTAACCATTGAGAAACGGACTACAGTGGCCTGGCCTACTCTATAAATACCTAATATGAGAGTAATACTCCATTGGTTTTCTAGTTAATATCATTTTTTGTTTTCAAATTGGTGTTTTTTTCATTTTGTGGTTTGTTTCTCGATTAGAGATTTTTCTTTTCTACTTTGTGGCTTTTGTATTTTTACTGTATTTTTCTTTGGTTTTGGATTGAATTTGGAATGACTGTGTTCTGTATGTTTAAATGTTTGTTGTGAGTAGTGTAAAGAATATTGAAGTAAAGTTTGGAAGGAAACCTGTGGGTAGTGTAAAGAAATTTGATATAAAGTTGTGGAAACAAACAAGAATAATAGTGCAGGGTACATCTCACAAGTGGAAGCAAAGAAGAATAATAGTGCAAGATGCATCTCAGAACTAGGTAAGTATGATTTAAAATTTTCTTGTTTAAATTTTCTTTTGTGTGTTGTCAGATCTTTTAGATTAGTAATTTACAAATTCGTATATGCAATTTGTCTCTACTTTGCAGATATGTTTATTTGAGTTTTATTAGTCTTATTAAATTACAGTGTACTTTGAAGCTCTCTCCATTTTTAATTCAGAAATTTCCTTTTAATTTTCCAACTTAGTTTACAGAATAGTCAGATGCGGCAATCTTCACTCATCCTCGCTACGTTTGTTTTATTTGCATTTTATTTGAGCTTGAATTATTATAGAGGGAACATTACTTGTTTTAATTTTGCAGATTTATCTACCTACAGGGGGAAATAGGTAGAGGCCACAAATTTTTGTTTCTTTGTTTATTTCCTGCTATTCATCCTCTGAGGGCGTGGTCTTTGTATGGTATATGTTTAATTTATGTTGGTTTTTGGATTAGTGGTTTGAAACCCTCTATGAGGGTTTTTTACAAGAAGACTGAGAACCCATGGTGTTGACTGCAACATGCTTTGGATTTATCTATATTAGTTCATCTTTTCATCTCTCATAGTTGTTGTTTGATTGAAGGGGTGGGCAAGTGTGCAAATTGATTCAATAATCATTGTGTGCTTGTTTATAAATGAAATCGTAGGTTGCATTCACCATTTTTTTCTTTTACAAAGGGTGTTATGTGACAGGAAGGAGAATGAGCCACCAAAGAGGTCACATACAATTTAAGAGTATCAGCAATGTAAAATTTTAAGGATGATTCACAAGTATGAGTTTACAGGGTATACATGAGTCTAGGGTTTTATGCTAATATCATATTATGTTTCCAAAATTCTCTATCTCGTTTATTTTGGAAGGGGTTTTCCATCTAGTTTATTTTGTTGCCAACATGAGCAAGTGAAAACGAGATTAAGGCATTCACCGAGTTCTATTTTTCTTGCTACCGTTAATGCATGTACAAATAGACTTACAGGTGACGAAAGCATAGCTATACCTAGTAAAACCTCATTTACCAAGCTTCCATGTTTATTGCAGCTCTTAAATAGAAGATTAAAGACTAGTTGTATACCCACTTTGTATTGCTAGCCAAACTCCTCTTGCTCAATCCATATGCCTACCTTCTGTTGCCCTTAAAAACTTGCCCTCTTTTTTTCCCAACTTTGTATAGAAGAAGAAAGAAACAAAACATCACTACAAATACAACAAGAAAGATGCATAGATAATAAGGTATGGGCGCAACCTTGCAAATTTTTAACTGAATGACAATGCAGAACAGTTGATGTTATGATATCAACTTCAATAATTGAAAATTCGTTGTTGTATGCTTTTAGTTATGCACATGTAGTAACTAAGTTTCCTTTACCAATGAATCATGTCTAAGTTTTCTTTTATTAGGAATTATGAGGCAAGTCCATACTGTCTATATACAAACATAGAAGCATTGGTGACAGATAAACAAAAGTTCAATTCAATGAGTCAGTGAAAACTAATAAACTGGAAAATGTATAGGCAAGGATTATAGCTTAATGGAAATTTGTTGGGAAGCCATCATAGCAAGTCATCAATTTAGTATCTATTGAGACCTGTGAAAGGAGAGCTTAGATGCCTAGATAAAGTTCATAGCAAGAACGTGTTGGCAGCCTAGCAGGTGACTATGGCTTGGGATTTCCAAATCTACCATTAGAAAAGAATTTTTGGAACCTTTGATTGTTTAGACTGAATGAATTATTTGTATTGTTTTATGAGGTGTAAAACATTCTGGGGCAAGGAGATAAATATTAATAGTAATAATAGTGGTAAATATTGTTTTATCAAATGTAAAATAACAAACTCCCAATATTATTTTAAACAGTGATATCAAGCAACATCTTACAGCTTAATGGATGATTGTTCATTTGGATAATCCTGCTCTCAGCATCTTTAGTGTAGAAAAATATAGTGTAGTAAGCGATGGAAAGCATGATTTTACTGAGCTCATTCACCATTCTTACTGTCAATTGCTAGCATCCGGAAAGATTTAACGTATACCATGTTTTTTTTTGGGAAAAAGACCTTTATATTCTATTTTTCTTTAAAGATGAATGGTTATTTTTTTGGAATTATTTTCATAGTATGGTTACTTTAACATTTAATATATTTGATGCATTCTGTTTTTCCTTTACCTTGTTGTCCTTTGGTATGGACCTCCTCCTATGCATGGGTTGAGACAAAATTTCTCCCCAATTTATAATCACCCAGATACGTGTTTAATATTTTAAATTGTCTTAGTATGGAATAAGGGTAGCTGATAAATAGTGTTGTTTTGTAGTTCCTAACTATGTTTTTGTTTGTAGAAAAAGATAAGTTTTTTTTGAAAAATTATGATAAGGAAGTTATTTAATCTCAAAACAAATACATAATATTTTATTGTGTATTTTATTTATTTGCAGGTTTTAAAACGATAATTTTTAATTTTTTAATTTTCAATTAATTAATGCTATGATAAAAATTGATTTTATACAATTTTATGTTTTTTTTTATATGTATTTTGTAAGAAAATGTAACGATATTTTATAAAATGTATGCTAAGTCAAGGAAGGGTTCCACTCCCACCTCAGGAGGCTACTAGATGTGTCTTCTTGTCATTCTCCATTCCTTACATTTTTTGTTGAAGGGTGAAGAGGTTGCAACACAACCAACATAACATCATTTAAACAAATATGTTCTATTAATTTTCTTGGCTTAGGGTTAAATATGTCCCTTCATTCAAGATAAAGATTATTCCTACCAATTGGCTAACCATGTAACAAGATCATTTATTTTGTTGGCGCTCTATTTTTTGTGTAGCTTTTATTTTATTTAATTCATTCATTATTTTTGCTTTTCATTTTTTGCAGGGAGACATTTGCTGAAGTTTCTTTTTATAAAAACAAAATTGTTCAAGATTAATAGGTGTACATAGTTTGTACAATAGAGTTTCCAAATAGATTTATTTTATAGATATGCTTACTAGTTATCTTAGAGGAAGTACCTTCATATTCTCTTCCTTAGACCCACCTAGTTCTGGAAATAAAGCTCTCACCATAGCTTTGTTAGGAGATATAAATGAAGGTTCTTCTTGAAGGGTAAATGTATTTTTCCTACAACCCAATCTTTGTTTTACTGGTTTACTGTGTTTGTATATTTTATATAAATCTACCATTCAAAGTATAGTGATTTGAACCCTTTGCTTGATTTTTTAACTTTTTTAATAATTAAGACAATTCAATGACACTTATTACTAGAGTTGGATTTTTAAGTCTCACATAGGCTTAGATCTATCAATTTGCAGGTAATTTTTTCTATTTCTTTTATTTTAAGCTAGTCCCTAACAAATTTTTATTTAGTTTCATTAGGAGTTTGGAGGTGTCTTATTGCTTGAATTTATTGTTATTCTTTAGCATATTACTAGAGTTGACTTTCAAGTCTCACATGGGCTTATATCAATTTGCAGGTAATTTTTTCTATTTCTTTCATTTTCAGCTAGTCCCTAAAAAACTTTTATTTAGGTTCATTAGGAGTTTGGATGTGTCTTATTTCTTAAATTTATTGTTATTCTTTAGCAGTCTTATTTATGCTAGATAGGTCAAGGGTTTATCAAAAAACAATGAATTCTATAAAAATATTACCAAATAAATAATAGGTAAAGAAAAAATGCATATGTCCATTTGTTTCACTTTAAACTTTACTAAAAGCTGAAGATATTTTAATATTGGGAATTGATGAACAATAATTTATCAATTTTTTAACAATCTTTAAATTTTTAATATTGAAAATTATTTTTTCTTTAATCTTTGATTCTTCCTTCCCACAACTTAGATGTCTAGTAATTCAGATTTTAGATAGACCAAATAAGTCTTCTTACTAAGAATATCTAGACACTTTAATGAGATAAATAGCTTAGAATTGAAGAATTGATTATTGATGTAGTACTTTTAATTCTATCAACTATAAAATACATTTTAATTGAGATCTTAAATTTATACTTAGCATTGTTGTATAAAAATATTTTTGAAGTTTGAAAGTCTTCTAAAAATTAGAGAAAATTATAGCTATTTTTATTTAAATATTTAGAATAATCTTTAGAATCATTGTATTTTCTAAAATATTTATAAAGTGGAGTATTAGTTTAAAGAATATTTTTAGTGTTTGAACAAAATTAGAGTAACTTCCAATGTGGTAGACCTTGATTGTACTTTTTAAAAATGGATTATTAATCTTTAATTGTACTTTCTATAATGGGCTATTATTAGAATACTTTTAAGCTTAAATTAATTATCGTGGACTTTTTTATTAAAATGTTTTCAAATTTTTAATTAATCTTTTGTACTAATATATTGGTGGACTATTTTATTTAAAAGATTTAAAGGATTTTTTATTAGACTATTTTCAATTAATTTTTTATATTTTTAATATTTAGAAGACTTATATAAGATTATAGAAGATTTATAAAGTGGATTATTTTTTTAGAATACTTTCTCAATTTGAATTAATTTTCTTAACCAATATTTTGGTGGACTATTTTATTTAATTGTTGAGGATTGTTTTATTAAAATATTTTCAAATGTTGAATTAATCTTTAGAAGACTTCTAGAAGACCATAGAAGATTTATAAAGTGAATTATTTCTTTAGACTTTCTCAAATTTGAATTAATTATATTAACTAATATTTTGGTGGACTATTTTATTTAAAAAGTTAGTGGGTTTATTTAAAAGATTAGTGGATTATTTTATTATACTTTTTGAATTAATTGTTAAGGAATATTTTATTAAAATATTTTCAAATTTTGAAATAATCTTTTGTACCCATATATTGGTGGACTATTTTATTTAAAAAGATTTAGTGGATTTTGGATTAGACTATTTTGAATTAATTATAAAAGACTATAGAAGATTTATAAAGTGAATTGTTTCTTTAGAATACTTCCTCAATTTCAATTTGAATTAATTTTTTAACTAATATTTTGGTGGAGTGTTTTATTTAAAAAGTTAATAGATTATTTTATTTAAAAGATTTAGTAGATTTTGGACTAATTTTTTATAATTTTAATATTTAGAAGACTTATAAAAGGCTAGAAGATTTATAAAGTGAATTGTTTCTTTAGAATACTTTCTCAATTTGAATTAATTTCTTTAAACAATATTTTGGTAGACTATTTTATTTAAAAAGTTAGTGGATTATTTTACTATACTGTTTTGAATTAATTGTTGAGGCTTTTTTTATTAAAATATTTTCAAATTTTGAATTAATCTTTTGTACCCATATAACTATTTTATTTAAAAGATTGATTGGATTTTGGATTAGACTATTTTGAATTAATTGCTATAATTTTAAAATTGACTATTTTGTAGGACACTTCAATGTGGATTATTAATTTAGAATCAATTTTGTACTAGTATTTTGATGGATTATTTAATAAAAAAATTCAAGTGAACTTCTTTTTCAAGTGGAAATTATTTCTTTTAAATTATGTGGATTATTTTATTAAAACTTTTGTAATGGAAACCTATCCTTGTATCATTTGAAAGTGGTATTAGTTAAAAGTAACACAAATTTAAATATCATTCTTTTGTGGGTGAAAAGAAGGATTGTTTTTTTAATTTAAAAATTTAATAGAGAAGACTAATTTTTAATTATTTTTTTAATCTACAACTAATTTGTAACTCCAATTATAGTCATACACTTTTTTTCACTTATATTATATATAGTGTGATTTTCCTATTAAGATTTAAAAAAAAAAATAGTATTCATCTAGAGTTGGTGTTAGTTTTCCACAACCCATCAATAAGAATAGTGTATACTTTTTGGATTAAATTGTGTATATTTTTTGCTCGATGTGTTGTGTTTCACACTCAGTTATTCATCATCAAGAAGAGGATAATGATGGATCACTTCTGAAACATCGAGCAAAAAATATATACAATTTAATTCAGAAGTACACACTATTCTTATTCATCAAGAGTCTGTCATGTTTTACACAATCTTGTACTATGTATGAATTATGCTAACCTTTTCACATCCATTTAATTGGGTTTTACTTGTGTTACATGTGTGTTTCATTTGATGATGGGAATTTGGGGGCAACGCCCCCTAGTGGGGGCTTGGGGGAAACGTTGTTAAAGAAAAAGTTCCCCAATTTTAATAAAGAATTTTTTAAATGATTTTTGGTTGAAATTGGTTTTCATAATTATTCAAAATGATAATTTTATTACTATCACTCAAAGATGGAATGTCACACATCAAGCTACAAATTCAAAAAGCTAACAATCATCTGAAAATGGTGGTTACACATAGCAAGTTGCACATGGATGAGAGTGAGAGTCACAATTTTGTGAAGTTACACGTAGCAGTGTGTGTGGGTGCATAGCACAATGAAAAAGTTTAGCATAGAGCACAAAGTGTGTAGAAAGAAACAAATTATTACAAGTTTATACATTATTGTAAGCTACAAATTTATTTAATATTCTAATATGTATTTTTTGTTTTGAAGATTCTAATAAAATATTGGATTGTTGTTTGTGGACGTAGCCCAAAGGGTGAACCTTGTTAATTTTTTTGTCAAAATGATAATTTTATTACTGTCACTCGAAGATGGAATGTCACACATCAAGCTACAAATTGAAAAAGCTAACAATTATGTGAAAATGGTGGTTACACATAGCAAGTTGCACATGCATGAGAGTGAAAGTCACAATTTTGTGAAGTTACATGTAGCAGTGTGTGTGGGTGCATAGCACAATGAAAAAGTTTAGCATAGAGCACAAAGTGTGTAGAAAGAAACAAATTATTGCAAGTTTATACATTATTGTAAGCTACAAATTTATTTAATATTCTAATATGTATTCTTTGTTGGAGATTCTAATAAAATATTAGATTTTTGTTTGTGGACATAGCCCAAAGGGTGAACCTTGTTAATTTTTTTGTTTGTGCCTCTGTGAATTTTGTTTTATTCTATCATTTATTTCTATATCTACATTTATAATTTATTTCTTAATTGCTTCAATCCTACCTGAGATCCCAACATAATTATCTTTGAGGTTTAATTCCCTAAATTCTAAACACGGCCTTATCTTTATGTTTTATTGGTATTGAAACAAGGTTGGAAAACATTTGACATATCTAGTAGGTTTAATGATGCCTTCCTCTTTCAATTTCATTAATTTATTTTACATTTATGGAGAAAGGGTTAATAGGCACTTTATTTTGTCTAAAAGGATTTACTTTTGCTTGGAGGGGAATGGTATGTATAAGGCTTAAGCTTGTCAAAATACAATGCGAAAGAAAATGAGTTCTTTGTGGCAAAGTGGCTTCAACTCAATGTGAAGCTTACGAGATAGTTGGACTGGATGCTAAATGTGCTGAGTGGGGCTCGGACTGGAGTTCTCCGTGAGTTAGCCTTCCGGGTTGTAGCAGTATTCTTCGAGTTATGGTATCGAGGTCGAGCTGGGTTCCGACCGAGCACCGAGCGATGTGGATCTAGTTCATGCGGGTTGTAGACAAACTTTCACGTGGTGCGTGCTGTGTTGCGTTGGGTATCGACCAAGTCGAGTTGGTTGCTCGTAACTGAATGTGGCGAGTTGCCTGATTGGCTATTTGAGTTTTGAACTTGTGTGCGGGCTGAGTTGGACTTGAGCTCGACTCAAGTATAGCGTGGCTATTCGGTTATGCCTTGTAATCTAGTTTCCTAGCTCAAGTTGCCTCCATGAGCTCTTGGCATCCATTTAGACCAATACCGCAAGGGTGATCCCCTACACCCTTGACAGTTAGTATCAAAGCAAGTTCTTGATCTTCTTGGCTTTCTTGGCATTTAGGCGAGCACGACATGGCTGCCACAGAGAGTGAACATGGCTCTGCTTCAGAGCGTGGAGATGACGAATTCGATGGTGTCTGGACAAAAAGAGGTAGACCACGATCGCGAACTCGAGTTATGATGGAACAACTTGATATCGGGGTTTCTTCTCTGGAAGCCATTTATGTCGAGAGTCGGCTCAAAATTCTGGAGGTCGAGGTGAAGAGGCTGCAAGATGATGCAAACGTAACCAAGGCTGCCATCGTGACCCAAACTGGAAGAGGCTGCATCCCCAAGCTCCATGAACCTGAGACATATGACAACCAGTGATATGATAATCTGCTGGATAACTTTTTCTGGGACATGGATGAATTCTTGTCCAACATTCCAAATCTCTCTGTGCATGGAAAGATCAAATCGGCTACGATGTTCTTGACAGGAAGTGTGAAGCTGTGGTGGTGATCCAGGTTGAAAGACTTGAAATACGGTCGCCTTGTAGCAGAGATCCATTCTTGGGATGATTTTAAGGAAGATCTATGTGAGCAATTCCACTTGGGCAACTCAGCCTGGCTGTGTAGAACCCGTTTGATGGAGTTGCGCCATACTGGTAAGATCCGAGATTACATCAAGATGTTTTATGCTTTGATGATCGAGATAAAAGATATGAGCGAAATGGAAAAATTGTTCTTCTTCATGAAGGGGATGCAATCTTGGGCTCAAGCCAATCTGAGAAGGCAGAACGTGCAAACTCTTGCTGCCGCGATAACTACTACTGATCGCCTACTAGATTTTAAGGGTGAGACCACGAAGAATCCACCTGGGAGTTCTGGTCCACTTGCTAAAAAGAAGTTCAACCCACACGAGGATAAAAAGGGTTCCAATCAGACTTCAACAAAGAAGTCCAATAATTGGAAGGTTGGCCAGGCTTCGCGTGACGCTGAGTGAACTGCAGCTCGTTGCAAGGTGAAGACATGCTTTATTTTCAGTAAGCCTAAGCATTGGGCTTGGGATTGTCTTGATAAGAAGAGCTTGAACACATTCAAAGTCGATCCCAAGAAAGGAGAAGTTCACGAGATGGGAGTATTGAAGATGCTCACAATGATTCAAAAGGAAGGAGGTAACTCATCTGCTGGAGCTGAGAAAGATCACGAGCTCTGTTATGTCGAAGTGTTCTTTGGGGCAAGAAAGATTGTGGCGATGGTCGACATGAGCGCCTCTCACAATTACATTTATGACAAGAAAGCAAGGTCTCTTGGGATGTCGATCCAGGCCGCTTCATCGAGTTTCAAGGTTGTCAATACGGCAACACAAAAATGTGTTGGGAACATAAAGAATGGTAAGCTGCGAGTTGATCAATGTGTGGGCTCAACAAATCTGGTTGCAATAGTGATGGAGGATTTCAACCTCATACTGGGTCAAGAGTTCTTGCGTAAGGAAAAGGCGACGATCTTTCCTTACCTCGGAAGCTTGATGTTCTTGGACGGTGATTGGACTTGTCTAGTCAAGACCGTGAGGTCGGGTTCTGCATCGAAGGCCTTGTCAGCCATGGGCTTTAGTAAGGGCATGCGCAAAAAGGATTATTTTGCATATCTGGCCGTGCTGATTGGAGACTAGGACGAGGAAGGTGATTCCCAACCCACGAATCTTGATGCGGTCGCCGATGTGTTGAAATAATTTGAGGATGTGATGCCGGACAAGCTTCCACTAGGTCTGCCCCCAAGCCGAGTAGTTGACCATTGTATTGATATGGAAACCAGAGTGAGGCCGCCTGTAAAATCCCCGTATCAACTTTCCGGGCCAGAAATGGCCTAGCTCAAGAAGCAGCTAGACAAGCTATTTGATGTAGGCTACATAAAACCTTCGAGATCTCCCTATGCAGCTCCTATGTTGTTTCAAAGAAAGAAGGATTCGACCCTGCACCTGTGTGTTGACTTTCAATCTCTAAACAATCTCACTATAAAGAACAAGCACCCACTACCTTTAATTGTTGATTGTTTCAACCGTCTGGGTGGGGCGACCTATTTCATGAAGCTGGATTTGAAGTAGGGCTATTATCACATCTGGATCACTGCTGGTGACAAGGAAAATATGACAATCACAACAATGTATGGTTCTTTTGAGTTCTTGGTGATGTCATTTGGGCTTTGCAATGCCCCGACCACCTTTTGCACATTGATGAATAATGTGTTCAAAAATCTTCTAGACAAGTGTGCTGTAGTGTATTTAGATGACATACTAATATACATCAAGACTCTGGAAGAGCACCACGTGCACCTGGCCGAGGTGTTTCAATTGTTGAGAGAAAACCATCTTTATGTGAAAAAGTCTAAATGCTCATTCGCTCAGAAAGAAGTGCAATTTCTGGGTCATATCATCGGTGGAGGATTCATCAAGCTGGATCTAGATAAGATCTTGTCCATCAGAGATTGGGAGTCGCTTTAGTCGGTTCATGAAGTGCGCCAGTTCCTTAGGTTGGCAAACTACTACCGCAATTTTGTGAAGGGCTATTCTAAGATCGTCGCACCTTTGACTGATCTTCTAAAGAAGGACAAGGCCTGGAAGTGGATGGACAAACACCATGAGGCATTTGAGGAGCTCAAGTCAAGACTCTGCTCAAATTCGGTTCTTGCATTGCTGGATTTTGGCAGCACGTTTGAAGTTCAAATGGACGCTTCAGATTATGCGGTGGGAGGAGTCCTGATGCAAGCTAGTCACCAGGTTGCCTTCGAGTTGAGAAAGATAAATGACAGAGAAAGGCGGTACCCAACTCATGAAAAGGAAATGACTAGTATCGTGCATTTCCTTCATGTGTGGCGACACTATCTACTTGGTGTGCCATTTACAGTGAAGACGGATAATATAAGTTCTACGTATTTTAAAACTCAGGCGAAGCTGACCTCGAAGCAAGCTCGGTGGCACGAGTTCCTGGCTGAGTTTGACATGGATTTAGTCCATTACCCTGGTAACCAGAATGTAGTTGCAGATGCACTTAGCCGGAAGGCTCAATTGGATGCTATTCAATAGGTGCAGGAAGGGAGAAATTCCGAGTCCAGGATAGTTCTATCAGATGAGATGTTGGGCAAGATCAAAGAAGGACTGGAAACACACTCGCAAGCATTCCAAGTTGTCAATTAGGTTAAGCAAGGTAGAACCAGGCGATTCCACTTGCAGAACAAAATTTTGATGTTTTTTGGGAATCATGTTTATGTGCCTAAGTGGAAGGAACTTAGGAAGGATCTCATGAAGGAGTGTCATGACTCGGCTTGGGCTGAACACCCGAGTTAGAAACAGACCATGGATTTGTTGGAAAAAGGCTTCTTTTGGCCTAAACTTATGGACGATGTTGAAGAGTTTGTGAAGACCCATCTGATTTGTTAGCAGGAAAAAATAGTCTGCCGCCTACCTAGAGAGTTGTTGTAGCCTTTGTCGGTTCCGGTGCATCCATGGGCCAGTCTCAGTATGGAATTTATCACTTAGTTGCCGAAGGTGAACGAGTTCTCCAGTATCATGGTAGTTGTTGAAAGGTTCAATAAGTATCGTACTTTTGTGGCTTGCTGACATGGATGTTCTACCAAGGATGCTACGAGCTACTTCTTTCGTCATGTGGTCAAATACTAGGGCATTTTTCTTAGCATTATTTCAGACTAAGACCTGAAGTTTACAAGCCGCTTTTGGAGCGAGCTGTTCAGATTGATGGGAACTAAGCTACTTATGTTGACGTCGTATCATCCTCAGACGGATGGAAAAATGGAACAGGTCAATGCTATCCTTGAAGATTACCTGCGGCATTATATTAGTTTAGACCAGAGGAATTGGACGAAGCTGCTTGATATAGCACAGTTCAACTATAACTTGTAGAAATTTGGTGCAAGTCAGTTTTTTCCGTTTCAGTTGGCTATGGGCCAACAACCATTAACCCCACACACTGTGTTGAGTGCCTATTAGGGTTCTGAAGGTACATAAGCAAGTGACTGCCTCATGGAGTTCAATGATCGAGTCGACTTGGCTCGATATTATTTGATGAAGGCGATTGACCGGATGAAAGCTGGTGCAGATGCAAGTAGGAGGAACGTAGAGTTTCAAGTCAGAGATCAAGTTCTACTCCGGATGGATCCTTTGCAGTTTCACCCTCAAAAGGGTATGAGCCAGATCTTTGTGTGAAGGTTTGATGGTCCTTTCCAAATTCTAGGTCGGATTGGCAAGGTCGCATACAGACTGAGGTTGCCTATGCATATGAAGGTGCATCCAGTGTTCCATGTAAGTCAACTCCGCCTGCATCATGTCGATTCAGATGACTTGCTTTGAAATGTTCCAACACGCGGGCCAGCCAATGTGATTGACAAACCTGAGTATTTGGTGGATGAAGTCATCGACATGAGGGAAAAATGTATTGGGAAGCATAGGCTTCAATATTTTTTGGTTGTGTGGAAGAACAGGCTACGTACTGATGCTACCTGGGAACGAGCCGAAGCACTATGGCAGGCTAAGGAAAAGGTTTTGGAGTACCTGGATAGGTGCTCCGTTCTGCCTTCAAAGTGAACAGAGTTGGAGGGGAGTCTCCCATGTGGTCGAGGAGGTCGCACCGGCACCGGGACGTCGCCTAAATAAAGTGGGGGAGAATGTAATGGCTATTTCAAAGACAGGTGTCTAAGCTAGCCGAGTTGGTTTGTTGTGCAGACTGATCCGAGTTCTTTGTGGCAAAGTGGCTTCAACACAATGTGAAGCTTAAGAGATAGTTGCACTGGATGCTAAATGTGTTGAGTGGGGCTCGGGCTGGAGTTCTCCGTGATTTAGCCTTCCTGGTTGTAGCAGTATTCTCCGAGTTACGGTATCGAGGTCGAGCTGGGTTTCGATCGAGCATCGAGCGATGTGGATCTGGTTCATGTGGGTTGCAGAAAAACTTCTGCGTGGTGCGTGCTGTGCTACATTGGGTATCAACCAAGTCGAGTTGGTTGCTCGTAACTGAATGTGGTGAGTTGGCTGATTAGCTATTTGAGTTTCGAACTCGTGTGCGGGTTGAGTTGGACTTGAGCTCGACTCAAGTATAGCGTGGTTGTTCGGTTATGCCTTGTAATTTGGTTTCTTGGCCCGAGCTGCCTCTGTGAGCTCTTGGCGCCCATTTAGACCAGTGCTGCAAGGGTGATCCGTTGCACCCTTGACAAAATTTTTTCAACATTATTATTAATATCTATTTTATTAAAGGCTTCACTTTGTTTCCTATGTAAACCGTTTTGGGTTTTTCCTATGCACTTGGGGTCACACCTTCAACATCATCTTCTTGAATATGTTTTCTCTTGTTCCTACAATAATTCCCACTATCAAAAATAATTTACATGCAACAATCCCTTTGGGAAGGGTGTTTGTCTTTAGTTGCACTATCTCATTTCCAAATAATATTTATTTTCCATGTTTAAATTTGACCATAGGTTTCTAGTCAATGAACTGATTATCAAACTTGTCCATACAATTTAGAAATCTATATATCTACTTAGCATCATCAAATACATTACAAATTTTTTCTACTATAGTAGGCCTTGTGAGTACTTTGATACTACAATGATACAAGTGAGAAAATGATTTTACACCATACTTAAAAGCTACAACTACAACAACATAGACCTTTGTATTCTTGTTCATGTAGAACCATTCAATTCTAATTACATTGAACAATTCCATGTTGTTCCCAAAAAATTCCTATATGTTTTCAACCTTGTATCCTTAGTTGCATAAAAATTCCTTGCCTACTATACTATCAACTATGAGTCTCCATGAATTACCAAGCACCTAATTTTATGTTTATGAGTAATAATATGTACCAATATTATTTCAACTGGAGTGATAACTTAAACTTGAGAACCTAGAAAATTCACCAATTTGTGAAACTAGAACAACCTCGGGTCCCAAAAAATCTCTTGAGCATGCTCCATCAAAAAGTATCATCCAAAGAGCCTTTATAAGAATTTTATCAAAAGGAAAAAGAGTAGGAAAAACTTTTCATCTTCAACTTAATCACAATAGTGAATGAGATGATCAAACTGACATTAAAAATGTTCATTTCATAAAGGGATTCATATCAGTCTTCAATATTATCAGGCACCTTTTTTCCATATGTAACTTGATATTTTATTCATGTAGAGGGACAATGACATAAGATCCATTTGTATACTTCCTGCCTAATTTCTAAGTAACAACTTGCCTCATTCAGTAGGATAATTCAAAATGATTATATCTATTAGAAATAATTTATCCAAGTATACATAAAGTTGAACCCCTGTAAATTATTCGCAACCCCAATGACATTCACTTATCTTGAATCCATGGAAAAATACTTTCCATAGGAATTTCAGACTTGTAGACCAAGATCATTCATGAATTGAAGTGGCATGACATATCTAAAGGCTCTAAAGTCTAGCATATAATTATGTAGCAACCAACCATTTATCATCAAAGTGGTATACATGTAATACCCCTCCATTTTTCTTTTTGAACTGGACAGTGTGTCCTTGCTTTGCTTTGATTTGTTTTCTGGATATTCTGATACTTGGATATACTTTATCATGTGTGTGTTATTTGATCGCTATTTATAGAGCGACATAGACAGTTTGTGTGATGTGATGTATCTTATCTGATGCTTTATTTGATAGGCTTTAATTGGTGTAATAATGTTAGTTGCTATAACATGTTTATTGCACATGAGATATTTGTTTATAATGGAACTGTCAATTTATGATGAGTGTATTGGCGAAGGGGATGGGATCGCATCACTCGCTTGTGAGCACCCTACGATTCCGTGATTTCCTCTTCATGGTGTGTATTTTATGTTGTTTATATATATGTTATTTGTTATCTCATTTACAGGTTTGCAGGTACATGACATCGACTCCACCTGGTTTCACATGTTTGAGCATGTCAACCCAACGGTTAAGTTGAATGGGAGATAGTAGCTAGGTAACATGTGTTAGGTCTACACCCTAACCACAATGTGTCGTCAGTCGTTGTTTGTTGTGTCTTTGTTTGCCTTGTTTATTACTTTTTAATTCTCCAGGGTTTATGTTATGGAAATAAATGTTTAAATTATGCATTAAATAATGTTGGTTTTTATTTAATTAATTTTAGACATTTTGATAGAAGCTTTTTATTTAAATTAACTAATTAAATTTATTTTATTTAGTAAATTAAATTTAATTATGGGGGTTAAATTTATTTATTAAGTAATTTAAATTGATTAATTATATTGTTCTTTAAGAAAGTTGTTAAAGGGAATTAAATATAATTTGGAATTAAATTTGAATATGAAGTTATTAAATTATTTTGTGAAAATAAATGTGGTTGTTAAAAGATACTTGTTAATTGCCAACATTTTTTAGTTAATTAATTGAGGGTTGTTGGGAAATTAATTCTCGGAGAGAATTTGGGCTTTGGGTGAGGAAGTGGAAAGCTTCTTCACGGAAAAGTTTAGGATATTTTTAGAGGAATGGAAATTGAAGAAGCACGAAATATTTTTTTGGGGTTTTGTTGTTAAAAAATTGAAAAGGATTTTGAATTGGAAGAAAAATTGTGAACAAGTAGCATTCTTAGATTTGTTTGGGATAGGTTGTTGTGGTGTTGGATACAATACTGTGTTTTGGAAATTGTGTTTGCTAGGAAGAAGTTGTGAAAGCTTTGGAAGAGGCTTAGAATCAAAAAATTCAACACTTCAGAAGATTCTTAAAACAGGTTCCATTCTTGTGATATTGTTTGGTTTAAAATTTTAATTGGAATTGTATTACTGTAGAATATTGTTGTACTAGATCTGTAACTAAAAGTTTATTTTGTTTAAGAAAAGAAGAATTTAAAGCTTCTGTGATTGTTGTGAAGAAACCTAGAAAATTTTAGTTACAGTGAAAACCAAAGAATAAGATTTGAAATATTTGAGGAATTATTAGATTTAAACAGTGAAATAAATCTAGAGGAAAACAAATTTAGATTTAAGGAAAATTTAGTGTTTAAATTTGTGTAGAAATTATTAAAAACATTTGTAGGGAAAAATTGTAAAACTTCTGTATTTGTAGATTTGTCGTGGAAAAACCCAGAGGAAAATATTAAAATTTAGGAAATTTATTGAAAGCTTCTAGAAGAAATTACGATTTTCCTATAGCTTGTCTTTTCTTTTCTCTGTGTTTGGATTTGAGAAATTTATTTGGAAGATTTATTGTAAAATCCTTTGTGAAATTTGGGTATCTTTTGGAAATTTTATAATTTTTCCTATAAATGAATATTTTGAAAAATTCCTCCAATTAAACTATTAAGTTGAAATTCCTTTATATATATATATATATATATTTGGCATATACACATACATATATATATATATATTATTTATTGTGATTTTAAAAAATGGTTTAGTGTCGTCCGTACGGTGAATTCAACAGAATTAAAAAAAATTGCAATGTAAATTCATATGAGGGTTTGTTGTGCCCATATGTTTGTTTTGGGGGAGGCCTGGGGAGGCGCTGCCTCCACCGCCACCCCCATGAGGGGGCGATTGTGGAGGAAGGGCCTATGCAGCCCCTCCCCTCTCTCCATACAGCTGCGCCCCTCCCATTGTAATATGGGTTTTTCTCTTTAAAAATAAAAAAACGCGTATGAAATATCTGCGAATGGTAAAGTTTTGTCTGCCATTTTTTTTAATGGAGTTCGATTTAGTTTTAAGGTTTTATTTATAATATGAAATATATATATATATATATATATATATGCATTGTATATATATAATGTGTGTATATATGTATATATATATATATGTGGTTTGTAAAATAGCAGTGATATATTTAATGAATATAATTATGTATGTATATTTTATGAATATATATTTCTATATTTAAAACAGGTTTATTTCAAAGAATAACATGTTTTTATGTTTAGTTTGGAAACTGAAGAAAATAACTCGTAGTTGATTTATGTTGCTTTTATAAGTAATCAAGGGTTTGATTTATTTATTTAAATTAGTATTTTTCCTTCTCTGTATTTGGAAAGGCAATAAATTATTATTTTTAATTATTTCATTAGGGCAATTGTTTTCTTTACTGTGAAATGAATTTAAAAGAGAAATGGATTTAGTATATCCAAAAGTAGTTTATTTCCTTGCAATTGCTTCTGTGATTATTTCCTCTGTGTTCATGTTTTGGGAAATGGGTTAAATGTGTCTTTAATATGTAAGTCTTCCAGAAGATCCTAGAGGATGGGGGTTGTCGTTTTGTGATGTCAACCATTTGTATTTCCCTTGGGTAGTGCATGGTGTCTTGTTTGTGACTTTTTCGGTTTCCACGAACGGGGATGATTTGTGCCTCCTTTGGAAGGAGTGGATTATGTGTCTTGTTACCTCCAAGTGTTTGGAGTGAGTTTCATTATATGTTGCCTCCTAGAGTTGGAGTGGTTTTTCTATCTAGTTTGTATGCACTTTGGCACCCTTGGTGATTAATTTTGTTTGATATGTTGTCAAGTAGAAGAGTGGCTTCCGTTAGGTGCCAGAGCCCTAAAGAGGTAAACTGGGTAACCTTCAGAGGTAGTTTAATCAAGTGATAACTTAAATAATGTACTTGGGAGATTAGGTAGTATTTCACACTAAACAAGATAAATTAGCCTCACTCATAGATGCAAGTGCTCGTTAAGGCTTGCGATGAGTGGGAAAGTTTGGAATGGAAAATTCATCTATCTTGTCCTTACGAGAGGTATTTGATTTCGAATGAGTGAGTATGGGGGCCGGGGATCGGTTGAGGCCACTAGGCTATCCCATAATGGGGGTCGAAGCCTATGAAGATTCCCATAGGATATCCCATATCGAGTTGTGTGATGACATTCTTTCTACGACAATGATTGGTATGTGGTATTTTGTGCATGGTTCTTTTAACATACTTGATTGGTTATTATCTGGAAGCAATGTGACCCATGTTAGTGTTGTATTAATCTACTTGTGGTTATTTGGTTCATGTGATTGGTTATGTTAGTATGAGTCAGCCTGTGATTAGAGGTTGTAGGTTTGTCCATGTTATGTTGTTACTATCTCCTTGCATGGGGGGTGGGCCTTCGAGTACCACTTGGTTGGGTGGAACATGCACCATACACTATTGGGTCCCCCTTTGATCTTTAGTTTGTGATGGTGAGGTATCCAGTTGGAGATCTCGTGGTTTCTATATTCATTTCAAGCAGTGTATTTATTTCAGTTTGATTCATGTCATTTTACCCCTCATTTGTATTCGAGGTGGATTTATGTATATTGTAATAGATTTGTATTATTGGATCATTCGAGGAATGAGATATGTAACCTTATGATTAAGTTAATGTGAATGGAATTTTATTATATCTCTTTATGTTATGATGTAACTTTATTATGTATGGAATGTATGAGTACTTGATTCAGTATGTAATTAAATGTTATAGATGTTAGGTGATGTATGTATGTTTGGGTTTTAAGTAATCCCAATCTCATAGCCTTAGAGGTTGTTGTCAATTAGTAAGTGAACATGTATGTTAATTATACTTAAAAAAAAAAAAATTGGTGCGCTTAAGTAGTTAATTGCTACTTCCTCTAGGGTTACGTGGTGGGCATTACAACAATGGCTCAACAATTAGTTGGTTGTTAACAATGGAATCCCCCAAGTACACCTCTATGGTCTTCTCTTCCTCTTACTTTTCTTGAAATCATTTGAAACAACAATAGGCTAACATTGAACATCATCATAAGAAATAAAAGATAAAACTATTTTTACATTATATAATTCTAAATGTCTCGCTTAATGGTATTGATATAATAACTTGGCTTAAAATATGTGCTATGTCAATAGGATTAGAAATTGAGAGAGGTGTATCATATGAAATGGAAGAATCATTTGCATCCATAATATAATGCATGAATACATTAGATGCAACAATAGATTTACCTTTTGGTTCCATTTTCACCTCCTTTCTTCCAAATTATTCTTTTGAAGACACCATTTGATCAATCTTAACCTTATCATTCATAATATTATCTTTTGAAGAAACCATGGGATTTGTTGGTAATGGATGACCTTGTGATTTTTAGGAAAATACTTATTATCTTCCCATAGCATTGGGTTCTTTTTATTTTCAATTATATTTTTGGTTGAGATACTAATTTAAAATTCAACTCCCACCTTTTTCTTATCATTTTCAACCTTTAAAGAAACTATAGTTGTTTTTCCAACTAGCTTCCTTTAAATTAGAATATGTCTATTTTGTAGCTAGCAACCATTATGAACCTTTACTGCTATTCATCTAGTGGTATTTCCCTCTTGTATCTTTTCCTTATAACTTCTATGATATGGTAATTCATATTGATTTGGATCATTCTTGCACTCATATTGGAATATTTGGTCATTTATTGTAGAACTAACTTCAAAAAAATTATAATATATTGGCTTGTGCTCAAAAGTATTAATTTAATTAATGATATCTTCATATTATTTAATTCCTCCTTCATAATTTGGAAATTATTCATCCATGCTCATTGAAAGAGAAACTACGTAATTTGGTGGATCATGGGAAGGAAACAAGACTTGCACCACAAAGCCACCTCTTGAAAATCCACATGCTTCTTCCTTAGTGGGTTTGGTGTTTCCTTGTCTTATTGTATGAAACCTACTTGCATTTTTTTCTCTATTATTCTATTGTGGTATTTTAGAATAATCACTATTATAAGGTTTATAATGTTAATATATAATTATATTGTAATCCTTTATATATTAATATATGGGCCCCATGCTCTTTGCTTAAAAAAAAGGTTTATTATGTACCCTTTGTCCCTCATTGAAATGATTTTTGCACCTTGAGGTGGAAACCCCTTCTCATTTTGAGCTACTTTATATGCTAGATCTTTCATATCCCCCATAAACTTGTACAACTTGTTTCCAGCTAAAATATGTTTTCATAGGGATGACCTATCTAGTTATGATAACTTTTTTTTTGACCTCTTGATATGCTTTCTAAATACCCTCACATTTCTTTTAATGTTAATTGTTGTAGCATATGAATCTTTGATTGTTTGTGGATTTTAGTCTTGTAGAAAATACCCTATTTTTTAATCAAATACTCCACAATAAAGAACATGACACATTGATTTATTTGTCTTAAGGTGAGGTGGCACCTTTCTTATTGTAGTCATAAATTTGTTGCTGAAATCCATTGATCACTATTTTGTTATCCCATTTTTAAGAATTATTAGTTCTTGTATTGTAAACTTAGGATCAATCATATCCAATACTAGAACCTAAAGACTTCCATGAACTCCCCCAAGAGTTGATACTACTATCAAGGATATTTTTCTATCACTCTCTAATGCTTTCCTTAAGAGATTTTACTAATAAATTCATCATCACATCCTCATCCATGATGATGTTGATGAAATAAATCAAGTGTCTTCACTTGTTATTGTATTATTTCCTTGGAATTTGGGTATGTTTCCTCTTATATAATTGGGTACAATGTTTGGATAATTAGGTATTCCAAAGAAATATAATTAGTTTTATCTTTTTTCCACCCCTTAAATAAAAGGGATAACTTTTCCACATTTTGAACTAGGACCGTTGCAACCACAACTCCTTTGTACACTATCTATTGCCAGAACTTTATCAAATTATCAAGGTTCTCAACACAACATTCTAGTTAAATATATTCCTTTAGATGACACTAATCTATTTTGTCCCAAAATACTACTCCAAATCCCTAGAATGTGTTTTCTCCTTACAAGGTAAAACTAGGGTCATCAATAAAGTAAGGAGGGTTTAAGTCCAATTGACAAGATTATATATTATCCTTTATATTTCGGGCTCTTCCTAGACCCAAGAGGGTATTCCAAGACTTTCTTAAATAAGATTAAAAATGCTAAAAAAAAGCAAAGATAGACTACTACTATTTTATTCAATAGTATTCCAACACCTAAAGGGTGTCAGCAGGTTAAAAATAGCTAACATCTCAATAACCTCTTATATCTAGTTTATAGGGACATCATTAAAGGATTACACCATGTAGGAAAATTGATATTATCAACAAGGCTGAGTAAATTGTTTGTTTCACAAGTGGTGTTTCCTTGGTTAACTTTTATAATCATGAACTATAAAAAATCTATTTCTACTACTAAAAAGTGGTAAATTATTTATTCTTTAAAGTATGGATGATTGCAACAGTAACTACCAAGATTAGTGCCTATCTATTAGGAATCAGTGTCGCAACTCATTGCAAGGAAATCAACTAATACCAAAAATATTAATGATCTAGCAATTTATGTGCATCAAATAAGTGAAATAAGAATAGTGAATTCTTAATAATCCATCATAGAATTGCATTTATCCATGTATAATACCAAGATAGATCATTATAAAAATTTAATAATTCCTTAGAATTATGTCACATTCATCAAACTCAATATTATACTCTTGCAATAAAAGTGGAAAGGAAGAAACAATAGCCATGACCAAAAGAATCATTTGGAATTATACAAACTATCATGATGACACCCTATTACATAAATGACTTGAAAATGTGAAACCCTTACTAATTTCATATTGTTATTTCCTTCAAAACCAGTTGGGATTGGTATGGATTGAAACCTTGGATTACTCAATCACTTGGGTGGCTTCTTTTTTCGTAAATGACCAACAACCAACCCTTTAAACGATCTAAAAAATAATATGTATTGCCTCAAACACACAAAAACCTATAGATCTTGAGGAAAGATAGGAAATTAGGACCAAAAATGTGAGATGTGACCAAACTCATGGATTCTACATACGGTGTCATTCCAAATCTATAGCAACTTAAAAATGAATTGCATAGATCTCAAGTGAGTATATTTAGGTAGGAAGAAACCTCAACAACCATCATAATGGAAGCAAGGTCACCCATCCCTCATTACTAATTTAAAATTTAAAATTTCACTTAGTAATGAAAATGAGGTGGTTATCCTTAGGAATCATTTATTTGTCATTTTTAATGGTGGAAACCCTCTTGTCCTTACCCAGTGGGATGATATAGTAGTAGCTACCCTTAAAAGCCTTCCATTTTTTACTAGTGAAATTCATGCCACTACTCCCATAGAGTATATTCAAGATATCGTAAGCATATTCTGTGTACATAATATCACAGAGGATAATGTAGTTGTTAGGATCCTTGTAGCTTCCTTGAAAGGAAGAGATCTTCAATGGTATAATGGGTTGCAACCAAAATCTATTCATGATTGGGATGAGCTAGGAGATAAAATTTCCCAACAATTGGAAGATAAAAAAGACCATCTCTCCCTCATTGAGGAACTAACCACAATCAAAAGAGATCCCCATGAGTTCATGTCAAACTTTAATCTCATATTTCAAAAGACATGGAATAGGATCCCTAATTTTCTCAAGCCCTCCCTAAATTATGCTTTCTTATATTATTTGAGGGCTCTCAATTGTTATGTGGCTATCATTATTCAATCCATGGGAGAAGATGCACTACCTAATATTTATGGCATTGCTATCAAAGCATAAATTTTTTTGATGTAGGTAGGTAAAATAGCTCCTAGTCCATCAACACCTCTATTCCCCGAATGTCCACCCACCCAACCCATCTTGGCACATATTCCTATAACAATAATTACCCCACCAACTTCCTCTACTTTAACTTCATGATGCAGGAACTCCTAGAGGTCATAAGTTTTGACCTAGGAGTCAAATTGAGCAATTTGTTCAGTCTATTTTTTAATTTAATTTCAAACTTTTGTATGTAATTAAATTAGTAATTTGACAATTAGTATCATTTTATTTAGTTTCAAATAATTGACAACTTTCAAAGGCCATATAGATAAGGATAAAAAATTACCAAAAAAAGGGCAAGTTAAGAAAGTTGTTAAAAGCTACCAAAAAGGTAATTTTTGGATTTTTAGATTTGTACTTAAAGGGATGAATGTTTTCAATTTTGGAAGGATGGAATGAGAAATAAAGAAGATTTTCTTCAGAAGGTTTTTTGGAGTTTTTGTGTCTTTTTTTAATCATAATTTTAATTTACATGTGAAATTTTGGTTGCATCATCGGTGGTATCAGAGTAGGAGTTCTTGAGTGTGCAAGTAGAGTATCGAACATGAGGTTTTTTGCACCAAAACTTGTGCTGGTGTGTGTGTTATTTACATGTAAACAAATCATAGAATGTGAGGCAATTTATAGGTGAAGAACTTGTGGATTTGAGGATTTGTGGGGCCTTAAAGATGGAAAATTAGAAAAAGAAAAAGACTTTTGTCATTAGATGGATTCTAAGGATTCCTAAACTTGAAAAAATTAGAGAGAGACAACAAGAATAAATAATAGTTAGAATGATAAAGTTGCAACAACAAGTGAAAGAACTGGGAGTAGAGATTGAAAGGAGGAAACAAGAAGAAAAAAAAGAGTTGCCATAAGTTGATATGATAGACTTTAAGTGTCAAAAGTATGATGAGGTGATTGGTGAGGAAGGAGAAAATTTCTTGCTAAGAGATGAGATAAGAAAGATAGAAGAATTCTTTGCAATCAAAGAAAGTGTAGAAATTATTGTAGATAAAGATGTTGCACCGATAGAGCTTGAGAAAGTTGCAGAAAATAAAGAGGGTAAAGAAGATTTTCTATCAATAGAAGAAGAGTGGCTTGAAAAACTTTCCGATGTAGGTGAGAAAATAAATATTGCAATGAAAGATGAAGAAGATGATGTTGGAGCAGTAAAGAAAGAAGAGGATGGGAAAGATGGATCTTCTGATTATGTTGATGTGAGTGCAAAGGATGAAGGGATTGTAGCTGAAAATTATTTTTTAGAAGGCAAGGAAAAAGAGGAACATAAAGTTGAAACCAATATTGTTAATGAACAAATTGTTGTAGTAGTGACAAAAAAAGAGGTAAGGGATGAGTTTCATTATTTTATTGAAGAAGAGGAAGCTAATGTTTATGATTGTCTAGACTTTAATAGTGTTTATTGGTGGGAGATGAACTATGTGAAAACAAGGAGAAATAGAGAAAGAATAAAAGATGGAAGAGACATCAAATTGCAAGGAAATGTGAGAAATAATGTTCAAGAAGATAAGGCAGAAAGATGGATTGAAGATGAGCATGACATCTACAAATGGGAATTGAAGAAGATGAATTAAAACAAGTGGCATCAATTTAAAGACCATAACTTGCTGGAGTTGCATTCTTTTCAACCAGAGGAGAATGATGCAGGAACTCCTAGAGGTCATAAGTTTTGACCTCGGAGTCAAATTGAGCAATTTGTTCAATTTGTTTTTTAATTTAATTTCAAACTTTTGTATGTAATTAAATTAGTAATTTGACAACTAGTGTCATTTTATTTAGTTTCAAACAATTGGAAACTTTCATAGGCCATATAGATAAGGATAAAAAATTACCAAAAAAAAGGGCAAGTTAAGAAAGTTGTTAAAAGCTACCAAAAAGGTAAATTTTGGATTTTTCTAAAAATTGCCAAAAAAGGTAATTTTTAGATTTTTCAAAAAATTGCCAAAAAAGGTGATTTTTAGATTTGTACTTAAAGGGATGTTTGTTTTTAGTTTTGGAAGGATAGAATAAGAAATAACGAATATTTTTTTCAGAAGGTTTTTTGGAGTTTTTGTATCTTTTTTTTTAATCATAGTTTTAATTTACATGTGAAATTTTGGTTGCATCACTTCAAGTGAGCTATAGAAGATGAAAGAATTTCTATGAGGTTTTTCAATGAGATAAATACTCTCAAGGGAAAAAAACCATAAAATAGCATGCCTCACTAGCTCTATATCCAGATATATCGAGAAAATAAGGAAGCCTACTAAGGAAACTAACATGTGCATAATCAGTTAGGTTATTTCAAGCTCGTGAACATAATTAGTCTAAATTTTGTAAGCTCTTCAAAGGTTCATGTTACAATATAGAACAACTTAGCTTAGGAACATGAGTGGTGCTATTCTTATGACCAACCCCACAATCAAAATACATGTTAAAGTGGGGTCCTCAGTCAATCATTGATGACACAAAATGCTCTAAGACCTTCAAGATAACAAGTTGGATAGTACCAAGAAGGGATGATTTCTTGGGAACAAGGTCATGGTTTTTCTATTTTATCAAATTGGGATGAGGATGAGGTCTCTAGTAAAGACTCAAGGCAATATGATTTCATTATTTTTAGTTGGATTAAGGCTAATTCCAATGATATTGGGAAGCAGTCTTTTTGATTTAATGGTGAAGCTTTGAGGAGTCCCATTTTTCAATATTGTTGCACTTGACATGAGAGGAAAATTGTGCCAAAGGCCTAAAATTGTTTTAGCCAATTGTCAAAAGGAAGAAACTAAAATAAAGATGCAACTTGAATAATTCAATTATTCATTTAAAATTTATCACAAACCTAAGGTATATGTTGATGAAATGTGCATCGATACATTAAATGTGATATATATGTTGGTTCTTTGTTATCCTTAAATATGAAAATGTTGAATATAAGGTGCTCATTCAAGCTGGAGATGTGACCTTTTTCATTTAAGATAATTTGCTTTCAAGCTTGAATATTTCACTTGGGATCAACATACCAAAGTTGATGTTGTTGAGAAACAAAACATCCATTGAAAGGATAACTCTTTTTCTACTCAAATTGATAGTATGTTAGAGCTTCAAAAAAAATATTTAAGGTGGATGAGGAAAATATTCCGTATGTAGATCAACAAATTTATAGCATATTTTGCATCCTCATGTGAGATGGAGATATTATCTTTTTCCCTCACCTCATGCCATGAATAGGTTTATTGTTATGACAATAGTATTCCCTTCTATGAGGAGAGTCCCCTTTCCTCTACAATTTCTTTTTCCCTTTTGGTGCTGACCTACTTTTAAATTTTTTATCCTTGCTACTATATGTGTGTCTGATGCATCATTAGATGAATATGATAGTTATGTTTTATGGTTGTCCTATAGTAGAAAATTTTATGGTTAAGTGAACCTTAACCACATGGGTAATATGTGTAGATTGATACATACAAGTAGAAGATTTCAAATGTGGAATCTAGGTAAGGAATTTGTCTATGGTTTGAGGGAGATTAACTGCTTCAAAAGACTAGTCTTTGACCAAGGAAAGTGATGACAATTAAAATTTTGTTTCATTCATGTACATATTAGTTTATTCTTATATGTTTTATAAGAAGTTATTTATACACACTTTGAATTCTCCTTAAGGGAATGTATGATTTAGTTTTGTTGATTTCCTCCAAATTTAATCTACACATTGTTGTGTTTCATTTTTTTTGTTGAGGAAAGCCATGTTGTTTTAGTTCCCCTTATGATTTTGTTTCCCAATGGATGCTTGAGGCTTCTAGGTTCCATATTTAGCAAGAAAACATCATGTATAAGTGATCAAAACTTTGACATTTCATGTCCCTCTCATGGCCCATCAATAATAATTGATCTAAGAGATCTTACCTAGGCCATATTGCATGATGCTAGTTCTCTAGAGTTTGCATTAACCCTCTTCATTCATGCCTTAGTCAAAAACCAAGTTGTAATTTTTTTAAATGACTAAGTGTTAGAATTTTCGAGCTTTGATTTACCCTCTCAACTATGTTCCATCTTTATCAGCTTTTAAGTTTTCCTTATTTTCCTTTGAAAATCTTCTTAAATTTGAATTCATCAGTCTATCAGATTTTTGATGATCCCCTTAATCATTATTAGCCAGAAACTATATACAGACACCAGACCAAAGATATGTAATAACTAAATGAAAATAATATTCCAAAATATAAGATTAGGAAGATAGAATGTAGTTTAGGGACACTATCTAAGTGCCATTTCCCATGTTATAAATATAAGTATGTAAGAAGATCCATTCACCAATAGGTAAGAGGACGAATATAGGAATAGATAATAGGATACAACTTTGTATAAGATTGATTATGTTATCAAATTTTTACCGCAACTCAAATTGACGGAGTTGATTGATTAAGGTTCATCTTAAGGTGAAGAGTTTCATTTTATTTCTACAAGTTCTTTAACCATCGCATTCATTTGAATGCTTAGTTGTTTAAGTGTAATGTGTTTCAGTCTGCTAATTATCATTTACAACATTAAGTATTGTTTGAAATGTAAAAGTAAATGCTTTCATTCTGATATTCATTCACAATGTTTCATCCATTGTTAACAAAAAGAAAAAATATAGAATTGAACAAGTATTTCACAAATATTGTTTTTGTATTTATTGGAAAAAAAAGAAGAACCAAGTGTCCCACACAAGCCGTGGGAATAGTTGAAATAGTGAATCAAAATAAGTATGCTACACTACAAAAGATAGAGGGAAGAAAAGAACATGTAAAGGAACATAATTGTCATTTCTTGATGGTGGTTTTGAGTTTCCTTTGGAGTGGTGCACCCTTCCTTGCTTCCATGCTCCAAGTGAACCTGCAAGTGATGAAAAATTTGTTAGAGCTCGAACTATGCACCTCCCTACATGATCTATCAACAATAATAGAGAATATTGCTTATGATGCATTGAAATCAACTGAGAAAATAAAAGATGATTGCAAGTGGATCCAAAGGAGGAAACAACATGAGAAGTGTTATAATTATGTTTTTTGATCTAAATTTTTTTGTTTCCTATGCAGGTATAGGACAAGTCATGATGTTTTTTTGTTTTGAATATCATAAAGCATGTGGTGTAAAACAGGCTCCCAAAAGGGTTGAAACCCAACATGTTGCTCCTCAACATTCCATAGAGGAGCTTTCCAGAAAAGAAACAATTAAATGTTGCTCAAGGAGATATACATCTGAAGGAGTGAATTCGAGTATAATAAGAGCTCAAACAAGTGACCATCTAGGATAATCAATTCAATGTGCAATGAATTAAAAATCACAAGTGATCAGTTGCTCAAGTGTAGTGTCATGAAATGTGATAGTGAATAGGCATACATAATGCCTTGTTTACAAGTCATCAATTACAGCTAGAGCAATTTGAGGAGCTCTGGAACAGTTTCATTATGGTATTGCATCTCAAAATCTTCTATGCATAAATTAGAACTCCATGTCAACAAAATTTCCAGTTATATCAACTTGTTTAAGGAGTACTTGGTTCCAAGTTTCAATGGTTGCGGCCAAAGGTGCACTTTTATTCATAAACGAACAAGTTACAATGGGGTTTCTGTTAAAAGTTACAAATATACCAGGTCTTTGTGCTTTATTTCATTATTTGAGCTCGAATGGAGCTATTATGTTTACACAAAGATAATGCAAGTGAAATATTTTCCTGTAACAAATAATGATACCCATTTAGGGTATTAAACTCTAAATGCAAAATACAGAGAGGAAACAACCATGGCTCGATATCATACCAACATTGGAGCCCTGCAAATAAAGTCAATATTTTCGGCCATGATGGTTCCATAAACCCAAAAAATGAAGTTAATATATTGCTTATACATATTCAGAGAAGTATGAGAAATGGAAATGCATAAAAAACCCTAATGCATACTCTCATGGGCGCGGCTTGAGAAGGAGTATTCTTTCTCTTCCAAGAAAACCCACTTGGTGTTTTGAGTTTAGAAGCAAATAAAAGGAAAATTACAAGGTTTTAAGCTTGTGAGCTCTCAAAAAATGGTGAAATAAAGCTAATGGCCGCAACAAGAAGGGGCTTTCAAAATCCATAAAAAGAAAATCTTGCATCAAGAAATGTTTTCATTTAGAAATAATATCATTTGCATATCATGGGTCAAGCCTAGAAGAGGCCATTTTGTTACAGAGACAAAGGAAATATACAAGCCTGTGCAATGGTTGAGCCGAAGAAACCCACTAAACCTCCATTTTTTTTAGAGAAAAGCTTGTTAAAGATTTTATTTAACATGGAAATGCTTTTTAGAAGCATAAAACAAAGCTCACCTTCAATGACTTGCAGAGGAGTTCATCAAAACCCATGGCTTAAACTTCCAAAATGCTCGTGCAAAGTATCTCATGGTGGCCATATCAAATGGCAAAGAGCATTGACACAAGAAAACACACAAAATGCATCAAAACCAGTTGAATCCTATGGCCTAAAGGCCATTTTTTCTCATCGAATAGAGCAACAGACACAAAAAATGCATGTAGAATGACTTACCAGTGGTTTCCAGAGGAGAATCAACGAAGAATGGTGTTGAAAGATGGTGGAATCAAGCTCTAGAAGTCAAAACCCTAATTCCCATGGCGACGATTGCAGAGCTCTTCCTCAAGTTGACCAGAGTAAAAAAAAAAAAATGCAAAAATTGTTAGAGTAGATGTATATACTCCCACAGCTCCATGAATCACTTGCAACGATAAACCTATCACAGTATGAAGAAACAAGCAAGATATTGTTGCTATTCAACTTAGATCTGATGAAAACACCAATTTGCATTATGTGAACAACTGTCGCATTGAATATGTTGCCATAGAGGATGAATAATTACAATGAGATCAATCCTTAAGAAAGGAGATCAAAACCCTAAAAGGAAACCCTAGTGTGCACACTTAATAATTAATAAATAATTAAATATAGATGTGCTTAAGTTTAGCTTAAGTAAACCTAAATTGATAAGTGACTTAATTAATTAATCAATATGATTAAATTAATTAAGTGAAATGACTTATTATTCTAACACCCCCCCCCTTAAGATGAACTTAGGAAGTAGCTAAAACATTAAGGGAAAGATGCATGAAAGAAAAGATGGGTCCCTACAACAAGGCATAATCAGGTACCCATGTAAAAATGTAATGCAAACTAAACCAAACGGGGTAAAGGAGAAAACCCAGTGGGAACAAAACTCCTCCCCAAAATAGGATGCAAAGAAAAGAATGTAATTCACTAATAGAAGAAGGATAGAAGGTGGATTAAATGATACCCCCCATAGACAACTTCTATCATATAAGTACATAATATGTTCCCCCCATAGGAGAGAGAAAAAGAGGATATTAATCCCCCCACAAAGGAATAGCTCATGTATCACTGGAAAACATCTGAAGACAAAACATGATCCACTGCCTGCAAAAAAAATTTCTCCCCTTGGGAAGAAATAGTCCAACTGATGAAATGTGAAGCCAATCCAAAAACATGGGTGAATCTGGAATCCAAATCCAAATGGCAGGTGTCTCTGAAAATTGCTCAAGTGTCCTCAAGTCAGAATGAGAAAATGCCAATCCTGAAACCTATGAAGACTGATGAAGCACATGCTCGAAAGATGATGAACATGATGGACCAACAATGGTGATGTGGTTGTCAAAAAAGAGGAGATGAATGTGCTCAAAATAATCCTCCAAATCTGCAATATAGGACTCCACAAACAAGAAAGATATGTTTGCAACATAAGATTCCAAAGTAGCTATGTCTAGAAGATGAATGACGCCTTGCTGCACTGAATCATGAACAATAGGAGATGCTGATGAAGTCTCAATCTAAAGAGTGGGAACATGAATACAAGCCTCTGAACCATCGACAGATGCAAGACCTATGATATACTCAAGCTCCTCTAGAGTATGATTATCATAGGGTATGAAATTTATATCTGCAAGAGAGATGAGACAGTTTGTAACAGGATCCTCTGGGAGTGGAGGGATATTAGAGTCTCCAAAAATCTCTCAAAGATGTTGCCAAAGTGTATGAGGACAACAATGTCAGATAAAGCACACAAAGTGTCAAAATCAACACTAAAACCAATAACCCCTACAATATGATCTTGAATAATAACCCATGCTGATAAACTCCTTGATGTGTCTGGTGTAGGTATGAGTCCATACAAATGAGGCAAAATATCAAGCCACCTGAGATGTATTAGGATATCATCACGTCAAGATTCATAGTTGTCCTTATCCATCTTGATCACATAAGGGTGAGAAGAAAAATCCATGATACTCACTCAAATAAAAAAATCAGATACTGAAACTCTCAGCAACAATAAATCAAATCAACATAACCCAACCAATGCAAATAGATCCCATGTAGGTGCTAGAGCATCCAATTAATTAAGCAAAGTGTAAAAACACACAAAGCTGAATAAAATGTACTTGGTAAATTATTTGATCAAACTAGCTGCAGATCTAGAAAGAGCACAAAACCACCTTTCCAACGTCTATTCATTTTTGAAAAATGGAGTTCGTATGCAAAAGATATGCCCCCGGAAGCGCGAAAATGATGATCTGACTTTGACTGAGAAAAATTGCAGAAAAATAGAAAAAACTAGAATATAACACCTACACCACTAGCTTGGTCTCGGAACCAGCTTTCCGATGATATTTTGTTTTTAAAAAACTGAATTCGTATGCAAAAGTTATGGCCAAAAGACCAAAACTGCTCCAAAAAGGGTTTGGTGGTTAAGCCTGGCAGTTTGGTTAGCTACTAGCATTAACTGCTAGCGGTTAACTGATGGTAGTGGCTATTACCACCTTTTTGAAAAAAAAAAAAATCTCGGATTGTGTGTTGTACTAGGCCGTATGACGCATAAATGAAAAGAATTTGCCTCCCGGAGTCACTGTGTCTGATTTCGATGATTTGATAGTCAATTTTGGGGTTCTTGGGTGCTTTGAATGTGATGGTGAGGTCTGTTTGGACTCAAAATGCTCCAAAATCTCAGGTATGCTCTGGATCTAGAAACCCTCATAAACTTCAAACCTTCACAGATTTGACAAATAGAGGCCTTTTTCGATGAAACGAAAGGCAAACCTAGTTGTTCTGACAACTCTGGATTCAATGGAATGTTCAAAATTTGACCACAGATCACGGATATTAATGCATGAGTTGATTTCTTCCAAAAATGTGGACAAGGCAGCTGTAGATCTGGTGCTCTGATACCATGTTAGAGTAGATGTATGTACTCCCACAACTCCATGAATCACCTGCAATGATAAGCCTATCACACTATGAAGAAACAAGCAAGATATTGTGTCTATACAACTCAGATATAATGAAAACACCAATATGCATTATGGGAACAACTGTCGCATTGAATATGTTGTCATAGAGAATGAATAATTACAATGAGATCAATCCTTAAGAAAGGAGATCGAAACCCTAAAAGGAAACCCTAGCGTGCACACTTAATAATTAATAAATAAATAATTATTAATGTGCCTAAGTTTAGCTTAAGTAAACCTAAAGTCACAAGTGACTTAATTAGTTAACCAATATGATTAAATTAATTAAGTGAAATGACTTATTACTCTAACAGAAACATAGGGATCACAATTTTTGTTCTTAGGGTTTCATAACCCTAATTCAAGTTAGGGAATTTTTACAATGTTTTTAAATATTAACCCCTAAGTTAATGCCTTGGCCGAAATCTACATATTGCCTAGGTCGACCCCTTTTAGGGTTTAATTTAATATCATTTGCCTAGGTCGATTAGGTTAGGCATTGTGTGAATATAAAAGCCTAAAATACCTTAAGGTATTTTATTTATATTTAATGCATATGCCTTGTGATATCAAATATTTTAATGCCTTAGGCATTTTATTTTGATTGATTTTATAGAAATAAATTAAGATCCTTGGATAAATATTTATCCTATATTTTTATGATTTTTTGAGAAAATCAATTGTAATAGGAGCATCCACTATTCTTATTTTGCGAAGATTTTCCAAAAATCTTGAGTTGCAAAACAATGAGATAAAGATAGGCTTATTTTGTATTTTAAAATTGCAAGTATTGTAAAGAAGAAATAAAGCAATATCTTTATAAATTGCTTTGATTTCTTGCTATTTTAAGCAGTTTTAATAAAAGTACAAAAAAGGTGGCCAAGATCTTTGGATTTTATTTTTTTGGGTGAGATTGGAGAAAATAGAGCAAAATGAAGTTTCCATTTTCAGTCTCTAGCCAGTAGTTCCTGATTTAGAGGCTTTTCTGGATGGGTCTTTTGGAGATGAGGAATTTCAATCTTTTTGGTGATTTTTAGAGTTGTTTGGTGTCACCTTTTGAAGCCTTTTTCTTGAGCTCGAAAATACATAATGGGTTGCTTTTTTGGAGATGCAATAGGCCTGATTTTTCCTATCTTGGCACTATTGAGGTCACATAATGTCTATAAGTATGAGAAATTCTAATTTCTCAGGGGTTCAGATATCAGTTTCTTGCTCTTACACATATTCTGAGAGCTTGTAAACTCTTTTTGTACTCAAATTTTGAGATTTTTCATTCCTTCATTCAATTAAAATAGTAGAATCTCCTTCCTCATTTCTTGTTTATGCTTTACAATAATGATTAGATGTGTTTTGTGATTCAATCTATTGAATCCTTCTCGTGTCTCATTGTTATAGAGTGTTTTGCAGGAGATGCATTTGAATCAAGTTGTACCTTGTGTTCATTTCTAACTTTTGCACAAATCACTATTGAGTCATATGTATTGTGAGTTTGTGAGAGTTAATTTTTTTAAAGAGGTGTTGTGAGTGAGTTAATTGTTAGAATATCTTTAATGTTGGTTAATCATGTCTTAATTCATGGGTTTTCAATTGTAGTACCACTTTCTAATTCTTTTCTCGGCCAGTCAATAGAGTAAGTGATTTATCAACGTGGAACCTGGCCTTCTCCGGAGATTCATTCTCACAATGAGTTACCCACAACTCGAGAAGTTTCCATGTTTAAATAGATTGTTGATCCTTCATGTTGAGCAGGGTGCAAATCTAATTGACAACAGTTTTTGGCACGCCCGGTGGGACCCTAGAGTCTTGTCTTTAGGGTTGTTTTAAAGTTATAGGTTGATGTCTAGTATATGTAACAAAAAAAATTCTACCTTTTGAGGTTTTTATTAAAAATATACTTGTTGACTCCTATTTTTTTGGTTAATTTGTAGATTTAGTGCTGATAGGTTATGAGAAGAATCCAACCTAGATCCAACCCAGTTTCGTTTGACTATTTATAGCTCTCCCCTCTAAGAAGGAGAGGAAGAATACTCAGGAGGACTGTTGATCCAACAAGAAGAGCGAAATCCATGCCTCCAGAGCTCAGTCCCATCATTTTGGTGAAAAAGAACCCAACTCCAATATCTCAAGCACCACCCATGGTGAGACAATTCGCCTTTGCACCATTTAACGGGGGCTACCCATTTCTATTAGAAATACATGAAGATATCTCGATTGCTTCTTTGAAAGGACTACCTTACTTCACTAGCGAAGACTAGACAACTCCCATCGAACACATTCATGATGTAGCCACCCTATGTTCGGTTCATAATATAACATAAGAGAATGTAGCCTTGAGACTGTTGGTTGCTTCATTGAAGGGGTAAGCCCTTTAGTGTTTCAGAGGACTCCCAGCCAACACCATTACAACTTGGGACCAGCTCAGAGACGACTTACACCGACAGTTCGTGGACAAGTCAGATCACCTGCCACTGCTTTAGCAACTGAGCACAATCAAGCATGCTCCCCACGAGCATATGGATGACTTTAATTTTAGGTTTCAAAGAACCTAGGATAAGATACCTCTAATTGTCAAAGCCATAGCCGAACATGCCTTTTTATTTTTCCTAAAAGCGTTAAATGTTGAGATATCAGTTATGATATAGTCTATGGGGAATTTCACGTTGCCTAATGCATATGACATTGCGATAAGAGCTGAAAATTATCTTATCCAAGCCGAGAAGATAGACTCTAGACCACCCACGCCCATTTTTCTTGAGATTCAATCACTTGTTCCTATGAGTTTACCTCCTATTGTTGTTGTTCCACCAATCCCAGCAATAGGATATCAGGTTGCTATCTAGGAAAATGTCATTCCAGATCAAACTAAAGAAATCTAAGAGATTAAAAACATGCTGCAAACTTTTGGTAAGACTTTCACCAATGAGTTTGTAAGTCTGAAGAAGCAAGCCGGCCATGAACACAGACCTTACCAAGCTCCTTACCAGCAGAACCAACAGAATAGGCCACCATTCTAGAGTGATTTTCAAGGACAGAAAAGGGGTTTTAACCCAAAGCCTTTTCGGCCTTACGATTATAACACAACTGGCCCTTCAAGAGAGCTTGTGCCATAGAACAATTTGGCTCAAGAGCACGATTGGTGCTACCTGTGCAATCAACCGCACAACCAGGCTGCGTGCATAAGAGGAATGGAGAATCAAGCTCTCATGGTGTAGAACCATTATGCTAGTCTAGAAAGCTTGCAAAGAAAAAGCGCATAATAGTAAAGCAACTCTGAGGTTTCTATAATGAACTGGCAAGGTGCAAAATATTGTGGGGTTAATTATCCCCAATGATAGAACCAACAAATTACACCCGTTGCTGCAAATACCAGGTCAAAAAGAAGAGTGGTTGAAGCAGAGCAACAAGCTGTAACTTCACAACAACAAGATGCCAGAGACCAGACTCATGCTACTTCTTCACAAACTATCCTAGTAATAAGGAATTTGCATATTCTACAGAGAGAACAACAAAAGGTAAGTGGTGTTGCACCCTTAGGATAGCATAAGGTAAATCCTATGTCCTTCAATGTAGTTAAACACTTAAAGAAGGCTATAGTCAGCTTATCTATTATGGATGCACTACATATCCTAGGCCAGAAAGATTTACTGCAAAATGCTTTATCTAAGATTTTCTCCAACTGTTGTTAATGTAGAAAATAACATAACTGTACTTGCTAATAGTTCAGAGGTCAAAGGTGGGCAGCAAGGTCAAGAGGTAAAACCCCCACCATTCTATTTGAGTCTTATTATAGGAGATAAACTTGTCCATAACTGCATGATAGCTTTGAGAGCCAGTAGATCAGTGATGCCTAAAAGTGTAGCAAATAGTTTAGGTTTGGCTTATGAACCCATGACAAAAGGGGTAGTGAAATTGAATGGTTATGTTGTTCAAACAACAAGAATCATTAAGATTTTTTCCCTCACATTGCACGCTTGCCCCAATTTCGTTGCTCATCAAGATATTCATGTAATTGAATTGACTCCCCACTTTTCACTTCGCCTCTCTAGAGACTTTACTGCCAAGCTCGGGGGTTTCCTGTTTGCTGATTGGTCTTGTTTATTTTTCAAAACTTGGTATGGTACCAGAGTGACCATCAAGTCTGAACCTTTAGCCAAAGATCACATTGATCCATATGTATTGAATCCTATAAATACTAACGTATGTTTCACTAGTGGACAAGAAGATCAACCCATGACCTTAGACCCCAACACACCCAACGAAGATGTTAACCTGAATGAGTGGGTTGCCATAGATCATGATCTTGATCCCTTCAAGCACACTGATGAAGTGGGGCTAAGCATTTATGTGATCCAGGAATCTGGTGTAGAAATTCCAAATCCGGTTAAGGATTAAGGTTAGCTGGTAGACAATGGTTTGAGGTTGATGAAAGATGAAGTTGTCAAAGAATGGGAGGATTTTATTTTTGATGATAATGCGTCAATTTTTATAAAGAATGTTGAAGAGGATGAGAAGTCTCTTCAAGAATGGATGGAATTAATCTTTGAGGATCAAGCCCTGGAGCAGGCTTTAGAACAAGTTGTGAAATTAGGAGTGGGTCAAGCCCTAGATCAGATTGTTGTCCAAGAAGGATATTTCAAAGATGAGTTTTTCGAAGAGCCTAAGATACTCATTGAGGGTCATTGCGAAGAAAGAAATGCTCTCTATTTATTCGACATCCTGGAGAGAGATAAAGAGAATATGATTCCAGAGGATTTCAGTTTACTTGCCAATAGCTTCAAAGATATGGAGGATTTTGATATTGAATCTCCAATCCTAGATGATTTGTTGGATGATCTCCCTGATTTCGAGAGTGAAATCCAAAGAAGCATGTTCACAATGGAAGCAATACCAAACAGTGAACACATTTTCTATGAGAAATATTTTGATAAACTTCTATTCTGAGGAGCTAACGTTCAGATGAATGAGGGATTGAATGATGACATGATAAAATAATTTTGTGAAGCAATGCCTAGAGAATTCATTGTTGGAGACTTTGTGCTCAAATGGGATGAATACAAGAGAAAGCCCGAGAGGAATTCTAAATTTGATGCCATGTGGGATGGGCCATATGTGATCACAAAATGCAAGGAGCATAATTTGTTCCAGCTGTCAAAGTTAAGTGGAGAGGTGCTTCTGATCCCTCTCAATGGGATCCATTTAAAACATTGCTTTTGAGGTTTGATGTTTTACCCCTATACTATAGTAGAGTAGTAGTTGTTAATAAGTTCTTGGAGCACCTTTTCTTTCAGTTGTTTCATTTTTCATAAGTGTTGCAACACATGGTTTTTTGGTTGTCAAGGCCTCGTTGTTTCTTTTGGTTTGTTTTGTTTTTGTTCTCTGCTATCGTTTGGAGGAGTGTTGTTTCAGTTTTCAGAATTTTTGAGTTATGGAGGGGTAGAATTGACTCCATGCCCAATGGATCTTTGTTAGAAATTAATCTTTCCTTGGTGAAAATATGTATTTAAAAGGATAAACCAAGGTATCCTATATTGTATTTGTCCTCTAGTCCAAGTAGGAGGACATGTCATTTCTTGTAATTCCTTTAATAAGGAAAATAAATATTCCTCCTTAAGAGGAATCACACATTTGTCACACACACAATAGGAATGTGGCATTCATAGGAGATGGGAGTTACATGCAAACTCCACCACTCATCTCTACTTAAGAGATGCCTCTCACACACTTGCTCAACAATCTTCTCCATTCTCTCTTTTCTTCTCACATTCTCTTCTTGCTCTCATTATTGTATTGAGCTTATTGCTCTCATTCTTTAGGCTTTGTGCCATATTCTTATTATTCACAAGGGGTTTTTTCTTGCTTTTCCCCTTTCAAATCCTTGTGTTCTTGCCTTGGTTCTTGGAGCATTTTGGTGAGCTTGTGTTTGATCTATTGAAGGAAAATCTCTCTCTTTCTCTCTTAGTGTTTGGTAAATCTCTTCCATTGCATACTCTCTTGGATTCTTTCCTTACCTTTTCATTTTACTTTATGCATCCTAACATGGTATTAGAGCAAGTTTAATCCTTGCTTTTGAGTGTGCATGCAGGGATAGCTGAAGAATATTTCAGTTGTAAAGGAGAAAGCATTTTTTTTTGTTATCTAACCACTGTTTTGTAGGTTTTTATTCATCTTTTTTTCTTGCAATCTAACACCTTACTTCATCATTATTTTGAATCTAACTTTTATTTAACTAGTTCTGGATGGCTTGCCGCCAGATCTAAATATTTACATATCTATTTCAAGTTTTTTTTAAGTTCTAACTCACCCTCTGTCGGGCAACCGCAAGGGTTTTCTCTTTTATGCATTTTTCATTTAGTTCTCTAACTATCTTATTTGCAAATCTGTATATGCAGATTTATATATTTCAGCATTATAACATTGCTTCTTGCATTCGTTTTGCTATAAATCTATATATCTAACTTTTATTGCAGGATTAACTTAAGATCTCTTATTCATCTATTCCTTAATCTCTGTTTTTTAATATATATCTCTGTATATTTATCAAAGTTTATTTGATTTCTAACTATTTTCTATATCTCTGCAAGTTTATAAACATATCTTTCTTTGATCTCTATCTCGGTTTCTTATTTGTCTCTGTTATTATATATTTTCTTCCTTGCTATCCATTTAAACCATTATGTGACTGTCTTTTTTGAAGACAATTTTTTAGACCCGTACTTAGTAGATCATAACTTTTGTTTCTGATATTATTTTTCTAATCTCTCCAGTGAGATCTTTTGGAATTAGGTTTTACAAATCATATCCAAAAATCAGCCAAATCCAATGGTTATTGTGAGAGATATTTCCCCCGCACTAGGACTGTATTTCTGAGACAGTCATATCTCTGCAAACGTTTTTTTATTCTTTTTTATATTTTTATCTCTGCACTTTTCGAGAATAATTCTAGTTGCAGGTTTCTCACTTTAACATATTTCTGATTTATGCAGGTTCTAATCAGTTTTTGCAGCTCTTCTCTTCCATAGTTTAATCATTAGATTCTTTATCATTTAAAAAAAAAAAATCAAATCATTGCTATCATTATATCATTTCAATTTTTTAAATCGTCTCTTTATCATTATTGTAATCTCAGTTATTTTACTTAATTCTTTTGCTCAAATCTTTATTCAAATTCAATTCAATTTTAATTCTTAGTCTAAAATTCAATTCATGTAAGTTTTACAAATTTTTTGTTTATGTCATTTTGAGTAAACAAATCCAATATAATTGTTTAACATTGTTCAAATTATCCATTTATTAGATATTTCACTCTTATCATATTTTTTTTCTTAAGCATTTAAGAAAATTTTAAAATTTTCTTAAATCTCTATCAAATTTCATAATTGTAATTTTGTTCTTTCTTGTATCATCATGTCTACTTTTATACTGGAAATTAAACTTAATAGCTCTAACTATCATCAATGGAAAACTCATGTTTCATTTCTACTTTGTTTTAAACATTTACTCCAAGTTGCTACAGATGCCACTATTGAACCAGTTGCCTCTGCTTCTCAAGCTGACAAAGTTGCATGGCAAGGTAAGAACGATGAAGCACTCGATCTAATTGGACTTTCCATTAGTCCCGATCTCTATGTCTTGATTGGACATTGCACCAAAACCCACGAAGCATGGGACATCTTGAAGCAAACCTACGACAACTCCTCTGAATAACGTAAGATTCAGCTCCAAGACAACTTGGAAGATCTAAGGTATACAAATTTTAAATCAATGGATGAATTTCTACTCAAGTTCGATGCTATTAGAACTCAGTTAAATGGTTCAAATGTTACTCTTACTGATATTAGATTGATCACTATAATACTTAAGAAATGTCTCCCTAAAGAGTTTCAGCAATTCATCACTAACATCCACTCTCAACTTGCTATTTCTAGTTTAGCTCCTCTTTTAACTTATCCTATTTTTCAAAATTTGTTGTGTCAAGAGGAGGAAAAATTAGTGCAATTTGGTACTCTTAGACCTTCTGAACATGCTTTTTTGTCTAATTATAAGCAAAATTTTAAACCTCATTCTAAACAACAACATTATAATTCCAAACATCATTATAATAATGGCAATGATCATAGAGAGTTTAACTCTTCTAAGAGACCACATTGCACTTATTGTAATAAGGATGGTCATTGGCAAAATACTTGTTTTAAAAAACAAAATGACAAAAATCCTATGAATCAAAATAATCAGCAGTTTCATAACAATGGTAATCAATCTAGACGTGATTTTACATGTAGTTTTAATGTTTCTAAACCTTTTTGAATGGGTTATTGATTCAGGTGGATTTCAACATGTTACCTCACATAAAAATTTGCTTTTTAATTAACTTCACAAGTACTTTATTATTGGACTTGATCAACCCAATAATAGTGTACTTGTTTTATTCAATTATATTTGGAATATGAAAAAGGGATATTCATGTAGTCATGAATGCATGAATATCGTCTTAATGTCTTATTTATACTTAATAATCCTTCAATTCATAGTATGCAATTCTCATTATTCCATCACTTTTTTTTTAATATTAATTTTTATAACTTAAGGTGGCTTGATTTGTGGCCTTTTTTGATCTATTACAATATTTAAAACAAACCTAGTGTTTCCTTCTCAACTACATTTATGTTGTTTTGATAAAGGGAATTTGATATTTTATTGTGTCTCATTAATCTAATATTGTGCCTTATTGGTAAATTTTTCCTTCTTGATGGATTTATTCCATCTATATATGTTTTGCAAATTAATCTCTTTATCAAGTCTCAATGGAGCCTTTACATATATATTTTATGCACTAGATGCATTTGCAGTAATGTTGCATAGGGAGCCCTATTTATAATGATTTTTTTTTACCAAGTCTCATTGGAGCTCTTTTTTTGGGACCCATGGAAAATATTTCCATCCACTTTGATGGTATGCACTTACTCATTTATGATGAACTTAGATCTATTTTCTTAATTGATGGGGATCAAGTTCTTGAAACTTTTATGTTTCATTATTTTATTGAAGGCATTATGGTTTTTTAAAAACCATCTTTAGGACCAATTTATCAAAGTCCTTTATTATTAATCTTGATACAATTTACCTTTACAAGACAATGATGTAGTGAGAGGAAACCTAGATCTATTATTGTTGTCTATATATTGACATTTTATAATTTGGGCTATGCTTTATTTCTATTTCATAGTTTCATTAGAAGTAAAAATGATCCAAATTTATATATTAAGCATAGTGAAACTGTGATTATTATTTTTATATGTTCTAGTTCTAACATTTTTTATTAGTGATGTTAAGCATAGTGAAAATGATATTGTGAGTATTATTTTATCAAGTCTCTTTGCTCTACAAAAGCTAGATATAAAGGTAGTACGAATGCCTCTAAAGAAGCTCTATGGCTTAGAAGAATACTTGAAGATTTGGGTCTACCTCAACAAGAACCTACACCTTTATTTTGTGACAATCAAAGTGCAATAGCCTTGGCGAAGAATCCGGTTTACCATGCAAAGTCAAAGCACATTTCACTCCACCACCACTTCATTAGAGAGAAAATTGAAGAAAATAAAGTCTCCCTCATCTATTGCAAGGGTGAAGATCAAGTTGCAGATATTTTGACAAAACCTCTTTCTAGAGAGAAATTTGAATTTCATTGTAATAATTTGGGTTTGATACCCCTTGATGTAAACTCCCCAAGTAAAGATTAAAGGGGGATGTTAGAAATTAATCTTTCCTTGGTGAAAATATGTATTTAAAAGGATAAACCAAGGTATCCTATATTGTATTTGTCCTCTAGTCCAAGTAGGAGGACATATCATTTCTTGTAATTCCTTTAATAAGGAAAATAGATATTCCTCCTTAAGAGGAATCACACATTTGTCACACACACAATAGGAATGTGGAATTCATAGGAGATGGGAGTTACATGCAAACTCCACCACTCATCTCTACTTAAGAGATGCCTCTCACACACTTGCTCAACAATCTTCTCCATTCTCTCATTTCTTCTCACATTCTCTTCTTGCTCTCATTATTGTATTGAGCTTATTGCTCTCATTCTTTAGGCTTTGTGCCATATTCTTATTATTCACAAGGGGTTTTTTCTTGCTTTTCCCCTTTCAAATCCTTGTGTTCTTGCCTTGGTTCTTGGAGCATTTTGGTGAGCTTGTGTTTGATCTATTGAAGGAAAATCTCTCTCTTTCTCTCTTAGTGTTTGGTAAATCTCTTCCATTGCATACTCTCTTGGATTCTTTCCTTACCTTTTCATTTTACTTTATGCATCCTAACAATCTTCATAAGGAAACTGGCCTAATGCTTAGCAAACAAGCATCTAGTAGAGGTCGCCAAGAGTGTTATCAAATTTTCACCACAACTCAAATTAACAGAGCTGATTGATTAAGGTTCATTTTAAGGTGAAGAGTTTCATTTTATTTCTAAAAGTGCTTTAACCATTTCATTCATTTGAATTTTTAGTTGTTTAAATGCAATGTGTTTTAGTTTATTGATTATCATTTACAACATTAAGTATTGTTTGAAATGTAAAAGAAAATGCTTTCATTATGATATTCATTCACAATGTTTCATCCATTGTTAACAAAAAGGAAAAATGCATAATTAAACAAGTATTTCACAAATATTGTTTTTGTATTCATTGGACAAAAAAGAAGAACCAAGTGTCCCACACAAGCCGTGGGAATAGTTGAAACAGTGAATCAAAAGGAGTATGCTACACTACAAAATATAGAGGGGAAAAAAAATATGTAAGAAGGAACATAATCGCCATTGCTTGATGGTGGTTTCAAGTATCCTTCGAAGTGGTGCAACCTTCCTTGCTTCCATGCTCCAAGTGATGAAATTTTTTTTAGAGCTTGCACTATGCACCTCCCTACATGATCTATCAACAATAATGTAGAATACTGATTATGATGCATTGAAATCAACTGATGAAATAAAAGATTAGTGCAAGTGGATCCAAAGGAGGAAACATCCTGAGAAGCATTGTAATTATGTTTTTTAATCTAACATTGTTTGTTTCCTATGCAGGTATAGGACACGTCATGTTGTTGTTTTGTTTTGAATATCATAAAGCATGTGGTGTAAAATGGGCTCCCATAAGGGTTGAGACCCAACATGTTGCTCCTCAACATTCCATAGAGGAGCTTTCCAAAAAAGAAATAATTAAATGTTTCTCAAGGAGGTATACATCTAAAGGAGTGAATTCGAGTATCATAAGAGCTCAAACAAGTGACCATCTAGGAAAATCAAGTCAATGTGAAATGAATTAAAAATCACAGGTGATCAGTTGCTCAAGTGCAGTGTCATGAAATGCGATAGTGAATAGGCATACATAATGCCTTGTTTGCAAGTCATCAATTATAGCTGGAGCAATTTGAGGATCTCCGGAATAGTTTCATTATGGTATTGCATCTCAAAATATTCTATGCACAAATAAAAAATCCATGTCAACATTCAATTTAGAAAGCAAAAATGCATGAAGAGTGCCAAAGTAAGGTTGGTTCCATCAAGAATAGAGTTATAAATGGTTACAAGTGAGCTACAAAAAAGCAAGAATGAACAAAAATTTCTAGTTATATCAACTTGTTTTAGGAGTACTTAGTTCCAGGTTTCAATGGTCACGACCAAAGGTGCACTTTAATTCATAAATGAATAGGTTATAGTGGGGTTTCTATTTAAAGTTACAAATATACTAGGTCTTTGTGCTTTATTTCATGATTTGAGCTCGAATGGAGCTATTATGTTTATACAAAGATAATGCAAGTGAAAGAGTTTCCTATAACAAATGGTGATACCCATTTAGGGTATTAAAGTCTAAATGAAAAATACAAAGAGGAAACAACCATGGCTCAAGCTCATGCCAACATTGGAGCCCTGCAAATGAAGTCAATAGTTTCAGCCATGACGGGTTCATAAACCCAAAAAATGAAGTTAATATATTACTTATACATATTTAGAGAAGTATGAGAAATGGAAATGCATAAAAAACCCTAATGCATACTCTCATGTTTGTGGCCTGAGAAGGAGTATTCTTTCTCTTCCAAGGAAACCCACTTGGGGTTTTGAGTTTAGAAGCAAATAATGGGAAAATTACAAGGTTTCGAGCTTGTGAGCTCTTAGAAAATGGTGAAATCAAAGCTAATGGCCGTGGCCAGAAGGGGTTTTCAAAACCCATAAAAAGAAAATCTTGCATCAAGAAATGTTTTCATTTAGAAATAATATCATTTACATATCATGAGTCCAACCCAGAAGAGGCCATTTTGTTACAAAGACAAAGGAAATATACAATCATGGTCGTGGCCTGTGCAATGGATGAGCCCAATAAACCCACTAAACCTCCATTTTTTTTAGAGAAAATCTTGTTAAAGCTTGTATTTAAGCAGGAAATGCTTTTTAGAAGCATAAAACAAAGCTCACCTTCAATGACCTATGAAGGAGTTCATCAAAACCCATGGCTTAAACTTCCAAAATGCTCGTGAAAATTCCCTCATGGAGGCCATATCAAATGGAAAAGAGCATAGACACAAGAAAACACACAAAATGCATCAAAACCAGTTGAAGCCCGCAGCCCAAAGGCCATTTTTTCTCATCGAATGGAGCAACAGACACAAAAAAATTCATGCAGAATGACTTACCAGTGGTTTTCAGAGGAGAATCAATGAAGAATGGTGTCAAAAGATGGTGGAATCGAGCTCCAGAAGTCGAAACCCTAATTCCCATGGTGGTAGTTATAGAGCTCTTCCTCAAGTCGGCCAGAGTAAAAATGAAAATGTGAAACATAGGGCTTGCAAGTTTTGTTCTTAGGGTTACATAACCCTAATTCAACTTAGGGAATTTTTACAATGTTTTTAAATATTAACCCCTAAGTTAATGCCTTGGCCGAAATCTCCTTATTGCCTAGGTTGACCCCTTTCAGGGTTTAATTTAATATCATTTGGCTAGGTCGATTAGGTTAGGCATTGTGTGAATATCAAAGCCTAAAATACCTTAAGGTATTTTATTTATATTTAATGCCTATGCCTTGTAATATCAAATAGTTTAATTCCTTAGGCATTTTATTTTGATTGATTTTATAGAAATCAATTAAGATCCTTGGATAAATATTTATCCTATATTTTTATGATTTTTTGAGAAAATCTATTGTAATAGGAGCATCGAATATTGTCATTTTGCAAAGATTTTCCAAAAATCTTGAGTTGCAAAATCATGAGATAAAGGTAGGCTTATTTTGTATTTTAAAACTACAAGTATTGTAAAGTAGAAATAAAGCAATATCTTTATAAATTGCTTTGATTTCTTGCTATTTTAAGCAATTTTAATAAAAGTAGAGAAAAGGTGGCCAAGATCTTCGGATTTGATTTTTCTGGGCGAGATTGGAGAAAAGAGAGAAAAATGAAGTTTCCATTTTCAGTCTCTAGCCAATTGTTCCCGATTTAGAGGCTTTTCTGGATGGGTCTTTTGGAGATGAGGAATTTCTATCTTTTTGGTGATTTTTTGAGTTGTTTGGTGTCACCTTTTGAAGCCTTTTTCTTGAGCTCAAAAATGCAAAATTGGTTGTTGTTTTGGAGATGTAGTAGGCCTGATTTTTCCTATCTTAGCACTACTGAGGTCACATAATGTCTATAAGTCTAAGAAATTATAATTTCTCAGGGGTTCATATATCAGTTTCTTGCTCTTACACATATTCTGAGAGCTTGTAAACTCCTTTTGTAGTCAGATTTCGAGATTTTTCACTCCTTCATTCAATAAAAATAGCGGAATCTCCTTCCTCATTTCTTGTTTATGATTTACAATACTGATTAGATATGTTTTGTGATTCAATCTGTTGAATCCTTCTCGTGTCTCATTTTTATAGAGTGTTTTGTAGGAGCTGCATTTGAATCAGGTTGTGCCTTGTGTTTGTTTTTAACTTTTGCACAAATCACTATTGAGTCATATGTATTGTGAGTTTGTGAGAGTTAATTTTTTTAAAGAGGTGTTGTGAGTGAGTTAATTGTCAAAATCTCTTTAATTTTTGTTAATCATGTGTTAAGTCATGGGTTTTCAATTGCAGTACCACTTTCTAACTCTTTTCTCAGCCAGTCAATAGAGTAGGTGATTTATCAACGAGGAAGCCGGCCTTCTCCGAAGATTCGTTCTCACAGTGAGTTACCCACAACTCAAGAACTTTTCCATGTTTCAATAGATTGTTGAACCTTCATGTTCAACAGGGTGCAAATCTAATTGACAACAGATTATAATGGAGATCTAAGAAGTGTAATGAATGATTCTCGGTATAATGAATATGAGGGACTCTAAATTTTGATATATCGTATGTGTGTATCTTATTTTATTATGATTTACAATTTGTCTTGGATCTGGAATACCTTATTGTGTTGCCTCAATAGAACCCACTCAAGGGTTATAGACTACAACTAACAAAGATATTTTTGGAACATAACTCTAATTTGTATCATCATATTTCTTGCTAACATTGGTTCTGTTGTTGGGACCCTAGTTAGGCTTTGTTGAGGCTTATTGGTTTTTTTTTAAATTGTAAAACTTTTTACTAGACCAAACAACAAATGATATAATTGATATAATCAATGAAAATTTCATCTTCTTGATGTATACTCTATGGGAGGGGGTTATACACCAAGGGGATGGGAAAAAAAAGGGAGGAAAGGGTCCGAAGAGACCTATGAAAGATGTGACTATTAATCAAAACTACCAACTAACTACCATGGGACACAATATAGGAGTAATGTAATCCCAAATCTTAAACACCCATGGTCAAGATAGATAAAATAAATTTATAAGAGATGAAGGAGTAAATTGACTTACAAAAGAAAGATAAAATGGTCAAACCTAATGGAGAGGAGAAAAAACAAAGGCAAGTATTAGAAAGAGAAGAAAGGCATAGGAGAAGGATGAAATTAACATCAAATTATAGGCTAGAGTGTGTCATTGGGGTGATGCTAAGCGTGACGATGTGGGTGCAACCATCAAAAGAGGAAAATATAGTAGGAATAAAAAGGAGAAAACACTAGAAAAGATAGGTATATTATTGAAAGGAATTGGAAGACTCTCGAGAAGTTTTAAAAAGTTAATACATAATCATGAACCCAAAAGCTTACTAGTAAAGGAAAGTTGTAGTACAGAGTCTTCTACCCTACTGAAACCTTCATCAAACCTTAAAAACAAATTGGACTTAGAAAAAATACAACTAAACTAGATGACATTTTTAAAAAGTCCCTACAAACTCCAAATAAAGTCCTATCTATAAATTATGATTATTTAGAAAAGACAATCAACAAAATCATAGCCAAATTACAAAAGGAAGAAGAGGGATATAAAGAATAAGAATAAATAAAGGGTGGAGAGAATAAGCCACTAACTAATCAAATGATGTTTACTAACAAAAAGATAAAAAGAAGTTATGAAGAGTCACAACCCTTGGACTGGGAATCATCCCCATTAAGGTCCAAAAGTAGAAGATTCGTAACGTAAGAGTTACAAAAGAAAATAGAGGAAAATAAGGAAAAAAAGAAAGAGAATAAAAGAAAGAGAAGGATACCCCATGGACTGAGATATTAGGGGAATAATATTTTGATATCAAAATTGTGAGAGATAAGGGTGAAGAAAATAAGCCTCAGAATAACATTAAGAAGGGAAGTAAACCGGTAAAGAAATAAGCATATAAACCCAAGAAAATACTACATCCGAAACAAGGTTCAAACACCATGGATACTGTAGTGAAAATCCTTGTGTTTGGAATAGATACCACCAAAGAACTGAAACATGTATTTCTTCTAGAATTCATATGGGAGAAATTGGGTAAAGAGGAAGATAAGAAAAAGTTACTAGACTTCATAAGATCACTAAGAAAAGAAGAATTAGAATGATACATAAAGAATTACCCACAAAATAAAGCTACATAAAAATAAGTTAGGAAGGAATTCTTAGCCAAATTTGGGGCATCGTAGGTACCAACTGAAAGCGTTACTTGAATGAGAAATTTAACACAAGGAGAAAAGGAATCTATTGAGAATTATGACAAGAATTTTAAGGATGTTTGTAGGAAGTTGGAAGAAACTTAGATAGAGAAATGGAAGATTGAATGCTTCATATGCAAATTGTGTAAGGACATCATAGTCAGACTAGATGGAAGAGTGTTTGATAAGTATATTGACCTAATCACTATGGTATACCGGATTGAAGCTCAACCCTAGAGGAAACCAAAAAAAATTAAAGTGCTAATTTTTTTAAAGATTTATAGTTAAAAGTCTAGAAGTCAGTCATACAACAAGAAATAAAGGCCAATGAACCTAGTGGACCTAATAGAATTTGGCATACATATTGTAATACAAAATGAAACATCTAGAATGAAACTAAACCACTAGAAAGTGTAAACCTTCAATGCCATTGTGGATTGATATATATTTTTGATGTGGATTGCTCGAATTGTACATAATCCATGTTGAAAAAACTTGATGAGAGGTGTGATTCACAAAATAGTTGCTCCAAAATGCTCAAGATTGGCTCAATAATTCTAGAGAGTGCCTATGCTTATAAGGATTAATTATTTTCATGTAGATGAAGGCTTGTTTTATAGATTTTGAAAAATTTGATCAACAATCAAGATTTGATCTAAGGATCAATGGATGAGAGGAAATCAAGGAGATTGGTGAGGATCAAGGAGGATCAATGCTTGAGGATTCATGAGAGCCCAAAATATCCCTAATTTCATGGAAATAGGTTGGAGACATTTTGAATTGGAGGGAAGATTTGAATTTAAATTGAGAATATTCTTTAGGGAATACTCTTTCTGCAAATTAGAGAGTTGAAGGAAAATTAGTCAATTAAACAATTATGAAAATTATTTAATTGTGAGGATGAGGGGAATTAATATTTTTAATTAAATAATTGGAAATGATTTAATCAAATGGGATTATTAATGTGAAAATGATGATTAATCAAAATAACCTTAATTATTTAATTAGTACCTGAGAATAAAGTGAATTTAACTAAATAATTGGAAATTATTTAATAAAATGGAGGAATTAGGTGATAATGAGGAAAATGATGTTGGTAAGTGAAATCAAGATGTGTGATATGCTTAGGAAAATTTTAGGTGTCTATGGTTATATTATGATTTTAGTTTTTGGATAATCCCAACACCAATATTTAATCTCAACCATTCATAATCCTTCCTAAAAATATTTTTAAAAACCTTATCTCAAAGATACTTTCCATATATGGAAGTGCTTCAAAGATCATAGGATCATGATACCAAATTGGGGATATCTCATAGAGTAACCAATATCTCAACCTATCAACCTTTCATTCACATTCATGATCTCATCCAAAAAATGAGTAATGATTGATTTTATTTGAGTATTTATTGTATTATTTACCATTTTTGGTCTATCAAAGGTTTTTGGGTTTAATCTAGAGTAGGAGTTTGTTTGCATGCATTGTCCTCATTTATCTTCTCAATTTTACCTCTCACACTAAGTTCCATATCAAAACCTAATCCATAGATCTAAACTTCACTTATTTTGATGTCAAATGTTTATTTTCTTTTATGTCTACAACATGCGTCTAATCTAGGGTGGTGTTGATAGGTATCGTTTAGGAGCTTTCTAGGCTAGGATTATTCTCCTTTGGTAGAACCCCTAATACTAAGTGGTGCAATAGCTAGTCAAATATTGAATAAATAATTTTTGAATACGCACATAAGGCACACAAATAAAATAAAAAAAGGAATAAAATAATGAAATCCCAATTAAATATAAAAATTAATGCCAAAAAATAATATAAACGACCACTAATACATGAAACCTAGATTATGTTATGCTACTCAATCTGGGAGATATGTGTTTAGAGACTCTCTAAAATTATAATCATGTTAAAATTATAACCAAAAAACCTAATCTCATTATACTAGTGAAAAGATATAAACCCCATAGATTACTAGAGCTTCTCATTATATAGCACATTTGGTTTATACTACCACTTTGAATAGAAGGTTAGTTTCTAAATTAAATGCATTATTGGAAGGTAGCTTGACTAGTAGGGTGTTTTGGGTGATCTCACAATAGTGGGTTACACTTTTTGGCCAAACTTGACATTGAACTGAACTTTTTTAACTAAATCTTCACTTTCGGAAACCTATAGCTACTAAACCATGATGAATTTGAAGATGATGCAAACTAGTGATTTGTGATATTTTGTCTGTAGATTCTAAATATATATTTTATTTTATTTTTAATCAAATAGAATTTCTTTTTTCATATCCTTTGATAAATAGTTTTTAATAGTAAACACCATTTTTAAATTAGAGTGATGTTTACTATATAACAAACTTTTTCTATGAAGGATACAATTATAATTTTTTGAATTTAGATTTGTAATTACGATATCTAGCTCCTTCATTTGGTTTCATAGTGTTTTATTGAATATTTTTTCTTAATTAAGTTTTGAATTCAAACCAATTACAATTTAGACATAGGTGTATTGTATAACACATAACGTTTTTTGTATGTATCAATAATTTTTTTGTTGGATCAAGGACATTAATACCAAGAACCTAGATATTTTTTAGAATTTTTTTTGATAATCTTCTATTTTTTCACATGTGTAGAACAAAGAGCTTGATTTTCAGTGAAAAACCTACATTCACATGAAATAATATATATATATATATATATATAATAATCAAATTAAATATATTTAAAATTGTACTTTGTGGGAAGCTTATAATAATAACTACATACTTACAAAACATAAATTTTAAATGAATTCATTTGATCCCCAAAAGGTAAATCAAAAGTGGTTTTTTATCAACATTTTGATAGGTGTAAAGGAGACTCCATTATATGTATGGTTTAAAACTATCAGGGTTCTATCCAAGGGGGTTTGATCTAAGGGGGTTTGATCAAACCCTCTTCAATTAAAATCCTTTAAATAGAACCTTTCAAGGCTTAAATCATTATTTTCTAAAAATATGCGATTTCAGCAAAAATCAGGATGTCCTAGAAAGTGTAACCCATTATTGTGGCAACACCCTTTGAAAACGAACAATCCAAACATCTATTAAAAAAATTTAAATGGTATCATTCCAAAATTTAAAATTTGATAAGGCATTAGAAAATATAATCTTTATCATTTGATAGAAGCATTCTAACTGAATGACCAATTCCTTGACATATGACACCTCTTGATCCTTATAAAATATGCATAAAACACTAAGGTTGTGCAAAGGATTAATTTTTACCCTTTAGTATAAGAGAGATATTATAGTTCATATAGATGTAGAGGGATGTGCCAATAGGGAAAAAAATTCCTAGGACATAATCCACCCAACATAACACATGTGTGGTCACATCAACATGTGACAAACTATCACAACATAAGGAGTGCAAAAGATAAGATTACACATGAGAAGATAATTTTTTTTTTTTAGTAATACAACATTGTACCAAACCAAGTATTATTATATATCATAAAACCTACATTATGTTTTCTTAATATAAATTACACAAACAATTGGTTTTGACACATAAGTTAGCTTACTTCAACTTTAGAATTCTATAAGTCACCTTTAGGCCCCTTATCCTTCTAATGAATGAGATATTTTTGGACTCACTCTAATAGGTCTTCTTGTTAAGCACATATCCAAGATTTAAAAATATTCATCTTGTTAATTTTCCAATATCATGTTTCTCTAACCAAACACTTTTATCGAATACATATCTAAACCTATAAAAATATTATAGGATTATCAATCAAATATATTTAATATTAGCAAGATAAAAACCATTATAGTACTTCAATATCATAATTGACCTAAACAAACATGCAAATTTTAATTTATCAGAACCAATTGAAGAGCACATAGTTATACTATGAGGAGGTTGAATCAGTATAAGACACTTTTATTTTTTCAAAACTTAACCACCATAGCAATAGCAATCACATTTAAGATCTAACAATTATGCAACACAAGAAGAACACATGATTTACATGGAAACTCTTTCAGGAGAAAACCATGACAAAAAAATTCTTATATAAGATCTTACAAAATTTGTAGTCACCAACCCACAAGAGACACCAATCACTTCTTTAATGATTTGTATGAACCAATCTACTGGAGACACCAATTCAGCAAGAGACACCAATCTCTTCTTTTGGGAGGTACCAACCTCTTCTACAAAATATCACTTTTTGGATGTTTCTCCTTCAACTGATGATGAACATATTTTCTTTACAAAATCTGAATATACATAATATTTCTCGCAAATCAGCTCCTCAATGATACAATCACTGTCATACACTTTCTTTCTCAAATCTACATGCACCACCCTTTACAAATATATCATAAGTTTATTGTTAAATTTGTTTATTTCTGCTCTAGTTTTCCCTTAATCTTTGCTCCAAATTTGCCTTATATCTCTACTCAATTTCACCTTATACATTTGCTCCAAATCTACCTTATGCCTCTGGTCAAGGTTTGCAATAAAGTCTTCTCCAAAATTATGCAAATTCTTATCCAAATTATGCACAAGGTCTACTTCAAATTAGCTCTTAGTTCTGCTAAAATCAATTCTTAGATTTGCTCCAAATATGCACTTAGAGGTTTGCTACAAATAAGACACAATGTCTGCTATAAATCTACCTTAAAGGTCTACTCTAAATTAGACACAATGTCTACTATGAATTTGACTTAAAGGTCTGCCCCAAATTAGGCATAATGTGCGCTATAAATTTTCTTCTTTTCTTGTTAAATATGCTCTTCTTCTCTTAAAAGGAATAATTTTGCATTTAAGAATGTGCTTTCTACCCTCCAAAATAACTTGTATTTATATCTGAATCATGCACTTTACCAAAAGTAGGTCGACTAAGATTAGACACAAAATTCATTTTAAATATTTAAATTCAATTTTCAAAGTAGGTAGGCAATTTTGGATAAATATTAATTTAATATGAGGTCGGCCATCCATAGGAAATAAAACTTCCTTAAGGAGTGGACCCATTTAATTAATATTCTAGATTTTAATTTCTACCTTTTAAATCTAGTGCTGCCATAAGTAGATGGAGATTGGCCATAAATAATTTAAATCAAATGAGCTTATTATTCCTTACCTTCAATCAATAAACTTTTCATCTCAGAAGTATTCCTTTGACATCGATGATAATAATTCTAGCAATCTTGTCCATACACCTTTGACATCAATGACAATATTTTCAGCACCAATCACAATTAAAACAAATATGACTATATTTTTTCCCCAAGGTTCAACTTAGAGACAAGGATTGAAACATATGCTTTTCATTTTTATCAATTTTAATGTAATTTATGCTTTCTTGTAATCATTTTAGAAAACTAAAATATATTTATGGAAAACAATTTATATGTCAACTTCCTTTAATTTAATGGTAACCAATACATGTAAATAGGTATTAAAGTATAGAGCAAAAATCCAAGTAATTTACAATGTCATTTATAAATGGTGAATTTAGAAAATGATCCAAACGACAAGCTAAGGAAATGGATTATGCAAATTTTAGTAGTAATAGGAATTTAATTAAGATATGGGTTTCATAATTGAGAAAAAAATATGTAAGAATCAATAAATTACAACCACAACCTTAGATTAAACACCTCTCTTGATAACTCTCAAAATTGGAATTTTCATAAAATTAAGAGACCACCTATCTTATAAAATTTATTTTAAACAAAAGCTTAAAAAAGGGTATTACTTATTTTAGCAATAAAGATAGCTTATAATAACATTACTAGATAAAGTGTCATTGGATCATTACTCTTTGAATCTATCAATGGCATGATTAACTCCCTAGTTGGATATTGAGTTAAAACCAATTTGTCTTAACATGGGAGATTTTTGGAGCATTTGACTAACTGTAGTGCCTCTCCGTGATCGGTCTTTTTTCAGTGATTGATAAATTTTGTTATGAGTTATCTTGGGCAATCGAATTAATTAAATCAAAATTGAATTATAAGGTTTCTCGATTTATTTGGAATTAAATAAATCGATATTGCGAAATAGAAGTATATGGTTTATTGATGATTAATTAAATTAAATTATTTTGTATAAAGTATTATTATAATTAAATTTAATGATAATTGCTAATTTTATTATCATTGGAAATTAATTATTCAAATGTGAAATAATATATTTTTTAAATAAATAAATTGAAGGATATTTTCGAACAAGTTGTTAAAGTAATTTCAAATATAGAAAAAGTGGGGTTCGAGTTCATGTATGGCTTCGAACTGGTTGTGAAATAGAAACTTGTCTTATTAAATGATTATTGCTTGATTTTTGTTTTCGAAAATTGAATCACTTTCTTTGTTTTTATAATGATTGATTTTAAAAGAGGTTTAGAAAGGGGTTTTTGTTTTTCGAACGAAGAAAACCTATCTACAAGATTATTTTGTAAAAATAAGTATGTTCGATTACTAGTTTGGGAAAAAAGTGGATTGTTATTGAATTGTGTTTGAGGAAGTGGATCATGGAAACACAACAGTGGATCTCGGCATCGTCCTTCCATTTTTTTGCATTGGATTCCAGGTTGGTGTTGCATTTTGATCTTGACTTTCCTCCTTCGTTTAATGTAATCGAATCTTTCCTCTCGCGTTGTTGAAAATTATTGCTCGAATGTTTGGAATTCGATATCTGATATTAGTTTTCATGTGTTGTTATTCCGAACTTGGAAGGCAATTTGCATTTGTTTCAATTTTTTAACCTTTGTGTAATAATTTTTTTTCAACATGTTCTATCTATAAACTTGTATAGGGTTCGATTTACTTCTTTGTCTGTAATTTTGGATATGCTTTTGATTTATATGCTATAAACTTGTATAGAGAAAGTCGGTGCTAAAGCTTCATCCATGCTTAAGTCGATGCATATAGAAGTCTTTTGCTGTTGTATTTAATTTCATGTAGGCATCCATTTGAGAAATAGTATACATTCAAATTTCATGTATTAATTTAGACATTCAACTTGTATTTGTTTGGAATTCATACTATTAATCAACAAATATGCACTTAATATAGTAATCAAATGCCTAGTTAATGAGTAGAGATCGCTGCAAATACATTGAGCTTGATTATTTAGATGGACATATTATATGCTTATGTGTTGTGGTTGAAAATGAATGGATGGTTCTATGTCCTTTTGTATAGGGTTCGAATGGTATTTTAAATGGATGATTCGTAGCTTATGTGTTATCCTTGGTAGCATATATTTATACCTAGCAATCGTTGTATTAAAATGAAAACCATTTTATAAGTTTATCATATGGTATGTGAAGTTTGATTCTTACAAAAATAAAGGTAATCGATTATATAATCACTATATGTATAGACGTATGTATATATGTTTGAGTATAAAATTTGACATGTTGTTTTGCAGATAGTCCTTTTGATGTATATTCATATATATATATAGTATGCACATGTATATTTAGGCTATGGCTAAAGGGAAAAATTATTCCTTTAAGAATTAAATGAATTTTAAAAAAAAAATTAGGAGAAAGAAACAAAAGATGATTTAATTATATCTGAAAATTTGAAGGATTAAAGATTAGGTGAATGAGTTAGTTATTTTATTTAAATGTTGATCTCTTTTGTATTCACTAATTTCTTATCTCATGAATACAATGTTTCTTTGTTTTCTTATATAGAAAATGTTGTTTTCTTTTAAGATCATGTATTGATGATTAGGGAATATGAGTTGGTTTTTATGGTTGCCTTGGTAAAATGATTGTTCTTGTTTGTTTAATGTATTGATTGGTGGTATTAAGATGTTTTTGGATCATTGATGAAAGTGGGCGTCTTTTATGCAAAAAGGTTAAGGAGGGTTTCCAGAGGTCAAGGGGAATATCTTATTTGTTGGGTTTCGTGTTTGTCCTTTTGGAAGTGGTTGATTTTTATACTTGAATTGTGTACAAGAGGGGTTTTGGCCATGTACTGTTTAACCATCATTATGGTTGATTTTTGTGTGTGAGGGTTCAAGACTCGCTTTATGTATGTGCATGTGGTTTGTAATTTTATGCAATGGTTTACCCAGTTAGATGTGTTTGGATCTTCTAGTTGTTATTAGGGGGAGTGGCTCTCAATGGGGGTCAGTGCACAAAGTGGTGTTAGGGTAACTCACTGAGAGTTCCTTTAATCTAGTGATAACTTAAAATGAATTGGGGTGTTGGGAAGTTCACATTAATCAAGATAATGGTATGCCTCACTCATGGCTCAAGTGCTTGTTTAGGCTTGAGATGAGTGGGAAGGCCTGCAATGGCAAGATCAACTACCTTTTCCTTTGGAAAGGTATGTTGATCCCGCATGAATTTGTATGGGGGCTGATGTTTGGTAGAGGTGGTCAGGTAACCTAGAATGGGGGTCTAGTAGCCCAGGAAGATTTTCCAGGGTAACCCATAGAAAACTATGTGATGAAACTCCTCTCTTTAGCGACCAAGCATACCCTTGTCTTGTGTTCCCCTTTGTGGTTGTGTACCTTTGGAAGCGGTGTCATTGTTATGAGTTGTTTGTGGTATTTGTATGATGGAGTGAAGTTAGCCCCGTTGTGTCATGCTACTATATCTTGACTACTTTGGTGGTGGGACTTTATTTTCATCTCCTAGCATGGGGGGTGGACCTTAGGGTTCCACATGGTTGGGTGGAATGTGCTATGTACTCTATTGGGTTCCTAGTTGATGTTCATGATGCATGGAGTTGTACCGTTTACAGTGATTCCAGAGCTTTACTAGATTTGGAGATAAAATTGATGTTGTGTATTATATTTATTATGGTTGTACTTTATGATGTGTTGATGTATCCTTCTCGTTGTTATAAGTGAAGCTTGATGTAACTTGTACACTTTTTAATGTTTTACACCATGTATGGAAGGTGATATATGTAATCTTTGGTTCAAATTTTATTCCCTTAATGGGTGTTGTATCTTTGGAAATATATGTAATTATGTAATCTTAGAACGATGTATATTTATGTAAGAAATGTGATGGATGTACTCTTTGGTATTATTATTTGATCATGGATGGATGTATATTTAACGTTATGGTTACTTATGTGATGTTCATTTGCTTTATGCTATGGTTTTAAAATGAACACTTGTGATTAGTAATCTTTGTTATGGGATTAGTACATATTGGGAACGTTTATTAGTAATGCAACCATGTACCCTAAATGACATAGTTAGATAGTTAGAGTTTATGTTCAGATGCTTTGTATTTTAGTGTTGTATGATATACAGTTTGTGTTAGTTTATTTAAAAAAAAAAAATATTGTGACATAGTTGTTAGTTGTTGTGTTGTCCTTTGGGGTTTGTGTGGTAGGTCGTTACACTAACACCTAAAATTAACTCTTTATTGATATCTCATGTGCAAGTTTGTCATATATAGGATGCTCCTAATATTGAAATGAAACTATTGATTACAATTAAATTAAATATTTGAATGATCACATTGAAACCAAGATTTTAGTTTTCAATAATTGTAGAAATTAATATATTTTCATCTCATATTAACTATGTGTTATTCAAGATTTATACATAGCAATTTTTTAATGAGATAAATATAAACATGTGGAAGAACTTTTGTTTTTGTTTGTAGTTTATTTTTTAAATAAATACACAAAGCTCAAGCACCTTTGTGGAAGTTTAAATTATTTCTCATTTAAAATATGTAGGTACATGTTGTCTCATAACTAAACTAGAACTGATTAATAACTTAGTATTATAATAATTATTAAAATAAATCAAAAATTTGGGTGAAATAAAAAATAAAAAATAATGAGTATCAATCTCTCCTCAACCAATACCTTTTATGGACCAATTTTATGTCTTTGGTGAATTCTCATAGATATTATTATTGAGAATGGAGATGACCTCATAGATTTTTATGCAATGGGTGTATTTTAACACTTGCTCCAAATTAAAATGATCTAAGATTGATTTCTCCTTATAGTTTCATTTAAATTAATTACACACTAAATATATTTAAACACCAAGACATAGCAACATGTTCCACAAACTTGTATGAAATTGGTTGACAAAAACTAACAGTAAATGACAAGAACTTAGAAATTTGTATTTGAATATTTCAACTTTGGGTTCAATCACAAGTAGCTTAGGATCAATCTTGAGCACCACAAGATTGACTTTAGACAAGGAGTGCTAAATCTTGGAAAGAGGGATCATGTTTACTTGTTTGGGTTATAAATACCCGAGCTTGAAAATACATGGGTACATTGTGGTAAATTTTCATTAGTGATGCAGGAGCATCCGAGTCCACAGGTAATCCACATCAACAAAAATAATATTTTATCTCAGTGTTTGGTTTTGGTTAATTATTTTATTTGGTGTAGGGTGAAATTTTGGTGTTTGTAGGCACAACCAAATTTTAATGACATTGTTGTAATTATTTGATAAAATTTTGAGTGAATTGTTAAGTGAAGAGGAGGAATTTCAATTTTTATTATCTCACATGTATTAATAAATTTCATGTGCTCAATAGTTGAATTATCTATTTTTTGTATATTATAATTATTTTATTCCAAAATTGTTAGGCAAGGAGGCATCTGATTTAAAAGAGGAGAATATAAATTAAATGGATAAAGAAAAGAAATAAAATTCTACATGAAATTCTCTTGACATTCTAGGGAAAATGAAAGACATTAGAGAGGGGAGGCGTAGAGGTTGAGCTAGGAGGAGATTAAAATTAAAATTTATACCAAATTCAAAATTCACTTATGGCTGGTAGTGGCAGGGGTGTGGAAATGAGAAAAATCAAAATTAATTTACTATTGTAAGTGTTTGGAAGGAGGGTGTTGGAATTAGAGGAAAGACTTGATTCAAATTTTAGTGTGCAAGGGCATTAGGGTTCTAGTGTAGGAAATATAAACAAATGATTTAAAATGGTAATCTATTATGTTGTAACCAGAAGTCAAAATTAATAAAATTGTAATTAAATTAGTTTGTGTATATTTGTATTGCCTAGTAATAGTATTTTGTATGAGTTTGAACTCAAAGTTGTTTGGCTACAAGATTGGGTAGCCTCATAAGGTTCCCCATTCTCGATTTGTATCAATTGGTATAAGAGTGTTGTTTGAGGATCATTGAGGAAAACCAAATTTAAAGACATTGAATAAAATTGGCAATAACAAAGTGCACGATTTCTCGCTGCAAAATGTGTTGAGGTGAGTATTGTGTGGACTAAAATTTGATTTTCTTTTGCAACTTGCAAAGTTTGGTTTGTATATAAAATTGTTGGATATCCTCTAGTGGAGATAAAGTTGAGTAGATGGTGTATAAACTTCCTCCACTAAGAGAGAGTGGGTAGAGGGGGTCTAAAAAGAGCATCTTCCAGAGTCTTTACTGGGTAGAGGATAATATAAGTGTGAATTTTATTGTTGGGAGTACCTACAATTGCAAAGAGAATCAGCTCTAGAAATTGTGTGTGTGTAGGTTGTAGAATTTGTAGATTGGGAGAGTGAGAATATGTCGTCTAGGAAAAGGATGATATGGTTAATGAAGATACCTTTAATAATTTCATATGTATAGAGTAGTGAGAAAGTAGATTTTTTGAATTTATTTATGAAGAGATAACCAAAATCTAGGCAATATTGAATGCTCTTGAGGGTGGGAAAGATAAGGGGAAAAATTGTAGCTATTTGATGAAGGTTTTATGGAGAGGTGAACATGTGGGAGAAACCTAAATTGATGTGAAAGATTAAAGCATGGCACAAGTTGCAGCAATGAGGCTTGAGGAGAGTCTTGTACAAAGAAGTGACAAAGAGGTGAATGAACTCGGAAGAGCATGCCTAGTTGAAGTCAAGGAAAAAGAGAAAAAAAAAAATTATAGTAGTCGTAGAGAGGCAAGATAAAGTTATAAAATTTGAATTAGAGAAGCAAGTTGCAGCAATGATGAGTCTTTTGGTGGGCATGAAGATGAAGATGATGGAGAATGATGAAGACAAAAGAGTTGCAACTGGAGGAGAAAGAGGAAAAATTACAACGGTAAAAGATGAGGTAAATTTTGATTTATCTACGTTTTGTAATTGTGAAGTGTATGATGTTTTGCATCAAATTGAATTGAAGTGATTAGAGGAGGAAAGAATGGAAGTGTTAAGGGTTGAGGTGCAGTCTAGAAAAATCCATTTCACTGGTATAGAAAGAATAGAGATTGAAGAGGAAGAATGTTATTGGAGGAGGGGGAATAGATTGTGGTGGTTTAATTCCCACAAAGGAGGAAGATAAGAATGTAATTTAGTGGAGGTGGATGGTTCATTATGGGTTGAATACCATGAGAAAAAAATAAGAGGAAGTCATAATTGGAGATGGAGTTTAGATTATGGTAGAAAAAATTATATGAAAGGAAATAAAAAATAAAAAGAATATTTGACGAAGGAGTATAAAAAATGTTCCAATCAAATGTTGGAAAAGGTGAAAAAGAATTTATGCAGGATACTAATCACATCATCAGAGTGTGATGCAATTGTTTACAACTTGGAAGAGTAGTTCTACTACTCAACTCCATTTTGTGAGCCCAAGCTCACAAATTTTCTTACTTGACATGTCTAATGCAAGAGCATCCAAGTCCACAGGTAATCTACATCAACCCAAAACATATTTTATCTCAATTTGGTTTTGGTTAATTATTTTATTTCATGTAGGATGAAATTTTGGTGTTTGTAGGTGTATGAGCATGAGTTTTCACCCCTAACGTAAATTCCCCTTTCACCCCTTTATACTTTAGAAAACCGAAAGAGGAGGTTTAATTCCACTTAAGCCCATTGCTTGCATTCCACTTGCCACCCTATTTGTGTTTCGGTGGGGGCATTTATGTCAGGGATGCCTGCACGGGGCACAGATGTTCGTGCAGTGTGCTTACGCCCCTAGCAGATTCATGCGGCTAGAGTCTGCAGAGACGTTACATTTTTTATTGGAAGTCAAAGAGTAACATCCCTCTTCGGTTGGCCGACCCGAATATGGCTATTTTTCATCCATCTTTTCATAACCTTCACTTTTTCATCCATAGCTCTCTTCAACAGAAGTTTGGACAAAGTTTTGCGAGATCTTGAGTTCATCACTTCATATTTTCTCCACTCTTTCGAACATCCACTCAAGCTTTGTAGCAGCATTCTTCAATCCATTGCAGCAATCTACCACTCCATCACTCTGATAGTGCGAGTGAAGGACACACACCATGAGAGTAGAGGATTGAGTTCCTCTCATTCACTCCTCCACAAGCCTTGAGCGCTTTGGACGGAGGTGGTAAGCTCCTCTCATCTCCTCTATTGTATTTGGTTGAGTAAGAACATATTGTTTTGTAGTGTTTCTTGCATACGTAGCTTGTATTTCCTTTATTTATCTCTATTTCTATCATTGCAATCTTGTTTGTCCATGGAGGTGGAAACACCAAAACGGGGGTTTGACTGAGGCAACCCCTAAACAACCCCAACACTTTCCCTCTTTGTTGTGTGCAGGTGGAGAGATCTTGAAACAAGCTGGGGAGAGGATTGTTCTACAAAATCATCTTTGACACCCTCATGGTAATATACTTCTTTTATCATGTTTGTATTTACCTTTCTCTTTTCTTAGTCTGGTTCTTTACTTCCTGAAACTACTAGACTAGACTCTCAGTCCTTTCTTGGGATTCCAACCTCATTTTTTTGGTTTTTTGGTCGTACGGATGCCAATGCACCTATGAGATGCTAGTGCACCGCGCTGTCATCCCAAAACCGTGCTTTTGTCTTTAGACATAGAGCTATCTAAGACACAAAGTTGACTCTGGAAAGTGACTCGTCTAGTCTCCCTTCAACTCTCGGGATTGCAAAGTGATTGAAGGACACATAGTCCTCATCATTCTCATCCCTTCTATCCTAACCATCATTTGAACTGAGGTAAGTTAGGGAAGCCTTTCCACTCTTGGCCTTTTGTGACTTGGGGCCTTGCAGTGGGTGGTCCCCCTCTCTTACATTTTTGGCAAACCCAACATGAACCATTTTTGTTCTGTTTTGCGATACTGAAAGCTCCTTTCCTCGTGTCCTAGTAGTGTTGTAGGTGTGAGTGTTTTGAGGATCTCACCTCACAACCCAACCTGCGACCCCTAGTAGGCATAGTTGGAAGGTTCCAAAGCATTGCGTAACGAAGCCTTAATTGGGTCACTACTTTATCTCACAAACCTTAGGAGGCTCTGTAGAAGTATTGTTGGTGTGCACGATGGCCTCTTTCTTAAATCAACCTATTCCCTCTACACAGACTGTGAGTAGTGGTACGAGCATAACCTTCACCTCATAGGACCTGTCGATGGGCTTCAATAGGGAACCATCTCCTCTTTACATTCCTACAAGGATAAATAGAAATATTGTGGTAGGTGTTCTCATTGTTCCGACATCGCAAGTGAATATCATAACTGAGGAGATCATGTTGATTAACTTCCTGCATAAGGATGGGTATGATGCACCTGAAAGCACCATTCGCACACACAATGGACTTTTTCGTACTTCCTATAGGGAGTATCATCCTGTCAGTCCTCATTGGACCTAAATCTGTAAGCCTTAAGTTTGACATCATTCCGGGGTTTGAACTCTTTAGAGTGAAGCTAGGTATCCCTTGGCTAGTAGCTATGAATGCAGTTCCCTTGGTTATACACAAATGTCTGAAGTTTGTTCATGGAGGTTCGGTACACGTTGTCCATGAAATCGGTTATAGACCACCGATTGCTCGTGGTAGCTATACCTTGGATTACTTTTGGCTTGCATCCCTTGGTCCTCTCCCACCTAGAAAGTAACTTCTACACCAAACGTATCAAAACTATAAGAAGGATCGCGATAGGCCAAAAGTGAGATACCCTTCATCGCCTTATGTTGTTTCGCATAGAGCTTATTTGAAAGATGATAGTGATGTCGCCAAGGCACATAGAAGAGAAGAAGAGAAGCAATCTCAATATCCTCCTTCTTCCTCTTCCACTGTTAAGCCCAATGCTTCCTCTCATCCTGTCGTGGTACCATTTTCTTCTATCTCACATTTGCGAGAGAATCCCATGGTGCCCGCTTGGTGAAAGGCCAAGAATCCTGCATTTGAGCTTCCTATCTTATCGACGGATCCTAGGGCCATCCAGTATGGAAGTAAAGCTCCTTGTGGAGAGTCCTCTCCATCTTGGCCTCCGTGACCTCCTACTATTCTTGTTCCCAAAATAGTAAATGGGAAGAGGCCTGCTGTCAAGGTGTTAGAGTCAACTCCTCTGACCGTTTCTGAACTTACCCCTCCTCCCATTCAGGAGCCAACCCTTCCACTAGAAACAACCATGCAGTACACTCCCATGGCTGAGCAGAATCCGTCCATCCCTTCATAAGTTCCAGCTTCTGGTTTGAAGAGTTGTAGAAACTGCCTTGCACGCGAGCGTAAGCACCGGCGAAAGGCTCTCCTAGGTGAACAAGCCTCCTTACATAAGAAGGAGGAGGAGAAGGTTGCACCTCTTACTACATCCTCCTCTTTTCCTCCTTTCATCTCTGAATCTCTTTGGATTCCCACTGTGAGCACACATACACCTGGAAGGGTGCAAGTGTTCATCGCTCCTTCGGTGGAGCCTCTCTTGTTGACTTTCATCCCGGATGTCTTGCCTTTCCCAAAGCCCATGGATATGGTGAACACTTTAGTTGTGTCCACTATGGTTCTTTCCTCTTCTCCCTCGACCCTCCTTGTTTCATCTATGGGGAGTTCACCTCCATTGATGAGGAAGAAGGTAGAGCGTGGTCCCTCCAGCAATGGAGGATGTAAGAAGAGCCCACCTTCCCTGAAATGTGGCCCCAAGTTAACTTGTTTTATCCTAGTGACGAAACTAGTCCCGACCTCCCCCGAGTTTTTCGTCGCTCCCGAGTCTCTCGGTGAGCCCAGCGGTGAACCTCAGCTGCAAACTCCTTCTTCCACTAAAGTGAAGCATGGCACCCCCATTAAGTGCATATTTAACTTAGTGGATAAACTTTCAACCTTTTTAGGGATCTTTGCGAGGTCATTGACCTTGGACCCACAAGATCTTAGTGTCAGAGACCTCACAGGTCCCTCTTCCTTGGCCCTTGTTGCGGGAGGATTAGAAACTCCTCCCCTTAACATTACACCATTGCAGGCTCATCATCCTTCCCCATTCAATGATCTAGAGTGGGAAGCTGACGACCTCTTGGTCGAACAGTGTTAGGGGGAGACTCTCTTCTTGATCTTTAGATTAGATGTGTGTGTGTTGTTATGTGTTCCCTCGTAATCATGATACATTTTCCTGGATGACCCTCGTCACCCCTGTTGGTGCTTGGATACAAGCGTGGTGTTTGTGTTGTAAACCTTCCTCTATATGTACCTCCATTCTTCTATGTTTGAGATTGACTTTCGGTAAATTGGGGATGATGCAAAGCGTTGGGAGCATTTAGGCCTCCTTCCATGTTGACCCAATTTTATTTATTTTTTACTTTGTCTTTTGTGCATTCTTCTTGATCTAGTTGGGGATTGATGATATTTCGCCTCTTTCCATGGTTACCTAACATTTATAAATAAAGGTAGATCTGACCTTGCAAAACTAGATCCCCTTGTGCCCTTTGTGTGTGATCTATTATCTTTTACTTTCTCTTGATCTTTCTCTCTTCTTTGCTTGAGTTGTCCCTCTCATGTGTGACAACGCCACTTAGTCTTTAGAAAATGCATTCATTGCCAAATGAATCTTTTCTCGAAGATCCTTCACACACTTCTTTGTCAAAATTGCATTCTCAACTTGAAACCCTAGCAAAATATGTTTCCTTCATCATGGGTTCATAAAGAAAGGACTTAGAAACCCTCCTCTGAAGTGGGAACAGTCTTAGTCTTCCCCTCGCAGGAGCGCACCTCCTTCCTTTCAAATTCTTTGATGAAGTGAACATCTTTCAAAAGGATTCCTTGGTGAGGAGTCAATTCGAGAAAGAATATGGTAACTTTTGAACAATGTGTCCCTTGAGTGGACCCCTCCCTTTCACGTTGGGTTCCTGAGGGATCCCTTCGAAAGTTTCAACAAGTTCTATGGTGTCTAGCTCGAGGGTAGCCCAACTAGGCCGGTTTCATTTCTTCGCGTCTAGTCCGGGGGCAGCCCAACTAGACCATCTTCACATCTTTACGTCTAGCTTGGGGTCAACCCGACTAGACTTGACCTTTCAAACAATGCGTCCCTTGAGTGGACCCTCCTTCCTTTTGAAGGGTTCCCAAGGGAGCCCTTTGAAAGTATTACAACTTAGTGATGGTTTGCGTGACTATTGTTCCCTAGCATGCACGGCCACTTCTTGATGTGTTCTATCTATGGGTAAACATATCACCATCTCTGACTCTGCAGAGTCCCCTTTGCTTGGTCTCCCTCATGTGAAAGTTCTCGGGGGATACCTTCCTTACAAGTCTACAAGTCTTTAAGGTTCTTTGCTCAGTCTCCCTCATGTGAGAGTTCCTGGGGGATACCTTCCTTGCACGTCTATGGGTCTGTAAGGAACTTCACTCGGTCTCCCTCATGTGAGAGTTCTTGGGGGATACCTTCCTTACAGGTTTGCAGGGCTATAAGATAATTTTCTTGGTTTCCTTCATGTGAGAGATCTTGAAGGATACCTCCCTTGCAGAACCGTGAGCCTATAAGGCACTTTCGTACTTCAACTTTGTTGTTCTGCAAAACTATGAAGTCCTTTCCTGCACTTACGGGTTTGGTAGACAGTGGTCTACTTCCTTGTCGGTTCACGTATACATCTCTTACTCTATTACTTTCCTACTACTCTACTTTACCAAAGAACTCATCAGTACTCATGCTCGCTAAAGTGGGGGAAAAATGTATGAGCGTGAATTTGCACCCTTAACACAAATTCCCCTTTCACCCCTTTATACTTTAGAAAACCGAAAGTGGAGGTTTAATTCCACTTAAGCCCGCTGCTTGCATTCCACTTGGCGCCCTATTTATGTGTTGGTGGGGGCGTTTCTGTCAAGGATGCCCGCACAACGCACAAATGTCCATGTGATGTGCTTACGTCCCTAGCAGATTCCTGCAGTTGGAGTCTACAAAGACGTTACATTTTTTATTGGAAGTCGAAGAGTAATGTCCCTCTTGTGCTGGCCGACTCGAATATGGCCATTTTCCATCCATCTCTTCATAATATTCACTTTTTCATCCATAGCTCTCTTTAGCAGAAGTTTGGATAGAGTTTTGCGAGATCTTGAGTTCATCACTTTACATTTTCTCCACTCTTTTGAGCATCCACTCAAGATTTTAGCAGCATTCTTCACTCCATTGCAGCAATCTACCACTCCATTACTCCAATAGTGTGAGCGTAGGACATACACCATGACAGTAGAGGTTTGAGTTCCTCTCATTCACTCCTCCACAAGCCTTGAGTGCTTTGGATGGAGGTGGTAAGCTCCACTCATCTCCTCTATCATATTTGGTTGAGTAAACACATAATATTTTTTAGTGTTTCTTGCATACGTAGCTTGTATTTCCTTTCTTTATCTCTATTTATATCGTTGCAATATTGGCTATCTATGGAGGTGGAAACACCAAAACATGGGTTTGATTGAGGCAGGCCTCTAAATAGGCCCAACACTTTCCCTCTTTGTTGTGTGTAGGTGGAGAGATCTTCAAACAAGCTGGCGAGAGGATTGTTCTATGAAATCTTCTTTGTCACCCTCGTGGTAATATACTTCTTTTATCATGTTTGTATTTACCATTCTCTTTTCTTAGTCTTGTTCTTTACTTCCCGAAACTACTAGAATAGACTGTCAGTCCTTTCTCAGGATTCCAACCTCGTTTCTTTGGTTTTATGTCCATACAGATGCCAACGCACCTGTGAGACACTAGTGCACCACACTATCATCCCAAAACCGTGCTTCTGTCCTTGAATAGAGAGCTATCTAAGACATAGATTTGACTCTGGGAAGTGACTCGTCTAGTCTCCCTTCAGCTCTTAGGATTATAGAGTGATCAAAGGACACATAGTCCTCATCATTCTCATCCCTTCTATCCTAACCATCCTTTGAACTAAGGTAAGTTAGGTCAGCCTTTCTACTCTTGTCCTTTTGTGACCTAGGGCCTTGTAGTGGGTGGTCCCCCTCTCTTATAGTAGGCACAATTATATTTTAATGACATTTTTTTCACTATTTGATAAAATGTTGAGTGAATTGTCGAGCGAAGAGGAGGAATTTAATTCTTATTATAATCTCTCATGTATTATTCAAGTTCATGTGCTCAATAATTGAATTGTCTTTTTTTTATATATTATAATTCTTTTATTTTAAAATTGCCAAGGAGGCATCTGATTTAAAAGGGGAGAATAAAAATTAAATGGATAAAGAAAATAAATAAAATTCTACATGAAGTTATCTTTACATTATGGGGAAAATGAAAGACATTGGAGAGGGGAGGTGTAGAGTTTGTTGGGAGGAGATTAAAATTAAGATTCAAACCAATTTCAAAATTCACTTCTAGATTAATAGTGATAGGGGTCTGGAAATGAGAAAAATCAAAATTAATCTACTGTTGTAAGTGCTTAGAAGGGGGGTGCTGGAATTAGAGGAAAGACAATCTAGATTTCAATGTGTAGGGGTGTCAGGATTCCAGTGTAGCTGGAAATACAAACAAATGCTTTAAAATTGTAATCTATTATGTTGTAACTAGAAGTCATAAAATTAATAATTTTGTAATTGAATTAGTTTATGCAGATTTATATTTCCTAGTCATAAAATTTTGTATGAGTTTGGGTTCAAAGTTATTTGGTTGCAAGATTGGGTAGCCTAATAAGGATCCCCATTCTTGATCTGCATCATTTAGATACCAACATAATAGGAAAAACCATTTTTTAAACTAGTCTCATTAAAAAGATATAGTAAGTGTGATTATGCAAAGATATAATAGAAAAAATGGTATTTATTATTTTTTTTGGTATGTAAATGGTAAATTATGTTAAAGGTCAAAAATCAAAATATTACATTTTCCATCTAGACACCATGTGTCTGATTCTAGGATAAATTACAAACCTACACTAAAACTCAAGACACTAGACCACCTTGATAGAGACCCATTGAAGAAAGATATAGAGATCATAGCATATATGCGCCGCTTGCATATGTCCACCCACTAGACCAACACTTTCACAAAGATTCAGTCACATGACCTCCAGAGGAAACCCCGCTTTTAAATTTAGACTCCAAAGACCCTTACCTCACCTTCAAAAAAAGTGATGTTCACCACCATCCAAATGCCCAACCAAGAGAGGTAGAGTGTTGTGCCATTGTTCATAAAATCATTCAGGCTTCCCAAGAAATAGTGAATTCGGTGCACTTAAGGCCATCCACACCTTCATTTTCCAACTTGTCTGCTTCAACATTTTCTTCCCTAAAGGTATGTCTGATATCAAAACAGGAAAAGCTTTGGAACACCTCTAGTACCTCATCCAATGTTGGTTGAAGCTTCCAATTATGAAGCTTCCCTAAATTAATTTCTTGCACTAACACCATTGAGTCACCTTCCATGACTATCCTTTGAAAGATCAACTCCTTGCAGAGGTAAAGGACCCATAGCAAACCTTGCATCTCTGCCACCGTGTTTGTTCCTTCTAGAAATGGGATGGAACATGATGCCAATGTTTGACCTTGAGAGTCTTTGATGATGCATCAAGCCCTGGAGATGCCTAGGTTACCTCTCGATGCTCTGTCAAAACTCAATTTGAACCAACCTTCTTGGGGCAGCTGCCACACCACATCAATGTGATTTTATATCTTCCTCTCCTGCCTCACTTGTCCCGGCTTGGGAACTTTCAAAGCATGTCATCCTTTCCTCATTTGGGCATCCCATTCTATGAATTGGATGTCATCGCCCTTTCTTAGCATTATTCTGTTATTGGTTGCTTCAAACTATGGTAGCCTTAAAGTGGCTGATAAATATGGGGAAGCTTCTTGCTTTGTCCATGAAGAGTCTCATATTCCTTTCCTTCCATAGCTCCCACACCAAAGAGATGGGAAAAGCTTCCATAGCACATTGTATAGGGATCCTTTCTTGAGTTCTAGCCAGTAGGAGAAAATGGACAAGATATCATTTGGCAATGCGCATGACTAGCCTAGCTTGGTACATAGCCACCTCCAACATCCTTTAAAAAGGGGAAACATACCAGTATATGATTTTCCTCTTATTCTGCTTTCCTACAGAGCACACACCAAGTAGGGCCCGCATATCCCATTTTCTTGAATTTTTTGTTGTTAATATCTTGTCTTGCATAGCTACCCAAGCAAAGGTGCCTCCCTTTGGGAGCCAATACTTTCCCCAACAAAGCTTTACTCGAAGTGTAGATTTTCTCTCCTCTGTGTAGAGTGATACGTAGCCTTCTTTGGATCTGTAATTCCTTGTCTTTGAATTGGCCCAGATTAGTTTTTCCTCTCCGGTATAATCTATATGCTTCTCTTCCTTAGAATTCCCAACAATACTTCCCTATCCTCACCTTGTATTTGCACTGTGCTTAGGTCTCTCCATGACCATACCAGTCGCCCATCACACCACTACTTGCACATGTAGTCTCTTACATTTGAACCCCATGATTGTTGTAACATTACTTTCATTTGCTCCATTATGGTGATATTGTCAAGGCACGGGAAACCTCCCCAGGAATCCTCCCAAAAGTTCACACTCCTACCATCCCTGATGTCCCATGATAGATTCTTGAGTATGAGGGTTTTTCATGCCTTCATGAAGTTCCAGATCTTGGAGCCCTGCGAGAGGTGTTCTGACAGCCGAATGCTATTCGCATTCTGGATTTCCAAGTATTTGTGTCTCAAGATCCTTGCCCATTTTTCCTCACTGTTGGTGTATACATTCCAAACTAGCTTTTCTCCCAGAGCTTGGTTCTATTTTAGGATGTTATGTATTCCAACCCCGCCATTAATTTTTTCTCTTCATACAACATCCCAAGCAATGAGAGGGTATTTCTTTTGTTCCAATGTCCCTTGCCAGGGAAACCTCCTCATACCTTGATCTATCATGAAGAAAGAAAGAAATGAAAGGAGCTATATAGGTAGTGCTAGATCACTGCCTTGATCATTATGATCCTCCCCACCCATGGCATCCATTTCCCACCCCATGATGCTATGTGATTTTCCATCTTTTCAACCAACGGGTCCCATAATCTACAATTGTTGATTCTAGTGGCTAGAGGGAGACCAAGGTAGGTGATGGGGAGATGACCAATCCCAAAGTTGAGGACTCAAGCCACCTTGCATTCCAACCTTTGAGGAGTGTTTATAAATAGAACTTCTGACTTTGCCTCACTAACCACCTAGCCCAAGGCCTTACCATAGTCATTTAGGATGCTTTTGAATACTCGAGCTTCTACTTCCTTTGGTGTGCCAAAAAATAGAGTGTCACTAGTGAACTATTGGTGTGAGAATGGTGGAACATCCCTCATGACTTGCAGACCTGTGATCCTACCTTCATCCACTACTCGTCTGAGTGAGTGCCTCAGAGTATCAACCATCAGGATGTACATAAAAGGAGATAGTGGATCCCCCTACCTCAATCCCCTTAAGGCCAGAAAGAAACCATCTCACTTTCCATTGATCAAAATAGAGTAAAGTGGGGTGGAGGTGCACTTGAAGATCTAATTGACCCAATGCTTATCAAATCCGTAGGCTTACAAGACCTTGCATAGAAAGTGCTAGTCAACAAAGTGGTAAGATTTCTTAATGTCAAGCTTTATCAGCATGCCAGACCTTATATTGTACTGAAGGGAGTGAATCTCTTCTTGGGAAATAATGGCACCCTCATAGATTGACTTGAATAGGACAAAGTTTTTCTACTCCTTAGCAATCAAGGCTAGCATCAGAGGCTTTAGAATGTTCACTATTTGTTTTGTGAGTATCTTGTACACTGTGTTGCATAATGCTATAGGATGAAATTCCTCCAAAGAGCTTGGCTTATCCTTCTTCAGAATGAGCATAAGAAAAGTTTTGTTTACTTCCTTTAGGATGTCTCCTACAACCCTAGTTTCTTCCAACACCTCAACCATATCTTTTCCTAGGAAACTCTAGCACCTCTGGAAGAAAAGTATCAGGTATCCATCTAGGCCTGGTGCTGTCAGGATGAAGTTGAAAATTTGCAACCCTAATTTCCTCTATGAATGGTTGAAGGAGAGCTTTATTCTGCTCTCTACTCACCAGTCTAGGCACATGTTTGAGGAAGACAGTCTATTCATGTAGATAGGATCCTTCTTGGTCATTGAGAAAATTTGAGAAGAAATTGACTGCCTCTTGAGAGATCACTGCTACCCCTTCTATTTCAGTGCAATCACTTAATTTTAATTTCGATATCCTATTGTATTCTCTCCTTGCTCTAGTAGAATTGTGAAAGAACTTCATATTTCTATCTCCTTCCTATAGCCAAAGCTCTCTCAACTTTTGGTGCCAAAAAATTTCCTACCTTTTCAGTTGTTCTTCTAAACCTGTAAGAAGTTCTCTTTCCCTAACAAATAAGTCCCCATTCATCCCGTTTGTAATGACCTCCTCATTGATATTTCCCAATTCACTTTCTAGTCATGAATTTTCTTGGAAGATATCTCCAAAGGTCTCTTTATTCCAACTTTTTAATTTTTGCTTTATCAGTTTTAGTTTCTTGACCACACGGAATAGTTTATTGCCTTCCGGATTCTCACTACACCACCATGATTCTATCATTGGGATGAAACCAAGTTATGTGAACCACATTTTCTCGAACCTAAATAAGCATCTTACCTTGCTTCTATCCCTCGGTATCTCCAACTTCATCGAGTAGTGATCTGAACCCGACTAGGGAACAATGCTGCATTCAAATGTGAAAGGGAACTTGCTAAGGTAACCTCCAAAGAAGAACTTTTCAAACCTCTCTACTATATTACTAAACCCTAATCTTTGATTTTTCCATGTGTAGGAGCCTTCAAGCATTTGGATTTCCATCATGGCATTCCTCAAGATGAAATCCTCGAAGCCAATCTACGACTGGGATCTTATGTGCAGGCCCCCCCCTCTTGTCACTAGTACACAAAAAAGCATTGAAGTCACCTCCCACAATGAATACAATTTTGTGCTCTAATTGCATTGGATCCTCCACCTCCTTCCAAGTCGCTCTCTTTCCTTGCACAAAGGTTGGCACATACACATTGATCAAGATGAAAGATAAATTTCCTTTGTAGCTTCTAATTCTGTAAGCTAACCAGGATTGATTTTCTGCCACTTCCTCTACACAAATTTCCTATGGCTTGGCCAAGGTAATTAGGCTACCTGAGGCTCCCTATGTATTGACAGAGAGAAACTTCCATGCTTTATGGTTTCAAGCTAGTTTTTCCACCTCCATTCTTCCTAATTTGTATTCTTGTATTAACAACACATCTGCATCTATGATAGAAAGGAAATTCCTAAGTAGGTGATGTTTGTTAGGGGCATTTAAGCCCCTAACATTCTAGCTATAGATCCTCATTGCCCCCTGGGAAGGGTAACGCCCTTCCCTGAACTTAATAGCATTGAGATTTTTTGCTATCTAGAAGCCTCTCCATCCATGGATCTCTTCTCCTCCTTTGATTTTCCACCCACTTTATTTTTGTCCCCACAGTCTAGATTACACTTCCCTACCAGCATTTTCTGCACCACAAGTTTTCATTTTGGAGATTCCTGGTTAGTTGGAATTTCTTAGGGTACTCCCCCTTCCTATTCCTCTACAGGCCTAGGTTCCTCCTATATCTCCTCCACCTCTCTTTCTAGGTTCGCTTGCTTTGCCTCCTCTATTGGTTCAACCATTGTCCATTTTATGTCCACAAACGAGACCAGTTGCAAGATATTTTCTCCCTAGCCTAGCTTGTCTTCCTCCTAAAATTCAGTCTAGGAGAGATGCTCCTGATTATTTCCAATTTCTTTTTCCATTCAGAATTGGTCATTTCCTACTTCCATGATGGTTTCCCAATCCCTTAGTTGGGAATTTTTTCTACCACTACTATCATTCTCCAATCCTCAATCGCTTCCATCCCTCTTTTATCTATTGTATATGCTTGGGGGGCTCCTCATTTGTGACTCTGTCTACCCTTTCTGGATTTTCCTCTATCTTTTGATCTTTTGTTGGTGATTTTGAGGTGCCCTCACCATTCTCCATGATTCGTTTGCCTTTGGGGTCAGAGTTAATATTTTCCCAAAAGGACTTATTTTCCCAAGCTTTCCTAATCTGGTGTTGTTCTTCCAAAAACTTCCATTTTACTTTTTGATAAAAATGACCCTCAGTATGAATCAGTTCGAGGGTCTCCTCAATAGAGTTCCATGGGGCTATCTCCACATAGATTCAACTCATATAATTATTTCCTAAGAAAATTGTTGCCTCATCCACTTTGACAGTTTTCCCCAGGGTGTCGCATATGCAATTTAGATTCGCTTCACACCAATGTTTCGATGGTAGATTCGGTAGACTGATCCAAACAAGAATTTTATTGGGATGTAATCTTTTGGTATGAAATTTTGTTTCCATTGCAACAAATGAAAGCCCATTCCTTCAAAAATTAAGCTTTCCTTCTCCAAGATTGCTCGCTTGGTCCATTTTGAAGCACATTAAATGAGAAAGAAGCCTTCTTGCATGAATTTTATCTCCACTTATTCATTCCAAGCCTCCTCTCACCATAGTTCCATATTTTCCTTAGAGTAATTTCCTCCTCACCATTTACCTAGAATTGCACATTCCACCATTTTTTCTCTTCTACCCTTAGTCAAAACCGAGGGTATCACGATGGCCATTCTAAAATGCAGTTTGTAATTTTCCTTTTCATCTCCTACAAGAGGTCTTCCTGCACTACCTATATTTCTTTGACCTTTGCCCGACTCCCATGGTGGTTGCGTACTGATGTAGGGGCATCCAGAAGATTCAAAGAACATTCAGTTACAGAGGTTGTCAGTGATGAATTGAAGTTCAGTATGATGGCTAGCTTAGTATATTGAGGATGAAAAATTATGGATTAAAGGGTTTGTTGTTGTTAGTTTTTAATGATCAGATAATTAGAAACTGAAAGCAATCAGACAATGCAACACATAAGACAATGAACACCACAAGATACCCTAGGAAAACCCTCCAACCTAAGGGAGAAAAATCCAACCAATATATCTCTTATATATTGATAAAGTAAGATCAAAAATTTTCTTACAACTCAGGCATAATGCAATGCCAAATCGATACAATGAATAAGAGAGCCTCTCTAAGATGCAATACACAAATTAATATATCAATCTCCTTGAAGTCAATTTGCTGCTACAGAAAATGATTTGCTGCTATAGGAGATGATCTGCTGCTACAAAAATGAGATCTGCTGCTGCAACTTGAAGGCCTACTGCGCAAGTGCGAACTCCTTTAGAAATGTGAACTATGATGAATAAAATTGATGCTCAAATGAATGATCTCCTACTTGTATTTATACAAGTGTCAATGAAGAGGTGAGTCTCTTAACACCAAGAGGTCGACCTCAAGAGAAAGACGTGTCTCTTTGTCATCATTAAGTCAGCCTTAAAAAAATGTTTTTCTTCTTAGAAAAATCGCGCCCTTCTAGAAGTCAGCTTCAAGAGAATATTATTTATTAAATAATAAACAACCATTTTATTTATACATATGAAGTGCCTCTTCATATCTCCAAATCGAGCACATATTAAATTGAATATAGCCAAGGCTATATTCAGTTTAATCTTTCTTCATAAAAATAGCGCCTGGAAGTAGAATCTCGAGGTTGCAATATCATCAAAAGTTGTCAGGTATATCTAGTTTATCCATCAGAATTTTCAGAGGTTTGCATGAAGATTTGATCAAGTTATGAGTATTTGTGTTTTGATAGTCATTCGATTGCTTTAGTTGGTATTCCTAAAGGAAGTTGATGTGATTCTAGTAATCTGAGTTGTTGTGGATATTTCAGTGATGATTCGTGGATGTTTCTAGATCATGGCCTATCTGTGTTGTTGGTTTGCATTGATTGTTGTGCTCACTTCATGATTTTCTTCTAAGAGTTCATGTTTTCATGTTCTTGGCCGACAGGGTAGTTGTAGCGTGTTGTGGATCTTTGAGGAATAATTTTTGAAGGTGTTTTATGTTCGAGGATATTGTTTTGGGTCTTCACCATGTTGTGACTGACCTTAGTAGATTCACATTAATAATATTTATTGTTTTGGGCCGACAGTTTGTAGTTATTTTATTATTTTGTTGAAGCCGACATGTAACGATGTAATTCCTTGTTGCGGATATAGATAAGCGATTTTTTCTTCATTTGAATGGGGAGTGAACAAGTGTGTGTGCACGGATAATGTTCTAAATATTTTGAAGGAAGAGCAAAGTGTGAAGAAGAGTGAAGAAGAGTAGTCATGAAGCACGGTGATGAGATGTTTTGATCTGGACAGATCAGCAAAGCAGAGAAATTTGGGAGCAGAAGGAAGAAGCGATGGAAGATTGTTATTATATGAATTGTTTGTAATTCCTGGGCTATGACCTGGCATCTATAAAGCCCGAGTGGCATATGTAATGTGTTGTGAGATCATAATATAATGAGGAGTGAACTTTGAAGGCTGGATTTTTCCCTTTGAGGGTTTTCCTAGGATAATTCTTGTGTCATGTGTTCTTGCATATATGTTATCTTTATGTTGATTAGTTGTTAGCTTCTGTTGCATATCAATAAGATCTGGGTGTTAGTTGTTTAAGATGTGAGGTGGGAAAATCCCTCACCATACCCTCCTACCTTGGACTACATCAATTGGTATCAAAGCAAGTTGTGAATCTGTTGGCTGGTTGCAAATCTATTTCATAGCAGGTTCTAGAGCAGGTTGAAGAATTGGTTGTAGAATTTATCAAATTCGATTGTGAATTTGTTGCAAAATGGGGAAGATTGGGAAAACAATGAAGAAGGAAAAATAAAACCTAATATGTGAAAGGGATACTTTGGAGGAAGAATTGTGCAAACTTAGGAAGTGTAATTCAAAATTGATGGAGAGGATAAAAGAACTAGGAGAAGACAAGTATGATGCTCTTGAAGAAGAACTAAAGAATGTAAGAAGGAGAAATGAAGAACTGGAAGCAGATCTGGATAAGTTTGAGGATATTGAAAAGGAAATGGAAGAAGGATTTAAGTTGTTTCAAAAGTTGGACAAGAGAAGCAGAGATCTAGAGGAAATTTTGAAAGAGTTGAACAAGGAGAACAGTTTGCAAAAGAAGGAAATATCTAAATTGAAGGAACATGCTAACCAATTGGAGAAGGAGAATGAGAATATGAGATCTAAACCTGAAGTGTGTGATATTTCTTGTGATACTGATTATTTGTGTGATGTTGCATAAACTTCTTTAGAAAATGGGATTAAAGATGAAAGTGTGACTAAGCCTATAATTGTTGGAGATGGTATTGGTTTCAAAATCATGTAGACAATGGGATACAAAGGAAAATGGTTGGGAAAGAATCAACAAGGAATGACAGAGCCTATTGTACTAGTAAGGAGAGAAAAAAGTGAAGGCCTTGGATATGACAGAGGGAAGGATGTTGTTACAAGTTCAAATAAGTCAAATCAGGGAAGAAAAGGTATGTATTGTTCATGTTGTAATACACATGGACATGGAAAGGAATTATGTTGGGATCTACATCCTTGTAAGTTTTAAGGATTAAGGAATCATTCTGAGAAGATGTGTTGGAATAAAATGAGAGGGAAAAAACCTGGAACAGATTGCATACAGTTGAATTATGGATGGATTGATGGATCAAAATGGATGTATGTTGGTCATAAGTTTAGGAATTTTTACAGATTGAAGGATTCATGTATTGAGGGAAAGGAAGGATCAGGATGCAGGGAAAGAAAACCTTATGCAGATCAAAACAAGGAAAATTATTGAAACTATAGAGGGAGAGGTGACAGGCATCATAATTATTATCACAATGAAGCATACCAGAGGAGTGAAAGAGGATTTGTTAGAGAAGGAACCTAGTTTCAATTTTGGAGGAAGAAAGAATCAAGCACTAAATGTCATCAAGAACCTAATACCATAGAATCTTATGAAAGAGAAGCAGTAAAGGATGCAGAGATAGTTTGTGTAGATGAAGAACTCGTTGATACAAAATTAGTTTATCCAGAGAAAGGGGAACCTTTGGAGGAATCAGATTGGATAGTGGAACCAAAAGAAGAAGCAGTGATCTTAAGGAGATTTAAGGTTTATGTGAACCAATGTGAAGCATAAACGGAAAGGGGGAGTCTACATTGAAGAAATAGAGAATAGTATTAGAACAATATATAACATTTTGAGGTGTGTAAAGGAAATGCAGAGATCAGAAAGTGTTGCAGAGGAAATTTGGAAATGATATTGATGAGTCAAGGAAGTCATATGATTGTTCTAGAGCATGCAAGTATGTGTTAACTTTTAATTGACTCAGGCCAACAAAGAAGAACCTGAGGCAACTTGCAGGGTTGTATTTCTCAGACTACCAACCATTGAGGCAGTGCAAGGCTTGCAGGTAGAACGTCGAACTTAGAAGAACTTGAGGCAGTTTTATAGGGTGGACTTGAATAGATTGCCGACCTTGAGGAAGTTGCAAGAACCTATTAACTTTAATTGATTGAAGCAAAAATTGATCTTGAGGCAACTTGAGGAGAAGGCTTTCTCAAACCACCGCCCATCGAGGTAGTGCAAGGATTGCAAGTAGATCGCTGAATCCAAATTATACTTGAGACAGTTTTGCAGGGTGGACTTGAACAGACCACCAACCTTGAGGTAGTTGCAAATACCTATGAATAGATCGTCGAACCAATTCAAAGAGACAACATTGATTTTGACATAACTTAGCCCAAAGTGAAGAGGCTCAATTTTCAAGTAACCCTGAGAGTCTAATGCAAGGACATTCGAAAGATTCAAAGAGCATTCAGTTACAGAGGTTGCCAGTGATGCAGTACAGTTCAGTATGATGGCTAGCTTAGTATATTGAGGATGAGAAGTTGCAGATTAAAGGGTTTATTGTTGGGTATATCTAGTTCATCCACCAAAATTTTCAGAGGTTTGTATGAAGATTTGATCAAGTTATGAGTATTTGTGTTTTGACAGTTGTTTAGTTGCTTTAGTTGGTGTTCCTGAAGGAAGTTGATTTGATTCTAGTAATTTGAGTTGTGGATGTTTCAGTGATGATTCATTGATATTTATAGATCATGATCTATCTGTGTTGTTGGTTTGCATTGATTGCTGTGCTCGCTTGGTGATTTTCTTCTAAGAGTTCATGTTTTCATGTTCTTGGTCGACAGGGTGGTTGTAGTGTGTTGTGGATCTTTGAGGAATCATTTTTGAAGGTGTTTTGTGTTTGAGGATATTATTTTGGGTCTTCACCATGTTGTGGCTGACCTTGGTAGATTCACATTAATAATCTTTATTTTTTTGGGCCAATATTTTGTATTTATTTTATTATTTTGTTGAAGCCGACATGTAACAATGTAACTCCTTGTTATGGATATATACAAGTGATTGTTTCTTCATTTGAATGGGGAGAAAACAAGTGTGTGTGCACAAATAATGTTCTAAATATTTTGAAGGCACAGTAGAGTGTGAAGAAGAGTGAAGAAGAGTAGTCATGAAGCATGGTGATGAGATGTTTTGATCCAGAAAGATCTACAGAGTAGAGAAATCTAGGAGTAGAAGAAAGAAGCAATGGAAGATTGTTATTATATGAATTGTTTGTAATTCCTAGGCTACAGCTAGCATCTGTAAAGCCCAAGTGGCATATGTAATGTTTTTTGAGATCATAATATATTGAGGAGTGAACTTTGAAGGCTGGGTTTTCCCCTTTGAGGTTTTTCCCAGGATAATTCATGTGCCATGTGCTCTTGCATATTTGTTATCTTTATGGTGATTAGTTGTTAGCTTTTGTTGCATATCAATAAGATCTGGGTGTTATTTTTTTAAGTTGTGAGGTGGGACAGTCCCTCACCAGACCCTCCTAGCTTGGATGGTATCACGTACGAATTTTTCCTGAGATGTTGGTTTGGTTTGAAGAGCCTAATTGTTTCTCTGGCCTCCCCACTCTCCAGTTGCCATCAAGATCCGCCCTAGGGTTTTGATTTTCCCAAAACTGTCCATTCCTTTTTGAGGTGCTTGTGTTCCTCTTATGTGCCCTACTTTGTTTAGGGTTACCATGCCTTCCCATTTTCCTTGATCCTTCCCTCCTGGCACCATTATTTGGGTTTATCCATGGAGGGAGCTTTCCATATACTTTCCTTCCTTGAAATTTTATAGGTTTCCCTCCTCGCATCGATGTGTTTCGCCCTCCATCCTTTTTGTACCAAGGGTGGCATCGATCCTTCCATCTTCCATTCACTAAAACCCATTGTGGGGTGTGGCCTATCGGGTTCTGGAATTTCTCTTTTGAGTGTCTCTCCCACAGGTAGTCATCTTCCTCCACCATCTTGCTCCATCTCCTTCCTTTCTGGTTCCCTATGAATTTTCGCACTTTTTCGGCACTGCTGCTTGCCATTTTTCACTATGAAAATAGAAGGAATATTACAATAAGTTTCCTATCTCAAAATTAAGATGAATGGTTTTGTTAAATTATTTTCCCATGTAATGAGCTCATATAAATTTGATTTTCTATAATCTTGAGAAAGTACTATAATTTTTTTTTTTTTAATAAATTTATAAATATTTTCTTAATACTTAGATTAATTAATGTTGCATTTAATGAAAAAATATGTAGTATTATATATGTCATTGGTAGTGTGTGGTCAATCCCATTTTAAATAACCTCACTCTTCTTTGAAAAACATGGTCTACAGATCAACAAGGTGTATAAAATGTGGAAAGTGGTTTGAAACTAGAGCTTCCATTTGACAATTTTTTAAAAATCTATACCAAATACTTTGATGACCTAGTAAAGAGAAATATATTTATTTATAGCTAGTTTAAACTTAGTCCCAATTAATTTAATATCTAATTCTCTACTTTTTTAAGAGTGTTGTGATTAGTGATAGGTCAAAATTAGGGTAAATAATGAGATAGATTTAATATTCAATAACTAAATTTAGTTTGGTCTAAGTCTCAATCTAAGGGCATAAACTTGTGAAAGGTGTAGTAGTTGTTGTAGTGCCCATAAATAGGTTGATAACTAGGAACATATATTCCTATACTCAGGGATTAGACATCACGACAAGCAGTCATAATCTACTAAGGACATCATTTAATTGTCAACCCAAGGACGTTAGACTTGAAATGGGTCTGCATAGTATATGCACTAACAACATATTTCAAACATTTATTCTTCCTTGAAAATACCATGCTGAATTGAAATTGCTAGAAACAAACTTTAGCTAACTAAATCTTCTCAAAATGAAAACTAAATCTAGTTTTAAAGACATGAACTACTATGTCCCTAGTGGCTGCAGGAACAGTTGACAGCTCTGTAATTCTGACAACTGCAAGAACAGTCACACTGAGGTTCTATGAAAATGAAATATAGATACTCTAATTACAGAAATGAAAAAGATAGACATCGTCCCTAAGTAGGCCCCCTTAGGTAGTGTCTCAAGTACACAACAGATTAGACTATAAATTCCATGAAACTCTTTTATTGAACTGAAACTGATAAGTACATTGCTCACAACTTGCAACTATATTTTTGGAAAACTAAAGCTATTACACAGTAAACTTCCAGCCCTTTCTCTAAAGGAGAATGGGCTATTTATTCAAAACTGAAACCTAACAAATAACTAACCTTTCCCTCATAAAATGGGAAATATTTATTACATCATGACCTTTACATTGAAGAAATGGGCACAAGTGGAAGAACTGAGTCAAATCAGTTTGGAGAATTAAAGAACCAATATCCTGGATTTATGTGTCATCAAGACACCTCTGCTAGATTCCTGGAATGCTTCCCTTGCATGGTAGATGACTTATCAACTGTCTCCTCATTTCTTGCTACTGAATCGGTCTGCTTTGAATCAATCCTTCAATGATCTAGTGGAGGCTAAATCTTCTCCTTGAGACTTGGTACCTACAATAACTAATAACTACTCCTGCGGCAAAGGGTTAGCTCAACACATTTAACTCATTAAATGATCCATTATCTAATTCATACATTTATTAGGTATTGGTTTTGAGCAAACAATATTTTGCATATGGTTGCAGGAAGGTTAATAGTAGTGGCTGCAGGAAAAGCATTTCATCACAAAAAGTCACAAGGCACACATCTTCTATCAAACTAATAAAACATTTAAGAAATAACCATGAAAAGACTTATCATAATAAACTTATTATATTTAAGCATAAAGTCTACTTCCATAATTACCACTAAATTTATTTCTCCGCATAATAAAAGATAAAAATGTTTAAAAACATAGTCTAAAATATGCCAAAAACTAGGCTCATCATTCCCCTCAACCGACTACTTGTTGGTCCCTTTAGCAAGTACGACATTCTTTCTTTGAGAAAACTCTCTTAAATCAGCATTCAGCTGTTGTCCACATTCACCACTTTGAAAGCTCCAAAAGTGAGCCTGCATAGATTCCAACTGCTGCCACTTGTTATCCTCTGAGTTCCTTTTGTATGTACTATTTTCTCCCTACATGGTCAGAAGTGGCCATAAGAGAATGGGTGGTTGCATAACCAATGGTAACCAATTCTCTTTCTTCCTCCTTGCATTTCTCAGGTACCTTTCTTCTCTCCGAGTGGGTGCATACAGGTTGTTTGGGGTATGTGGCTCTACCCTTCTTAATTGCAATGGCAAGTGCTCCCATCTTGTTTTACTATGCTGCACAATAGCATTGAGGTCATTATTTATAATCTAGGAGTACTGGGTAAACACTTCTTGTCTCAAGGGTTCAATTATCAGTCTAGCCCTTTCATCTACCCACAACTTCTTCCATTCAAATTAAATGCCCATGCCCTTCTTGGATTCATTTCTCACTGCCAGTGGCATGTTAGCTTCGTCATGTTTGTAACTAGAAAATTGTTCTCCCTTGTTTATCTCATTCCTAATCCAAGAGATCAAAGCACTGATGTGTATGTCTCCTACGTAGCACAGAGGATTCCATTATGTACCATGAGGCATAGCCAAATGGTGTAAATAAAACTCACACAGAAGGTGTCTGACATGCTATGGTGACTCCCTGTATGCATCATACAATTCCTGGGGAGTGCTCAAAGAAGGGTTTTGACCTTTCTAGATCCATATCAATTGAAAATTCAAATATAACTCCCTTAAGTACATTGCATAAATAGGAGAGGGAGACCTACATTGCACTATCTGTGGGACAATTTTGACTACCTAATTGAGGGTGTTCGTAAGGTTAGCAATTTCTATATCCTTGTTTTGAATTACACTTTTCAATTTCTCAATTTCTAATTCATAGGTAGTCCGTTGATTTTGAAGTTTTGTGTAACATGACACTCCTGCAGAAAAAATTGTGACATGGAGAGGAGGCTTATGGTTAGGAACTTCCTTAGGTGCATCAATATTTCCATGCACCACCATTTCAATTATTTCCTAGGTGTATGATTGCTCAAGAACTTCTTGTTCCATTTCGTCATCCTATTGCCAGTCCTCTTGTCGTTCATGCGGCATCAGATGTTCCGATGTATTTTATGGAATAGTCGGTGATTCATCTATCCCTTCATCATTTTCACTTCTCTCTTATGATTAAGCTACAACTGATTTTCTTTCCTCCCCAATACACACTAGCTCTTCCTGCAACTGCTCTATTAACCCTTCTTGCATTTGTTCTGCAGCAGTTGCCAGCTCATCAAGGCCAGCCCCTTCTGAACCATGCTTACAATCACCAACATAGTGGCCCTCTTCCTCAAGTACTGGACTAGAGCGCTCTAAAGGTGATGGTGTAGATTGTGAGGTACTTTGTTAATGCAGTGTTTTTTGGCTCAAAATCCTAGAGCTTCTCTATATAGGAGTAGGGGTAGCCTTGTGTTTCTTTGGATTCCTAGTTGTAGGATTAGAAGATTCTCCTGTTTGTTTCCTCTTGATAGATTTAGGAGTAGGTGTAGGGGTCTTTTGTTGAGGTGATACCATTGGTGACTTTCCCTTTTTATTTTTAGAGGAGGTCTCGGGGGTAACAATAGGGGTTTGCACTGGTTCTTTAGGGATTATTTCAGAAAGAGGGACTTCATCTTGCAAGTCAAAAGTTTCAGGCATAGAGGGTGTTGCCGCAGAGGTCTCAACCTTTGACTGAGAGGTTTGTTGTTTAAAATTGAGAGGTTGACCCCTAGGTCCGACATTTTGAACCCTTGGTTTGAAATTAACAACAAATTCCTCCCAGGTCATTTGTGACACATCCCTAATGGATTTCTCGACAAGCAATTTTATGAGGCAATGATGGGATACAACATTGATTCTTCCCTTCTTATATTCGGTAGCACTATTGGAGAGTAAATTATACAAAAAATTTGGTATGTTCATTAATAAACCATGACGCAAATGAGATAATAGCTTGAAATGGTGAGAGTGCAAAATAGAGAACCGACCTTCACATGTCAGGTATTTAATTACATAGCTTTCCTATGGAATCCAATCCCACGAAAAAATCATCCATTGAGTTCCTTGCTTATCCACGTGCAGAGGAGGATCTCCAGGCCGAGTAAATTCTGCCCTAGCACTTCGTGCATCCCTTGTTTGGGGAAATGGTTCGCCAGCTTGAGGTAACCCTGTTACTTCTGCAATTCTTTCCATTGAGGCATCAATTTTTACTCCCCTAACCTTGGCCTTTCCATTGTGAAATTTCCTGGTAAACTCCTCAGCAATAGCTTCATCAAACGTGACAAGTTTGAGAAAATAGTTGAGCCACCCATACTGTCTGAATGGCAACAAATGTTGTGCATCCTATAACAAGGCATTGTGGTCTGTTGGCTCATGCTTAATGGGTTGGCCTCCCATTGTTATACTTATCTTGCAGCTTAGCTCTATGTGTCATCAAGACGCCTCTGTTGGATTCCTGGAACACTTCCCTTGCATGGTGGATGACTTATCAGTTGTCTCCTCATTTCTTGTTGCTGAATCAGTCTGCTTTGAATCAGTCCTTCAATGATCTAGTGGAGGCTAAATCTTCTCCTTGAGACTTGGTACCCGCAATAACTAACAGCTACTCCTACGACAAAGGGTTAGCTCAACACATTTAACTCATTAAATGATCCATTATCTAATTCATACATTTATTAGGTATTGGTTTCGAGCAAATAATATTTCGCATATGGTTGCAGGAAGGTTAACAATAGTGGCTGCAAGAAAGGCATTTCATCACAAAAAGTCACAAGACACGCATCTTCTATCAAACTAATAAAACATTTAAGCAATAACCATGGAAAGACTTATCATAACAAACTTGTTATATTTAAGCATAAAGTCTACTTCCATAATTACCACTAAGTGTCTTTCTCAGCATAATAAAATATAAAAATGTTTAAAAACGTAGTCTAAAATATGCCAAAAACTGGGCTCATCAATTGTATTCACAAGGGTTGCAGGTAGTGATGAGTGTGGATGAAATGCAGCTAAAAATACATTCATTAAAATTGCTACAAAAATTTAAAACTACTTTAAATAACAATTGATACAGAAACTGTGCAAAAATAACCAAACTAAAAACATGTAAATGAAGGGACTCGATGATTAACGATAACTTTGTGCTAAATAAGATTTCTTTTATTTTTGTTTCTCACACGTAAAAATCCAAGCCATAATATTTAAATAAAATCACACATAACAAGTAAAATGACATCATCATGTTTCATTAGAGGGGGTCTTCCTCTTCTTCCACATAGTGGTTGAGATCTTTAGTACTAAATGCTCTTCAAATCTCGTTGCATATATATTATGAATCCTATGCACTATTACATGTCTTTTATTTTATGCATTGTTCTTTTATGTGTGTTTCATGTATGTTGTTACATTTTCTATCGCCCCCCTTTACTGTTAATATATTTCCTTAAATAATGAACAAGGCATAAACAAGCCTTGTAACAAATTTATGATCTATTCCATATTCTCATGCCCTTCCTCTTATTTCTCACATTAGGATTTTTGCATTATTTTCTCCATAAATTTATTTTCTATTTATGCACCTTTTACAACTCATGGATCACAACACATTGACCATAAATATAGGCCAACAACCAACAAACTGACTTATTTGACTTATGGTTATGACATCGAAATAATATGGAAAGTTGTTTATTTTGGCCCATAGCCATTATTGCATTTAGCTTATGGCCATTTGAATAATAGAAATTTGTTTATGGCCAACAAATATTTTATTTAGCTATACATGAATTTATTATAGTGAGGGACTAAAATATAGCTTAAGAAAATATTAGGAAGTTGTGTTCTCCTCCTCCAATAGTATGTTGGAGGATATATTTTCAAAAGCTAAAATGACATTGCTTATTAGTAAATACAATCCAATAATTAGTTTTCATAATTTACCCCATAACTAAATTAAATATCTCTTATTTATATTTAATCATATGCAACAAAATATGATAAAAATTTATGATATAGTATGGAAAGAGAATATAAAGAACGGATATTAAAAAATGTAAAAAAGATTAGAATATGAGATCACATAGAACATCTATGCCTCTCATCAATTAGAATTATTATTTTTATTTTAACTAAGGTTCTTCTAAAAATTGCATTGCAAATAAAAGTGCAATAGTTATGTAGTTGATAATAGATGTAGACTAAGATAAGTCAAGGATATTCAACTCAAAAGTGTTATCACCAAGTTTCTTAGTGATAGTGTTTGGGCCATATCATCATGAATGATTTTATTTGTAAATAATTTTATAATGTATCACTAAATTAAAAGGTGTTTAGCACTTGACATTGGTCATGATGATGTTTTAATATGTATTTGATTTATCTAAAATAATTTGTACATATTGTTAAACATGCTACATATAGTTGAATTTTATATTTTTGTCAAAAAAATTTGAAATAAATAAATTAATATTAAAAATAAAAAACATAAATAAATGATGCTAATTAGAGTCTTATAAATCTCAATATGTGTTTATACATTTTTTTTTTGCATACTCATTTTTTTCTTTTTACCAAATGGAGTGGTGAGTGGTTATATTTCATCTAATGTAATTAATGGTACCAAGCACTCATGTTTTTATAGGATTTTTAAAATACAATACTTCCAATTCTTAACTTAAGGGACATTGTACTAATTCACAATATAAATAAGTAGAGACATTGCTAGATATTATAAATTTCAATTTAAATAGATAGTAATGATTTTTTTATTTGTAAAGTTTTTTTACAAATATAATGTTTCATAACTTATTTTTATTCATAAGATATTAATATATAATCTACTTAAGTATTTATTTTAAATAGGCGGAGATTTTCATAAACAATTTTTTATTTTATTTGATTTATATAATTTTTAGTAAGATAATATTAATGATTAGTCATAACATTAATAAAAGTCTTATCAATAAAATAAAGTTATGAGGTTAATATATATTATATGGATCACCTACTTAATATAAGACACATTTTTGTAAAAGGGAAAAGTACATATTCCAAACTTTTGTTATTTATTTTACACTCATTTTAGCCTTATTATAAAATGTATAGTTCTAATATTGAATTAGAAATTCTAGAGGACAAGTTGATATAAGCTAGCCTTGTCTCTTTCTTTTCTTGACTTATCCCATGTGGTTTGAACCTAAAACATATTATACCCATATCCTTACCTTCATTAGAATTTGTGTTCTCTAAATTTGAATCACCAATGGTGGGCATGCTTACAATTTAATTTAATCAAATTAATTTTAAACTAATATTGTTTACATGGCAACAATAGGTGTGTGAGTCAACAATGGTAGGCATGCTTACAATTTACTTTGATTAGATTAAAAATAAACTAATATTATTTGTGTGGAAACAAGTGGTCTACCCTCTTCATCAGGAATGAGTACCCCCTAAGTAGTAATCATGTTCATATGTTGTGTAATGATGGCAGCAGGAGTCTTTGTTATGGTTTGTGGGGTGTTAAATTCTCAATGGATTTAATCAAGGTTTTGTTGAACAATTTCAAAGGGAAAGTCAAGATGGGAAATCTCTCACTCAAGGATTTCATTTAGGTAAGCTACATCAAGTGCTCACAATTATTTGTTGTATATTTTGAGTTTGTTCTTCCTTAATGACTTTAAGATTTAGTAAGTTTTTTCTTAACTTCTTCAAGGTAGTCTCCACCCAATCCTCTACAACTCCTAGACACATAGGTGTGGTATGTTGGGTGTCATCAAGAGAGAAAAATGTGACTAGAAACATCTTTGAATTCCTAGTATGAATGTTTTCCCTTCATTGTTGGTTTTAATTCTTGTTTTAACAATGCGAATGGTCATTTATTGCAAGGTTGGTCACCTCATTTAAAAATTTACAACAATTAGAGATTATATTCCAGTTCACTATTGAATTTTCATCATTTTAGTTTGATTTGATCTTCAAAATTTTGTTTAACTAAGTTTAAGAGCTTTCTTAGCTCAAATAAAAAAAGTCTTACAAGTTGTTTGTTTCTTTTTGGTTTTTTAATGAATTTTTGTTTTTTGAATATTAAAATCATGATATTTGTAACTTAAGATTGACCTAATGTTGAATCTAAATGGTAGAAACTTAAAAAAATTGGTAGGAATTCTAAATATGAATATTTTATTAGTTGTTCACCAATGGTAGAAAATGAAAGCAATTATTTTTTCTAAAATCAATCACCAAAAGACCCCTCTAAGATATTTTTCTAGAACATAAGTAAAGAATGATCCATGATTAGCAAAGATAACTAAATTTTCTCTCTATTAGGCCCACTCAAAAAAGAAATGGTCTATATTTTTTGAAATAAAATTAGTGCAATGAAAAAGATTCATGCATGCAAAAAGGATGAGAAAAAGCATTAACATTGTCATTAATAGAATCACTAGGGTAATTATAGAATTTTTAAGGTTGTTACACATTTGTCAATGATCTTAAAGGGGCAATTTTGTCAATTCATAATAAAAAAAGGTTTTTCAAAAGAAAAAAAGCACAAACACCTAGTAAATTATCAATAAGCATAAATAAAAGGCCAAGGTGGTCTAATAGGTTGACATAGTATTTCCATAATTTATATTAACTGAAAGAAGGTTCTATTCATGCAAAATGGGTCGCATACTAGGTCATCATACCATCATCAAGCCTATCATGTGTACCTACCTATTTGTAGGCACTTATATATTTTCCTCTCGAGAAAAGAAATATACACAAATGAGTAGGTGTCACTTCTCAAAATAGGTGTGTGGCCCACCTCAAAAACTCACTTGAAGTCCCACCTTTGGACTTGGGAAAATTAAATAAAATAGCATGTGTAGTATAAATCCATAAAAATTATAATGTGGAATGAAAATACAAATATGACTACTCATTGCTAGTGTAAGGTTTGAAATAAAAAAATTAATATAAATGTAAGACCTACAAAACAAATGCAAAAATATGACTTAATCACATCTCAAAGAATAAATCAAATTAAATTTTCAAAAAATAAAAAGAGGATTTACCTTTGAAGCGGGGAAGAAAAAATACACCTATCACCTTGATGAGGTCGCTTGCATAACAAACTATGCAATAAGAATGGTTGAATCTAGTATATAACAATGGCTAAATATAGTGTATACCTTAGAAATTAAGGTTTTTTTAGAGTAATTTTTTTCACATGATTTAATATTTTTAAGCTCTAAATTGACCATGATGGATTTTAGTGAAATTATAGTAATCAAAGAGGCCAAGTGGACCCACATATATGTATTTCAAGAAAAAATAATTTACACCTTAGTTTTTATTTTCAATAGATCTATAAGTTTCAGGCCATCAAATTTAGAATTATTAGAGTCAAAAGGTACACATCTAAGCCAATAGGTAGGATCTTCCTTTTCTATTTTCATGTCAATTTTTATTTTTTTGTGGTTGACAAATGGGATTTTCATTTGGCACATGTTCACTAGTTTTGACAAAAATAAAATCACTTTGGTGATCATAGAATCACCATGGTAGTTTTGAAATTACTTAGGTGAACCTAGGATTATTGCTTGTCAAAAAAGGTGATTTTGAAAAAATATTTTAAATTATTTTTGCTTGAGTCATTTTTGCATGTTTTTGATGGGCTTAACCATTTTTTAATATATTTTTAAAAGTTTTGGGAAGATATTTTATAGGAATAATATATTTGACGGAGTGATAATGGGGAGAAGTCTTAACTTATTGGTGCTTTGGATGAGATCTCAAATACGGATTGTGAGATACTATGTCAAGGTGGATTAGATATAATGGTACATATTTTTCTCATGTACCCCTCTCTCAAGATCTATTTTAACATACTAAAATACTAGGGTGCATACTAAAACACCTTCCAATTTCCTTGAGTATTAGGTGAGTGGGTAATCACATTATATGACATATATTAGATTATAGATTTTCCCATTGAAGGGGACTTTCTTGTCTTATATAATTGGACTTATGAGGTATAGGGAGTAGCATGGACCACACACATGGGAGAAAATGAACCTTTAGGGAGAAGTAGGGCTCATCTATCCTTGGTATTAAATTTAGACATTCTACCTTTGAAAAAGGCTATTATTGGTGTTATTTCCTCCAAACTATTTGGAGACAAGAAGGAACATTTCCTTATGTGGGGCTAGGCTCCTATTTTTTATGAGGTGGAGAAGGATAGGGTTCTCACTTGGGGTGTAAAAATTCTAGTGCATATTTATCATGATCTCTATATGATCTCTAGGTTTAGAACCCTAATCATTTCATCACACTATTATTATGGGCTCGATCTTTGAGTATATTAGGCTTATCAAAGGCTTAAGATCATTTTGGATTAAGAGGATCCTAGAGTAGTATAATGTGGTAGTGTGGGTCACTTAATGCTTCTATATGTGGATATTAATGAGCTTAATTAACACTAATATGATCATAGGTCCATATGTGGGGATTGTTTTACACTGGCTTAGGAATTATGTTACACACTTATTATAAAGAAGAAACTCTCCTAATAGACAAGAGGAAGGGAGTAGAGATACACCCTACTGGTGAATTTATTTAGCAATTTGGATATATTTTTTATATAAAATTAACCCTATCCATTGCACACTATTTATCCACTAAGATTTTATGACCATTTAGTAGGGGATAGCTCATTATTACCATCTTAAATCAGGTTTCTCATTTTGAGGATAATACATAGAGGAGGTTTCTCATTTTGGTAGATGCAATAATTACACTACTAGGGCCATTAGTTAGATATTATGGAATTTGAAGAGGAGAGTATATAAGAGGATGATGATGAGAATGATCTTGATGGCAAGGAAGAAGATGAGTTACAATGGGGAGAGGAAATTAAAGTAGGATTATGATTATGATATTGATGTTGAAAAGGAGGAGGATGGGGCACAAGAGAAAGAGGGAGAGGAACTATAATATATCACATTAAAGTGTATATGGGTTCCCATTAGTAGATTGATCTTTTCACCTAGTGGATGGAGGATAAGAGGAGAGTCATAAATCCCTCTTGATAACTAGGAAATCCTCATGAGTGCTTTTATTCCTTTATTTTTTAAATTTTTTTAATATTTTATTTTTAATATTTTATAATTTTTATCAATTATTCACTTTCTAACACTCTTTCTCTTGCTTTTACTTAGTGACAAATACTAAAGATGGATGGATTGTGTTAGGTCCTAAAAAATAAGTAAAATCTTAGATCTCTTCTCCACCTTCAAGGCTAGGGTTGTCATGAAAAGAGGTAAAGATAGGGTCATATATATTTATAAAGGTTAAATGATAACTACAAGAGTTGGTAAACTCTCCTACTATATAGGCTTAGCTTAAATGTAGGAGGGTGTTCCTACAAAATTATATTGAATGACTTACAATGCAATCATTAAATCTCAAAAGATAAGATAAGATATTATGACAACTAACAACCTTCTAGAAATATTCCTTCCTAGGACCTAAGTAACCTTAACATGCAAATAGGATCTATTAGTGAACTAGATAGGTAAAAAAACTATTTACACCAACAATTACATTGCTCATCCCTAGGTGAATTTGTGTCCACACAAGATGTCTAAGTGTGAACACCATATGTATATTAGATTTTGGATTAGAACAATCAAGAAAACTAATGTCATTTGTAATGCAAAGTTGTTCAATTGATGAAGTTCATAAAGAATAGTCAAATCATCAAGTTTCTTTAGCATGCATTAACTTATGGTATGAATTTTCTTCCCACAAGAATCAAAGTGTTTTTTAATAATTTAGAGACACAATTAGAACTAAAAAAAATGTAAATTAGAAGAGCTAAAATGAATCCCACCCAAAAAAAACATAACTTCTAGGTGTCAAGATGTCCAAGTTATCAACAAAAATGTTTAAAACTGAATAAATGATATTAAGGATTGAATCTAGAAAAATTACATGGATGGATGAAAATAGATCCTTGATACATTTGCATCACCCCAAGAATCATATAAATTAGATAAAATGGTAAAAATTAGAACTTTGAAGCTAAAATTGAGGATCAAAATTTAACTAGAAATAAAATTCACTAGTTGTAAAATTTATAGAAATGACCAATACCATTAGAAAGTGATCTAAACCATCTTTCCAGTGACTATTAATTGTTAAAAATCTAATACCGTATTCTAAAGTTATGCCAAAAACTAAAAACTATATCATTTAGGGAAGAAAGAACAAGGTAGGTGGTTGTTGGGTGGCCTAGTGGTGGCATTGATTAGGCTAGGAAGCAATTGGGTGACTAGTTAGCAATGACGATACAAAGGACCAATAGTGATAGGGTTGGTGGTATAGGAGAAAAAAGGTGATGATGGTATGTTTCAAGTGGCACCACCTAGGCATAGCCTACAAGAGCTACTCAATCATAGCCCTTAGTCACTGATATGATTGGGGTTCAAAGGTTTTTTTTTAAATATTGCATGCTCTATTGATGCCTACATGACATCATCAACTATAGAAAAAATGATTGTACTCCTAATTTTATTTTTCTAGGGTACAAATACACCAATAAAATAATTTCCATTATAGAAAAACTTCATTGGATGATTGCATAGAATGCCAAAAAGTGACATAGAAGAGTTGATATAGAATACAAAGCATATAGTGTATGACATCATATAGTACTTGTAGACACCTAGAATCATCTAAGTGCATCACACATTTGTAATTCACTATTTTACATTCATTATCTCCTAATTAATCAATTTTAATTAAATATTTTTTTAATTATTTGATTAAATTCATTATTTTCCTCTATTAATTGAATAATTAATATTATTTGATTAATTCATCATTTTTCATCAATTTCTCTCTTTTCATATTTGATTAAATAATTTTGAATTATTCAATTAAATTCAAATTCCTATTTCCCCACCTTGATTAAATAATTTTCAACTATTTGATTAATACTAATTTTCCTTCTCACACATGATTAAATAATTTTTAATTATTTAATTAAATCCTAATTTCTTCTCACCTCACAACTAATTAATTTCTTAATTATTTAATTATTAATTTTCCTCCAACCTGCACATGGCATATTCTATTTTCAAAAAGGGAATATTCTTTTTTCAAAATATCTTCCCTCCAAAATATCTAAACCTAATTTCCTTGAAATGAGAAAATCATATTAGTTAACTGAAGCTCTCATTAATCCTCCACCATTGATCTGTAGATCTAATCTCATCCATTGATCTTCATCCTCTGATCTCCACCATTGATCGATTATCTTGGAATTCTATAAAACAAGCCATCCTCTTCATAAAAATCATTCACAATTCTCATGAAAAATTCATATTCTTTTGAGAGCATTTTTTAGCATTTGAGTATCATAATTGTGAGTCAAGATCATCGATCAAGCTTTTCCAACATGGGTTATGCAGAATTTGAGCAATCTATATCCTAAATTGGCATAATTCTCTAATAGAGTGCTAGGTTTGCTTTGTTTTCTTTGAATAGTTGAGCTTAATTTTGACTTTTAATCATGATTTGTGTTTATTCATTGATTCAATTAAATTTAACTTCATTGAGTATGAGTTTACTTGATCCTTCCTTTGTGGGTTTTTGATATTTCCTCATCCTAATTGTTTAATTGCATCTTCTAACCAATACCCATTATTCCATTACGATATTTGGCATGCCTGATGGGACCAACGTCTCGGATTTGATGTCGTTTATAGTTTTTTATGATTTATAGGTTACAAAGATGGATTTGAAGTAGATTGACACTTTTGATGCTCGTACAACGATGCTTCTAATTAGAACCAGCGTGTTTGATGTGCACACTAATTATTTTGATTTCTTTTGACACTTTTGCTAATTGACAACTCTCTATTTTCTATAATTTTAGGTACAATGACACTTTTGTTCTAACTCAATGTGTTTGACACATTTTGGCACATCTGATCATTTACAACTATGCTTCTGAGGTAAAATAACTCTTCTAATTTTATTTGCATCAACACTTTTAACTGTTAGAATAGTGTATCTAATTTTTGTCTTTTGGATTTTATCTTACCCTAACTCATAACATTTTAAATGATATTTTCTTTCAACTAACACACTTGTGTAGCATGTGGAAAATGTTGGGAGAAGAGAAGAAACAAATAAACTACTCATGAGTCTTCTTGTAGGATTTATTTTAAACAAATTACACATTTTGATTTGGGTTTTAAAATGATCAATACAAATTAAATTTTTTGATATGGGTACTTAAAAATAAATAATACAAATTACACATTTAAATTTGTGTTTTAAAAATGAACAATATAAATCACACATTTCAATTTGGGTTTTCAAAAGAACTTGTTTGTCATGCTTGGTAGGCTAGTGGTGTGTGTGTTCTCTCCTTATGCTATGTGTGATCTTGGAGATTAGAAATGTAATGCCCCGCCAAGTAACCTTAAAGGAAGTTGCAATTAACATCATAAGCGAACCAATTTTTTTTTTATAAAGTGCATTTAACATACACATTCACTTACTAGTTAACAACAACCTCTAAGGCTACAAGGTTAGGATTACTTGAACCCACACATACATATTACATATAACCATAGCCTTATGAACTTTATGATATAAACATCATACATCATAAGAATACCACATAACATAATAAAGTAATCATCCAAAATACAATCTCATAAACATTATCTTAATCCAATAGTTACATCACTCATTCCCAGAATGAGACACTAGTACAAATGTATTACAATTACATAACTCCACCTCATAAACATAAGAGGGATAAAATAACTTATACAAGTTAAAATATTACAATGCAAGATAATACAACAAGAACCACGAGCTGTCCATCTGGATGTCTCACCACCAAGTATTGAAGATCGATGGGGACCCAACGGTTTTGGTGCATGTTCCACCCTACCAATGTGGTACCCAAAGGCCCACCCCCCATGCTAGGAGATAGTAACAAAGTAACATGGACAAAGATTCTACTACCTCTAACCAAAGGCAGACTCATATTAACTCAAACTGACATAACCAAATAAATGCCATCAACAAGTACAACTCATTCACCATACAAGTACGAATCAAGTACAACTCAAGTACAACATAAGTACAAATCAAATACAATACATGTACAAATCAAGTACAATACAAGTACAACTCCAACATCACTAACATAGGTCACATTGCTTCCAGATATAAAGTAGATCAAGTATGTTCAAATAACCATACACAAAATAATTAACAATAGTTGTCCTAGATAGAGTGTCATCGCAAGGTTTGTCATGAGATCTCCTCTGGGCATTCTTCATAGGCTCCGGCACAAGTAATCCTGGTGGCCTCAACTGAATCCCGGCACTCATACTCACTCATGCGGAATCAACTACCTCTCGCAAGAGCAAGATAGTTGATCTTGCCATTCCAAGCCTTCTCACTCATCCCAAGTCTAAACAAGCCCTTGTGTCTATGAGTGAGGATTAAATTATCTTGATTTATGTGAGAAGTCAGTCCTAATCTTCTAAGTACATTATTTTAATTATCACTTGTTTAAATCACTCCTGAAGGTTATCCAGTTTACCTCTTTGGGCTCTGGCGCCTAACAGAAGCCACTCTTCTATTCGACAACACACATCCAAACAATCCACCAAGGGAACCACAAGTGAATACCAACTAGGCATCATAATCCACTCCAACACAAGGAGGATACAAATAATAGAAACTCACTCCAAACATCTTGGAGGCAATAACACATAGTCCACTCCTTTCACAGGAGGTACAAAAAATCTCACTCCAAACATCTTGGAGGCAACAATACATAGTCCACTCCTTTCACAGGAGGCAACAAGATGAAGCCACATAACAAGGTCACTCCATACAAGGAGACACGGATCCCATAATCCACTCATAAACCAAGGAGGTGCAAACATCCCCATTCATGAAAATCGGGTAAAACTGAAAAGACGCCATACACTACCCAAGGGAAAATAACTGGATGACACAAAGATTCAACAACTCTTATCCTCAAAGTTCTTCTGGAAGACTTATAATTTAGGACTGACACTAAATCCCAAAACCAACAATGCAACTTGACGACATAGCAACAAAAGCATTCAAGTCATCAATCAAATCTAATATTTGGATTTCCTAAATCCATATTCATTCAATAGGTAGTGTTGACAAAATCAAAGACACATTAACTAGATCATCTAAAAATAATCATAACCTCTATTTCCCTTTTCATTATTGGAATCTAAAACAATTAAACTTACTTCCCTTTACTGAATACAGAGAATTAAATCCTTTAAGATAATCATGAGAAAGATACTACTTTTGGATATACTAAATCCATACATCTTTCATAATCCAATCACAATGATTCAATTAATCTAAATAGAAATTAATAAATAACATAATTGATTGCCTCATCAATAAAACAATTTCTTAATTTACTTTTAAATCGACACAAATCCATGCAAGTAAACTCTTTCCATTTCCTAACCAAATCTTACATCTCATTCAATTTTCTATTCAACACATTCAATCACTTTAATATAATAACATATTGTTTCTCTATCCATTTTCCATATACACTAACCAATCCATTTTTAAATCTCTATTCAATAATATATTGCATGCATCTCATTAAAATAAAATACGATAATGAATTTTACACTTAATATATATATGCTCCATATTATATAGACACCAAATATATATATTAATAAATTTAATTACATATATTCTTTAATATTTCATTCACAATGACAAGATTACTCTATGGAACTAAATAAAACATAATACTATTTGCCTTTTTCAATATAGTTAGTTCCTAAATTAACTTCTAATGCAACCTAACACTATTGCAAACAATCTTTTCCAATTTTCTATCCGGAGTCTATGTCTCATCAACTATCCATTTAAAAACATGCAATTTCATCAATGTATAAAAACATTTTTTGGCTTGTCTATTTGGCCACGCATTCATATTGTTTCTAATTAAATCTCATTAATTAAAACAAACATTTAAATATAAATATTTTTATAATTCTTCAATATATTTAAATATCTTTTTCCTTATCAATTTTGCCTATACATTCAAAACTTATCTTTTAAACTCTTCATGCAAAGCTAAATTACACGCACTTAAATAAAATAAGGTAAATACTGATTGAAAATACTCATAGATATATATATATATACATCTCAATATATTTTCTTCAATCATATTAACAAAATAACCATTTCCTTTTTAAATCAAGTAATTATTTCTATTAAAAAATATCTTTCTCTATACATTTTCTACACATACTAATTATCTCTTTTAGAACACTAATAATACCCAATTTGCAAACAACAGAATAAAATAAGATAAAATATTATTTATTCTCTCAAATGGATATATACCTTCACTATATATATACTAAATATAAATTAATATATTTAAATATATTTAATCATTAACATATCTTCTATCCTTTGCAGAATATCAAATTGATTAATTCAAAATAAAATATCCTTTATCATCAATATTCCAAAATATAAATATATTTTTCCAATTAAATCAAATTAATAATTGGACCTTTTACATATGGATTTAAATTTCACAATTCAATTTTAAATTATGCATTCTTTAAATCAAATATTTAACTCCTTCAATTAAACTTTAACATGCCATTTTAAAATAAACAATAATTTCCCCTTATGTTTATAATTTTAATTCCACTAATCTAATATACAAATTTTATTTAAAATGATATAAATAAATATAATACTTTAGTATTATAAATTATAATATAAAATATTATTAAATAATATTTTAATATTATAATAACAATACATAAAATATTAATATTTATAAATGTCAATTTATTATTATTTTATTTTCAGAACAACCATGGGAAAATAATTTAACAGCAGTCTCATGTTTTAAGCATAACTCAAAAACTACGATCTGAGTATTTAAGATTTTTGGACAGGAGTAAGAACATTTCAAAATGCAAAAACCCTTTAAATTTCCTGAAAACCCAGTTTGTAAAAGTGAAGTTATAGGCAACGCAATCAGACCATTTTACCATGAAAATATAACTATACTGCAGATTTTAAAATCCGTTTTTTGAATATAAATAGAAAGTTTCATTTTTTAAAAACATTCTAAATGCATTGTTCAATCTCTATGTTTGATTTTCAATAACAACAAAATCAATTTCCCCAAATAATTTAAATTCAACTAAAGTTTTCACAATTTTCACTCAAGAATTTTCACAAGCAAAGGCTGTAAATTTGTTTAATTCTTTTCCTCTAATATCAAATCTATTTTCTAAAACAGATTTAACAAAAAAATCTTTAATCATTACTATTTAAAAGAAAATAATCAAGAACAATAAAACACAAAGAGGAAAACCTGGTACAAGAAGCTACAGGAAGAGATGAATTTTTGATGCAAGCCTCCTCCAAAGATTTCCTGAATTTTCTTCAATCCTCCAATGAATCCAATCCAAAATCCAACAAATGCAAACAATCTTTCCTTCAATCAATTCTACAATCAAACTTTCTTCAAACCCTTGTGCAAATTTTCCAAAATTTCTTCCCTGCTGTAAAAATGTATTTTTCTCAAAACTTTCTTGCCCTAAAATTAAAACATATATTCTTATAAATCAAAAATACCTAATACAACCCTAATTCACATTACATGCAAATTAGATATTTCAATTTCAATTTCAATTTCAATATTTACAACCCTAATTCACATTACATACAAATTAGATATTTCAATTTCAATTTCAATTTCACTTTTGGAAAACCCAATTTCAATTTAAAACCCAATTTCAAATAATAAATTAATTTCCAAAGTTGCAACCAATTTCCCAAATAAACATTTAATTACAATTTCTAATTTAATTCCCACATGTTGGAATTAAATTCCAAAATTAATTCTAATTCTTTTATTTCCTTTCAATTTCTTGCATCACGTTTAATTAATTAATTTAATTATTTAATAACTAAATTCAACCCCTTGGATCAAATTTAATTAATTAAATAAACTAAATATAATTAATTAATTTAAATATAAACTTTTATCTAAATTGCATTATTTAAATTAAATAATCATCAACATGATTTAAATGCAATTATTCTAAATATCTATCTCCAAATCAAGAATGCTTCAAAATTAAATTACATCAAAGCAAGACAGACAATGACTCGACACACACAACTGACGACACACTAAGGCTGGGGTGTAGACTTGACACATGTTACCTAGCTACTATCTCTCGTTCAACTTAACCATTGGATCGACACGCTCAAACTTGTGAAACCAGGTGGAGTCGATGTCATGTACCTGCAATCCTGCAACCAAGTAAACAACATCATACAATATATCCAGCATATTATACACACTGTGAAGAAGGAATTACGGATTCGTAGGGTGCTCGCAAGCGAGTGATGCGAACTCGTCCTCTTCACCCATATACTCATCAAAACTAACACTTCCATCATAATTCCAATAATCTCATAATAATATCTCATGCTAATTCTACAACATCATTAATCCATAATGCATGTGAAACAATAATCAGATAACTACATCCCACAATAATAGTTGTCACTCAATAGTAGCGATCAAAACATCATAACAAAATGTATCCAGTGTCAAATTAATTGCAACCAAACATAGCATAAAACAACTTGAACAAGAAGCAAAACGAAGGGGTATTACAAGAAACACCATTAGTTTGCAATATTTTTGTTTACCATAGGAGTGATTTTCTACATATGCTCTTTCCTTGTGACTCTTAAGAAAGATCTTGGGAATCAAAAACAACCTTCATTTTCATTTAATTTAGTAGGAGGCCTTCTTAGAGATTTCATCACCTCAAGGTCGACCTCAACCATGTATTCAAGAGCGGTATATAAAGGGGGAGAACCAAAGTTGCACCCTAAGGTGTGACCAACATCCTATAAGCCAAGCCTCAAGACCCTCGATCCGTTAAGAATTCTATAGGTGAGGAGGAGAGGGGAGACCTTGCTTGAATCGGGCATCCTCAGACAGGTCCACTGCTCATTGATCCCCCACTATAAACCTTGTTTATTAGTAGCCTTTAAGACCATCAACCATTATCTTGGGATAATGCAATGTACAATTTCATGCATGAAGTAACTCATCATGTATTTCCCCTTGTTGAGTTGATCAATATTCGTTGGTTAGGACCTTGTCCTTTCAAGGTGAGAGGTGTGAAGGTTGTAAATGAACTTTGTATCCTCTAGTCACCCATTGATTGTGGAGGTATTTTCCTAGGTAGAAGGGATTATCCTAAGTTGACACACCTTTTTATTACTATCTAGGTTGTATATTTTGGCATGTATTCATTATTCAATACCTTTGACACCAAATAGTGTGCTCTTGTTGAAGAAGGATTGCAAATTTATCCTCAAAACCTTAGAGTTGCAGGTCCTCTATACTATTATTTGTTGTATTTTATCTCTTTCCAAATAAAAAAAACTAAATCAGTCATTAAAACAGGGTAAGTGCAAAAATATGGGTCCCAAAAAGGGGGCTTAACTGGGCACTTTTTTTCTGAAACAAGAAATATTGACCTTGGACATGAAATTGAGGATAGTTACACTCAAAATTTTGAGATGCAACAAAAACAAGTATCATAGTGCTTCGAGTCTACTTTCTAAACTACTAATTTATTTTTAAAATGGTTTAGATTAAGGGGTTCAAAAGAGTTATGTACAAAAATTGGTGTTTTTTTTGTCAGAAAAACATAACATAGCAACATTTGTACGTCCCTAGCACAGTGAACTTTTTTTAGTATTTTTAAAATCATTTTGATGAGAAATTAGCTAACAATATGTAGTTGATGCATGATTTTTTTGATAATTTTTTAATGAGTATTTAATTTTTTTACTAATTTTCTAAGTGGACACTTCAAGAAAAATAGAATTTTGGTCGTGCTACACCTACAAATTTTGGAAACTAATTGAATTTTATTTATTTATTTTTTAAATGTATAATGGAGTCTAGTTTCTAAAAATCTAATTTATTTGAAATTTTGATGAACGATTAATTTATAACGAAAAAAAAAACCAAACACTATTTTTTATCAAAAAAGAGACACACAAACAAAATAAATTATAGATCAAAGGCTTAACATTCTCAAAAAGTAAAAAAAATTACATTGTTGGATAGCTAAGAGAGAGCCTAACATTACCTAGGTGTTCCATTTTTTCAACATTAAAACGTGTGCAATCTTGACGGAGAGCACGGACCTGATTATGTGAAATATTGTAGAATTTACAAAAACACGTCTCTAGTCATTGGGAAGGCCCTCCAAGCCCTTGGGTTGGTATTCCAAGGAAAATACCAAGCCCAAGGCTTGGGGATTCCCAATCAAGATATAACACGAGCACATTATAATGCGCTCATGTGATTTAAATGCATTGACAAAATGTGAGCGCATTATAACACGCTCACATTTTGGTCTACATTGAATTTAGTTTTCTTCTCTTTTTTCTTTCTCCCTGTTATCTTTCAGGGAAATTATATACATGAAATATAAGTTGAAATTTACATATGGATGTTTACTTTCTTATACTTTAAGTTATATTTCATGCATATAGTTTCAGGATGTTTGAGAGTGGTTTCAGATCTCTAGGAGTTATAATGCAAATTCTAGTTTTTGGAAGATCTCACAAATTTTAAACTTAGTCAAATTTCAGTAATCATCATGTCAAATTTCAATAATCAGGAGTTCAAATTTTAGTAATCAACAAGTTTTATTATTTGTCTCTTTATCTCACTCATTTTGTATCCCTTACACTCTTGACCTCTCTCTCACTATCTCCATCCCTTTATCCGACTCTCTCTCTCTCTATCTATCTATCTCTCTCTCTCTCTCTCTCTCTCTCTCTCCCCCTACCTCTTCCCCTATATACTCTCTATCTCTCATCTCCCTCCCTCTACCTCTCTCTCACTCTCTCTTGCCCTCTCTCTATCTACCTCTGCCGCCATTTCTCTCTCTCTCTCTCTCTCTCTCTCTCCTATATACTCTCTCTCTCTCCATATACTCTCTATCTCTCCTCTCCCTCCCACTCTCTCTCTCTCTCTCCTCTCTCTCTCTCTCTCTCTCTCTCTCTCTCTCTCTCTCTCTCTCACTTTTCCCTATATGCTCTCTATCTCTCCTCCTCCTCTCCTCTCTTCCCCTCTCTCTATCAAGTCCATCTCCCTCTCCCTCCCTCCATCTATCTCTCTCTCCCTCTCAAGGCTCTCTCTCTCTCTATCCCCCTCTCTCTCTCTCCTTCTCTCTCTCTCTCTCTCTCTCTCTCTCTCTCTCTCTCTCTCTCTCTCTCTCTCTCTCTCTCTCTCTCTCTCTCTCTCTCTCTCTTTCCTTCCTTATCTATTCTTTATCTCTCATGTCTCTCTACCTCTCCTTCTCTC